>JAODLD010000136.1:9369208-9385502 GCA_026781065.1 Mormyrops boulengeri | reverse complement strand
GACCAAACCTGCACACAATATTCTAGGTGGGGTCTTACCAAGGAATTATATAATCATAGCATCACCTCCCTTGACTTCAATTCCACACACCTAGAGATGTAACCAAACATCCTATTGGCTTTTTTATTGAATAAGCCGCTTCCCCTGACCAGCACAACGCACCAGGATAGCAGCTGTTGTGGGAGAACTGCCTCACAGGAAAAGTGCATCTACCACAGGCTGACCCCAGCAGTCCGCAAGGAAGGACATCCAAGACCCTCCGCCATACCAGATTTTTGGAGATGTTTACAAAGTATAACACTTTGTCTCGCTAGTATATTCTTCAGAAGACAACCCCCCCCTGGTCTCCACCTCCTGTGTAGTGGAACTCCAGGGGAACACGTTTGGAGAATGCTCCCCTAGGGTGATTTCATTTTGTGTTGCCCAGCGGCCGTGGCATTTTTTCTGCTGTGTGTCTGTGTGTGTTGCGTTTGTTTTTGTCAACTGTTCAGTCCTTCCATCCCATCCCACAGCTGGAGGATGCAGCCAGGACATGAAATAGATGCAAACTATAGGTCTCCTTCTATTTCAACAATGGAGGCTTCCTCCCAAGATGCTTCATGTCACCTCACACTGGGACTAGGAAATCATGGCCAGCCAGGGGCGGCATTTCATAGCAACTACGAGTGCCACCCACTCCATACCCGGATGGTGGTGGCACCAGGGAGCCCAGGTTCATTGCTCACCAACTTCTCACTAAGCTGATGTCCTCAGATGACAAGCAGTGGTGGCTTCACTAGAACTGGGCGTGGAGACTTGCTTCCTTGCTGTCTGGTGAGGCACAAACTGCCTACCGATTCCTGCCTTGGCTGGTGTTCAAAGACCACAAGAGCATCAGGACAGAGACACAGGCTAGGACCAGTCTGCCCGCAGTGGCTGCAGCATAGATGTTCCATGACTAGATGTTCTACCCTGACCAGCTAATACAGTCTCAGCTGAGGCAACCTGTGCAGCGGGCCCAGAAGTGGCTCCAGGCAGAAAGTCACCCTCAGCAGGTGCTCGCTTTGGGCCCTGCCTATGTAAAAGTGTGGAATAATCTGGCAGGATGGATGACCTCACCTCTCCAGCAGATATGGGCAAGCCAAGTCAAGCCAAGCAAGGGGGGCTATGGCTAGTGAGGCCCTGATGATGGAAAGTGGAACCCCCCCCAAAGGCAAAAGTCACTCAAGTAAAGAGAACTGCGCAGGTGCAAGGTGTGGGGAGAACCCCTGTCCTATGTGGAGCCTGAGAGGGGTCAGTGCCATCTCCACAGGAGGGACTTATGCCCATGGACCCAGGATTGTAGGTGATCTTCAAAACCTAGTTAGTAGGATGCTACTCACTAAGACTATGGAGGACCGGAGTTGTTTGGTACATGCCCAGTCCTTCTACCCTCCCCATCGCCAGTGTACATGAGGACACGCTCATTGTGCATGCCACCACTGTTCAGGTTGGTGGGCCTCCAAGGGTATGGTTCCTCGTGGTTGGGGTGGTCACTGACCTCCTAGCAGCCACTGTCTTGGGACAGGATTAGCTAAGGTTGGACGCTCTGGGTAATGCTGCCATTCAGAGCTAGAAGGACCAATGCCAGCAGCAGCCGATCCCGCCACATCATACTCCAGGGCCTGGATGAGGCACTAGCTGTACTGAGTGCCGAAGACTAGAATTACTGTTAACCATGTCTCACCTGTCAGTAAACCTCACTACGACTGTCACTGCCCAACTTTAGTTCCCCTTGAACAGGTTTAAAAAAAACATTTTTTAAATCTATATGGTAACAATGCTTCCATGGTTAGCTCACAGCCATGAGTAAGTGAGCGACCATTTTTTTATTTATCAAAGCATGGTACAAAATTTTCAAATAAAAATTAAAACAAAGACCAACAAAGGATAAAACCACACGACAGTACTGCCAAACCAAACCACATGAACAAGGGAGGAGAGATTAAAACAAACTAGAGATGCACCGATTATATCAGCAATCGGCTGATACAGAAACAACAGGCCATCGGCCAGTGGTTAAAAAAAAGAGCTGATATTTACCACCGACAATTCCCTTTAAAATGGTGACCCATATGGCTTTGCACACCAGCATACTAAACAGTTAGGAAAATTTCAGCTGTGTGGAATTAGTTTAATATCGTTAGAAATGCATTTTGCAAACATTGCTCTGCTAAAATTTCACAAGGAGGATTTACTAGTAACCATTTCAACACAGCAAATTTGACTATCTATAAGGGGAGATAGTGAAGAGTATTTCTGTGTGTCTGAAGAACAAATCCGTTCCAGTAAAGAAGACTGCAGTACTGTCAAATAATGTAACATACGTGTTTGATTGCAAAACAAAATTCAGTGCAGACAGTGCCAAATCAAAAGACATTACATAGAAAATTACAGTTTATCATACTTGATGATCAGCCCAAATTTCATTATAAAAGCACAAATGCGTACTTAGTTTACGTGCATTTGCGCTGGTATGAAAACAAAATATAATGTATTTTAATCTTTATATGCTAACGACTTCATTTGCGGTATACAGGTTAAAATGCAAGGTATTTTCTTGTCATAGCAGCGCAAATGCACATAAAATAAGTACGCATTTGCACTTTTACAAACAATCAATTGTCGCACGTATCGTTCTTAAAGGTGAATGTGCACTTGCACACCAGTTACGTGCACCCCTGGTTATAAGTATATAAGATGTATACAGTTATAAAATATAGTGCTATGGAAATATCGTTGCAGCTGCAGCGAAAACCCACATACTCAACGGCCCTTCCTGGATGAGACTGCTCACCCCTGGACTAAGGCATGGTTTATGGTTTATGTCCCAAGAAAGACCACTGCAAGCACTCAGAATAATCATCTTTTTAAACCAGACCCTCAAGCAGATGCTGAAGAGGGGGCTTTTGGCTATGGGCAGGTGGAGCTGGGATGCCATCACTATTGCTACTTCGGGATATGGGATGTCGACAGGTTTCACCCCATCTGATCTTCTACTCAAGAGGTAGCTCCCAAGATTACTGGATGTTGCTAAGGAGGCCTGGGAACAGCACAGCCAACAAACAAAAAGCTGTCTGAGAGGGCTACTTCCTGTCATGCAAGAACAGGCCCAGAAGAAGCCTGTGAACAGGTGTACAATCACACAGAGAGGTTACAGGAGTTCGGACCAGGGAATAGAGTGCTGGTTCTGGTTCCCAGTGCCACCTATAAATTCTTTGCCATCATGGAAAAGGTGGGGCCCATCACCTACTACATCCACCAAATACTAAACAGCAAGACGAACAGATGTGCCAAACAAACCTGCCCAAAATGGCGGCTTGACCTGCATGCCCTCCCTAGAGTGGTGACCCATCACCTACTACATCTGACAGATGTCCCCAAGCCAGACGGCACTTCAGAACTTTGGCCTGAATGATGTAGCTAAGTTTGACAGCTAGCTGAATGTCTGGCTAAACCCCAATTAGTCTCAACCCTGGACCTAACTTACAGGTTATTGACAAGTGCTTGTGAACCTTGGATAACACAGGCAGTACAGGATGCTCCCCTTCATCGTCATTGAGCACCTGCCACCTTTGCTGCGGCCCCAAGAAAAAAAAAAATCAAGCCTGTATTAAAACTACTCACAACACACTTCCAAGAAACACATACAAACCTTCAGGGGCTGGCAAGCTATCATCAGTGCTATGTGCCTCATGGTTGTTCCCTAACAGCTACTCTTTCAGGCCTGACCTGAAAAGTGACACCTGACAGGATACAGTGGATTAAGCGGAAATCTCGTTTGCAGCCCGTCTGACACTCCAGAACCTAGGAGCTCTCCAGAGCCAGCATCATGGAGACCAGGTACACCCTGTACTGCACCTCTCCCACGAGCTAATGCCCGTCAAACAGAGACAAGCAATCATAAAGACATGGAGCCTATGAGGAGCTGTGGTAGGTCAATCACTGCAGGACCAATAACCCGATTCACCCGATCAGTACCAGAAACCGTGTGACAGCACACACAATGGGAGAACTACCTCAAGAGTGACAGAACAGAAAACTGTATAGACTGCAGCAGCTACCCAGATACGAATATAAAATCCAAAACCATCCAGGTGACAATGTTCAGAGACAAAAGACATGTGTGGAAAATGGTGAAGCATAGTGGTGGCAGAATCACGTCATGGGAATGCTTTTCAGCTGGGCAGGACTGAGGGCAAGTTGAATGGACTCAAATACAAGGCAATGCAACAGACTTGAGCTCAACAGACCTGAGGTTTGGGCAGAGGTTCATGACCCTAAGCACACAGCCAGCGCTACACTGGAGTGGTGTGAATGGCCCAGTCATAGCCCAGATCCCAATCCGACTATGTATCTGCGCAAAGACATCCAAATGATTATTCACCAACGATCCCCATTCAAGTCTATCGCTTTTTTAAAGAACGATGATCAAAAATTGCAGGATCCAGGTGTTCAAAGATAGAAGAGACTAACCAGAAAAAATCCTGCAGCTGTATCTGCAGCTAAAAGTAGTGTGGGGGCAAATTCTTATGCAGCTAACAAATTTCTGCCTTTCAGTTTTACCTTTGTGTCACAATAAAACATGTTTTGCACCTTCAAAGTGCAAAATCCAAAAACCCAGTTAAATCGACTCCAAGTTGAAAGACTACAAAATGTGGAAAAGTCCACAAGAGGTGAATGCACACACATACAATTTCCTCAGAAAAATATACTTCACGGTGAATTTCCATTCCCAGATGAAATATAACAGGAAACAAAATCCTTAAAAGGAGTGTCATCTTTGGAAAACAGTGTCTATAGAACGTACAAGTTAAACAATATACATAAAAATAGTCTGAAAATGACACAATACCAATAATTCAATTACATCTGAGATGTAAAACAGGCAGACAGACAGAGAGACAGAGTCATAATACAAGCCCTTACCAGGACCCTGCTGCATGGGAAACCCAGCCTCCATTCGCATCTGACTGCCAGCCCCGACTGGGCCATTGGGCCGCACCTCTTGACCTCTGTTCACTGCAACGTTTATAGCGCCCTCCCCTGAGTAGAAGGGGTGACAAAATCTTTGTTAATTATATTGTTTAAAACAGCAGCTGTCAGAGAGCAGTGTAAGTAACTACTACAGCCTTTTCATAAGATTGTCAAGTGACCATCCTGATCCCCATCCCCAGCTCCATGCCCAATCCCATTTTCATCCCCATTTCTGTGCCCAGTCCCATGCCCACCCCCATTTCCATACCCAGCCCCTACCCTCTATCTGCACAGACAGGATGCCCAGGTCACGTAGCTGTTGGTGGTTGTTCTGTGCCAGAAGGCGCAGGCGGTCGGCGGCGTCACGCGGGATGTTGAATGTGATGCGGACGCTGTTCCAGGGCTCTACGTGTTGAGGGTGCAGTTTCTCCTGGCCTGGGGAAACGTTCAAGACTTTTCCAAAAAATAGTAACAGCAGTCTCGAATTTTAGAAACACACCAATTAAGTGCACAATCAGTGTGTACAATACTTTTCTTTCCTTACAGAATGATATAACACTGAATAATCGCTCTGTCAGCTACCCAAAGTAACATGGGGTGAAAGTGACGCCTCGTCTTCAGCCGCTTACTGAACACAAATTTGGCCTCCAGTTAGCTTACCCAGTTGCAGGAGGCCAGGCATGCTGTGTAGGATGCTGTCCAGTTTTTCCTGGAAGTCCTCATCGTCCATGTTCCCCTTGAAGGCGATGAAGATGGTGGAGTCTTCCTTCTGACTCCAAGCCTTGGGTGGGGTTTCATGGTAACCACCACCCTCGTCACCGTCATCCTCCTCAACTCCCGAGTCCAGGTCCGCGTCTGGGTGGCCACTGAATTCCGGCGTGTGTGGTGCGGTCTGTCGCCGTCCGGGCCTGTGTGCCATCGCAGTGTCTCGCAGGGCAATGGCTGTCGTCTTTACACACTTTGGTCCTACTGGAAGCATTAGGAGTCAGTGCCACACAGCTGTGTAACACACTAAAGTCTGTACTGCAGGATCGCCATGTCACACTTGAGCAAGACAGCCTGAAATTCCATCTATTTTTCCACTTTTCGAAGACCAGACATGGCTACGTAATCATCAGGACCCCTACAGCCCCCCCCCCCCAAAAAAGTTCAATATTCACAATTTCAGCAATTCAAATACTGCATATTTACAAAATTTTATTTTTAATCAAAGGTTCTCAAAACTCCATCTATTATAGCGATAACACATCTGATTCAATTACCCCAAAAAATAATCCCAGCGCGTTTTACTGGCTGAATGAATGTTCATGGCGTCCGATGTTTGTTATGTTACAGGTACAATCGGTTATAATGATTCGATAGGTACCTAGCATGTGAAAGAATGGTGCTCAGTTTGGTGAATGAACTCGTCATATAAATTAATAAAAAATAATCAATTCGTCAACAGACGCCTGTTGGGTGTTTTAACTACCTCTTGCATTGGTCGGCAAGGCGAAATTACAGACACACAACACATACAGTGTATATACGAATACCTTAAACGAATCAGGGAAATCGTAAATCGCGAAAATCATTATTTTCTAAAATCACATCTGCTTCAGTTTAGACGTTTGGTTTTGACATTGTTTATCTATTGGAAATGTCGTTGGTTTTGTTTACAACTTCATAATAAATAGTTCGGTTTACTGTATATACACCATATCGGTATTCGCAGCAATCATTTATTTTATTGCGTAGGAATAAATAACTATGTGTCTGCAGCTCTTCTTGTTTCACAGAGAAAACGAAATAGCAAACTAATAATTCACTTGCCGTCTATCTGGATATCAAAATTACAGGCCAAGAAAAAACATGGCAACATTTCGAAGTGTTTGTTTGGAAAGCAATTTTGCAAACCGTATGATTAGTTTAATAATCTGTGCATTTTTATCGATTGCAAAAAATATATAGTCTGATTGAAAACCAACCTTTATTAGATCACTCAGTCCATCTGGATACAAATCCCACTATTCAGTAACGAAAGACAGAACGAGCAGCCGTCACAACACAGGGAATGGATAGAAGAGCTTCTCTTTCTTATATCGTGCTATAGGCTACCTAAGTATTTCGTTTATTCGCATGATTTACGAATAAAATCACAAACAGCGCCTAATTTTGCAATATTTTTTTAAAAAAATCAACTACAAGCCACAACAGTCATCTTCCGTATTTTACGCAAAAATGCGGCTTTATTTTTGTATGACCGAAGTGAGAACGGAAACATCGAAGAATTTGATTGGTTACGGGTTTTCGTTTAATTCAGTAAAAGCCGATATGTTTGGAGGAGATCTCAGCCAATAGCCGCGCAGAACCTTCAAGCTAGGGTTCGCATAAAAGGTTGTGAATTTTCTGTTCCCCCCGAACTTGCTTTTCATAAAACTGTAGGTTATGCTCAATTTTATCGTAACTCTAATTAATATATTTAAATTAATATGATTCGGAGAATATTTTGCAAGAAGTATTTGTCGTTACATGACATTCACCTAGTCATGGGTTAGTCAGTTTCCTAAAACATGATTTTTATTATTTTTGTTTTCCATTATTTAACACAATGATACAACATTACAGTTACGGTAATCTGGTCACTGCCTCAGCTTCTGGGTACCTGGAAGACCCCACCCCTTCACGTCTCCATTCGACGTACCCTGAACGGGATGTCGGTCTGCAATAGGTTACACATACACTCTGGACTGCCGAAGGAAACTGGAGAACCCAGAAGAAACCCATACGACACGCAAACTCCACATACATGCAGAGCAAACACAGGATTAAATTCCCAACCGTTAGAGGTGGCAGGCAAGAGCGCTACCCCGAGCCGCTGTTCCATCGACAATAATAATAAAACGTGGTTATGAATACTGAAACAAAAAAGGTACAATAAAAAATAAAGCGATTGACAGTTGGAAATAAAACAACTACACTGAATTCTTATTTTTAAAATTATATTTTTACATGTTTTCTCAAGCAGAATATTACTTAAGACACAGTAAGTGGCTAATACCTTAACTCTTAAGAATGGATTACAGTACATCTAAAATTACATATATTTTTCATACAATTTACAGATTCAATGTACATGAATACACCCAAGCACCTTTGCTGCACTTTCATTACTACAATGAATGCAGGACATTTTTCATTTTTGACAGAGGGAATGGATCTGTTTGGGCACACTTGAAACAAGTCACGTTACATTTCCTTACAATGGAAAATCTATGAAAGATCAATTAGAATGTGATGTTGAGGCCAAATCACCCAGTCCGTCACTGGTGCACAACCAAAAACAAGAGGACAACTGCAGCCAGTGCTGCTGAGTTAGTGAGCATTGAAACCCAGCTCTCCCCTTGCTAGGTGCACTGCGGTTGTCATGGCAAACCCTGTATGCTGTTATAATCTCAAAGCGATGCTAAATGCAGTGAAGTTTGCTGCCATATTTCAAGCTACATAGAAATTGATTTAATGCCGCAAATTACAGCCACTGAGGAATGTAGGAATTGTTTGAATCCCTGTTTATCTGCCCTCGTCTTTTTGTATTTTGCATATTTTAAAATGAAGTTATGAAAACCAGCCTGATTGGATGTATTTTGTAGGCATAAGAAAAAGTTAAAATGGTCAAAAGTGAAAGGAAGACAGAAAGGAAGACAGAGTAATCCCTCTCTCATAATTTCCTGTCTTCTTTCCCTTCCTTTCCTTTTACACTCTCCCTTCCATCCTGTCCATCTACTCCTGTGAGTATGAGATATCTTCATGGAAGGTACCAGGCTCCCGGGCCAACACAGGACCAGAGGGGATGCACAGGTCCAAGTAGGAAAGGCACAGAGGGCTGATTCATATGACGTTTAGTGAAAAGCCCTTATACACAGGCAGAGAACAAATACAGAGCTGCTTTCTGGCAAAAAGGAATTCTCTGCATTGCTGAGACATGCACATCTGAGCACGTACACGTGGCACGAGTGTCAGCATGAGAGCTGTGAAGTTTGGTTGGAATTGTTGGGAAGCCTGACCTCTCCATTTGACCATGACCAAGTTCTGTATGTCCATGGCCAGTTTAAGGAAAACACTCCTGAATTTGAAAGGCAAAACAGAGAGGAGAGGGATGGGTCATGACATTTGAGAGAATAATTTCCCTCAAATGGGCAAGCGAAAGAAAAAAGATTTGAAAAACCTTAGAGACAAGAAGAGGAAACAATCACACTGCAAAAGATGTGATCACCGTGGTGACCGGTTGTTACTAAAAGCAGCAGACTACAGCACTGATGGAGGTATGGAATATGGGGCTCGCTGGGATACAGCAGAGCAGGATGCAGCATGGATGGGAACGGCATGTCTCCTCCCGCTGGCATGTAGCGTCTTAGTGGCTAAGGTTGCGTGGGCAGGGCTGCTGCAGGGCACCGCTGCGGGTGTGGGAGGCATGCCAGCCGCCTCGCTGGCAGACATAGTTGTGACGGTGAAGTCGGCTACGACCCAGGCTGCCCCAGCTGGCTCGTGCCTGGGCCCGCTGGACCTGGCCAGTCAGAGTCACTTTGGTCAGGGCGCCTGGTCGAGGTACCATGCCCTGCGTTGCCCGGCCCCGTGTGCCAATCTGGCCACCAGAGGGCGGTGTTGCTGGCATCCTGCAAGAGGGAAAAGATACGGGGCACAGGCGCTAAGGCAACACCAAAAACACCTGCAATATCAGAGGCATGAGAAAAATCCTGGGCTGCTAATTACCCCCACCTCCATCTTCTGCAGTACATTCTGAGATCAAAACCTACAGAGAACATATACTTACAAATGCATAGGCTGGCTGAGGGTGTGTCTGTGCATAGAGGGCAGCTAGTTATCATTACTCAAGCCCCACTAACATGGCAGTAAGGGCAGTAAGATCTGCTTGTGGTGAATAGTATAGTGGTTCTGAAGTTTGTGTGTCCTTGGCTAAAATGAGTATTGGTAGAAGACCAACACTAAGGTAAACTATGCATGGCAACACTTTATTAATCCCTGTGAGGAAATTCTTTTTTGTCTATCCCATCTTGCTCTCTGTGAGATACACATACAATTGAGAGCTTGCTTAGGAGTCACAGTGCAGGGTGAGCTACTGTGAGCCACTCCTGGAGTTGAGGTGGGGTTAAGGGCCTTACTCAAGGGTCCACAACATGTTTTGTTGAAGCTTGAACCAGCAACCTTCCGATCATAGGCAGTCAACCCACTGAGCCCCTCACCACCCCCTTGTCTTTGTGTGTGTGTGATTATGCACACGAGTGTCTGTGGGGAATGTAAGACACACCAACAGGCTGTGGTGTGTGGGGGCTGGTCACATGTGGGGCGTTCCTCACCCACCTCATGCTGCTGACCAGACTGGCCACACTGTCGTCCAGGGCAGAACTGGGTGAAGATGCATCTGGACACTGGATGAGGAGCTCCTCCGCTGGGCTGCTGTCCACTGTAGCACCATCTGCAGGAAAAGATGAGCGGATGAGGGGGATAAAGTTGCCCATCTGGCTGTGTGCTCTCGGGGAAGCTCACCGGGCAGGCCGAGCAGGACCCAGCCTTCCTCGTCAGCCTCCAGCACTCGGGCCTTCAGCTGCTTGGCATCAGATGGGGCCTCTTGCGATTCTCCAAAAAACAGGCTGCCGAGTAGCTGAAGCATGACCGGGGGTGATGCGGGGGCAAGACCCTGTCCTCCGCGCGGCTCGCCAACTCTTCGTTTGTGTCCCTGTTTGTTCCTGTGTAGCTGGAACACTCTGTGGTCCGGGTTTGTTGGCTGCCTGGGCATTTAGGAATCATGGAGAGAGAGGGAACAGCTCAGAAGGCACAGCAGGGGGCGCCATGGTAGCTGAAGAGCGTGCCCATGTACAGTTGTGGAAAAAATTAAGAGACCACTCTTTATTTTAAAACAAATCTGCTTTTTTAAATCCTAGTTTTATAGTGGTTCTGCTGGCAGACAGCTACACTGAGCAGCAAGTTGCTTCCAATTTCAAAATTTCTAATGAGATACTGGCAATAACCAAAAAACAGCCAGATAGAGGACAGAAGCAGCATTCTAATGCCTGAAATGGCCATTAACTTATCTGACAATCCCCCATGAATCGTAAGATGCCGTCAAATGACCTTCAAAAAAAGTGGGACACATTAAGTGGTGTGAAGTGCACTGCTAGGACAGCTCATATCAAGCTCCTAGTAGCATTACTTAAGTCCCATAAAGCAAGGGAAAAGCCCTTGATTAATGAAAAATAGGGAACAACCAGGCTGCAGTTTGCAAAAAATGTACATTACTCATAGACAAATACCCATAAATTGACAAATGAGTGAAACAAAAAATTGGGCTGTGGTCTCTTAATTTTTTCCACAGATGTACACATTTAACAGTGCAAGGTGGGTATCCTGAGCCATGGGCAGACACAGTAGCCGTACTTCAATCAAACCCAGTCTGCCCATGTCCCACATGGCAAACCACGAGATGTCCATCCCCAGTCTCTGACAAATCCCAGTACCAAGGTCAGGTTCTGTAGTACTGTCCACATGACAACCACAGCAGACATCTGTCTACCACAGTCACACCAAGTGACACAATTTTGTACTTGTGTTTTGTGTTTAATTTGTGTTTTTCGGGAGCCGGAAGGACAGGTAGAGAGAGATTTTCATAGCACAGCCTGACCTATTGTTTGCTGCGCACATGACAATAAACTGTCTCTATCTCTTGAAAAGCTACCCTCACATGACAGTTCCTATGTCAGGGTCTGCAGCCAGGATGGGATACTGGACGTCTATCACTGTGCGTCTGAGTCTCATGGGTCCACACACATAATTCATCATGACTGTGATGATATCGCCATGGAAACAATTAAAGGTGTGGCCCCAGGGGAAAGCGGGAGCAGGTTCTACTCTACAAACCCTGGTGAGTCACTGAGTTGACGGAATAATATCTGGTTCCCATGCATTCACTGCAATGGCCTGTCAACCAGCAGGGGTCAGCCTTTGAGTAATACAATTATGCCACACATGCAGCAACTTCACTGGGAAAGGTCAGGGCCCCTTAAGAGTACGACACATAGGGCTCTCTGCCACGAAGCAACATTTTTTTACTTGCTTGTGTTCACATGGCTAGGCCACAGAACAGGTGGGCCAATAATAGCTTTCCCAGGATAACTTCCCACATGACAAACACAGATAGAATTCGTATTCCCTGGTTACACTACATTGTTTAGCCAGAAGATAATTTTTTGAAAACCGCTGTAAACTAGTGAACCTTATTCATGCCTTCATCATCAGCAGAATGGACTGTCGCAAAGGTCTCCTAAAGAGACCATTACACGATGCAAGCTGTTTGGAATGCTGCTGCTAGGGTGGCATTCTGGACCAAGCAAGACGGGCACATCACACCTATTCTCAGTCCTCTCTTTGGCTCACATCTCACTGCAGGATCTATGCTGTTAATTTTCTAGGAATCACTTAGTGTCTCAGGACCAAAATACATAACAGGCATTCTCAAAATGAGAGAGACCCAAGTGCTGCGAAGTTCAAGCTGAAAAGTCAGCTCTTCTCTAGCTGGTTACACATGAGGTTACACAGCGCCCCCATCAGGTTACACGGCAATCCGTCAGCTCCCACACTTCCTCCTACTAGCTAAATGGACTTGTGTCACCACCGTGTAACAATATATGAAGATGCCTGCAAGCTGTAAGGGTCTAACTGAGCCCAAGTCCTCCTCTGCCTACACTGACAGTGACATACACCCCCTGGGACCCAAGTTAAGAGGTTAATTGACCCCCTTTGCTGGTGTCCCAGGTCTGGTTCACAGGAAACTCTCAGCCCATGTTCTGGGTTTAACTCCTGGCCACTGCCATGCCTGCTTCACACAAAATACAGTCTCTGTGCTTCACAGATTAACTTCACACAAAATACAGGCTCTGTGCTTCACAGATTAACCTCACACCTCTCATAGCTCCAACTGGAAAAGGCCCGATTGAATCTGTTCACATGGCTCAAAGTATCGCTGTTATCTGAGAATAATCTCATGATGAACTTGACTTCTGCTCCTTTTAGCAGCAGAAATCTCCTTCCAGCCCTGAGATAACGGGGTTCATTGTCACAAACTTTTTCCAGATATGTGAAAACAAAGATTGTGTGAACCAACATTATGAAACTACACTAAACAGAAAATAGCTGTTATATAGTGTTCCAGGTTAAAATTTAATTCGGAAAGCTTTAAAAAAAAAGTACACACAAAAAGAAGCTTTATTTTAAAATACAGAGAGTACAGTCATATGTGATTATTGACATCATGAGGCAGGGTCACACCACAAGCAGGATGACATCAGAGGACAGCACTCGCTCTCTCACACTCATCTCAGCCGTGAAGGCATCGCGAGGTCTCCAGGGTAATACGAAGAGCAGCCAGAGATAACGTGAGGATGGTGTGGTGTCCTTCTGCTCTGCTTGATTTTATCCAAACCAATGTCCGGTTGAGAGCAATTGGGGGTTAAGAGCCCAACAGTGGAATCACTCAGTTGACAACAGGATTTGAACAGACAGCCTTTCAATCACAGACACAGCATCCCAAGCTGCTGAGCCACACATCACTTCCAATAAAACCACACAAGAGACGTGAAACTGAATGTGCAACCCAACATACTATAAAGGAAAAAATGCTCCTTCAGTTAAACCTCTGGGCTTGTTACTTCTTACTTTCAAAATATTGGTCGAGCTGAAGTCTGCTTTTATAAGCGTAAACCACAAGCAGGCATTCCTAAGCAGCACATCAGTGGGCTCTCTCCTTACAGCAGGCACCAGGAAGCAGGTAGCGAGGCAAACTCTGCAGCATGCCAGTGCAGCCCCAGTGAGCCAGAGACTGAGGTCACTCCAGAGAGTATCTCGACTAACACCAACAGTATCTGGTCACATAGCAGCCGGGGATCATGTGGCCTTTCTCTCTGGTGCACCAGTCCTAGTTTGGTCTTACTCTGAGGAGGAGGAGGAGGGATTTGTAATGGCAAAAGGAACAAACGCCAGCGTGATGGGTCCCAATCACGTGTGACAGTTATTACTTGTGGAGAAACTGTTAATGGTTAAATCGCAGGTGGACCACTGTTATCTAAATGCATTGATGCAGGATTACATTTGTGTAAATAAACAAACAAATAAATAAACTATCGGGTACTCTAGACGTTATTAAAGTCTTAATGGGCAACTATAATAAATGTCAATGTGTCTAAATATAAGAATCATTATGAAATATGTGATAAGAGCTAAGGAAATTGTTTGGTCATGACCCCGATTTATTCCGTGCCGCAGGTGGGCGGAGATTCGCACGCAAAACGCAGATGCCCTTCAAGCTAACAGCTGGAAACAGCTAAGAAATACACGATGTGGGCATGAAGAAAATGGGTCTATTTATTATCGCGACGAAAAACAAAACAATCGTACCAGTCGATGGGAAAGTGGGATGCGAGAATAGCCGCTTGTCTCTGAATCGACGAAAACAGATTTTAAGTCCAATTCACCGATTACTACAGTGTTTAGATTAGAAACATCTGACAGCCTTTCTGTACCCTTCCCAACACAGCAAACCCAGGGGATCAGTGCCTGCAGCAGATGAAATGTGCAAATGTCTGAGACGTGAAGCACATTTAAAGTAAAATTAACGGAGGGCACATCAATTCATTGTTGTCGTACTTCAAAAGGATAATCACCCAGTAAAATATGTCGTGTTTCCAACATCAAAGTCAAAGGAGTGGATCAAGGCTTACGTTTGAATATTTTATTCAATATTTTAAACTATTTATTCAAAGTAACACTTGCGACAAAATGCGACTGGAAGCGAATAAACAATACGATGCATAGCACACAGAACCTGCTATAGGCACATCTATAAATTAACCAGTAGTATTGATATGTCATCGTTGTCTTTTGCGGTTCCAAAATACACAGGAATATGTAAAAATACCGTGATATGTGCAGGATGGTCCATCCCGACGTTATACTATGCGTTTTTTACCTTTTTATTTTTAGAAATGCATACTATTATCTTTTTAAACAGACGCCGTGCCTCGGCAACATAACAATGTACAAGGCCATTGCAACAACACTCCCATTATTTTCAATATCTACGTGGAGAAGGGCGTATAAAACGTCTTACCTGGTTCTCCAAGTTTTGAATAATAAAATAATAATGATGATGATAATAATAATAATAATAATGACACACTTCAGGTATCCTGTATTTGAGGTAGCTAGTTACAGTAAAGCGCTTTCTTCTCAGAAGAAGTAAGTCATACTGAAAAGCTGCCCTTTTTCGTGTTTTAAGGCGCTTTGTCCCACGATCCCTTTATGTTGTTGCGGGACCCCTGCGAACCCCCGAGAACAGCGGACTGTGAGACCCCAGTGGTCGGTAGGAAACGCCCTGTCCCCGCCCGCTCACGTTGCCCATCCAATCGGATAGTTACACAGCCAGAGACCGAGCCTGGGGGCTACAGAAAGGGGACGACCGGCACCTTCAGCGGGGTCAAATCTACATATAATGACAAAGCCGCACAAAGGGGCAGAAGGAGTGATCATTGCATCTGTGACGCCTGTGAGAAAAGAATCGAACTCAAAGCTACAGCTGTGACGGAAATTAACAATTGAATAGACGGACTACACGGTTAATAATATTCAGCATGGCTGAGAGCCCTCGCTCCTCCCCGTGAGTCTGCTCTGCACGCTTCTTCACGCCTTATTGTTGTGCAGGTGAAGATTTTTGGGACAGAAACATATATAGATGTAAATAAAACCGTTTCAATAAAATATCTAACACAGTCGTGTTACCATCTATTACTAAAACAGGACATGCTGTGGTTGAGTGCCTGCACTGTGCTGTCTGGTTCTACTTTTTAAGTTTTTCAAATTCTGATTGTTTTGTAAAAAATATTCGAAATATAATTCTGCATGTCATTTCTGAAAAAAAAAATGTAAGGTAAGTTAACAAGACTACACTAGTTGCTTTTATATTAGACATGACTATGTATCTGAAAACGATTGCAGTGGATTTGTCAAAATTAAGAACAAGAAATTTACAAACGAGAGGAGGCCATTCGGCCCATGAAGCTCATTTGGGGAGAACTTAACTAATAGCTCAGAATTGATAAAATCTTATCTAGCTCAGATTTAAAGGAACCCAGGGTTTTAGCCTGCACTACACTAGCAGGGACACTATTCCATACTCTAACTACACGCTGTGTGAAGAAGTGCTTCCTCAAGTTCATTTTAAAATGTTCTCCCGCTAATTTCCACTTATGACCAC
>JAODLD010000136.1:9358254-9368392 GCA_026781065.1 Mormyrops boulengeri | reverse complement strand
TATGTATTGGTGTCAATATCATTAATGTAAATTAGGAACAATAGTGGTCCTAAAATTGAACCCTGCAGTACCCCACTCTGAACGCAGGCCCACTGTAACATTGTGCCTCTAATAACTATCACTGCTTCCTGTCTGTTAACCAGTCCATTTCAAATTAGCCTTTATTGCTGGTTCAACCCCAGTCTCAACAGTTACCATCTTTAAAATGTTCCAAAACAGTCTGGGGACATTTTTCTTCGTTTTTCTTCCACATAGCAGTAAACATTTAAACTGTTTTGTCACACAGGATAACCTGTTCACACGCCACCGGGAAAACAGGAGGCTGTGTTTGAGAAGTAGGACAGTTAAGCCCCTCGCCCCGCGATGGTTACTCAGACTCAGGACGCATGCTGTCTTATGTATGCCTCCCCCCGCAGAGAGCTCATTCTGTTGCTGACCCCATTTTCAAGGGACCAAAATAATCCCGACTCCCCCGGGCAGGCTGCTCAGGCAGGTGCTGCTGGAGAAGAAAACGGTGTAGCTCACTCACGCTGCTCCAGTCGCTGTTTATTCTAGAATGTCACTGCACCTGTTTGTGTGCCATTATAATTAGCATGACCTGCAGTCTGCTGAGTGTCTCAGTGCATCATTAATCTATTCGGTTAGCAGTCCTACATGTTTGTCAGAGAAGAGACTCTTCATTATTTTGTCGGTGGGTGATCTCTTGTACTGAGGTACCCTGAGCAAGGTACCGCCCCCAAGCACTGCTCCCCGGGTGCTGAATTAGCTGTCCCCTGCTATGTCACATTGTCACATATGGGCTAAATGCAGGGAACACATTTGGTTGTCGTGCACTGTGTGCTGTGGTGTGTCAACAATGACAATTAATCACTAAATTCTGAGATAAAGCACCTTCTCCCTCTATCTCTGAGTCTTATGGCGCCTCATGTTGGTATGATGTGTTAATTACTCCTCATGCTCCTACCTAGCTTGGTTTTCCTGAACACATTCTCCATTTCACACCCAATCTCTTATCCCAAAGTGCAAATCCCACAGCAACATGGAGGACAGTAGAGTTGCTAGAAAGGAGGCAACCAACCCTGTTTAGGTTAGAATGATGACTATTTATTATGTTATATATTACAAACAGTAAAAATCACACCTTAGGTGACCAATGGTGAGTCTGCCCTGAGCCTCATGGGTAGGTTAGCTGGGCGTGTGAGGTGCCATCCTTTCCATGCTCTGATCTCTAATGATGATCTTCATCTTATCACATGCTGGCGCTTCAGGAGTCTGGCCCTTGAGTGAGCAGCTTCCGAGCAATGACTAGAGAGACACTGTGCTTTAATAAGGCCTGACCAGCACAGTGCACCCATGTGGAAGGTAAGGCCTGTAGTGCAAGGCCTAGATCTAGGAGAAGCAGGTCATGTTCACAGAAAGCAAAGCCTCCCTCGAGTCACGAGTGACAGCGAATCACTAAGCAGAGTCACAGGCCCAGGAATGAAGCAACTGAGCAAAACATCTTAACAGCAGAAGATCAGACCTACAGCAAATGCGACACAGATGGAACTGGGAAAATGCTGGGACTTGCGGTAATTGGGGGAAAGGCCATGAGTGGGGGGCGGGTTTCCTGACGGTCACATGTGCGCATGTGACTTTTAGACTCAGAGACCCTGAAAGAGAATGTGTGTGCAGGTGTGTCATTTAAATGAAATGAAGTTTTTATCTGCCATTTGTACAAGTACAGGTACACTGGAATGTGTGCAGGTTTTTGCATGCCCTATCTCGCTCTCCTTTATTACAATACACACACTCACTTAAAGAGGTGAGAGTGTAGCTTGGAGTCTGAGTGCAGGGTCAGTCATTCATCCAGCACCCTGGGGGGTTAAAGACCTTTTCCTAGGCAGAGAAGGGGACTCGAGTTCGCAATTCGAACTCAAGATGCACTCGAGTCGCTCTTAAATTGACTTCCATCTTGACTTGCAACTCCTTATTTTTTGACTCGGTTTGAAATTTTTACACATGTGAAGCACTGAGTGTACAACTCTCCTCCGATCGTAAAGGCGTTAAACACATCACGATGTGCGGCTGTGTCTCTAACACACTTTTTCATGTTTTGCCACTAGTACAAATTTTGAACCTGATCTGACAAAGTGTGTGATATTACGAATGTTATTCCGAGAATTATTTTACATAAGGCATCGCTTAGAAATGGGCGTTACTTAACCTGTGTCGTAAATTATATATACATTGTGTTGTTGACACAGATCGACACAAATAGCCATAAATCTAATAATTTAGCAGATTTGTCCCAAAAACCTTTTAGTTTCTGACATACCCTTCGAAGTCAAGCTGTATTTTCTTACAACTTATAAACTGCCCGTACCTCTTCATTGTACCCCACGTAGGGCATGTAGTGTTACCCCTTAAATTGACTGGAGTTCCATCACGCCAATGTAATGATTTTTAACAAAGGTGTCAATTTCAGGTCCAGAAAGTAAAAATCCAGATCAGGATTTTGTTTCAACCAACCACTTGAGTTCTCTGTGACTGTGACTCTTTACGCTCAGCTGGTTGGTTGAAACAAAATCCTGATCTGGATTTTTACTTTCTGGACCTGAAATTGACACCTCTGGTTTTTAATAAAGTAAAAACACATCACCAGCAAATAATTCGATTCAACAGTATTGTCTCTGACCACTTATCCATAACTAAAATAGCAGTACGACTGCAAACATTATTTTAACTTTTCAACATGGAGGTTTTGGTGTTACTTGCATAATCATTTATTTAATTGCACACACAGGCACTGAGAGACAAATCAGTTTTATCCATTAACTGGAGTTTTTCCTTTAGAACGACGTGTAAATCGATGTGCTGTAAACATGCATTTACTCAAGCAGCATGACAAACGGGGTCTGGGTTAAACTCATTCATTAGCCAATCACATCACTTTATCGTAGTTGGGGGCGGAGCCCGGCATGATTTGGTCTGGCTCCAGAGCAGAGCCAGTTTGACATGCTTTCAACACTGCAATATGTGCATATACGTACGGTCCAACTCAGGATTTTATGCCAATATTTCCTGCAAGGGATGTCTTCATCATAATATTATTTTTGAGAAATCAATTTTAAAATCTACATCACAAAATTGATTATGTTCTTACATTTTTTTTTTGCTTCAAAGGCTGTTGAAATAGCGGTTACTTTGAAAATGTGGATAAGCCCAAGGAACATTCAGTTTCTGAACTGTTCAAGTGGTGATTCCCATTTAATCACATCAGTTATTAATTGAAAAAACAAACAGGCGGTAAAATTTTTGATAAATAATAATGTCAAATTGGAACCACAACAGAGACTTGACTCAGACTCTAATATTGAGACTGTGACCATCTCTGGCTCTAGGGCTTTTCTGCTGAACACGAGATTTGTGATGTGTGCTGAGTTACACATCACCCCCCAAAAGCTGAAGTTTGGCACTAAAGGTGGATGAGCTTCTTTTATTACTAACCCCAAATTCAACCTGAAAATGCAACCAGAGTAAGTGACTGGAAGATGCATGGATCGAATACTGCAGTCAGACTGTCTTCCCTGGGCTCAGCATGAGAGCTGTGCCAGACAATGCATTAACACTTCTAATTTTAAAAATTAATTAAAGCAGGGCCACAGCAGGGGCTCAGTGGGCAGCGTTGTGCGGGGGTGTCAAGTGTGAGGTTGGTTCTACCCACATTGGGATGGGTTTCCTCCGTCTGCTCTCCTCCGATGCTCCACGGAGACACAGCTAAGCTGGGGATGTGCCTTACATGCTCAGGCTGTGCTGTTACAGATGTGACCTGTAGGGGGTGTCCAACTCTCTTCAGATCTGCTGCTTCAGTTGCCGCTTTGGCTCCGTCTGAGGTTCCTGCCCACCTGCCTCTGCTCACACACACCACAGCAGCCAACTCCACCTTTAATACCCATCGTTGTTGCATTATTAAGGAATCAAAGCCACAATTATCTGCCCATGACACATCACTCATTGCGAGAGAAGGGAAGTAGGACGAGTGCCTGCCCAACAAGATCAGTAGGATAAGCATTGAAAACTGACACGTTCCCTCAAAATAAACCATGTAATTATAGAAATGAATGAGGAAGGTGTGACTAGTCCCACTAGCTAACCAAGCTCGGAAGGCCTCCTTCTTCAGCCAGACAGCTCCCTTTACCCCTGGTGTCCACCATCGGGTTCGGGGATTGCCATTATGACAGGCACCACCAACCTTATGGTCACAGCTCCACACAGCCGCCTCAGCAATGGAGTCCTGGAACATGGTTCATTCAGGCTCAATGTCCCCTGCCTCCCTTGGGATGCAAGAGAAGTTCTGCTGGAGGTGTGAGTAGAAGGTCTCCAAGACACAGGCCTCTGCCAGATGCTCCCAGTGCACCCTCACTATGTGTCTGGGTTTACCAGGGTCTGGGTCTACCATTTTCCCCTGCCATCTGATTCAACTCACCACTAGATGGTGATCAGTTGACAGCTCAGCTCCAGTTTTTCCCCAAGTTTCCAAGACATACAGCTGCAGATCCAATTATATGATGAACACCCTTATCTTTAAACATGGTGTTTGTTATGGACAAACTGTCATTAGCACAGAAGTCCAATTAGAGAGCAGCACTCAGGTTCATAATGGGCAGGCCGTTCCTTCCAATCACACCCTTCAAGATTTCACTGTCGTTACCCCGGTAACTGTTAAAGTACCCCTGCAGAACAACGGAGTCCTTAGAGGGGGCACCTTCAAGCACCCAATCTTGGCATTCAAGAAGGTCAAATACTCTAAACTGGTGTTAATTACTGGCGTTAAGTAATTAATGCCAAAGGGAGCCTAAATCAGGTATTGTGCTAGAAGATGATCCAAACCAAATTACTTAAAATATTTTTGTGCCAAGTTTGTTTTATTAAAGGACTTCAAGATAACTAAAATAAGGGCTAAAATAACTATGTAAAAAAAATTAAATGGTCTAATAATTTGGAGCCTCAAGATCCAAGTGTTACCCTGTACCTCACTGTACCTTTAGTAACAGTTGTGTGGTATCAGGTCATAGAAGGAAAAAAACAAGAAAAAATGCAGAAGACATGATCCTGAGTGTCCTTAACACAAACTGCATTCAGCCTAAGTGTAAGAGAAGAGTTTTTATCCGAACACATAGGGAAAAAGAGAACAAATGCCTTAGTAAATCAATAACACTGGGATGGATAAGCAGTCTGCATGCCTACTTCTGTGCCAAAAAGAACACTGCCTCCATCTGGCGTCCTTCTCGGGTAATTACAACCTCACCTGAGAAGTGGGTCCTTTTAATTCCACGATTAAATTTCATATAGCAAAGATTACATTTTTGTACTTAGCAGACGATTTCATTCAAAGCAGCAGACGTTTGAGAAAGCATAGTCAGACGGTCTTCCTGACATGCAAGATTTTTAAAATTGCACCACTGATTTAATATTCTTTATTTGTTGGCGGACGGTGTCATGTGTAATAGAGATGTGCAAACAGCTTCACATCCCTCATTGCCCAGTTGTCTGTTTGTAACACTTTGGTTTTGATTGAAAATCACTGTTGACGAAAAACAAACATGAAATGCAAGGACTGAAATTGAAAAATTAAAATAATACGAACAGGAACATATTTTTATATTTTGTTTAGTCACAAACTACTTTAAAGTTTATTAGTAAAAAGCAAATACAATATACGGTTATTTGAGCAGAAAATTTCACACGGATGCGATTGAAAGTATATTACGGAGATTAGATTATACAGAATAAGCGTTATACAGTAAGAATGACATGTGAAGTCAATCCAGAAGGTTCCCCGTTAGCTATGGCGACAGCATAAACCACTGTACCACCGTACTGGGCACTTGTAGTCGCTGAAAAGGCAATATTGTAGCTATAAAGCCAGGGAGTTGGCTTGGCAAAGGATTGCAGACAGACTAAACGCGTAAGTTATGTCAATGCTTCATCTTTGTATTTTTCATACAGTTCCATCACCCGCGTTTGTTCCGCGGCGGGAAAAAAAACACCGCTCTCGTTTTACACGCTTTCCGACTCATTTGATCGATCTATCGTTCATCCATTCATCTGGGTTCCTTAAATATATCGGGTGTGTGCGCTTAGTGAGACTATGCAAGTCTGCCTTGTTTGAGCCTTGATTAGTTAAAGCTGAACTGCATTAGTGGAACGACATGAGGCTAAGTTTAAAGATGGTGCTAGTTTGAGTCTGACTTTTTCGGGAAAGTCTGGCTTTCTTTAGCTACTTTTATGGAATACCCCCCTGGCGTTGCCACCAAGCACGTAGTCGTGTAGTAAAAATACAGGTTTGTTTGAACCCCCGTCTCCCGGATTTTGTTTTGCTACCGGTCAAACGTGTAGCCATTTAAGACAATTACGCCCTCGAACCCCCCTCGGAATAGCGAAATCTACTCAACTTGGGGGTGGGGGCATGTTAAGACATCTGAAGCGACGGCGTTTAATATAATACTCATACAATACCTGTAACAACGCCACAGGGAGCTGACTTTTAGATTGCTCTTTGATTCACAAGTTTACATAAAATGGATGTCTAACTCAGTAAATATTACATTAGCTGTTTGCTGCAAGAATCAGAGCGAGGCAGACTATCAGGAGCCGAAGCTGAGAAAGCTAAAAACAATCTACAAACCCATATCTTAACAGGGATCGAAAAGAGATTATCTGATTATTGTGACCGTTGTATTTTGCGCAGCCATGATTTACTCACTGGCGAAAACACACAGAGCCAGCATCTCGTCTTTTCTTTAAGCCCGCATTCTCATGATGGGAGTATAACACTGCCAAAACCGTTTAACTGGAAATTAAGCTTACCTAAACTTGAACCGTGAACAGCGTAGTGCTTTCACAAGAACTGCAGCACCATGTGAAGGCTTCTCCACCAGCATGCAGGCACGATGCTGACCTCCAGTGGTACATGGACGGCACTGCACGGAGCCTGGCGGAGAAACATAGCCAAGCCTGAAAGGATTGCGTCTTTTAGTTAGGCCTACACTGTGGTCAAATCACAACCACTGCCACTTGTAATGTATTTATTAGGAGCAGAACAGTGCAATTTTGTCCATCACAAGTATAAGCTAATTGTGATGACTTTAAATGCCATGCATTGTCTTGCTCCCCAGTATATCATAGAGCTCCCCCTCTCTTGTAAGTAAGTAGAGCTTTATTGTCATCCCAACAATACATAATAAGTATACAGCGAGACGAAATATCATTCTCCATGACCATATGTGCAACATAAAACACAACAGCACACAAGACAGAACACAATGAGGGTGAGGTGGGTAATAATTTACACTATATATATAGCTAAAAGGAATTTCTTGGGGTGGGTACATCAATGACACAGTACAACAATACAGTATTTTTGTGTTAATGTATGGTAAAGCAGAGAAGACAATAGACTAGGACTGAATAGAAAGGCAGTGCAATGACATGGAGAATACGTTCAGTATGAAAACAGTATGTATGTGCATATATACAGGATAAGTAAGTGAGCAAGTTATATTGTGCAAATTAAGGCAAGTTGTGCAAGAATGCAATACGTGTGTAAAAGTCCAGGTATGCATAGATGTAAACATATTCACATAATAGCAGCAATAACGGGATCGGAATGAATAAATATACAATGTTATGTAGTGTGGCGCAGGGTGTGCAGTAAAGAGTCAAGTGTGGGGGGTGGCAGCGTGCTGTTCAGGAGCTGGACTGCTTGGGGGAAGAAGCTATTGCAGTCGTGCAGACCTGCTCCTGATGCTGCAGAATCTTCTTCCGGATGGAAGAGAGGTAAACAGTTCGTGGGTGGGATGTTACCGGTCAGTCACAATGTGGGTGGCCTTACGGATGCAGCAGGAAGTGTAAGCGTCCTGCAGGTTGGGGAGAGAGCTGCCGATGATGCGCTCAGCGGTCCGCACAATCCTCTGATGGGCTCTGCAGTCAGAGGCGTGGCAGTTTCCATACCAGACTGTAATACAACTGGATAGAATGCTCTCAATCATGCCCCTGTAGGTGGTGAGGATGGGTTTGGGGAGGTGCACCTTCTTCAGTCTCCTCAGGAAGTGCAGGCGCTGCTGGGCTCTTTTGGTGAGGGAACTGGTGTTGCTGGTCCAGGAGAGGTCGTCTGTGATGTGAACACCAAGGAATTTGGTGCTCTTCACACTCTCTACTGCGATGCCGTTCATGTTCAACGGGGGATGGTCAGTCTTGGTCTTTCTGAAGTCGATAATCAGCTCTTTTGTTTTGTCAACATTAAGAGACAGATTATTGTCCTTGCACCAGACAGCACTTGGTCGCCTGGCGGGGGTGTAGTCTTCCATGCTGGCTCGGTGTTCTGGGTCTTCTGAGTGTTCTCAAACCTGCCGTAGAATTAGTTGAGTGCATCTGGAAGAGAGGCGTCGGTTTCACACACACGTGGCGGGGTCTTGAAGTCAGTGATGGCTTGGATACATCACTGACTTCAAGACGCCGCCACGTGTGCGTGTGCACCTGTCCGTTCCCACAGGTCTACAGGTACTGGTCTCCTACTGGTGCTTTGCTTTGCTTGCCTTCTGTGGATGGCAGGACCCTCGGTTCCGAAGCTCCAAAGCTCTGGAACTCGCTACTACAAAGCTGAACCTAACCTCTATCCACATGTGATTCTAGGGACTCTGGGGGGCCATAAACAAAAAACTCCTGGGGCCCTCCAACTCCCCCTCCCCCGGCATGGTAAAATGTATTATCTTTATTTTACTGTAAGCTGTAAATTTATAATATCATAAAAGAGAATTTAATAAACACAAGACCTTTATTTTCACTGTTGTGAAAAACAATACACAAATAAAGCAGATTCGTCGTTGCAATGTACCATGTAATCGGTCGCCCTCGGGGGCCCCCTCTCAGCTCTGCCCGCTCTGCCCGTCCTGTTCCTACACCCCTGCCTCTATCTCCCTTTTTAGGCAGAATTTAAAAACACATCATTTCCCTCAGTGATTCACTTTCAATACTTGTTCCTGATCTGTTGGCGCTGCAGTTTTTCTTAAATTTTTCCTTCGCTGTGTTAGTTCATGGTATACGTTTTACGGGCCCCATTGGTCATTGTTAGCCATTTCTATGACAAAATGACATGTAGTTGTGTCCATGGTGGCGTTCTTGCCCCCATAATTGCTGCTTGCAGCTACTGTATATTTATTAATGCATTTGAAATGAGAGTACATGTTTTATGGTGCCCACGGGAATAAGACCAATCCCAGCAGATCAGAAACAAAGATTTCTGCTCTTTTGTCCCTGTAAGCCCTGATTCAATTATCCAGAGTGGCTTATACTTATTTATTCATACAGCTGATTAGTTTTACAAGAGCCATCCAGGTCCCTTCAGGGCTCCTACAGCAGAGCCTTTCCAAGGAGTTCAATTCAATTCATTTTATTTTCATATAGCGCCTTTCAAAAACAGAATTTCTCCGTGGCACTTTACATGGGTGTGTGGTAACACATTATGACATCATTTATACTGAATAATGCATGAAACAGGGAAAAAGGAAGACAGAAGAGAGAAAGAGGAACCAAAAACTCCCATATAGGGAGAAAAAACATCTGGGGATCCAAGGTCAACTGGCTGGCCAGCAAAAGTCCATCAGTGAGTCAGGTCTCTGGAGGCTGCACCCACCATTCACAGCTGGTAAGTCACATCCACCAGGTCACGTTTCAATGGGAAGTTGAACCGTCAGGTTAAGAGTCTGTCGTCTCAACCACTAATCTATGAGTGACGGACTGCACGCTTGAGCCGAGTAGAAAGTGTGTCCAAATCACAGCATGGTGAGTTCAAAAAGCGGAACATCACTCACACTCCCCGCTGTGTGCATTTTGCTAGTGTGCTGGAAACCCCCCAGGCAAAACACATTTTTCCTTCTTCGTAATTGACAGCAGCCAGAGCGCCTGCCCAGGATAAGCAGTCATGAGGTGGATGGATGGAGAATGGCCTGCACTCCCCGCTGGAGGAGGGATTTTGCTGCTGTCTACACTCTGTGTCATTGTCTCTCTGTCTCCGGTCGGCCCCTCATTTTCTGGTCATATATATAGATATATATATATATATATATATATATATTAGTGCTGTCAAACGATTAAA
>JAODLD010000136.1:9293215-9329038 GCA_026781065.1 Mormyrops boulengeri | reverse complement strand
CCCCCCCCCCCCCCCCCCCCCCCCCCCCCCCCCCCCCCCCCCCCCCCCCCCGCCGGGCCCCCCCCCCCCCATGTGGCCAGAAATAGTGGCACGAGTTCGCTTTTTCTTATTTATTTATTTATCCAACTGAATGTTGGAACTACACCATTTAGTCATCTTCACGAAGCCAAGACTTTGGTGATCAGATATCAAAACAAACTGCCACCATTGCTCACTATGTACTTGTATAAGGTTCCTGCAAGTGTTCCAAACTGCATTTTGCAATGTCTATACTTTAAATTACAAACTTGACATAAATCTGACATATTTACAAAGTACATTAAAATTAAGATGAGTGTAATGCCAAAACAAATAAATTATTTTCCATGAATTAAGTTTATAATATTGAATGAAATGTATGGGACCATGCCCCAGTCAGTGAAAGCGTGTTACCTACCCCTAGACTCCAGAGGGTTAAAAGCACATAAAACATGGGGTGTAGTAACCAACCCCGACTCAGATTTTCAGCACTATTCAGTCACACTCCCCTCACACTTTGTGTCTAAAAACTCACATCAACGCCCCCAAAGAGGTCGAAGGTGTACGTGTTGGGGAAGGTGGCCTCCTGCGCGAATTTTCTGTCTTCAGTCACAAGAGACATGGCCTCCATGGACAGCAGGGGTGACATTTCCTGGAAAACGGTAACAGAACTCTGTTACTATGTATCTCACCCTCTATTCGAAGGACCAGGGGCATCCATGCAAATGCTGATGGGTGGGAATCAAACTCACAACCTGGGGGGAGAGAGGCCACAGGGCTAGACACATAGAACGTGTTTCCCCTACATTTCCAGAGAAGTCCAACCCCCAGACGGGTCACCCAGGCATTGGAATGGGCAGAAAGAGCCCCCGTGAGTGCCGGGGCGACTCACCTTGAGCACATTGTGGGCCCGGCTCAGGTCACTGTTAGGATGGCTGGACTCGTGCAGCCTCCGCAGCAGGATGGGGATACCATGCCAGCGTGCCCGGTGGTCCCGCTCGCGGAGCAGGGCTTCTGGCACCTGGGGAAGGGCAGAGGTGTAGTCTCAAAAGAAGAAGAAAAAAAGAAGAGACAAACTGTTTTGTTCAGGTTCTGCCTACCATAAGCGGGTTATTAAAGGACAGCACTATCGGTAAAACCGCGGCATTCAGCGGGTCTCCATAGGGCGAAATGTAGTCCTGTGCCAAAAGAAATCCTCTCCTGACAACCAAACCCCACCATTCAGCCGCTTTATACGCGACTTTTAAATTAAACCCACGACCGGGGCCACGGAGGCTCCAGCATCCCCTCCGACTGCAGTGAGACGCCGGGCCGCCAGCGGGCGTGATGGAGACCCTGGAATGACGGGTATGGCAAGCGAAGTTCCAGCCGAGGTCACCGCTTCACCGCCAACCCCCTCAACAGGCGGACTCCCCCAAGGACAGCTCACCCCGAAAGCTCCTAACTTAAGTGCGTGTTACATGTAAATTCGGAGAGAGACCCGGGACCTCGCTGGGGTATGGACCGAGAACCGGGTACCGGAGGGGCCCCAGTCTCTCGGGATCCAGGCTGGGACGTTTGGGGAACCCGAGCGATTAATGGAAACGGAACGCTGTGATCTAGGTGCCATCAGCCAGGTGGCTGTAGAACTGCTTAATAAACCCTAAAAATGGTGTAGAGGTGCCGTCCGGAGGCTCCAAGTGGCTCTCGGGTACCGGCCATACACGGCGAACCGGCGAGCCGAAGCCCCACAGCGACGCCGCCTTCTCGGTTCTGCAGCCCTGCTTAAGTTCCGCTTTTTCGGCATTCTGCTCCCGGACATTCCACCCGGTTGTAATTGTAGTTGTTTTTGTTGCAGCGGCTTAACTGCGCCCAGCGAGCGTGTCCGTCGTCGGTGACTCTCAACGACATAGTGACTCGCTCTGGCGCGATTTCCCGTACGTCAGTCCCAGGCTGTGGGCGGCCTTCCCCATACGAGCGTACCTGGACGGCGCTCAGCGCTGCCGGCCGCTTCGGGCGCGACCTACCTGCGTCCCTCGACAAATCCCGCGGCCGGTGATCTGGCTCCGGCTGATAGTCGTCACTATGTTCCCGCCGCGGTCGCTCCGCGTCGCCCCCGTCCGAGGGGATTCGGGCCCCGCAAGCGTCGCCATCATTCTTTCTTCCGTAAGTGTCGCGAGCAGGAAAACGTGAGCGCGCGGACGGACAGCGGCGTCTCCAGCGCCATCTGCGGAGCGGCCGGCCCAATCCCCAATATAGCGTCATTCAGGAACCGCTGCTGTTCACTCGTCCTGCTTTTCAGTTTTTTCGCGCGTGATACTAATGTCGAGCACCTTCTTTATTGTGCATTTTTTGCACATTTTTTTCGAGGGCTGGAAAATACTATAAAGACTAGTGGCTTTGCAGATGAGGTTATCTGCCTGAAACAGTGGCTATGTATGACTAATACAGTTGAATACAAATTTAAATGAGTCTGAAACGGGAAACCTGCCTTAATTGAATCATCATTCCCGCGATTAAATTGTGGAGGACTGATGTCTCAGCTTTCACATATATATTAGAGTTTTAATCTCAGTGTACATTAAGTAACACACTTCGAGATTCACACTGAACATCGTGTCTAGCGCCCTTTTAACTCGATTCTACCATGCACTGCTTTAGGAGATAGACAAATGCCAAGAACTATCCATTGCTTTTTATTCTGCGAGGCATCGACATTTATCAAGCATTAACCAGGAGGGGGCAGTAGTGCGCTAACATAGAGGGGAGAAAGTGACGACCATTTTAGTTGTAGCATTACGAACTTCCAGAGTACAATTGATTTGAACAAAAGTTTAAAAGGGCATAACAAAACTAAAGAGGAATTTTTTTCAAGAAATCATTTTTACAGAAAAATATTTCAAACAAGACAATACCATTACATTGAAATTTGTATATATTTCGTATATACATAAGGAAACATTCCATAAGATTAAATCATTCTTCGTTCAGTGAAACAATCCATACAAATTATGAATGGGCATGTTTCTCGTATATAGGATGTTGGGTTACATCTCTAGGTGTGTGGAGTTTAAGTCAAGGGAGGTGATGCTACGATTATATAATTCCTTGGTAAGACCACACCTAGAATATTGTGTGCAGGTTTGGTCACCATACCTTAAGAAGGACATTGCTGCCTTATGAGGAGATGTTAGCTGTTTAGCCTTGAGCAAAGGAGACTAAGGGGGTGGGGGACATGATCCAGGTATATAAGATTCTAACAGGTGTGGATGCTGTTCATCCAAATGGCTATTTCAATATTAGTTTAAACACTAGAACTCGTGGCCATAAGTGGAAATTAGCGGGAGAACATTTTAAAATGAACTTCAGGAAGCACTTCTTTACACAGCATGTGGTTAGAGTATGGAATAGTCTTTCCTGCTAGTGTAGCGCAAGCTAAAACCCTGGGTTCCTTTAAATCAGAGCTAGATAAGATTTTAACAACTCTGAGCTATTAGTTAAGTTCTCCCCAAATGAGCTTAATGGGCCGAATGGCCTCCTTTCGTTTGCAAATTTCTTATGTTTCTTATGTTCTTATTATTCCAAAGGAGCAGAGTGCTAATATCACCGCATGGTGGCCCCAGTAACTATTTTCTATAAGTTCTGGACTCAAAGAACCTGCTTCCATGCAGGTTATTGGTTGTTGAACAAGTGAGGTACCCTTTGTACGCTTATCTGCCCATTCGTTTTTGATGACCTCATATCCAATTCTGATCACGGTGGTCCAGAACCTGTTCCAGTCTGGAATACCAGAGTCCATTTTGGGGCATTCACAAACAATCAAACTCATGTACACCTACTATTACATATGAAGGGAGAGTGACAATATAACTGAACGTATTGCACCTTAGGGCTGTGGAATATTCGTTTATTATATGATAGATAAATTGTACTTAAATACACTTGAAAATACAGAATGACCGTATAATTAAAATATTGCTTACTAGATTTTGTGACACTCATCCAATACAATGTTGAGTATAATTTGTGTAATCTTTTTGTAATTTTAAGGACGCAACCACATTGCTAGTTCAGGGATTTGAACCAATGCCCTTCAAGTTATAATTCTGAATCCTTAACCTTTATTGTACAGCATCCAAACATATAATAATCTATATGCACAGAGATTTCATTATATACTATAATTTATGACCTTTTGAAAGTGGGGTGTATAACAAGATCCTATATAGTTAGCAGGTAGTGATTAAAGACCTCAGATTGTGGCAAAGGCCTCTCAAATGGCCTAAGTGCTCTATGCATGATTAACAAGTTATGTGTGCTTGAATGTGTAAAATAGGAACCCTGTCCTGATTCCTTTATCCGGCTGTCACTATAATCTGATCATAACACACTGGATTTCTGTAAGAGAAGGGGCTCACAGTGCAGCGTTTGAAAAGCTCGCCTTTCACGGTGGATGTGACAGCTGTATTCAGTATGATCTTAACGAAGTGTCCCATTTAAGAATCGGCTTCAGCATTTGAAAATGAAAAGTAGCATAACGGCAGGTGATCATGAAGACCCATCATTGCTGGAGATCAAAGTCTGGACATAATGGAGGCAGGATCGTATCCACAGAACAGATTTCACTCTGCAGTTGGACCAGGGCCCTGTTGGCCCCTTGTATTGTCCATCGATTTTCACCTACCATTTTCTTAATTTAGTCTATCCCAGAGGCTACGGACATAAGACAGCGAATAACCCAGGATGGGGCACCAACCCATCGCAGCGCCCACGCACCATTCACACCTATGGACAATTTGGCATATTTTTGGACTGTGGGGGGAAAGCGGAGTACCTGGAGGAAACCCCATGATGACATGCACGAACGTGCAAACTCCACACGTAATGTGTGCATCTTAAAACTGGTGTGCAATTTCAGGCACTGAAAATGAGTAGTGCTCAGCAGTGATGCAACAAGATGAACCATCAAAATCTTACTTAATATACAGGAAAAGTAAAACATCAAATATATAAATATGTATTAATCTGAATTTGGCGCTTAACAGTTGTCTTGTGAAAAGAGCTTAATTTAGGTGTCCTGCTGCTTTGGCACCTCATTTTTTGGGATTTTTGACAGAAACAAATGCGGCTAGAATCTCTGTTCAGATTAACGGTGTTCCGACTATCAGCCTTGTGGCCCCTAGGGCTGAAATATTTGTCTTGATTCCCCTCCCCCCCCCCACCACACACACACACACACACACACACACACACAGACACATAAAACGGTATCCCGGAAATGCCTCGTCATGTTTTCCGTTTATTTTCATTTAAGTTTTGCTGTACCATCATCACATTTTCCTTTAACACTATTAGCAACTCCATGGTTCGTCCAAGTATGTCAGCATCAACTCCGTAACTTTTCTACCATAAATTTTTGTTACATTTTTAGTCATAACAGCTTGACGCATTCACTATGTAGTGCTTGTCTGTTTTACACATTTTAATTATTTTAAGTTGTTCGTGCCATATGATGTGTACAGGCACATAATGTCTTTACATTATTTTTAATATTCCTGAAGCTTACAATTTCAAAATAGATCCACAAAAACTGACCAATCGGCATGAAGTTATATGTTTTCTCTATATAACAAGATTGTTATTAAGGATGTTATTAAGTGCCACATAAGGATGGGGTGGGACAGGATTCAAAGCCCCAATCCTGGAGGTGTGAGCCATTCTGCCCCCCCTAGAATTAGGGTTACCATATTTGGTAAGATGAAAAAGAGGACGTATCTGGGGATCCGAAAATTAATGAGTTTCATGTCCATCGACCAATCAGGTAGCATTTCTTCATGAATATTAATGAGTTTAAATGAAAATTCGTGTCTGGGGAAACCCGGTCATATGGTAAACCTACCCAGAATGAACATTTGAAAAACTATGTTCTACGTCACCTTTTGTGTCACATTAACGCCTATTAATAGAGCTCTTTTCTTCTGAACATCATGTCTCGCTCAAGTCTTCCTGCAAATCCTCCCTTAATGGGTGGTTTGCCATTGATGTGGTGATGGTTCAGTGTTGCCATGGAAAGTTCACACTGGCTGAAAGGTGCAGTAAGAAACGCAAAACACCAGCCCCAGCCCCCCATGCACTTGTACCTTCTGAGAAGACAGGGAGTCTGCAAGCGATGCTCTCTCGTCTTGGCCTCCACTTTAGCCACAAGATTAACACCTGTGCGCTAAATTCACAGCACGCTTCCGTGCAAAGATGCAGTGGTGTCATGTTTGGGAATCACAGGGTTTGCAAAACCAAAACGGTAAGTGCGGACGTGGGGTGGCGCATTCTAATAAATTTCAGGAAAATTCTGGGAAATTAATTTAGAAGTTGGTTTATTTTTTTTTGCAATTGTGCAAAAATCAGTTGAAACAACAGTTAAAATAAGCATGACAATATAATGTTCCCTAGTGAAATAGTTTAAGTTCACAGTAAACTGTGTGCAAATGTACGCTACCAGTCAAAAGATTTTGCACACAAAAGTGAGATTTTCTACATTTGCATGTTACTCACTAAATACACAAAATACTTTGCTAACAAATACATTTACAGTATGTTCACCACTTGAGTATCTTTATTAACAAGAAAATGTCACATTTTCGATTAATAAAAAGTAACAACCTCTGGCAGTTATAACAGCAGAGAAAATTCAAGGCATTCTTTCTACAAGGGACATAAAGTACTGCTCTGTTTCATGGGATGAATCAGTTGACTAGTGCATTTAAAATTAAAGGGCGGTCTAGAATATGACTATGCCATCAACACACAATCAATTAATAGGATGTCAGACCTGCATCGTTACGTACTTCCATGTTATAAAGGAAACTTGTTTAATTTGATTTATATTTTCATTTATAGTTGGTCACTCAATTTTCAAATGCTTAACATGAATAAAAAATGAGCAATTTATGAAATAAATGGAAAATTGGTAAAAACCTGTGGTGTGCAAAAACTTTTGACTGGTAGTGTACCTGTTTTACATTAAGTGTTGGCCAGTTCTTTCTAAAACATGACGCCAGCTCTGCCGGCTCAGCTGCAGTTCGGGGTGAAGCGGCTGTCCTTGTGGCCAAGTTCAGACCCCTCAGCAGCCTGGGTGATGGGATTCCTTTTTGGTGCCGCCATCGGCACGGAACCCACAAAATCCTCCTGCCATTGTGCAGCCGTACTGTTTCCAGCTCCGTCCTTGCTGGGGCGCTCTAGCCGTAATCTGAGCTCCGGTAGCTGGTCTCATGAAATCTGAGTCTTTGTATCAAGACCCTGTATAGCAGTGGAGGGCATTCTGGGTCTGAAAGACCCTTCTCCTGCAGTTCAGAACAGGAAGGAGCAGCAAAAGTCACCGGCAAGCCCCCCCAGACACATATTCACCCCCTGGTGGGCACCGATGGTGGCGCAGCACAGTCTTTCTGGCACATGGTGCTGGTGTGGATGCTCGGTCCATCAGGTCTCCCAGCCATTGCAGGCTTCACACCTGGCCTCCTCCGTCAGCAGCAGGTAGGAGTTGATGGCCTCTCGCAGCCCCTCGCTCATCGGGTTCTCTCCAGGGTCTCCCTCGTTCTGACCAAAGATCATGGCACTGAGGACAGAGGTGGCGCGTGAACGGCAGCCCTTAGAAGTGGCTGAGCAGAGCGATCACGGAGTAGCGACGCACTCATTTGCAGTCACATGCCCACACGGTGTGGGAGATTCACAGAAAAACAGGAAAAGTCAAGTAAGAAGAAAACCCCGAATGTCACATGGAAGGCGAGAGAGGTTGGCACCCCGCATTACCATGAAAGGTCAAAGATGAAAGGGGTTCTCCGCCCAGATGAGACGGGGCCCCTCTGCAGGATCTTACCTATCCACCTCGTTCCAGTTGAGTGGGGGTTTCCTGACAGGTGCTGGTGGAGTTCCTCTTATCACAGGGACGTTGTTGTAGCCGCGTATAAAGCATGGCTCCCGTAGGGGGCAGCAGAGAGCGTCACTGACCTCTGTGGGGGCGTGTAATCAGTTAGGAAGTACGGTCCATTTATGTGACTGGGTGTAAGTAACCGATACTCATGAAATTGTCTAGGAATCAATGGGATCGGCGTGGTTTAGAGATTCAGGGATGCTTTTCACAAGCCCCTTTGGAGGTATGTTGCTAAAGTGGTAAAATGTGCTGTGCTGTGCCAGATGTGTGGCATTAAGGCTGATTTCTCAGTACAACTAACAAACAGCCAGAGCTGTCATGAAGGGAGAGTCCACAGGCTCAGAGCTTCAAAGGGGCTATTTCTGTGCTTCTCCCTCTGCAATAAAAAAGCTGCACTGCAGATTCAGCGTGGGTGGCGGCCTGTCCTGTTTTTGTAGTTTTGTTCTTTTTGTGTTTTCCCCTAGGGAGAGAGGAGGCCATACCCACCTGAGTAATGTTCAACCAGCTGGGACAGCGAGGGGAAGGTGGTCCCTGGCGAGATGTAGAACCAGCCATTGGGCAGACGGTGGATGCGGTAGTGCTTCACCGAGCTGCCGGAGGAGTTTGTGTCGCGGCACACGGAGAGGGAGTAGGTTCCTGCCGGGGAGGACAGTGATCAGACTCGCCGTGTGTCACATAAGCAGGTAACCTTTCTGTAGGGGTTTGTAGGGAGTAATGGACCTTAAGGTAACGTAAGATGAAGCTTGTTGATCACATGGGGAAATTCTGGGATCAGTAAAGTTCAGGATGAATCCTTTTATGCAGCTGGACAACCAGTGTAAGAGTCCAGTTAATGAGTTTGTCCTGATTTAACTCAGAAGCTCCTTATCCACTGCACCGGCTGCTGACTGATCTTTACTCCATTTTCCTGTTTGTGTTTTTAAACATCATTGAAAGAGGCACCTGAACCTCACTCATTAAGCTCTGCTCACTTTAGCCGCAGTAAACACAGTCAAACATAAATGCATTTCAGTGACATCAGATCCACAGGCACGATGATTCTTATGTGGCACATTAAGTCTTGACTGCAGATTCGCAGGCATTACGAGCATCTTGACTGCTGCGATGCAGGGGCCTCACCGATGTGGGTGTGGCTTGTACGGACCATGAAGGAGCCAGGCTGGTTGTGGGGCTGAAGCAGCAGTTGCTCAGCTTTCTCCCGGGTGATGCTGTCAAAAAGCCACCTGTAGGAAGACAGAGCGGCCAATAGGGGGCGCCAGTGCAGGATGGCCTCGATAGCACTGACCTTCGATGACCTTGACCCTGAGCTGTGACTCACCCGTGGAAGACCTTAGCAGTGTAGCTGCTGGGGATGTAGCACTGCCTGCCCGTCGCTGTTGAGCTCACCTTCCACCAATCGCCTTCGCTGTGACAGACAGGCCAATCAGAAACCAGGATCCACAAGGCCTCCAAATAAATCTCAGAGCCCACGTCAAGGCTTTAAAAGTCAAGGCATAGACCTTTCGTTTGCAAAACACTGACGTAAATCAAAGACATAATGGAGGAAAAGAGAGAAACACAGAGGGAGTTGGTGCTGTTCTGGGCTGATGTCATGCAGTAATATAACTTTTATGGTTCCTCTGCCAGATCGTAAATGAACTGATTCTTCTGTGGACCCAATGCTTGAATGAGAATTTCCATGAGCAAATGAAAGCTTTAGCTTGTCACACACGACCCGAGTGGGCGGGGGAGTTCAGCCTCCGAAAAGCCTCAGAGTGCTGAGGCCCGGCGCGGTGTTGCCCCAGTCCTGCAGGTGGCAGAGCAGCTCATTGTCTCAAGCCCACATATTCAAACAATGGCTGCTGTGTCTGTAAGGGAAATCATGTGGCTCTAGATGGATCTTGTGTATAAGGTGTGCTCCTCTAACAAGTCTGCAGACCAAGAGGGTCATGCTTATAATTTATATAAATATTGTGCTGGATGAAGCCACACCAGTTTTAATGGTCAAAAAACGCTGTCATTGCCTGGGGGACTGACTTTTGGACGGCGTCATTTCTTACTCTGACAGGATGTCGAGTCTCTCCCCCAGCGTGATGCCACCCTCCGCTGTCCCTTCCGAGGAGGGGTAGTTATACAGGGATACCACCACGGGCCGGTACAGGTCTGTAGCAGGCGGGACGAGAAACCACTTCAGAACGTGTGTTTGGACGGACTGGATGGAATGAACTGCAACACTTCTTGTGCTGCATAAACACCCCAGTCCGGCCAAATAAATGTTTTCCCTGAGTTTTACCTGACTGCAATTCCAGTAAGGGGCACCAGAATGACCCCAGAGCCGTGTGCTCATTGACATTTTGAACATGACAACTGTGGGCCTGGTTCCCGTGTTTAAACAGAGGTGTGTGTGTGTGTGTGTGTGTGTGTGTGTGTGTGTGTGTGTGTGTGTGTGTGTGTGTGTGTGTGTGTGTGTGTGTGGCATTCACCCCACAGCAAACGTCTGTGCGGTGCCAGGAAGCCCTTAGGAGACAACCCTGCTTTTTTCCAGCTCTGTGACACCGGGTTGGCAATTTTGGTCATCTGTCTGGAGTGAGATTTTCAATTTGAGTAATAAAATTGCTACATGTATGTAACCGTTTTATTACGTTGTAAATATCCTGTAGGGTTTGCAAACTACCCCAACGCTTTGTAGCTAATTTTAGGTTTATAATGGAATAATATAGATTTTCCATTAGATTTCATGCGTTTCGTGTTAGATGTGTCAGTGTTGGCTACTAGCAAAACCAAGCAAGAAAGGAACTGAAGATCAAATCCAGCAGGAATTTGGCACGTCGTGTGAACTTGAGGAGAAGTTGTCCAATGAAGCAGGACACTACTGATTTGTGAATGATCATCTGTGACGGCTATACTATTTGCAACGTTTGCCATGCAAGAATGACACTTAATAGTATTTCCAGAAGCCAGAGGCTATTCCAGGCAGCGTTGTAAGGTTAAGGTTAGTCCCTGTACCTCACTGCCTTTTAAATGAAGAATATGACAGCCTGCAGAAAGTAACAAAGGGAGTTCTGCGAGATCTGTTCCTGGGTCAGGCTGTAGTTAGTGAGTCAGTTCTTTTGATGGCTGTTAAACCACCTGAACCTGATAATCCGCTTCCTGTACTTCAATAAGCACAAGGCATAGTCATGCATGTTGTGCAGCTCCTCATTCAGGAAGCCCCAGTATAGCGGCTAGAGCCAACAAGCTCTTGAATATACTGTATATTTCTAGCAAACAGGAAGAGGAGTTTGCATCATAATGGGAATTCCAGCTTTACATATGTCGCGTCCCGTTTTTGGTGTGCATCCCTGCAGCAGATTCAGCAAGCCATCCTCATTTGAGCATTATAGGACAGTCTGGCATATCTAACGATCTAGCAGAGCAGCACTCAGCCAGGGCCATTGACTCTCACACATCTGGCATGACACTCACGCTTTCTGACTCTCACGCTCGCGCAAGCAATCTTACCGCAAATTTATATAATTTCATTATAAAGGCAAAATTAGCTACATTAAAAACTTTGGGGCTGTTTGCAAAACCTACAGACTATTTACAAGGTAATAAAACTGTTACATAAATTTAAATGCGTGTGCAGATTTGTCTCGAATGGAAAATCTCATGCCAGCCAGCTGACCAAAGCCTGTGACACTGGCTCAGTCACAGAGGCGGGGTGACGGTGTCAAGATCGAGATTGGTCACCCACCTTGTGCCGTGGAATTTGCTGTGTCTGGGCCGGAGTTTGACTCTCGTTTTCTTTTGGCAAGACAACTGCCCATGATGTCTGAAGGTCTCCTACTCCAGGACAAGTGTGGTGGATCTGGGAAAAGAGGCAGGCCAAGGGTCATCCTCCGAATTCTGCACTTCTAAGCGACTGGTGCATTGTGCTGCAACCACAGAGAACCTGTGGGGTGTATCTGTGGGGTCCCCCTGGTGGCACCACGGTGTGTTTACACGGGATGCAGTTTGCCGGCCCTTAAGTTTCCATGAGGTAAACGCGAGGCTGTGTCGTCCAAAGCCTTTGCTGTGCCCGTGGCGTGACCAGCCAGTCAGGAAAGCGGTCGGAGATGTGAGCTCACGCTCTCCCACATGCCGTTACCCAGCATCCTCCACCATTACCAGAATCACATGATGCTCTCGCTGAACAGCTACTGCGTTAAACTAGCAGGTTGGAAGGATTCTACAGCAAAGCGAAAACAGAAGTAAAAAATTCCCACAGAACACAGAAAAGCAGCACCGGGTGTGTATGGCACATAGTGGCCCCTGTCCCCCTTTAATGCACGGCAGCTCAGTGTCCAGATATTTAACACCGAATGCAAATTTTATAAGCAGCCCAAGAGGAAAGTCATAAGCAAAGGAAAACAAAATCTTCTGTCTGTTTTTAAGCCAGGCGAGTTTTGACTGGCTTATCCTACAAAATCAGCAGTAGCTACTCGAAACTTGAAACTTAAATTAGCTAATGACTGTAATAGTCACCTTTTTTACCAACATAAAGTCAGCAGAAAAATAAGCTCCTTCCCCCCCGTCTCTGAAGGCTTCTGCTTCTCAGTATTTCTCATAGTGCTGAGGAGGATGTAGAGAGAGAGAGACAAGCGGCGTCTGAAAACCCCGCTTTCCAACCGCACGGCTTATTATGAACGGGGGCAGAGAGGAGCTAATTCGGCAGAAGCTGACTACCACTGACTGCTCCTGATCATTCCTGGCCTAGAAGAGGAGCTGAATCTGATACTGCCCTCTTGTTGGCCACCTTTGCATAGAAGCAGAATATTCTGGAAACGCCCCTCAGGCCTTGTCATGGTCATCTTGCACATGTGGAGCGTCCCGCAGCTGACGGTGTGAAACATCTTGTGGCACCCTGAGTGGGATTCAGATTCAGACTCTGTCCCGAAGCCACCCCCTCCTGGTCTGCCATTGGTACTTTTGGAGTATCTCATGTAATTATCAAATTTACAGCTCACAGATTAGAAAAAGACATCCACCCTGCTTGTTCTCATGGCACTTCATGCTGCATGGGGTCCAGCTGTCCCTCTTCCACAGGTATGTACAGCTGGGCATGAGCAGCATTGATTTGGCTCTAACAACTCATTCAGGAGAGGAACCTTCAACTCTGTGATCTCCAGCCCTTAACCACATCGACGCCAAGATGACGTTTGTGGCCACCGTACTCTGGATGCTCCCTGAGTTCACAGTCACAGCAGTGATCGGCCTTGACTTCCTGTCAGAAAGCACGTTTAACCCTAAATACAGCACACTGTTATACCTGGAATTGAAAATAACAACTTTGCGCATGAGGTATTTTAATAATGTATCTCACCAGTGACAGGTTTACAGACGGAGGGACTCCCTGCACACACTGTCCACTAAAAGAGAGTCTGTCCTCTAGAATAACTGTGCAGGGACACAGGGACGAACCCTGAAAAGTCTCGGGTTCAAGTTTTCTGGTGGAAAAGGCTGATCCAGCCCCAGACAGGCTGATTAGCCTGAATTTCTGCATCTATCAAAAATGATGCCAGAACAGATTGTCAAAAAGACAAATCAAACTGAGAACGTGAAACACGAACGAGGCAGGAAGGGATCCTTGTGGTGAGTCCCGCTACTCTTGCTCTGCTCGCCCCTGTAGTCACAGACCATGACTTTGTCTGACAGATTTAACATCAGACCGACCCTTTAAGACAAATGGAATATAATTACTCGGAAATAATATATGATGATTGTATACATTTAGCTTGTGGTTAATACAGGATGGGGTAAAACCAAATATATTACTGCTGTATGACATTTATATTAAAGTGATGTCACTGTTGAGTCCTTGAGCAAGACCCTTAACACCTAACTGCCCCATGGACTGGCTGACCCAGCTTTTACAAGAAAATGTTTGTCACTTTGGGTAAAAGCATCTGCTATATAAATTAAGATAAATGCACATTGACATTAGCTGTTTATATAAGCTCTACTGCCTGCAGAACTCATTTTATAGTGCTGTTTGTTGCAATCCCTTTGCTTGCATTGTTCACTATCTCCGCCATCGACAAACTGCATTGTTTTCCTTTGTTGATTTTCACTTTTCGACCACAAGACAAAAGAAGGTGCCACACATCCGCAGGCATGTCGGCTGCAGCCTCAGCCAGCGCACAGAGACGCGCCTCCAAAACGAGACTTCACGGGTGAGCAGGGAGCTCTTGAGTTACAACATGAGCATCTATGTAAACTCTGAGGAATGAAAGTCAGGAAAGTCAGCTGACTAAAGCAGTAATTTGGATGAGAGCAGTGCTCTCCAAACTTATTGACTTTTACAAAGAAAATAATCTGGGGAGCCAGAGAGTCGCGATGGTAGATTTTGTGGATTAGAGGGGTAGATTCCCCCAGTAGATTTTGCTGAACAAGCCCAGGGGTGCCTGGGGGGGTAGAAGTTGGTTTGTGATCAACTACGAATGTCTTGCCAATCGAACGATTGGTGACCACTGCATTAGGGAATCCTTGTTCTTCTGTGGGGTGAAGGTTGATATGCTTCTTGAATCTCAGAATATTTCTAAATGATGGCACCAGCGAGTACAGTCACTGTCCTGTGAGCTCCTGATCTTCTGCCCTCATTTTTCACTTTGTTTTGTTTTTGTTGTCCTTTGTGCTTTGAAATAAACTCATATCACTGCCTGTGTCTACTGCTGTATGCGGCACTTTTCAGCATTTGATAAATAAATGTTGATTTATTTCAAAGGACCGTAAATTTTAAGCGTACAGTAGGGTAAACTGCGGGTCTGCCACCCGGTATCCCGCACGGTATCCTGGCGGTGGGACCCCGCACTCACAGCTTGATCCACACCCTGAGCTAAACACTCACCTCATCTCAGTCCAAGATGATGTCTTTGATGGTCCAGGTCACCTCAGACCCCCTGGCAGCTCCCCTCTGCTGAAGATGGAGACGAAGACTGCAACTTTCTCCTTCTGAGGACAGGCTGGGTCTCCCGGGGTGAAATGGTGCGAACAAGTGGCGAGTGTGAGCACGTGCGCCTGCGAGAAGTGCATCTACAAGGAGTACGTCTGCAAGGAGTGCGTCTGCGAGAAGTGCGTCAACGAGTGTGTGGGAACATAACCCCAGCTCAGCACATCTGGAGTGGTGTTTGGCGGCGAGGTGTGACACTGCCCCCTTTTCCCCTCTGACGAGAGCCCAGGTGTGTGTGCGTGTGACGGGGGGGAGTGCGGTCCCGCCTCCGGCTGCTTCCTGTGACGACAGGGCTCCGTCCACGGAAGCTGGAAGGCCGCGCCGAGGTCTCGCTTACACACCCTGCTCTCCGCCCTTGAAGTTTCTGACCAAGTAAACAAGGTGGGACTCGTGTGCTGTGTGTCTGGGGGTTTACTTTCTCTGCTGCGATCTTGGTGTCACATCTTCCGGAAAACACCCTCCGTTAGCCCACCGGGCCACAGCTCCTCGCGCAAATGGTTAGACAGGCAGCCGAGCGCCCCCTAGTGGTGGGACATAACCATCCTGCATGCAGCCTAGGCTTAGGGCACACAAGAGGGGCCCCTGAATAATGTGGTCTTTCAGGGAGACTTCCAACTATTTATGCTCCGAATGACATCATATCGCTAGCAGATGTGGCATGAGAGGAATTAAACTTGCTTTGTTCATGATAGCTGGAGTGATGATGTCTGAACCACACTGCCGCTGCTCTGCTGATGATCTCCACACACAGGCTGCCTCAGCTTTAAGCAGCACAGTGCTAAAAATACTGTTTATCAATGTGACAACCCCCCCCCAGTAAGTGGGCTGTTTCTAATTATAACCTGTCAAGTAGCTTGACTTGGGGTCCCCGGCTGAGGGGGTATGCCTCGCCCCCCAAACGCATCATCACGCAGCAAACTGCAGTGCGATAACTCTGTGTAATCTTTAGTCATTCACTGTGGCTCTGGGGGCCCTTGTTGGAAATATTGTGATACAGTTGCTAATTTCTCCCTCATGTCCTATGCGCAGCATTTTCTCACCGTGTGTGAATCTGTTCAGGTCTGTTTGGGGCTTCTTGTCGGACGTAGTGGGAGGCAAGGAGGAAAAAATGCAAAGTACAATGTTTGGTGAGCAAAGTGATCAAAGACGTGAGAGATCGGGCCTGATTTGGGGCAGCCAGCCTTCAGTGATGATGGGAAGTGCCCCCCCAGAACAGGTTCTTATTGCCCCCAGTTCAGAAAGCATTACAAAGAGAATAAATTAGGCTTTGCAGCCCCAGAAAACCTGAGTCAGATAGAAAGCCTGGGACTGGGGAACTTCCATATCCTGCAAAGGTGTGTCTCCTGAACTGCTTCTGGAAGTCAAGAAGAAGCATATGAGAGTAGGACGCCTGCCGGCCTCACATAGCTCAGAAAGAGCTCGGAAGACTCCGGAAAAATGGGTCACGAGTCAGAGCAGGATATGAAGATCTGTGTTCAGTAAGAAGAATGGTTGTCTCGTGTCTGAGAGAAAAGGCCAAGTATTTGTATAGTGCAAATACAATATGTGTCAGTTGGATGGAAGTGCCAACAGAGAAACTCTATGTCCAGCACAAAACCCATTATGTCAGTGGTGCAGTATGATAGCTGCTGTTAATGATGTTATGTTCCAGGGACCTTTACAGGGCCAGATCAAACCAAATATCTGTGAAGTGCTGCTGGGTCAACCATCCATCCATCCATCCATCCATCCATCCAACTACTTATCCAGTGCAGGGTCACACTGAGCCTGGGTCCTACCCAGGAAGCATAGGGAAAAGGGAGGGGCACACTAGACGGGATGTGAGTCCTTGGCGAAGTGTATACGCCCACAGAAGCATTTCGGAATTACTGATCTGTCTAGCTACGTGTCTTTGAACCAGAGTACCCAGAGGAAACCACACAACATCTCAAGCCAACTGAGCTCTGATAAAAAGACCTGATTTCTCTACAGGGCAGTAATACCTCGTTTCCACCAAGGCGATTCTGGTGCTGGGCTGGTTCTTGCTTGGTGTCTTTTGAGAAAGTGCCCATTTTCCACCGGTTTCAAAAAAAGAATGGAATGGAAATGTTACGTGAGAGTAAAGCAATGGTTCATATGCATTCAGTTTTTAGATATTTTTCATCTGTTTCAGATGATAAGTTTTTCTAAGCTGCTGAACTGAAGAAAAAGTTTTCAGAATATGATTCGTTGCGCCCTGGCTCTATTCCCTGTATCCACTTTTGTTTCCTTAACGACTCCCCGGTCTGTTTGTTTGAGTGAATTTATTTTCACTCGTTGTTTGTCGCTGTCCTTTTAAAGATAACGCAATAAAAGAGTCTGCTCAAAACTGAACTGTCCACCTCATCTTCTCTTTGCCACTGAAGCGCCACAATATTTAATATATTTGACCTGCGACATATTTATAATTTATTAAATCTGGCCAGCAGATCAATCTTTTGTTTTCCACAAAATAAAAAAAACGATATAATGTTATTCTGCTAATAGGCTGTTGTTTCATGGCACCGGCAATATTAGACAAAACTATATTGGTTATGGATTGAATATTCCGGGTATGGGGAAGGTTTGGACACGATAGCCTGTCCCACTTTCGCTGATGTTACAGTCCAAATTCTGAGACCAGCCTTTCTATCGTGCCAGGATGGAGCCATTTTTTCTGGCCCAGGGCCAGTTTTTTGCAGTGGAAACATGTGGAACCAGTTCCAGATTGGGAAACAGTCCAGTACCAGCTCCAGCACTGCGCTGGTGGAAATGAGGCATAAGAGGTGACTCAGTAACCATAGAGGGGTCCTCCTCACGCTCACTGCTGCTAAAGGCAGAGGCATCGTGCATTGATGGTGAGGGTTAGGGGGCGGAACCAGGCTCCTTCATGGCATCATTTACTTAATCAAGGGCATAAGTGTACAATTGCACGTTATTTCTGAACTCAGAGTGTTTTATGCAGTGTGTGGTCTGTGGATCGGGGGTTAGGACATTGTACCAGTGATCAGGAGATCACTGGTTCAAATATCAGGATCAGCAGACCCCTGAGCAAGGCCCTTAACTGGCTGACCCACGTTTCTCAGAGATGTAAGTTGCTTTATATAAAAGCATCTCCTAAACAAATGCACTGTAATGTTCAGTGCCAGACTAACTCCTCTGGAGGCACTTGGCTGACATGGGTAGGGGTCCTCTAATTGGGACATTCAAGCTATTTTTTGGAGCCAAAAGAGAAACGAGAGGGAATTAAAAATGATGGAACATCATTAATATGCTAATCAAAGCACAGGGTGCTAGCAGTAAAACTTACCAGTCGAGATGGGGGTGGGAGTTGCTAAAATCTGCTGATCGAGGAGAGAGGGGCGTTATGAGGGCAGATTGATTGGCCAAATTTAAGAAGTTTAACTGTCCCCTTTTTTTGCCATGGCCCTAGGCTGTCTACTTTATGACTTACTCTACCCCCGAAGATATGAATTTTTACATACGTGAATAGAATGTTGAGAAGTGTTGTCTTACAGTAGGAATAGTCCATTACAGCCGGGATGGTGGGCAACTTTGTCTATCGTGAAAACTGCAAAAACAGACATCCATCCATCCATATTCTGAACCCGCTTGTCCAATTCAGGGTTGTGGGGGAGCCAATCCCAGAAGGTATGGGCACAAGGCCGGGAATAACCCAGGATGGGGCACTAGTGCAGGGCACACTCTCACACCATTCACTCACACCTATGGGTAATTTGGTAACACCAATCCATTTGAGCATATTTTTGGACTGTGGGGAGAAACCAGACTACCCAGAGTAAATCCCATGATGACACGGGGAGAACATGCAAACTCCACACACACAGAGCCATGGTGGAGACTCAAACCCTGATCCCAGAGGTGTGACACAACAGTGCGAACCACTGCACTGCCCCAATAACAGACAGGTTGCCATAATTAAGATGATTATATTATCCTATATCCATAAATGTAACTTCTGGAAATTCTGTCTTCATAGGGTCTTTAGTTTGTGGGGGGCCCAGGGAGCTACCTACACCTGCCTTATGTTAAGTCTACCCCTGGTAATGCCAGTGTTTTACTTCAGATTACACACTAGTGTCTAGTAACTAGTGAATTAGCCTGGAAAGTGAGTAAACTTCATAGGCAAACTGATCAGGGTGCTCCATACTATTTAAAGAACGTCCATAAACTTAACATGTGATGCTGGGTGACCTAATTACATCATCCAGTACCAGACGTCCCTCCCGGACCACCCTAAGCCCCCGCACACGGCAACATCTGAAGCACCAGCAGATGCAAAGCTCTTGGATAATTACACTGCCTGTTGTTTTATTACCATTTGTGACCATTTATTCAGGAGATGTTAGAGACGACTGTGTGCCAACATGATTGCTTCCCCTGGTGGGGTCTAATGGTTCATTCTCAGGTGTGTCATGGAAGGTCAAACTTGTGGGGAACTGGGCTGTGATTGGCTGCCAGGAAGTCGGGGCCCACACATGTCTCATGGAGCCTGGCATTCTGCTACAACCAGCTGATTCTGATCAATAGTAAATGGAAGTCGTTCCTCCTCCATCCCCTCTCGCTGTGTATGAAGAGGGGGGTGTATGGCACAAATCTCAGGTCACTGAATTGAGCCTAATTGCTCCCATGAACATCATCTGGAATGCTCCCAGTAGCTTTAAACTGGGGCAAGTTAATTACACCACCCAGGGGCAGTTTCTCCTTGTGGGGGTGGAACAAAGATGGTCACACATCTCCATTCAGCTTCATGAACACTCCTCACTGTCTACAAGCAATCATACGGCTGTCATATTTCACTAAAGGATTAAATGCTACAGTAATTGTCAGCAGTTGTGACACCTAAACAAATCACCTCAAACACTCAATCAGGAAAAACATTACGAGTGCGGGCTCCCTCTCGGGACACTGGCGAGTCCACTGCTCCGTCATCATGCTGAATACATGAAAGAGCCACTGCAAAGCATTTAAACTGTCCAGAACTGAATCAGTCTGTACTGTCTGTGTACTTGGGACACACATTTCAAGAAAAACAGCTTCCTCATCAAGTATTTTTATTTAAAAAGTCATTAAACATATGTCCTCTAAAAGGCAATGTGTCGATATTGTAGCAGTTTTTAAAAAGTAAACCAGCCTACATATTCCATATATTTATGATTTTTATATTTATTTTATACTGTTAGATTATTGCATTATGTAAGTATATATGAATGTATGTTATTTATATCATATAAAGAGGCCACCATTAAATCGCGTCCTTGTGTGACCCCCTTGTGCAATGATGAAGCAGAATCCATGATCCTTGTGCTGGATGGCCTGATGGCATCTTTCCACAGCAGGCCTGCTGATGTTCGAAGGTGGATGCTCCTTCTCCTGGAGCTCCTCACATGGTCACATCTCCAAGGCGACCAGGTGCAAAGCCTTCAGTGTTGCTGTGACTCTCCATCACAGCATCACACCCTAACTACATGTCGACTCATCTTCTTGTTTTCTTATTTCTTCAAAGTTTCCTCACAAAGCAATGTTCCAAGTGTTAAAAATAACTTGTTTACCAATGCGAGTACCTCCCCCGTTAGGGATGGGGTCCTCATGATTCATTCTAAGTAACGGGGTAGGGGGAGAGTTCTCCCCTCTCCAGTGTGTCATGGAAGATCACACGCAGCATACGGGGAACTGGGCTGTGATTGGCTGCCAGGAAGTCAGGGCTCACCCACATCACATGTGCCCGGCAGCCTGCTACAGCCAGCTGATTCTGATCAATGGTAAACGGAAACTCTTGCTCTGCGTGATCACAGCTTGTCACAGTAACTAGTTTGGAGTGTATCTCAGTTGAACTGGAACGTGGTGATCCACTGTTACAGGCCATAGACTGTAGCCCTGGTTTTGACAACCTTTCGAACGGAGTACTTGAGACAAATTCACTGTCTAAATGTAGAAATTTGGTGTCAACATCAGGATGGTGTCACTCGGTTAATGTCAGCCATGAGATTTGAGATTGGTGCATTAGTGACTCAGATCATGATGTATCACTTGGTATGTTTCTCCTCGATCTCCATGTTGATTTATCTATTTCTGACTTTGTATCAGACACCAAAAACAGTCCATTAAAATGAGAGAATTGCCAGTGACGAGCACAGGAGTCCAGTGTAAAGCGGCTGAATAGGGTAGAAGAGACCTTCCATTGACTTGACCTGGTAAACTGGAGTTGAAAGATCCTTTTAGGCAGTTACACCACGTGGTCCTAAACAGCAGATTTTACTGCACAGAGAGATGGCCTTTCTCACCAATGTTAGCATGACCCAGAGAACAAAAACATAACCAAGAGAGACAGATGCACACAGACACACTGCACTTTGAACCTAGTTTTATTGAGCAGTCAGTACAAAGACCAAAGGCAGCGGATGGTGAGAGCTTACATCTCCCCTCTAGGGGGCGTTAAACACACTTTAGCATCAACACAGAGATGTATTAACGTGTGAGTGGAAGGACAACAAAACTTCTAGAACCCATCGAAAGCTGTCAGAATCCAGTTAAATGTATGATTAAAAACACTCGACACGACTGGATGTGACCTGAAGGAGGCACTCTTCAGGTGAACAGCTCTAGCAGATCCCACCGGCAAACCATTTCACATTTCCGATACCGGACGAGGACACATGCTGAAGCCACCGTAATAGCTGCTCACAGAACCACAAGATCAGATCCCCTGGATGCTGACAGATAGACCATGTTGCAGAGTTTGGAGGCCTTTGTCCTCAGGTTCCTGTCCAGAGGTGACCCTTTTCCACCTCAACACATACATGAGTCCATCTTATGGTCCAGTGTTTAACAGGGTGCCTGTGCTGACATCAGTGTTTGCATCGCTACACGGAAGCTCCTTTTTGTTGACTTCTCCTGCTCTCCTACCATCTTAATGATCTTCAGGAATACAATTTCCCCGTTTTGAGCAGGATGACTGCATACTAAACCCATTCTTTGACATCGATATGCTCTACACACTCCAGTGTGCGAACTACAAACCTATGAACTGAGAACCTACCAAACTATCATGCCTGTTACATGTGAGCAGCTTTGAGAAGGCGGGACTCTCCTACAACAGGCAGCCGAACGACGGCCAATCGCTGACAGCCTACGGTTCAACCAGTCTGCTGGAGGATCGCAGTTAGAGCTACGGAGAAAGCCACGCAGCAGATGCGGTGAGAGGAGACGCTCACAGAATTACGTTAAGACAAACACGAAGATTACCATTAAAAAAAGGCAGTACAAATGTGCGTGTGTGAGGGGGTGTCTGCTGGGTGGAAGGTGGAACAGAACCCAACGGAAGGCCTTTCCGGCCTGTGCTGAGGCAGGACCACCATGCGGCTCCACTGAAAATCCGTCAGACGCTCTGGGAGATTGACAGTGTGGTCAGTCACATAGTGTGTGGGCAAGTCTCACCTGGCACCTCTAGTGGGTTCGAGATCCAGGGGGACAGTGATGTCCCTCCCAGACCCGTCCCCCAGACCCAAACAATCACAGACCCGTCCTGTGCTAAATCTCCAACTCATCATAGAAAAGACAATTCAAATGTTAAATGACGCATGGTGAGGAGTAAAATTCAGATCCGCTACAGGTCACCTGACCACCCGAGGGCACCAACATGCCGCCATCAGCCCTGGGGTTCGCTTTTAAACTAAACATTACTCTGATTTCTATGCTCTTTCTGCTTGTGAAGTTCAGCTTGGTGTATGAATACATTTACATAGGTACCTGTCTATACGTGTTACACAATACATTACAGCCCCCTCTTGATGCAGGGGGGGAGCGGGGGAAGGGGGACACTGAGGGGGAGGGGGCCGTGTCTAACAGGACACCTCCATGGTCTGGGGCTGGGCCTGGTTGTCAAGGGTACCCTCCAACTGGCCATGGGCGTGGCCACGGCTGCCTTCGCCGGAGCTCATGCTGGAGGAGGACTGGGTGCGGGAGCGAGCCAGCCGTGTCATTCCCGCCGAGGCCACTGGGGGAGACAGGGAGCAAGAGCATGAGCCGCTTGTTCCCCTAACAGCAGGGCTGACATGATGGAATGAGACTGGTATGTTAGCATTTAACTTGCCCTTCCCCACCCAGGACTGATTACACCTGATCCCAGTGCTGCTATGCATAGTGGATCACTGACAATTTTATACTGATATAATTTATATTGCGTGCCATTGTGGATAAATCTGCAGGGAATAAGTGAAACATGCAGTCCTACAGCACAACTCAAAAAGAACAACAGCAGTGCCTAGAAATACTAATAATGATGATAACAATGCATGAATAAACAGAAACCAAAGTGCAGGAGACGGAAAGTGCACTCAGGAGTGAGACACACAGACAGAAGCTCCGGCTTTAAGGTGGCGCACACGCGCGCACACACATGATGCACGATGGTTCTGGAGAGCCTTAAATCTGTGAATACGGCGCATGCAGCACAGAACAGAAACCAAGGATGACGAAAGGGTTGGGCGGCAGCGGGGCAGCAGGCAGCCGAGTGCCTGTAGGGAGCAGCAGCGAGCAGCACCGTGACCCGCCGCTGGTCCCGGTACCTGTGTCGTTGTTCAGGTGGCTGAGCTGAACATAAGGGACTGTTAGCGTGAACGCAGGAGAGAGAGAGAGAGAGAGAGAGAGAGAGAGAGAGAGAGACGGAGAGAGAGGGAGGAACAATAGAGACAGCCATTAAGACAAGTCATCATGGACCTGAACTACTGCGCTGAGCCCGCTGAGCCATTCTGCTGTCCTTTGTCACATGACAGCCCACCGGCGCGGTAAGCAGAGTGCACTGCATACCCCCCAGTCCATGTTCTTACAGATTCACTGCGGCAAAACACAGGCCCTGAACCCTGGCTAATCCAGCCCAGGGATTAAAATACCGCGGCCCTGCTGGACACCTGGGTCGCGGACTGCAGCCCGCACCAAGTGGGAGGCTGGGGGCTCTCTAGCCTGTCCTCCCAGCACTCTGGTGGCCATGTAGGCAGACCGTTTGCTCTTACCCTGGGGTCACATTTACATTTTACATTTATGCATTCGGCAGACGCTTTTCTCCAGCAGCGTACACATTTCTCAGAAAGCAGTGTCAGAACACACTGCAGGTGGGACTCAAACCCACAACCTATGGCTTGGGAGGCCAGTGCCTTTTCCATTAGGTCGCATGACAGAGCAGAGGCTCCATGAACCAGCCAGCTGCAGTACTTTGTCCGCATTGAGCTGCATTTAAATTCGCAGCCCGACACCCCAGGCTGAACAAAGAGCCCAAGAGGACAGCACACACCGAAATGGTTTCACTGCGTAACATAATCTGTTCATCACAGCAACGTTTATACTGTAAATACGCAGAAATATAAGTGCCCTCAGTGCCCTAATGCTACAGCTTGAGAGCGCCTCCTTCTGGGCTAAAAGGAACAGCCAGCATTGACATGGGACCTTCCAGGCTGCAACCAGGGACAATGACGGGCTGACAGGTTGGAAACGTCTCTCTGTGTCTTTAGGCTGGAAGAGTGCCAATGCAGCACAGCTCACGCCTCCCAGAGGTCTGACATCCACTTAGTTTGTATTCCAGTGTGGTTTGTCCTTGATTCTAGGCTTATAAAGGTGCCTCTGTGAACAGCATCTGAAGAAACACAAAGACCAGGTTGGGGGGGGCAGCCTGGTGCTACACTCCCCTCGGTCGTGACCAGTGTCACAAACGTCTGGACGCACCGTGCTCGGCCTGATGGGAAAGCCTTCTCCCCTAAGCCCACTGCACAGCACACAGGGGAACAAACAGCCACTTCAGTACAGCCTGGTACTTTTCTCACGACCCGGTCAGACTGGTAGCTGTGGCGTATGAGCTGGTAGAGGCTGCCAGGCTGCATGGGGGAAACATCATGGCTGAGGGGCACCGCTAGGGGGGTGGGTTTACAGCCCAAAGCGCCTGAAACGAAGTGGAACGAACACAGAGGAGGGGGCTGCAGCCTGCACATGCTTCAGAAAGTGGCTTTACATCCTAACACAGACCTCAAAGGGCCGGGCTGCCATGTTTGGAGGGGAGAGGTTTCATTTATACCTCAACATTGGGGGGTGGGGGCTTTAAACAAGGCACAGAAGACGGGACACTTCGACAAAGGAAAAAACAGGAGCATCAACCATCATGTTAGACTGTCCAGACGAAGCAAACAGATTACAGAAAACAAAGAGCACCACTCTGGAGAACCACCCGGAAGGACGGTGCATCGCGGCCAGATGGAGGGAAGTGGGGCGGATACTTACTGTAGCCCATCCCCTGGACAAAGTACTTGAAGGCTTCGGTGAGCTTGCCAGGCTGAAAGAGAGAGATGGGTTATACCCTGGTGCTTGAGGACTGAACCTGTGACCAGGAGGTCATGTGTTTGAGTCTCCAGCCCGGATTGCCTCAAACACTAACAGTACAGTAGATAATAGAAAAGGTCAGAAAAGCAAAGCTAGTCACTAATGAATAGGGCGGGGGGAGCTGTAGACTGGGGGTGAGCAGGTGTCCTCCACTGCTCCATCTCATTAAAGGCCCAGATTAGAACTGCCTCTGACCCCCCTCCCCCCACCACCACGAGGTGCTGCTAATCCGTGTCCATGACAACGGGCCTCGCAGTGGACCCCACACAGAAAAGCCTTTTAGGACTATACTGGGTACATACCATCCAGCAGACCCATGCAACTGCTTCAGTTAGCTATAAACAAGCTTATAAGGTGAGCCCATGGATGACATGACAGTACCAGCAGAGGGCATGGGACAGCGGTACGAGGAGACTGCACGGGACAGCGATGGTATCAGAGCACCTGAGGGACCGACTCTTTCAGCTTGTGACGCTCATGGCGCACTCACCTGGACAACCTGAGGCAGGCCCCCACAGTCGGCCATCTGCAGGAGAGATGGACAAGGCACATGAGACACGGCCTTACTCCAACAGAGCTGAGAGGGACAGGGTCACCCTCCCATCAGCGAACCGCGTGTAGAGCTGAGAGGGACAGGGCTACCGTCCCACCAGCGAACCGCGTGTAGAGCTGAGAGGGACAGGGCTACCGTCCCACCAGCGAACCGCATGTAGAGCTGAGAGGGACAGGGCTACCGTCCCACCAGCGAACCGCGTGTAGAGCTGAGAGGGACAGGGCTACCGTCCCACTAAACCTGAAGCCACATGCACACACCGGAATGCCCCACACAATACTACCAACACCATGAAACAAAGTCACAAAGTCCACTCACCTTTAACAAGGTAGTTTTTGTTGGGTTTAACCTAGAGTTACACTCAACCTGGACACAGGAAATGAGGGCATGACGATTAGAGACTCAGGAATGAACAGGATGGCACTGCAAAGGGCAGGGCGGCCATACTGGCATTTATCATCAACACCTCAAACTGCTTAGTTAAAGGCACTATACACAAATACTCTGGATTTACATAAATTCTTCAGTTTATTGGACGTCACGGTGAAACATACCACTGCCTCCACTGCTGGGGAAGTGTCACCAACCACCAGAAGGGCGGGACACCTACAAGGGCAGCAGAGAGGAGTGGCGTGAGGAGGTGGAATTGACGGCGGCAGCCAGGGGGCACTGGTGAGCATCTGGGCGTGACTTACGTCAGGGTGGTGACGGTGTTCTCATTGAGGCCGGGAATGGGCCTCTCGATCTCCAGATCCCGACGGCTGGTGAACGGGAGAAGAGCTTATCAAGGGGGCGCCACTGTACGCACTCACACACTCTGGCTGAAGGCCGACGGGCCGCCTGCCCTACCTGTTGTAGGAGGTACAGAAGAGGCTCAGGTTGTCCTGGTTGATGTCCTGTGCGATGTGCAGGCGGTAGGTCTGGATCAGCTCCTGGTTCTGTGTTAGCTCGTCCTTGGGGGGTAGAAAAACCAGGCCATACTGGTACCAGTCCATCGAACATGACCTCTTCCATTCACAGATTAGGTCAAAGGTTATCCCTCACAGAGCCATTCACAAGGGCTGTGCAGAAACTCGCATGGATGAATAATGCGGGGAAGAAAAGCCGGGTGGCACGAAGACTCTGCAGCCAAATGTGACAATGGATGAATGACCCACTGGCAAGAGTCACATTATTTCTGCAATAAGAAGCCCACCAGCAGGGGGTCACCTAACACACAGGCTGAAGAGCGACCAGAGCAGGCAGGCGTGTGAACTGGCAGAACCTCCTGGAGGTAATAATGCCGCAGGTGAAGCCAGGCTGCAGGGGGTGCCGGCGAGCCTCCAGCGGCTTGCTGTCCCCACAGCGAGGACGCCTTGGCGGCTGATGGCAGGTGCTGATGGCGGCTCACAGTGCACAGCTGGAGCTGGCGGCAGCAGGGAACACTGCCTGTTCATACGCTGTTCATAGTAAAGACACTAGCTGCTGCTGAATGCCTTTTGCAGTATTTTTCTTTTATCTTTCCTCAGTTTTTAATAAATCTGCACTTTTTGTCAACAAAATAATCATTGAATAAACATGGTACAAAGAATGAGAAGGCTCTCTGGGGGGAATCCTTAACAATGAAAGTGCAGAGTCCTTCGGCAATAACACCAACATATATACTGCAACTAGATTAATATGTCCTTAAAAAGATTTTGCAACCATCACATGAGTTAATGATTGATTAGTTGCTATGGCATTAACTAATCCCCCAGAACAGCATCTAAATACCATCAGATTTACACTGCGGGGCTTCTGCTAAAGTTCGAGTAATTATCCTGTTCCCTGGGCTTAGCTCAGGCACAAAAACTTGGGTTTTATAATCAGATAATGCTAAGCATATACAAGCATGCGTTAATAGTGAAAGCAGTAGATTGCAAACGCATACTTAATTTCAGACTGAACTGTTGGACAGTATGTCAATCTAGACAGAGAAATAATCTGATTTTCATGCTTGAGGTGATGTTTTCTCTTTGTCTGTGTTTGACCGCATTACTCTGCTGACGGGAACACTGTTAGGCTGGCCCTAAGCAGCCCCCAACAGCGCAGCCCCCAACAGCGCAGCCCCCAACAGCGCAGCCCTTGCAGAGACACAGCTACAGGCAATAAAATCAGCACAAAGGGAGGAGACCCTATGCGGTGATATAGGGCACTTTTCCACCACACCAGGTATCGTTTGGTGCTGTATGTTTGGTACTATCCTTTGTCCATTGACATCTAGTCAAGTACCAGTATCCAAGGTACCAAATCAGCTGGGGGACTTTTTTTTGCTCAGTCGGCACTTTGGGATGAGACTCATAAATGCTTTCTTTGTGGATCGGTTATGTAAATAGCCTGCCTCTGAAACACAATACAACCATCGTCTTATAAATGTTAGAAATTCGGAAAACAACGATAAACAAAGTTTTTTTTTTTTTTTTAAAAAAAGAATGGACAAACGAAGAGATCCAAGCTTTAATTGCAATTTGGTCAGAAGAACCAGAAGATGATCAGGATAGCATGTCAAGAAATAAAAAAGTATTTGCTATAATATACTTGGGATATACATGGGCTGCATAAAGTTGCAATAAATTAAAATATTGCGAAATACTGGGATATTTATAAACCAAAAAAAAAAAGAGTTTGACATAAATTTGTCACAAACTTGACTAGGAGTGATTTAAATAGCAAGGATGAAAATGATTATGATTGTCGTGGAGAATGCATTCAGAGCTCATGCAAAAACCGTGCAGGTTAACTTTAAGCTGATTTTTTAAACTTATACTAGATAATGTTGAAAAGGAATAATCATTAAAATGAAGATATGAAAAAGTTGGATCTCAACCCAGTTGACTATCGCAGTCCTTGCGATGTGAATATTGCATGTGCATAATATTGCATGTCATGCATAATATACTACAGCCATTTTTCGAATTCAGTACAAAATACCCGCCTCGTGTTGTGATGTCATTCAGGGCCAATACTAGTTTTTACGCCAGTGGAAAACCAACACGGTAGTACTGTATTTCTGGTACTTTTTTGAAGTATGGTACCTGATGCAGTGGAAAAGCATCCAAAAAGTCCCCAGTCCAGGACCAAATAACACGACAGCATAGACATATACAGTCCAGGACGAGGAAAGGCTGTCACTGGAGGCAGCATGAGGGTGCTGGAGATCTACCTGCACTTAAGGTAGTTCTGTATCAAAAGGCTATATGATTAAAAAGGCTTGGCAAACACAGAGTGATGGACACTCACGGTGCTGAAGTGATGAGACATCACAATGTCCACCAGGTTGCTGGTCCATCCAGAGAGCTGCGGAAACAGAGCAGACAGACCTGTCAGTGGGGGTTTGAGCTGCTGGCGGCACTTCCCTGCCTTTCCCACCCACTACGTCCGCAATTACCATTGCACCGGTTGCAGGCAGCCGATGCCTACACTGGAAACACCAGCTGCGGGGGCCCTGTGGCTCGAGCGGGCCGTGAACTTACACTGCATTACACCGCGTAACACTGCATTACACCACGTAAATCTAAGTTACGCTGTATTACACCATGCTAATCTACATTACACTGTGTTAGGCTTCATTACAACACGTCACTCGGTGTTCCAGTGTTAGGTCGCATTCCACTATGTTACTCTGTGATACACTGTATTACATCAAGCTAACCTGCATTAGACTGAATTACACCACGAGTCTGCATTACATTGCATTGAACTGCATTACACCACATCACTCTGCGTTATACCGCATTAGACTGCATTTCACTCCATCTCTCTGCATTGCGCTGCGTTAGACTGCATTATACCATGTTAGTCTAAGTTACACTGCGTTAGACTGCATTACACCACATCACTTTGCGTTACACAGCATTACAACACATCATTTTGTGTTACACTGCGTTAGACTACATTCCACCACATTAGTTTGCGTTAGTGTTAGACTGCATTATACCACATCACTCTGAATTCCATCCCATTACTCTGCGTTACACTGCATTACACCATGTTAGTCTGTGTTACATTGCGTTAAACTGCTTCAGTGGAGGCTCTTGTCTTGCCCGTGTTGGGTTACAGCATGACAGACTAAGGCCGTCCATCATCTTGATGGCGCCAAGGGAAGGTGCGTCAAGCATGGAGTGAGCAGTGAAGCCATCAGGTATGCGTGAGGACAGTTCAACAGCGAGGGGGTTCACTGGCACCTCAGGGGGCAGAATTGGGCGGGGGGAGGATGGCAGAGCAGGCAGCCTCTGGTTAGCTCATCCCACCACGGAAAGACAGTGTGAGAAGCTGCAGTGACTGAGCAGCAGCTTGGTGTAGGAATCGGGCCCAAGATAAACAGGGCCAGCTGGGCAGATTACGGGTCGCAGGATAGGGAGCCAGGCTTCCCACTCGGAATGAGCCGATCACAGCCGGCTTGGACTTCTACGGCATTCCTTTGATTTTCCCAGATGCCCACGCCTCCTGCCTTCTCTGAACAGAGTCCCATTTTTAATGTTTTGACGTTTTAACATGGATGTGTCACTGGCGAGTTTTTAACCACATTGGGGTTATTAGCTTATTATAAATGGCTCTTGTTTTGTATTTATTGGTTCCACATCCTGGGTACGCATGAAAATAAATGTTTTTTTTTTTTTTACCTAGTACATCATCTGTCCGGTAACATACAGGAAGGTTAGTCAGACAGCATGCTACAGCCCTAAGCTCCTTACAGAACTTCTTATTGAAGCAAAACAAGAAGCTGAAGATGAGGGGAACCTGGAATGTCACTCTAAACCTGAATAAATTCAGAAAGACTACTCGGCTTTACACAGGTATGTGGATAAAATAGTGCGGCAAATGATTAAACAGCCTCGTTGGGTCTGATCAAGACACCCGCCGAGATAGTCACAACCTTACCTTGGAGGCGGCCCAGTCAATCCAGCCCTCGGCACATGGATCCACGTTGATCAGAACCAAGCCTTCGACGAGGTTGGGCTGGTTCAGCTGTGCACACAAACAGCACCTGAGTGAGCCCCCCATCCTGGGACAGGAGATCCACTGAAAGCCCCCAACCTGAAATTTCACTAATTTGCTCCTCCAGTGCAGAGCAGGCCTCATGCTCTCTCCCTGTCTGTCAGCCTGCCTGTCTGTGTCTGTCTCCCTCTCTCCCTGTCTGTCATTCTGCCTGTCTGTGTGTCTCCCTCTCTCCCTGTCTGTCCATTCACCCATCCACATATAATGTGCATTATATGGGGGAGGCACCTTACCCTTAATGAATGATGCCTCACCACCTCAGACTCACCGCGAATCTGGTCAGGATGTAAGCCCCGGCTCCCACTCCGATCCCAATCACGCTGCTCACCCTGCGTCAGGAAAGGGAGTGGAGTGAGCAGACGTGAAGCACAGGCCTCCGCCAGCCAAGAAGGCGACACACACTCTGTGAAGTGTACACAGGAAGCTGAAGGGGATGACCCTGCACACTGATAAAGGAGCCCACAGACTGCATGGCCATGTAAGCAGGAGGTCAGTCTAGGAGGAAGGCTGTCCAAGGGTATCATCAGGGGGACAGGGGCACAGCCATTAGACGATGGACGATCGCAGTCTGCAGCTGCAAAACTGTAAAACGAGCTGCCCCTGCATATTTGTGGGGCACCAACACTTTCCAAGTTTTAACTTGGCTTTAAACTCAGTACAGGAGCTTCGTGTTTTTAGTGTTTGTGTGTTTAATATTTTGATTGTACAGCACTTTTCACAGAACTGTGGTTGAGTGAAACGTACCTTATAAATAAATTGTAACTTGAACTCGAGCCAAACACGTCCTCTCATATTATCCTGCATGACCTCAGTGTATACCTACCCCTCCATTTCAATACTGACTGTACGCATTCGTTTATGATTATGAATCTTCAGCTAAAAGCTTTCCCCTCGATCAGTAGGTTACACGAGAACCAAATTTGCCTGACAAATTTATTCATAGTTTTAAAAGCAAAATCCTGGAATATATTGGGTGGGAGAAACACCACTGCTTTTATTATTGAGTGGGATGTGTCCCACCCGTCCCCCCAAGAGGCTGTCCTAGAAAGACAGCGTGTTCCGGAAGGAAACCTGCCGCAGGAGGCCTGCTTTAAACAATGGGCCTTCAAGAAAAGAGCCCACGCTAAAAAGAGAGAATGTTCTGGAAGAAAGTCTGAGGTAAAAAAGAGGCCTGTTCAGGCTAAAATCTGAGGTAAAAAGGAGTCCTGTTCAGGCTAAAATCTGAAGTAAAAAACAGAATGTTCTGGAAGAAAATCTGAGGTAAAAAAGAGGTCTGTTCAGGCTAAAAGTCTGAGGTGAAAAAAAAGAATTTTCTGGAAGAAAGTCTGAGGTAAAAAGAGAATGTTCTAGAAGAAAACCTGGCCCACGGAAGGTCTAAGAAACCTTAACTCAACCAGTGCCACAGATGGACAGCTTGGAAGGTGTCCGGTCTCTATCCATAATCCAGGAATTGGACACACAGCATGAGGAAGGGGATAAAGCGCACAGGAGGCAGCAGACGTGTGACCCATCGCAGGGTGTGGACATGAGCCAGACCCAGCACAGTGCCCCCTCCTGACACAGACCGGTAGCACGTCTGAGGATTGCTGGGCACCATGACCAGTGGAAGGTAAAGCTATCACAGGTGGCTGCCAGGCAGTGTGCCTCGATGCCAGGCAGCCTGGAGACACGACCGCCGTGGGCGACTCCCCGGAGCAGACGGGTGCTCCGTGGGTCTCTGAACGCAGGAGTACAAGGACTTTGTGGAGGGCAGGGATCTGGAGCTCACTTACTTCAGATGAGTCAGCACCGAGGGCAACATCTCTGCCAGCTGGTCCATGGTCGGGTATTGGTACCTGCACAGGTACACACACAGACAGACAGCAGGATGAGCATCCCAAGACAAACCAAAGCCAGCAAGATAAGTGGGGCAATCTTGGAGCCGGGGGCTATCTAGACGTGTCTACATGCATATATGAAGCTTGTACCCAGTAGGGAAAGGGGGGGCACCCTCCTGCTGGCCAGGGGCATCCACGTGGACCACGGCGAAGTGCTGTGTAATCTCCTGCATGTCCTCGAAGTTGAAGAGCGTGTTGAAGCAGGACTTGTCTGTGGATGCCAGCACAGGGAAATGTGTGCACACCAGACGGGAAACCTCCAACCCCCCAGTCACATTTCAGGTACCGAGGTTAGATTTTGGACATCCAGCATCCAGACCATTTCAATGAAAGCATCTAGTCTAGTGTTTCCCAGTTTGGCCCTTGGGGACCCACAAACAGTCCATATTTTTGCTCGGGAGTTGGGAGGGAGCAAAAATGTGGGCTGTCTGGTAGCTTGCTTGGAGGGAGCAAAAACAGGGACCGACTGAGTCTCTGACGACCGATTTAAACATGAATAGAAGATGGTAACAAGGCTGATCAGTCTGCTCCCCGATGGCACAAGGTGGTAAGAAAAAGACATGCTGCTATCCTGTTCACGGGCTAATGAACATGCACGCACACACACACGCATACACGCGCTGACACGTCACATGGCTGTAACCCAAACTTGCCTGCCAGCACTGCACACACACATGCAGGCCACAGTAGCAGAGTTGTCTCTTACGCTGCTCTGACAGCATGGTGTTTACGTGAAATGCTTACACCCATCTACACCACCAGAAGCAACCCGAGCCTCACAAGCTGCAAGGTCCCCTCAGATGCCAAGTCATCTGCAGCCACCCAGCCTGATCTCAATGCTGTGTGACCTGTGGTTGGTCCAAGAGCGGCGGTCTGCTTACGGTTCAGCCCAATGTCATGGTAGGTCAGGATGACCGGCCTGTTGCTCCGAGGGACGCCCCTCATGGTCACATGCAGGACCCCATGGGGCGTCTCGATGTCATGCTCCTGCAGCCAATCAGAGACAAAACAATGTAAGTGTGTGAGGGAGCAAGCCACACCTAAAAAAATCCCACATGTCCCTATCATGTGTGTGTGGCTCTTAATATACACTCTACAGTGAATAAACTGTATGATTACAGGCACAACCCAAACGCTCGAGCTAGATGCTATTTCTGCTGGCTTGACCCAGTGACCCAATGCTGCAAACCAAATGCAATAATACACCTTGGTGACACAACGGTGTCAGGCTCACCGCAGTAACGTGCGTCGGCGACACACTGGCTTTAGGCTCACCGCAGTAACGCAACGCAGTAATACACTAGTGTCAGGCTCACCACAGAAATGTACCTCGGCTACACACCAGCGTCAGGCTCACCATAGTAACACACTGCAGTGACACACTGGTGTCAAGCTCGCCGCAGTAACGCACCACAGTGACACACTGCCATCAGGTTCACCACATTAATGCTTCGCAATGACACACCAGCATCAGGCTCACTGCAGTAACACACCTCAGTAATGCACTGCAGTGATACGTAAATAGCAACATGTGACTGCTGATAAACACAGATAACTGAGGCTCTCACACATTGGCATTAAAAATCTGATGGCATTATACATTCAGCAGTCAGGAAGGATGTGCAAACAGAAGCCATTTCATGCTCTAATTAATGTACATTAAAGTTCCGAGTGCTGGGCCTGAATGAGGACGTGGTTGACTGACCCAACCCAGCCAACCCCCAGGGGCATTGACCTGGGGACCTACAGGAGAGAGAACAAGCAGCAGCCTGATGCAGAATCTGATCAGTTAGGGAGCTGTTATTACCACAGACAGACAGACAGACAGAAAGACTTCATTGTTCCTCAAGCGAGAAATACTAGGTGGAGAAAGAGGTATGATAAATCTTCCAGAAGCAGCATTCGTACTGCAAAACACCACCTGCACAACCCATCACTAAATCCACCCCCGTTCTTCATCCAGTGCAACCCTGAGTCAGTCCCAGGCAGCACAGGGCACAGGCCATCCTGGACGGGCACATACACACACAGGCAGGGCTGGGAAATTAACCCAAAGCCCTGAGGTATGAGGCCACCACACTCGCCCTCCTGTATCAACTACCTCTAAATATTAAATTTTACTGAGATTAGCTATTTCCAATTACAGAACTGGTCACAGAAATGTTAAGTTAATCTAATTCATTAACTTAGCCTAATGGAACTTGAGGCTGTGTCATTAAATCAAATCCTTCCAAGAAACACACACAAGAAACTCCAGAGGCCCCCACACAGCAAAGCAAAAGAACCCCCATCGAGAGCAAGGGGTCAGCTGACCAGCTGAGAGCCTCTCCCCNNNNCCCTGACCCCAGTCAAGCTCTCCTCAGGTGTCTGTCATTTTGGAAGTGTCTTAAAGAGGCCGGCCAACTTCCTGCTACCGGCACATGGTGCAAAAATAAAACTCTGCAGTGTCTAACAGCAAATCAATCGATAAATAACTAAATATGCAAAAACGAAAAGGGCCGTAAACATAATGGGCCGCAAACGAGGAGCCAAGGAACTGCCAGATGGCTGTTATCCAGCACTCTCGGTCAGGGAGTGGCCATTGAGAGGGTGGGCCCACGCCCACGACTGGAACCACCCCCACGCCCGCCGGCCTCTCCTGAGCGCCCCTTAGCTGCTATGCCTGTGTGATGCACCAATCACCTGATTCGCCACAAGGTCAAATGTGCCTCACGGAGTTTTACAGCATCGCAGGGGCAGCAAATGGACAGACAATTGAAAGATGGTGGGGCGGGGGGAGCAGGAAGGGGCATGGTGTTCTCGCCCTAGAGGTGGCGCTGCACCCAAGTTGGACGGCAAAGGCTCCCTTTGTAGACACGTAGACGCCACGCAGCAGCAAGAAGGAAGGCACACTCACAGTCACGCACACACTGAGAAAAACGCAGTGTGTGGAAAATGGAGGCATCCTGCATGAGAGACGCAGACACGGCCAGTCAGGCGAGCCATTATTCTCCTGAAATCTTTCCGTGCCGCTGCTTCTCGGGAGATTCAAGGACAAAGCGGGCGAACCCAGGGTGGGATGGAGCGAGGGGCAGGGCATCTGAGGAGGGGGGCGGGGGGGGGGGTGCAGTTGTGTGTTCCGTCC
>JAODLD010000136.1:9234214-9257252 GCA_026781065.1 Mormyrops boulengeri | reverse complement strand
TGGAAAAGCCAGGATTCATTAACAAGTTTTTACAAGTTTCTAAAAGTGTTTACAATGGCGTGGTCTGCCATCTCACAAGAACCTTTTTTGGCTTGTCAGATTGCACTTTAACCCTAAAGTAAAAAAACAAAAAAACAAAATAAAGTTAAAACTTGCTTTGAACCATTTATTTGTTATCTGTAGTTTGATTTTGAGTAGAGGAGGGGAAAATCGATTCAAATCGAAAATCGGATTTATTGTGGAAAAAATCAGAGATTTGCTGTTCAGTATATGACTGCATCTAGACCAGTATGTCAACCACACATAACTCACTATTTCAGACTCTGCTGGGTAACATGGTAGTTGCACCTTTGATTAACGTGTCAAAAACACGCATGTACAGATGCAAGCTGACCATATAAATAACAAGTGTCACAAGTGTCTGTAAAAAGTCCATACACCACAATGGAGGGTATAAAATCAGCCCCCACTCCAGAGAGGCTTTGGACCCCATACCACTAATGAGATAAACAGAAAGGTCATGGTCAGTCTATACTTCACTTTTCCGTGTGCGCTTTTGGGTTGCAGACAGTCATCCGTGCGGCACCTTGTGTTCATACTACATTTGCGAATGCGCTTGTCTATGAATGCATAAAGCAGTAATATTCCACCAGACCAGAAGGCAGCAGACATATTGCGACAAACATAAAAACAAGCAGTGTAGTGAAACTGGTAAACTTTTATCAACAGTTTTAAAGTTATTAGTATAGAATCGGGAAATACTACAGTAATATGGCATACTGAGGTATAATGAAATCCTTACGACAAAATTAGCAGGATATGTCAAAATGCCGCAATAGTACTGTTTTTTAAAATACCGTATACCTTGGTATATCTGGACAGTGTGAAAAATTAGATATGCAGGTAAGTCTGACCGTCCTCACACAACTGCTCACAATAACTATTAAAACAAGAACAATAACTATTCTTGCTCTACTCTTTCGTCGTTGACCACTGATCTGTGAAAGTCCACACTGCCACCTACTGGAAATGCCTAATTAATTATCTTGCACATGCACGGTCAAAGCGCATGGACGTACATAGTTTCTGCTAGACGTGAAAATCTGGGCTACACGCGCACCGACCGCAGAAACCCCCTGATGACGAATTTCACGTCATGTCCCCTCGTCCACAACCGAAAGCGCACGAGTAAAACTTAAGTATGAATTGGCCTTTAAGGGATGCGTGTCCTTTAGAATAGCTTTAGCAGAACAGATGCATCAATTAGACTAGCTGACCCGCAGCAGAGAAAGCGCGCTTTCAGAAATCAGAACACTTTAGTCACCCGCGTGTTGAAATGCCAGTGAAGGTCAGCCAGGGCTATTTAACATCCATTAAGGAAGTCCACGGTGCTCTCTCGTCTTAAAGATAAAATATCGTGCTATGACTAGAAGCAAACGCAAAGGTCACGTTACACGGAATACAGCGGCAATATTTTCCTCCAGCGGTGATTACAAGTTAGAAACGAGCAAAAATAAAATTAGAGCGGCAATAAAAGTATTCTTAGATCAGCGTTTGCTAAAAGACTCAAAAGACGGTGCATGAAAGAAAGAAAAAAAACACGTATTAAGACTATGCTAGTCTTGTGGTAGTAAGGTCTGCATGAGCAGTCAGCATGACATGCAATTTTAATTAATGTGGGAACTGATGATTTTCACGTTATTCACGGTTGAGATCTCAAAATTAAAAATACATTTGTTTAATACTTCACCACCGTCGTTAAACTTATCGCATAAATTAACTTTCTTTTAAACAAAAATTAATTTAGGATACTCGGAATTAATGACAGACAGCCAATGTCAGCCATTACTTCTGACCACATATCCAGTTAAGCCCAGTAAGTCTTAAGTTATATTAAGACGGGAGAGCGGAGTTTCCGGCCCATCGTGAACAGGAAGAAACCAGATCGTTCAGATTTCACCGCGTAAACAAGCGGCCGGCCGGCTTTGGGCATGCAGTCAGGATGCTTTAAGCGCCCCGGAGCGAAAGCAGGCCGGTAAGGGCAGGGCACACATCGTACGCAGCGGTTAACTGCAAACGCCTGATCCTCGGAAACTCGTGCAATTCCTGTGCAGGTGCCAAACAATTTTCACTTTAATTTTAAACAGAAGTAACACGATGAGAATTCGTAACCGATTGCATCCATATGAAAAAGGTATATACCGGCAGCTTCCAGTGACAGTCATGTCGAATAATAAACGAGAGGACCTTCCGAATTAATACTTGTGTGCATAAACACAAAAGGTGCTCCATTAAAAAGGCCACGCTAGCAGATCAATGATTTCACTTCAGTATAAACGATCATTGGCGCAGACGTACTGGAATCCGCATTGTCCCGTCTTTCCTGCTAAGGGCGACCGGCCACGTGTTTCCACTATTCGCAGCACAATAGTTAAGTGTCCCACCGAATCGCAATAATCCGCCTGTTCACGTACACCGTATCCAAGTCTATAATGCATCGACGGTTTCTAATAAAACAACAATATTTAAAGTGCTACAGTAGGGTAATGCGGCGTCTGGACTGCAAATGACGCAAATGGCGCGCAATCTGCTTCAATGCCACTGTCTGTACCCCAGGGAGCTGCTTTACTGATAATACACATCAGACACAGTGATTCGCAATACAAATGAACGATGATTTCAAACACGCTGATTGGCCCGACGCGTTGGCTAAATCGAATTCGAGGCGTCTTATTGGCTAGCTGGGCTGTCAAACATACATTTAGCCGGGGCCCTTTCCCGGCCTGTACACATAAAAGCAGCCCGTCGTTTTGTTACGGAACGAAAATGCAAGCCCTTCAACTTCCTCAGAAAACTCCCGAAAATTGCCGCAGGCCGCTATAATTCGGGAATGTGCGCGCAACAACGCATATAATGCTTCCAAGCCCTAATAAGTAAATCAGGTAGAGAAAGGCGCTCTGAAAAGGATCGCGTCGGCGAGAAACACATGCGGTAACTTTAATTTCTGGCATTACTGATGCATCATCGCCATCGCCCCCATCTTTATCTCACATGCTTGGAAATTCATGTTCCGAGCGAAACGCCGAGGCAGACACGAAAATAGGCGATGCATTCCTAAGGAAGCTCTTTTAAAGTCGGTTACCTGCACTGTCCGTACGCCACGCTCGCACCGGGATGCACGGCGCTGCTCCCAGCGTGCGGTGTGCGGCAGCCCTTTCTCCGGCTCCGGAGCCCACGCACTTTTATTTTCCCAGGCTGTTCGCGGAGAATTGCGCCGGTGTCAGGAAACGGCGCCCATCCGCGCATGCGCCCGCTTACAGGCACCCCCGCCGTGATGCCCTTAAACCTGGCAGAAAATCTGCTTTCCTTTCTTTAACTATGTAAGAACCACAAACTCTTTAGCGTCAACATTACGATAGAATATTTTATACATTTGTATTTTCGACATTTCTCACTATTGATAGCGCTGCATCCTATTTTTTTGGCACTGCGTTTAATTTTTTACTTTAAAATGCCTAAAACGATTAAAACATTGAAGAAATATGATGACTGGCATACAGAAAAGTGCAATAATTTTGTATCGGGAATGGGATACCTTTGAAGCACTAGAATATCTGAGTATACGTGTACGACAAACGAGACAAAGTAAAATCCTAATTTCACTGTTTTTAATATGATTATTGTAAAGAATCTACAACCTTCTTTCATAAATATCTCTCCTTACTGAAGCGCTTCCTCTTTCTCAACGCGGCAATCATTGCAGATACCGTAGGCTATACTTGTGTAAGCAAAATTAAACTTGTCAGTGAACGGCTCCTTTCATGTGAACCTCCAGATGGCAGTAAAGACTGAAATGAGGAGGAATTTTATCACTACGATGGCCAATTTCGTTTATTTAAGAATGTTGTGACTGATGAATGTAGTGACTTTTTATACATGTGCAAGTACTAGCGGTGAAACAAAGTTTTGGTATGCCTGCTGTACTGAACAGCAAGCTTCAGAGTTTGTGTAAGCGGTCCTCAACTCATTGTCCTAGTTAGTGATGTAACGAGAAAGACATATATAGTGCCCTCCACAATTATTGGCACCCCTTGTAAAGATTTGTAAAAAGGGTTAGAAAAAATCCAGCAGCTTCATGTCACACTGAAAAAAATTAGAACAATCCAACCTTTCATTGAAATAGTTATTCCAAGAAAAAATCCATCAAGATATATATATATTTTTTAACAAAACCACATATACCATGATTATTGGCACCCCTGCTTTTAATCCTTTGTACAACCTCCCTTTGCCAGTATAACAGCACTGAGTCTTCTCCTATAACATTTTATAAGGTTGGAGAATACCAAGCAGGCCATCTGAGTCAATTCCTCTTTACAGAATCTTTCCAGATCATCCAGGGTCCTAAGCCATCTCTTGTGCGCTCTCCTCTTCAGCTCAGCCCACGGGTTTTCAATGGGGTTCAAGTCAGGGGATTGAGATGGCCATGGCACATTCTGCAGTCAGCTAACCATTTCTATGGACATGTACTTAGGATCACTGTCCAGCTGGAAGATCCAATGACGGCCCAGTTTTTGACTCCTGGCAGAGGCATCCAAATTTTGATTTAAAATCTCCTGCTATTTCATGGAGTCCATAATGCCATGTACCCTAACAAGGTTTCCAGGGCCATTTAAGGAAAAACAGCCCCACAACATCACAAAACCTTCACCATATTTTACAGCTGGGATAATATTCATTATAGCCATCCTTCTTTTTACGCCAAACCCACCTTATGTTTATTGCCAAAAGGCTCCATTTTTGTTTCGTCAGGCCATTGAATTTGTTTCTAGTTGTAGTAGTGTTCTGCTCCAGGTGCTTATGTTTGTGGTTAACTGACAAAACATTCGCCACAGCCTCTAACTGGGACCCAAGTGCCGCCATGCAGCGGCCAACGCCTCAGCACCACACCAGCCTCGATCCCAACAGGGCTGACCCTATTTGCTCTCCGACGATTTCGACTGTGTTTACTTATAGATGAGCTGAAATTATTTTAAATTGTACCCGGGGGGCAGGATTTCTGAATTACACGGTTCAAATTAAGATAGAAGTTATGATTGTTGAATAAGCCTTTAAGTAAGGAGCATTCCTATTGGAAAATCATGACTTCTAGTTTAAGTTAATCCAGCTAACTGAGAAATATTGCTTTGTGGAACATCCCCCAGGTCTTTTGAATTATTATCCCTATGAACTGTTTTATTACAAATATAAGCCGAGCTGGAGATTCTGTGTCACCCTAACAAAAATATTTTTAGAATATAAATATGCAATGCATCAGAGTTCTTTTTGGATAAGTAATGTGTAAAATCGATCTACAACGAATATTTGGGTCCCTCCCGCGGTCTGTGTGTTTGGAGTTCCCATGTTTTCCCTGTGTTGCGCGGGTTTAATTATGGTAATTAGGGTAAACTAGTTTCTCCAAATTGCCCGCAGTGAAGCTGTATATGTACCCTGCGATGGACCGTCATCCCGTCCCGGGTGTACCCAGCCTTGTACCCTGTGCTACCCCAGGCAGATAGATTCCCCTGCAACCCTGACCAGCATAAGCAGTTCGAAGATGAGATTAGAAAGACGGCTTTCGTCCAGAAAATATTTAGTCCTATCCGTCCTAACTTTGTAATTTAAAAAATCCAGTCAATCGAACCAAGAATGTCAAAAGTCCTGTTTACCTAAAAATACACACACGGGCCTTCACCTGAAAGAAAAAATGACTCGCCACCTCCCGAAAACAACCATGTACCATAATTCCATCAATCAGTTTCAAAGGTTTATTCTTTCAACTTTTATGAAACTGTAGGGAACAGGGTGCACCGAAATAGCGATTGACTTTTACATGCGTGTCGAGTTCCTCACATACCCAGCGGACACCTAAGCGGCGCATTTACAGAGAGCAGGCGGTGCTGGTTCATTCCGATTAAACATTATAAACAGCCATTTCATACAAGCACGACAAGTTTTAAAAAAAAAAGTGAATACATCCTTCTTGTAACAATTACATTAAAATAAGATGAAGACGAGAAGACACACCACGCCTGTGAAAACTTCTCTACACCAGTGTGAATCCGATCCATACACAGCATGAACGCCTGCTTGACCAGCCCCCTGACCCGCAGCTTTTCCGCAGAACATTCATTACAACCGATTACGTTCCTACGATGCCCCTTAGGTGTCATGGTACAAAAAAATATTATCTCGTTCCCTCGAATTAATCACCAATCGGATAGCAACAACCATTAACTCAAGAACACGAATTAATAACTGCAGCGCACGAATTATAAATTCGGGAGCACGAATTACTACGAGATAATATTTTTTTCCTACACCTAAGTGGCTCGGTACGTTCATACCAGCTGTTTTTTTGGACAAAACATTAGAATGCCTCTTATGGAGATAATAATGGTTCACATGTCTGTCAGGAGATGATTGTGGAGTGAGAGGTCTATAGGCCAAAACAGCAGGTTCACGGGCAGCTTAAAATATATTTGAAAGCCCCGTCGCATTTTTTGAGGGGGGTTGGTTTCAGTACAAAAGAGCGGCGGAGCGGTCCGTTCATAAGTCTTCACACGTAGAAGTACTCTCAACAAGTATAACTTGTACTTGTTATATTGAATATTTACCATGTTAACAATATGGGCTTGGGTAGCAAAGCCCAAAATCTAAATACATTCACACAACCATTCATGTTTAATACAAGTTCTGTAATGTGCAATGTCCAAACCGGAAAATATGCGATAATTAGCAGGCGAGAAATTTGGTTTACGATTTTCTTCTTTGGAATACGTTCGATTGTACTAAAACGGTTATCACTTCGACTCGTTTTTGTTTTGCCCGATGCTCTGTTTAAGTACTTTCTCAGTTAAAACTTCAGACAGACATCTTAGATGGGAAGTCAAGGTAATTAAGAAATGTAATCTGGTTGAGAAGCATGACACAGACGTGGTAAGAGGCTCTCATTGCAGTGGACTTGCGTTTAATATACATTTCAAAACGTGATTTCAACAAAAACTTTCCCCCATATAGAAATTAATATGCAAGATATTGTTTAATGCCACTTTTACATATGTATGGATATATATATTGAGTTCTGAAGTAACAAACATAAGAACGATCTGGAAAAGGGGCGGGGCTCTCCAGCCCACCCTGGAGCGGCAGAGATGCCCCTCTGAAACCCACTGGATCTTCAGCACTAAATGCTGAACCATTTATGTGGTGCTGAAGATGTACTTTGCTTATAACTCATTCTGATTGGGAGGAGGGGTGTCATGGCAACGGGAGACCGAAGCAGAGTCCCCCCCGGTCACACCACCCCCTTGATGAAGCTGGTGTCCAGGTGGACGATGAGCAGCCTCAGAAAGGCCATCTCTTTGCGCGTGTTCTCGAAGATGACCCGCGGGTCCTCGGACTGGCACCGCAGGCAGTTGGGCGCCATAACCATGGCCAGGTTATTCACATCCATTTTGGTCTTGCTCACATTGGCTGGCTGGGCAAAAATCTGGAGGAGAAGGGGACATGGAGAAAGGTGAGCGGGGAGATGATCCCACTGCGATGGAGCACAAGCATGGTGTTCAGAACACAGGCTGGGGGTTGGGAGAGGGGATCATCATTAAAAGACAAGGAGGTGCAGCCCGTCCACTGGGAGCATCACTCACACAATCAAGTAGTTAAAAGTTTAGTCATGATGAAACATGAATATTGGCACTAGTCCATTGCCATTTGTTTCTTCCTTATGGTTACATTCCAATAACTATAGATAAACCACTAAGGTCCCGTCAGGTACGTACACACACACACACACACACACACACACACACACACACCGCCTAGAGGTCCCGTCAGGTAAACTATATGGACAGAAGTATTGGGTCACCTGGCCATTACACTTATAGGAACTTATATAATCCCATTCTAAATCTACAGGCATCAACATGGAGAAATTACAGCTATAACAGCTTCCACTCTTCTGGGAAGGCTGTCCACAAGGTTTATAGAGTGTGTCTGTGGGACTTTTTGCCCATTCATCCAGGAGAGCACCTTTGAGGTCAGTCACTGATGTTGGATGTGAAGGCCTGGCTCACAATCTCCATTCAAGTTCATGACAAAGGTGTGTGTTGGGGTAGAGGTCAGGGCTCTGTGCAGGCCAGTAAATTTCTTCCACACCAAATTCACCCAACCATGTCTTTTTGGACCTTGCTTTGTGCACTGGGGCACAGTCTTGCTGGAACAGAAAAGGGCCTTCCCCAAACTGTTCCCACAAAGTGGGAAGCCTAGACTTGTCCAAAATGACTTGGTATGCTGAAGCATTAAGTGTTCCCTTCACTGGAACTAAAGGGCCTAACCCAACCCGAAAAATCCCATACCATTATTCCTCCTTTACCATGTGTATCCCTAAGGCCGCTATCAGTGCCGGCTCTGATGTCCCAGAAACCTTAGGGCGTGCTGGAGGCAGTCACCCACCTGCAGGAAGTGGATGAAGTAGCAGAGAACCAGGCGGTTGAGCTCAGGCAGCGCCTGCACCATGCCGACGGCCACTTCGGCGTCCTCGCAGTTAGCGACGCACTGCCGGTAGAAGGCGGGGGGAATGAGCGGCTCCTCCAACTCGCGGTACCACAGCTTCAGCAGGGAGGCTGCGTGTGGGCCAGAGGAAGGGAAGAGGTGCTGTCACACACAATGGAACAAGACATGGGCCTGCTAACGAGCTGCAGTACTGAGCTGGGGACTGGTGTTGCACCATGGTGTAACAGGGAATGTGGTGCCTTGCAGTACCAACTCTTCCCTCAAGAGGGTGCCAACACACTGCAGGCTGTCTGCACTTGGTTATTAGTAGTTGTCCGTTTCTTCTACAATATTCCTCTTTTCTACAGCTATCTAGCCTGACCCCCCCGTCAGCCCCCTTTCCCGCTTGTGTGCTGTCACACACTTGTGGTTATCAAAGTGGACATCTACCTGGGACATTGGGGTCTGAGAGGTTTTCTGGTGTCCTCCACTGGTCCACCTGGATCTTTAGGGCGTTCACCTCATCGATGTCTCCAGGGATCCTGGTATACGACATGGGGACGAAGCACTGGTCAGCCAGCAGGTGGCATACTGGTTAAGAAGTGCACCTGAAGGATTAAGGCTCAAATTCCAGATCTGCACTTGGTATACCGTTAACCTGAGTTTCTCTAAAGTCTACCCTGCTGCACATGGGGAATACATGTCTACTAAACAGGTAAACAAAATGTTACATCACACAGGATTCCACAATTTCATCCTTATACAATAATACACACATGCACGACAGTGAAATCTGGGGCCCAGGTGTAGCATCAGGCCATTTATCTAGTGCCACTGGAACATTTCAGGGAGCTAAGGGCCCTGCTCAAGGACCCACAGACATGTGACTATCCTGCGGAGGTTGGGACTCAATCCAGCAACCTTCAGATCACAGGCACAGTGGTTCAACCACTGAGCCACTGCTTGTTAAACACTGTAGTGTCAGGGGATGGCACATGGCATTTAAAAACCATGTCAGTGGGCATCCAGGTAAACAGTGCAGTGGAGAAGGATGCGAGTTCAAGGAGTTTCCAGCCCCTGTGGACAGCTGTAAGATGCTCAAAGCAGCATCACAATCCTGCCTGATGAAGGTCTACCTGCGTCTGTCGACCGACCAGCACACTATGGGTCACGGATGACCCCAGATGGGGAGAATAATACCTTTAGAGACAGCCCCCACCAAAGTGCTTTACACTGCAAACTCTCATATGACCTTTAGCAGGTTTACATAAGCATTTTTCATTAATGAGGTCTTTGCTCTGGGTTTATGTAGCTGCAGATCACTCCCCAAAAAAGCTGAAATTGCTCAAGCTGTATGGCAAAAACGATACGGCCTGTAGCCTATGCGTCAGCCATCTCTGAATGTGTCATCGGGGAAACTAATCTACCACAGGAAGAAAAACAGAAGCTGAGACCAACACAGCCCCAGACAGTGAACTGAAAATAAGGCTTTATTTATCATTTCTGTATTGCAATGTGCCAGTTTTTGTATATACAATTTTGTTCTCCTTTTAATACATGGGAGGTTGAAGTATGCTTTTTTTTTTTTTAAATTCAGATTTTATTAAAAAAATTTACATAACCAATAGCAAAAAAGCATGTTCGAATTTTCAAAAATTTATGGAGGCTGACTATTAGTCATCTAACACACACTTCCTCATTTTGGTTTTGCCCAATGGCTCGTGTTACTTGACCTGCCACTAGGGGCAGACTTCCTGGAATTTATTCAGCTGGCCAGAACGGCTGAAAGTAGCCAACAAGAAACCAGTGAAATCTGCAAATCACAAGAAGAATGTTATGACAGTGTCCATTAATCTAATGATTATTTGTCCGGTTAGTCAACTAATCGAAAAACGAATCTATCGAACAAAAATCGAAAAATTGTTACCAGATATATTGTGCATCAGCAAATAATAGTTTAATAATAATTCACTGGTATAAGTCCAACATGTAATATAATTATACAATTAATACTTCAATTTCTTCAAATAAAAATTCTGTTACAAAAATTTGAATGCCTTTTTAAAAGGAGTTTCCTAGCCCTAATATGCACAGAGAGTAGCCTGGGGTCAGAACTTAGGTCATCACGGCCGATCTCCCAGGCTGTGCTGGGGGTGTACGCCCCCAGTACCCATGATTAACAAGCCCTCCCCTCCTACCCTGACGCCCCACACCACTCTCTCGTCCTTTCAGCACACCCACCTGAAGATGCCCTCCGTGTGAGTGCCCCCCAGCGCTAGCACGTACTGGGAGAGCTGCACCTGCACCCAGGGCAGCCGCCGGTCCGGGAAGAGCTCCCGCTGGCGCTCCATGACCTCCTCCAAGGAGCTGCCGAACAGTGAGGGCGTCACGATGGCCTTCCTGCTGTGCTCGATCTCCTCCAGCGTGGGCTTGCGCAGACCCTGTGGGTGATAGCACGAGGACACCAGTGATGGGGACTCCAGTTTGCGACTTGGACTCGAGTCGCTCTTAAATTGACTTCCAACTAGACTTGTAACTCATTATTTTTTCATTTGGACATGAGTCCGACTCGCTGATAGTGATTCGTGAACAATGAGTCTTTTAGGCTCTGCTGAAATTTCTACACATGCGAAGCATTTAGTGCACAACTCTCCCCAAGCCGTAAAGGCATTGAACACAACACGATGTGCGCCTGTGGTCTGAGCATTGGAACTGGCGCTGGAGAAGCGTGACGTCAGGCTATATCAACAATCTCTAACACACCTTTTCTGTTTTGCCACTAGTTCAAACTGTGAACCCGATTGAGTGTTATTCCGAGTTTTACTTTACATTAGAAGGCACCACTCATAAACGGGCATTGCTTAACCTGTGTCAAATTATATATAGCCTACACTGTGTTTTTATACTGTGACACAGATCGACATAGACCGCCATAAATCTGATAATTTAGCAGGTATGCCCAAAAACATTTCTGGCATACCCTTCTTGCAACTTAAAACGTGCCCGCACCTTTTCATTGTGCCCTGCGTATGGCGTGTAGTGTTATATCTTAAATTATTCAGATTTCCATCACAGATTCAAATTCATAAATTAAAAACATAACGCCAGCAAATAATTCGATTGAACAGTAATATCACTGACCACACTCCTGTAATTAAAAGAGCAGCATGACTGCACACATTAATTTAACTCTTTAGCATGAAGTTTGCGGTGTTACTTGCATAATCATTTATTTGGTTCCACACACAAAAATCGAACCACGACGGAGACATCAGACTTGACTTGGACTCTGATTTTATGACTCGTGAACATCTCTGGAGGACCCCAGCTCGTCACCCACTTCCCACCTCCCAGCATGCACTGCACTGGCCAGTCACTTCAGAGGGTAATTATGGCTCACGCACTAACAATGGACTGGAAAAAGTCCAAGACCTCTTTAACATCTGCAGACTAACTGGGAATGGGGGTTTCGTCTGACCATTTTGGGATCTTTGACAAAATTCGAGCCCCCAACACCCGGATGTGCAGACCTCAGTACACAATAGCCGCTGTTTGTTTACTCTTACCTTTTTGCCCCCAGTGATGACGACTTTCTGTAGCTTGCGGTAACAATACTTTGCATATGTGCTGATGGGCAAGCCTGCAGTGGAGGAGGGGGTGGGGGGAGAGGCACACAGTCACTTGCTGATCCCAGAACAAGAGACCGCAACATGGAAGCTTGAGACTGACCAATAAGACATACCGTCTCAACCTGGGTGCAGCGGTTTCATAAAAACAAGCAACTCATGGAGCAGTTTCGCAGATTCTTACAGTTATATGTACTTATGCACAAGTCAGAACTGTCTTTGTGTAAAGAACCAAACTTACTGGCACGTCCTATACAGTCTGGGACTAAAACCAAATCCCACATGGTCAGTGTGAACAGAGACTACTGCAGCCTCCTTGATTAATACTTGCCATGCAAGCTCTAAATCCCTGATCCTCCTAGTCATACATGTTTGTAATGAGACATTAGTTCTATGTAATTTATACAGCGAGAGAAGGACCCCCCAAGGACCACATGAGTCGCCCGCGGACCTGTTCTAAAGGACCTTTGATCCCGTGTCAGGGAGGACATCCTGTGATTGGACGGCTTGTGAAAACTAATTCCAAACAGCAGAACAATGATACTTTCACTCACTGCAAGCACACACTTCAGTCTTAGCAGGCTTTTACTGCATTATTTACTTGTTAATGTCTTTACAAAACTATTATTAGGATTTAAATTGTCCAAGCTGACATAGGAGGTGACAGTAATAAATCTAGTTGCATTTGTACCTTCATTCTTCGATATCAATCTCAAGCTCTGTGCTCCTTGCACTGCTGATACTGCATCCTTATTAAATGGATGAGTCCCGTTGGGCCGGTGCAGAACTGCTGCAATATTACAACTTAGAGGGCAGCTCTGTTCTGGAAGGTTCTCAGAGCAAAGCCCAAAGACTGACATCTAACAGGTGATGGCAGTGAGGCCACAGAGCCTTGTTAATGACATGCTCGCTGTGGATTAGGCATGACCAATCAGTCAGGAGGGCTTGGCCAATGCGGGTAGAACGTTCCAGACTGCCATGAGGTTTCAATCTCCAGCGGTAATGACAGGAAATTACACCTCATTTCAGGATGGCAAGAATGCATCCGAGCGACCCACTTGATGCGACTCGACAGAACGAGGTACCAGCGCAGGGCAGATCTAAAAGGGGATGTGAGAGGGAGCCAGACTGTGGGCATGATCACAGGTCGTGGCGATTACAGCACCAGGACCCATCAAACACGCACACCCGCCAGAAATTCAGGCCTGGCCACCGCACAGACTGCCCCATGTGCGTGCTGAGACTGCGAGTCGGGTCAAAGTGTCCCAAGCACATCGGGGCGAGGCAGGCAGGCAGGCATGTGGGGGCCGGGCAATGACGACGATGCCCCACACTTTAATGATGCCCTACATAAACGAGCCGACTCGCTTACTGACAGCGGGATGGACTCTGCTGTCACTGCAGGTCAACGTGCCTCATTGTCAGAACAGAGCAGGGACTGGGCTGGTCACACACGACAGCCTATATCAAACACACACACATACACGTACGCACACACACACGCACCACACACTCACACAAATACACATGGACGGACAGACAGACACACGTACGCATGCTCCCCCATTCCTGTACTCCATGCCGGCCACTGCTGTGGGTCTCCATCTTGCCAAAGCCGTGATCAGCAGCAGACTGCCAGCTCCACGGAGTGTGGGGAGTCAGGGGCAGTGCCCATGCATGACTGATCCGGGATCAGAGAGCTGCTCTCAGCGTGGCACTTGGCCTGGATTCCCTGCCCGGGCACCGGGGACAGTACTGTGACTTCATCTTGGCTCCACCAGAAGGTTAAGAACAGTCCTGTGCTCAGCAAAATTACGGTGTTTGGGTGCTGCCCTGCCTCCCTCCAGCACCCCCATGAGGAACTCATCGCCACGCCAGCCGAAGCCCCAGGCCTGCCCCCCGCCCCCATGCCCTGTGTTGCTCACAGGCCCCTCCCTCTTTATCAGCAATGATCCTGCCCCTGCCCCTCGCCCCGACCCTACCTAGTCCTTGCAGGGTCTCCCTCCCCAGCCCCTAAAGGGCCCGGCTTCAGCTCCTAAGGATTTAGTAAGAAAATAGCATCGCATGGAGGTTTGGCGTCTGCTGATTAATGTCAGCTAATCTGAGTGGAATATGCTGTATGATCAGTGACCCTATGGGAGGGATGACAATGCTTAAAGAAATACCCCCTTAAGGGGGGGGGGGGGCGTACTTACTCTCCTCCCCCTCTTCTACATTCTGTCTCCTCTTCTTCCTGGACTTTGAATTCTTTTTGTTCTTCATGTCCTGCTGCTCGATTGCGTAATCGGCGCCTCCTAAAGGACGAGGATGGACACAGGTGTCATTCGTACAGGATACACAGTCCTGCTTTTATTTCATTTAATGCTGGAAACCACAATATACATCTGGCAAAACATGACAGTGTCTCGTCTGAATGGTTGGTTAGCAGAACTAATTCTATAACTTGCATGAGCAAAATATGCTTTACAGGAGATACCCAGCAGGCGAGGGCTGGATCCCATTAACACTTACACTACTCTGAGGTGTCACACAGGGGCAGCGTAGTGGCTATGGGTGTAACCATGGGCGTTTCATTTGTGGGGGGTGAGATCTGTACACATAAATATCCAATGTACATACTGTAACCCCTCACAGGTCCCTAAGCCACAAACGGACAGGCAGACGTGTGTAACAGGGCACCACGCACCCTCCGATTCGGGCTCTAGGTGGCGCTGGATGTAGCCCTCCAGGTAGCGGCGGAACTTGGGCGAGGGTGCGAAAAAGCCCAGGCTGATGGCCATGAGCTCCCAGCCCGCCGCCAGGCTGCTCGGCCGCTGGTTGTGGGTGGTCTGGCGCACCAGCTGCACGTAGAGCTCGTCCCGCAGGCCGGGCAGCACCCAGCACTTGGAGACCACCAGCAGGGCGGCATGGCGGCGGTCCAGGCGGGCGGGCCGGTCACCCATGTAAGCCTGCACCAGGCGGAAGATCTCGCAGGCCTCGCGCTTCACGGTGCGGTCGCTGGTGATGAGCATGGGTGCCCGCAGTGGGGCCCCGCTCCAGGACAGCAGGCTGCCCAGGGAGACGCGCCTCCGGAACAGCCCACGCTTCTGCATGTTCAGGTGCTTGTTGGCCCAGTCGGTCATGCTAGCGTCGGGGGGCGGGGGCACGGTGGCACAGGCTGGGGGGTACGTCCCCGGGCCAGCACCTGCCCCTCCCCGCCGGCCATTTTTGAGGGGCTCTGTCCTGCTGGAGCTCGCGCCCGCCCTTCCTGATGTCTCCAACAGTCCCGGAGACTCCGCAGCAGCCTAGACAGCCAGGGAATGGGGGGCATTAGTCCTTGTGCCTTACTCCAAGTGAAAATTACTGTCCTAATTCCCAGCATGCATGACCATGATTCCAAGGACCGGACAGTAACCAGTGATCTGTTACCAGTAATGTGTGGGATAACAGTTATTAATACCATTCCACACTTTACAGTGTGACTGTACCCAGTTCAGCAGACATACAAATCCAGTGAAAAGATAAGGATTTCCGCATCAGGATTCTTCACCCACCCAGTTCGGTCCGAGTGCCTTGCTCAAGATAACGGATCCCCTGCTGAACGTGAACCAACAGACCCTCGGTTACAAACACAGCTCCTTAACTTCCACTGCACCCACGCCCCCCAGCCCCGCCCCCAGCCACACCCCCAGTTTTTAGCCCCAAGCCCAAGCCCAAGCCCATGCCCATGCCATATGGGTCCCAGTGCCCCGTCTTCCTGCCCAGCAGTCTCCACATTCCACAGCTTGGCTGCAGCCTGGTGCCCAGGCTCGGGGCCCAAAGGCTTCTCCTCAGGCACGTTCGCGGCAGCCTGTTCATGCGGTGGGAGGCTTGGCCGCCCTCCTCAGCCCAGCCCTGGGAGACCTGAAGCTCCTTCACTGTGCCTCCTGAAATATGTCCTCTTGGTACGGCCGATTCATTCGCTTGCTCTGTGGGCTGCCTTTCTCACAACAGCCGCTGTTCCTCCTACGCTTCTGCCTGACATCACCACATTAAAAATTCAGAAATGTTCCCTTTGTCATTTTCTCTGAACAGGCTCATAATGAGGCTCATTGAGGCTGCCGGAGTCAGGGAACCATGAACCTGGGTTATTTCGTAATGGTGCTGTCCCCGCAGTCTGGCAAATCAGGGTCCTACTGATAGCAACATCACAGAGGTTCAGAAAACCTCTTTGCATGATCCCAACCAAAAACTAAAAGGACATTTTAGAGTTAAAACAAATTTGCTCACCCATTACAGCTACAATGAAGGCAAGTACCATACTGTAATTAAAGTGAGGCTAGCTAACCCGCGACGGCTAAAATGAGGCTAGCTAACCCGCGACGGCTAAAATGAGGCTAGCTAACCCGCGATGGCTAAAATGAGGCTAGCTAACAGTCACACTGGCACCGTCAGGTGGAATAAGCCTAGATTCTAGCCGAAACGTTCTCAAACACTTTCTCTAAGGTAGCAGGCAAACGACTTCATGGCTTTAATGACGAGTGTTTATAGCAGCTATTAGAACAAAGGATATGTAAAAGCCCCCCATGCTAATGGTGATTTAATAAGCATGAAAACATAGCATTTAAGGTGGTTTTCTGGGGCCCCATTATCCACAGTAGTGCCTGTGTGTTTCCTCTTTAGGTGCTCGTGCATAGGCTATGCGCAGACAGGCACACGCACACATACGTATGCGCAGACGAGCACACACACATGCACGCATGTATGCAGACGAGCATGAATACACATATATGCAGATGAGCACACGTACCTGAGTAGGCCCGCTGGGGCTCTCCGGCGAGCACAGGCTGCTCTGGCTGTTGGTGCCCTTCTCCAGCGTGTCCACCTTCTCATACGTGCGTTTGTGCCCACCCGCACCATCTGCAGTGGCAGCGGTGGTGGGGGACACATCGCAGTGATGACGGGCCAGTGAACCTGGAGGGCCAACAGCGCCATCCTCTGGAGAGGGGCCCGCGGTGAGCCCGTGCAGGGAACGGGGTGGGGAGCGCGGTGGGGGGGGCACCACAGGGACCCCAGGGCCCAGACAGCTTGAGCGTGCTCGCATCTCTGCCACCAGTCTGTCGTTGAGGACGCCGAGGTCCCCCCCACCCATCGAGCCCCCCCAGCCCTGACCCGTCGGTGGCCGCCGCCGGCTCTTCCTCCGCTGGCCAGGAGAGGGCCCCGTAGAGTAACCAGAGTCCTGGTAGCTCAGGCCCACCCCAGGGGGGCGCTCCTGCAAGGCCAGGCTGCCTTGCCGGTTGTGCCGACCCTCGGTACTCCTAGGGGGGCCCACCTTCCAGGACTGCTGTCCCTCCGAGGAAGCCCCCTTGGACCCCGTCGGGCCTGGTACAGGTGGCAGAGCGGGGCCCCTGACAGACGGGCCTCGGGGCAGCGAGCTCTGGCGGGGGCCGGCCAGCTCCACGTTGACCATGTGCCGGATGCAGGCCCTCCCGGCGGGGCTGTAGTCTGCAGTGGAGGGGCTCCTGGCACGGTGCCCGGTGCCAGCCTTTGATGAGGGGCCCAGGAATGTGGGCGTGGCCCCCTCCACCTCCATGTCGGCCGGCGGCTCATCATAGACAGGCAAGTCCTCCAGGGGGTCGTCGTATGAGGGTGGGGCCTCGGCCCCGGGACGCGGCGAGGGCGGCAGGGGGATCTGGAGGCTAGGGCTGGCCGGAGAGCTGGTGCTGAGGCTGGACGTCGGCGGGCGGAGGCTGGATCCGCCATCCACTGTGAGGAACCGCAGGGCCTGGCGCGCGTCAGCGGGTGAGGGGGCCCTGCCTGCTGGGGCCACGGGGTAGGGCACAGCCAAGGGGCCGCCAATGGAGCCCACTGCAACGCTGCTGCTGCTGCGGCGCTGGTGCAGTGCGGGGGCACTAGTGTGACTGGAAAGCCGGGTGGGGCCCATGCTATGTACCTTTACCAGCATGGTGGCCTTGGAGCCAGGGGCGGGATGCCAACGCTGGGATGCCTCTCTGAGGGGGTGGGGGGAGAAGGTTGGGAGGAGACAGGGTATTGGTAAATTAAAAATACTGACCTACATCCATTACAATGAAAAGGGGGGGAAATGCTAAATTACAAATTACAATTAAGAAAAAGTCTACTAGTGCAGTACCCACAGGAAGGCTGAGTGAACCCAAATGACAGAACTAGCCAGCTGCGTGGGAGCCAGCGTGTACATGCCAAATGATACCACAAGATTTGGCAAGCGTTCGACCACAGGAAGTGACCTCATATGTCACATTCATGCTGCCCTCAGGGACTGACATTCAATTATGTGTGTGTGGAGCTGCTCTCCCTGTAGCGCAGGGGTTTCCTCCCCCAGTCTGAAGAGACAGTCAGCCTGACTACAGCTCTGAATTTCCCCTATTGTATGGTTCTGTGTGCCCTGCGATGGGCTGGCATCCCATCCAGAGTGTTCCCCCAGCTTTGTGCCCGGAGCTGCCTGGGACAGACTCCAAGCCCCCTGTGACTATGACAAGAGGTTTGAAGATGGATGTATAGAAATAAAAAGCTGCACTGTTCTATCCTCTAAACTGGGACTCTTCCATGCTCCTCACAAAGTTAGCATTAGCGATTCTGCACTACGTACATTATTGCCCTTGGTCTCAGTTCCTCATCTCTCCACCCTCAGTGATTTTCTGCACTTCACACTTTGATATCCTTGGTCCTTCTCCTCCCTTCTCAGTCCTGTGTAGTCCTGTGTAGGCTGATTGAGACAGCTGCAGCTAAATGCTGAATTATCCAGCTGCTTTTCCAGGAGACGCTCTGTATTCAGTGCCCCCTTTATCGCACTCTGCGCATATCGTCTGATCGCATCCCCCGCTCGCATTTCAACACTGCTGTTTGCAGGACGTGGTTTGTGTCTGCACATTAATGCTGACTCTCTGTGACACACACTGGGAAGCTGAACACCACTGTAGACACTGCAAACAGCTCATCATGCCTCAGGGTGGGGAAAGCGCAGTGTTCTAGCAAAAACAGCCATCGGACCTGTACAACGCCACACAGGCCCTGGGGAGGCCCACACTGCTGGACATGTGACCAAAACAAACAGGCTGGACAAAAGTATTTAAAGAGTCCATCCCTCAGGAGCACAAATAGAAGAATAGAGGATCTTTTGATCGCAGGTCATTCAGGACCACAGTCTGTACCATGTCTGCACACACCACATGCCCTGTCTATCCATACCGTGTTTGCATGCAGCCTGTCTGCACATCGAGACTGTATGCAGCCTGTCTGCTCACATTGCACCTGCACACGCCCCCCTGCATCCTCAGAGCCAGCCCCACACATGCTGTATGCAGAGATTAATCTAGATGTGCGTCCTGCATCCAGGAAGCATTCTTTCTCTATAGGATGCAAAGGTTTTAATACTGTGCGTTCCGCAGGACGCAATAGAAATTGGTTGTCTAAAACCTATCGCTCTATTTCGCGGTGCTTATTTCATATTGACACCGGTTGTCCTCGGCAATGTAACAAGTTATTTGATTGGCTAATAAAACACAGGTGCCCATATTTCGACAAATGGTATTCGGTAGTGTCGATTACTTCAGCACGCTTCATTTCAGTTGCCCATATGCTGAGCGACCAAGACTGCCGCCGAAGAAAGTTCACAAACCCGATACTTCACAACGGAAACTTTCTTTCTATAATCCACTGGCCAGTCCGTCGCCAGAAACGTTAACAACGGATCTAAACAATAACGAAACAAAAACAAAGAAAATCCGCGAGTTTAATGCAAATGGATATCCAGGTACAGCTGGCTTCGGTACGTAGAAGCAAGCGACGAGGATTCTCAGTTCAGAACAGAATTTTGAACAAGTCTAGCATGAACATTAATACACAGGACCAACTTATGGCAGTTAAATTGTGTTCAGTGCCAACTGATTATGAAGCAGTGATTGGTCTATGGAAGGCAAGGAAAGACCGACGTGTTTATGAACTTAAGTGAACTGTTTTAGGTGTAGTGAACTTCATTACAGCTCAGGTGCCATCAGTGTTAATCTGAATGACAGATATTGTTCTTGTCCAAAAATGTGTTTGATTTTTGTTTTTTAAAAGTGCTGCATTTACACTGAAAATAAAATTCTGTAGTTGTATATATTTTGTTTTTATATTTGTAGATTTTTTTCCATATTTTACAACTTGGGACTCATTGATTTGGCTACGGGACTCATTGTTTTAAAACATGCGAGTCCTTGGACTCACTGTCAGTAATTTCTTGATTAATCTCTGTGTATGACGACCTTAAAACCTGAAAGCCCTGTCTGTGCTCGTCTGCGCTCGTCTGCGCGTGCTGCTCCTGCATCCTCAGCAGCCAGCCCCACACATGCTGTATGGCAACCTTAAAACCTGAAAGCCGTCTGTGCTCGTCTGCGCTCGTCTGCGCATGCTGCTCCTGCATCCTCGGCAGCCAGCCCCACACATGCTGTATGGCAACCTTAAAACCCATATAAATTAAGGCCGCTGTGGCCAGAATTGCTGCCCTAGATATTAAACTGTGTTACGGTTCTAAATTAGTTTAATGACGACAAGAGTTTAGTGTACAAATGGGGGAAATGCAAAGGCAGACCGAGGCGGCACATGGCTGTAGGAGATGCAATCTTTAGAAGGTCATCCCTGACCCAGCACAGCTCTCACTGCAAATGACCCAACTCAATACACCAGCACTTTGACCCCCAAATCAATACGTCATAAGTACTTTAAGAATTTGCTATCCATATGACACACAGCACGCCTTCATCGTCAAGTTCCTTTTATACAGTGTTTGAGCACCTCACCACTGTTCCACAGTCTGTAGGAACCACATCAATAAAAAATTACTGGTAAAAAGTCTGTCCACTGAAAGCAGGGCTGTTTAAAAGTCTATCCCACCCATAACGGCCAAAATAAATGAGCCGTCACTGGCCATTGGACTGTTTGCCGCTGTCTGATTGGAGGAGCGAGTCTGGGGTAATTAATTAAGCTTCAAAAGTCCTTATTACACTCTCACCTTTGACAGACACTCATCCGCCCACCATGTCCCCCACCCTGGTTAAATCTGCTCACCTGTCTGGAGATATTCCTCCCCCCCACGTACGACTTGAAGGCACCATAATGAGGATTAGGATTCCAGTGACGGTTTCGCTTACTACTGGACACCAGTCTGCTTGATGGTGAATAAATACATGTGTTGGGTGTATAGGAAATCCCCCAGAAAAGAACCTGCGATTTCCCTCTCAGGGTGGCCACAAGCCACCCCCCCTCCTCGGCTGCTCCCTTTCACTTCCTTCTTGGCCGCAAACACCCCAGTGACATCGCCCCTACCCCTCTGCATGTGGTCACTCTGATCTCAGCCTACCCCAAATTTTCAAAACGAATTACATTTCTCATGACCCCTGCTCACTCTCCTCAGTCTGCCTCTGCCTACTACCCCCGCCCCCCACCATCCCAGACTCCTTGACAATTCCTCCTTGCCTCCAGGGCAAATAAGCAACAGGGGCTGAAGGAAACTTCTCCGCAGGACAGGTTAAGCCCTGCCTCTCATGCCTCACAAGTCACATGGGCCGGGCTACGGGGAATTCAGCACCCAGCTCAGCCACAGTAGCACACATCTTTGCTGAAATGCATTTTTTTTACTTCTCATTTGAAAGTGCAAAATTATAAATCATATGCATGACTGTTCAATACAGCTTTTCCCCTGTAAGGTACAGCTCAGCTTATAATTTCTCTCTTTAGACTAAAAGCTATTACACAAACATTTAATCTAACTTCATCTGCATTCTTTCATTTTCACACGCATGCCATCCTGTCTTGAGAGTTTTACAGAGTCTGAGGTACTTTCCTCATGACAGGGTCAATCCCCAAATCAGGACTTTCAGCCATTGTTGTGTCGTCATCATCATGTGACCATAATCATGTGACATTACACTAGGCCAAGGAGCTCAGGCTGCACTTTCCTTGAGAAACGCCATTTCTATGTTCATGCTAAACATGACAGTAAACCTGAAATCAAATGAAACTAAACACAGACACACAATATGCCTTTCAACTTGGGGGCCTGCGGGGATATTTACGGTACCTCAGGGTGTCTTTCCTGCTGCCTGTCCCATCTGCTGGGCCCCCAGCGGGGGTCTCCCTCCCCCGGTTGTTGTCGAGGTCTTGAAGGGGGGGCACGGTGTAAGGTCCATTTCCAGGCAGGGACTTGCGGCGTCCTTCCACGGCCATGCCGGCGGCTCCAGCCCCGCCCCCCGCAACGCCCCGCCCATGCACCCCAACCTCAGAGCTGCGCTTGGCAGCCTGCAGGCGCGCAAGGGGCACGATGTCGGAGCCGCGTGGCCGGTGCCACACGGTGCGCCGGGTCGCCGGGTTGTGGTAGTAGAAGCGGCCGCTCCCACCGTCGAACAACTCCCACCATTGGTGGCCATCGGCAGGCCGAGGGGTGGCACCACGGGGGGGCTCCCAGCCACACTCACCCGTCGCCAGGTTGACGTACATGCGGCGCCGGGACCGCGGCTCCAGGATCTCCACCCAATCGGAGCTGCAGGACACAGGAGCAGGGAGTCAGCTCAGGCCCATCACCCAGGGAACGGTCCCCACAGCAACTCCCGCCCTGCTCTCCTCAATGGCTCTCCAACCATCTTACAACTGGCAGATCATCTGGGACGGGCGGAAAGGCGGGCCTGTGCCAGGAAGCCGAGGGTGCATCCCAGGGCACATGGATGTACACACACAGACAGAGAGAGAGAGAGAGACGGAGAGAGAGAGAGAGACAGACAGAGAGAGACAGAGAAACAGAGAGACAGAGAGACACAGACAGAGAGAGAGAGAGAGAGAGACAGGGCATGGGCAGTTTAGAGATTAGCCTAACTGCATGTCTTTGGTCTGCTGCCTTCTGATTTTTC
>JAODLD010000136.1:9204107-9227570 GCA_026781065.1 Mormyrops boulengeri | reverse complement strand
GGGTGGCCCTAGTGACCCCCTCACCTCACAGGGTGCACCCCCGTGCTGAAATTTTCTAAAAATTAACCCGTCCAAAACCCCCCCCCCCCCCCCCTCTTCAAAACTCAGCAACGTGTCTCTGAAGATCAGGACGTATGCGAGACACAAACACCTCACCTGGTCCAGATGAAGGGGGGGGGGGCAATTTCAAGCACGTCACGCTTATCACACGGTTAGCCATGCATGCCATACGCCCCCGCAACGGCCATCTGGCCCCCTGATACCGGAAAGGGGCTCAACCCAGCGTGAGTGATGCACTACCTGGACGAGAGGCCGCCGGGGTGGCGGATGTTAGTGCGGATGGATCAGCTTGAAGGTGCAGGACTGAAAAGATGAGAACGTGACCTGTGACGTGGTGCTCAAAGATGACCTGTGGGTGGGGGTGGGGCAGGAGGCGGAGCTTCCTCATGGTGCATCTGTGCAACTGCCAAGATGTCACACGGGAAAAAAAAATCTAATAAACTACAAATCTGTCTCTCTCACTCACACACACAGGTACAGTGGAGGAAGATAAACAGGTGGGGGCGACTCGCAACCTGTCTAGTCATAGACTCACAGGGGCACTGCGGAGGGGATTCAAACATATGTGCTACTGACGAACGCAGGGCAGACAGCGTACAGGGCACATTGCGGCCAGAGCTGGCCACCGGGAGAGAGCGGCTTCAGGGTCTCACATCTCACAAGTTTGGAAAAAAGAAACGTGCAGGATCGCAACATGTGGGGGGAGGTGGAGATTTTTCCGATGTGTCGATTTTTCACCCGAGAGAGGAAGAGAAAGTGAAGCAGGCAGAAGAGTACAGCAAAGAGGCAGTGAGGTGGGGGGCGTCTGTCTGGGGCAGGAATGCAGAAACACCATCCTACAGGGATCAGGCTTGGCTGGGACGGCACCGACCAGGCCCAGGGTAACCGGGGACGGCACCGACCAGGCCCAGGGTAACCGGGGACGGCACCGACCAGGCCCAGGGTAACCGGGGCAACCAGCACACCGCTGTTCTCTGAGAGCATCAATACACTAAACAGGCTAAAAGCAGTTGCCTAGTGTTTAACAAGCTGACAGATCACTAACCGGCAGCAAGTTAAATGGTGGAGTCTAAATGCTGGGTTTAAATCTCATGCCCATTAGTCATTCCAGGCCCTCTGATATTTGCACTTTGACCTCTAAGGATCACCTGATTGGTTAAGAACGTGTGAAAGTACTCAGAATACAAAGACCGTGAGCTTGCGTGATACCAGTTCCTGTTTTTGTAACATACCCTGGAGAGACTTAAAAGCACTCCTTGTTTAATTATCTGTTCTCACTTTCATTTCAAATCATTAATGTAACATTTTTGTTGCATTTCGGAGTGGGATTACCAGCCATCACATACCTGACTTAAACTGCCACATAAGTGACCCAATCCCTGCGGGGTCCGCCGCCTGATCACGGGTGCAATGCAGCCGCGCCGGCAAAGGCAGCGTGGGAGGATGCTATTGGAGGGCTAGGCCTAGCTGTTGTCCTCCAAACAAAGGGAGCCCTTGATGGTACAAGAGGGGCAAGATGTCATGTGACACATCTCAGCCACATTCACACTGTGTCAGAGGGCCATTTCCTGTCACCTGCACAGGAAATTGACCAGGCTTCACCACAAAGAGAGAGCGAGGCAAAGGCTGTCGTCACTCGAGGCCTGGAAGTGGCTCACGTGCCACACAGCACGGACACCCGTTCCAGTTCGGGGGAGCCATGGGCCAGGTCCACAATCACCATGTTTTCTGAGAAGCAGAAACCCCAAGATCTGGGAGCTTTTCAGAAAGGACACATATACTGAAGTCATACAGGCAAGGAGAACCAGGGCTCCCTCTTCTTGCTATGAATTGTCCTGTAGCCATGCACAATGAAGGCCTAAGGAAAGGGGTTAACCGCTGGATCAGGTGTGCCTGCACACCTATGGCTACACCCACAATTTCCATATTTAGGGTGAGGCAAAGGAGTCTGGGAAGTCCATTTAACAGAAACATCCGCGACTGCACCAGCGGTCTCCACCCACACTATACAAGTGGGGAGAGGATTCTGGGCTATTTACATTAATAATCTTCTTTCCGGAGAGATGATTCAACAGACTCCTAGTTTGCATTTTACCTGTCTTCTGTACAGCCAGGTGTCTACCAAAGAAATACCTCGATCCTCATGGGCACAAGGGCATGGCTAGAAATTCTGAGCCACCCGACAAAATGGCACCTTGGCTCCCCCTAGCTAGATTCTGACTAACCCCAACCCCAGCATATTTTGCCAGGTGTGGGGGGGCAACAGCACGTTTCTGCTGCAGCTCCAAAGTCTGCCAGGGTCCCCGTGCCCTTGAGTACAACAGAAAACGCCACCCTGCAGTCCAAGGAGCCGACCGTCTGTTTATAAGCCGAGTTGGAGATGACGTGCTCACTCAGCTTCCTGAGGAAGGCATCAAGCCACAGAAGAACAGACACACAGACACATACTCCAGAGTCTAAATTTAGCGAAGCTTTCAGGGTACGGCAAGAAAAAAAAATACGAAGAACCCTGAGAAACATTAACGCCCCAGCTATAGACACACAATGTTTACTCTTAAGTACGGAAACAGGAAAAAATAAATCCAGATCACACAAACAAATGTAATATTCAGATGGAGCAGGAACATTTCCCAAGCAGTTTCAACTACTTTGCGGGACAATAATGAGAAAGCAGCAATGTTACTAGTTAGAGTATAGGTCTGTACAAACAAAAGTGAATCAAATAAGAGAAAAAAAAAATAAAAGCACAGATCGAAAGTGGTATTTAAAAATGTATTTAAGATACGCTCTCATCTTTTCTCATTTGTCCGAGGTTAAATAAAACCATTTAAGAGGATTCAAAATAGGAAACGTGCAATTAAGGGAAACCACGGGGAAAGTGATCAAACTTAGTCAAGTAAAAACAAAACAAACTGTCTTCCAGATTACAGACAATACATAAAGGAGACAATATTTCATAACGGAAAAGCACTTCAATTCAGCACCATGTTTTATTCTGTTCTAGTTTAATATAAATATAGACGTCGCTTAGATTCCCGTTTCACATGGCACACAGCGATGCTGCATTTCCCAGAATCAACCCCGCACGGCAATTCAATTAAAGTGTGGGAGTTCAGAGACACTTGGAAACAGCAAGCAGCTTTTGAAAAATGCGCCCCCGATTTCTCGAAATACGGACTCTAACGAAGCTGATCCTGGAGTTTTCATTTGGCCATTTAATTATGATTACCGCCTTTGCACAGCTGGAGAATGATAGATCAGGTGTAAAGTGCGTCCGCCGCAAACACGCCGGTCGGGCTCAAGCTGCACGGTGTCCCGCTTTGGGGATGAAAAAAAGCAAGTGTGTGGGCAATAACCCTCGCAAGGCGAGCGTGTGTGTCCCCCCCAGCCCAATACCTCTACACTTAATGGCTCAAACGCCGATTTGCTTTGCACCGCAAAAACCCGAAGCAAGGTGCCTGTTGTGGGTCACTGCACACAGTCGCCCGTTAATAAAACATGCAAGACAGGGTCGGCAAGCAAAGAAAAGGAAATACTTCAACTTTTAACGCAACCTTAAAACTTTTATCGGATTACCAACTGCACCGCACCTTGCGTCGGTTTAAGCAACAACCACCAGCAGACAAGGTGACCATTTACTGACATCAAAGCGCCAGTTTCCCGAGCGAGCGTCCATTATGCCCCGCTTAAGTTTTTTTAACAGCTTACCTTGTCTCGGCCATCGCGCTCACATCGTCCGAAGCGCCGCTCGGCACGAAGCTGTGAGCTTCTTCCCGCACTGCGTGTCCCTCGCTGTATCTCCGCCCCCGAAGCGGCTCGGTCAGTCAGGCTGCCGAGCGCATCTCCGACCCGCAGAATGCTGCTGACGGGACACGCCGAAGACAAGCCAGGAACGCCCCCATTAAAACAAACTGCAAACATTCAATATCAGATGCGTGGATTTTAAAACCTAAATGTATCGACGAGATCAAATATTCATCATATTTAAAAAATATTACAGAAAAGGGGCTTGCAGTGTTACCGACTCGCAGCTGAGTGTGAGAGCAGCACCCAGAGCCTGCCACTGCCCGTCTCCCACCTCCTTGCCTGGGCTGCCCCCTGGGTGTTCTCGTTTTTCACGTTACCCAAAGACACGCTGTTCTCCGCAGTCGGTGACTCCGCTTTTCCCAAAGCGCGTCCACGGCGCGCAACCTACCGGCGGATTACGTCTTACAGGGCTCTGAGAGCGGATAGATCTGTTGAAAGAATAACGTCAACATTATATAAAAAAAAACATTATTATGAATATTAGCCTACACGTGTATGCATGTTTAACAATTCACATTATAATGTGCGGTATAGAGTCCGCCTGTGCCCTGAAAGACGCTCAGAAACCGGGATACAGGGTTACAAGCGCATTTGGCAGCAGGGTAAGCATGCGGGATTTCAGTGATCAATTCCCGGGATATTGCAGGATACATTTGCATTGATCCCTAATTATGTCACCTTGTGAGGGCCTTTGCTATACAATATCGCAGAGCCATTAAAACTACGTTCTTCTCGGGGAATCATCTGATAACTAGTTTACTTCATAAAACATATGTAATACATTTTCTGCAGTGGACTGGCATCCTGTACAGGATGTTCCCATGCCTCGTTACCTGTGCTGCCCTGAAAGCGGTTGGAAGATGAATGGACGATGGACGGCGTATCATACGTATGGTTTTCTATAAATCCGTCTCTAAAACTTTCTTCCTCCGAGATTTAGGGAGATGGAAAGTCCCGCAGCGCCACTCGCTGGTTGCGTCGGTCGAAGCTGTCGGTATAATAAAAATGCCGTCTATCCGTTCATTTCCCGTACCCGCTTTCCATACACACGACGTTCATAATTTAGATATTACTGCTGCTACTACTACTGCTAATTAAACAAGTGGGTTCTTGATCAGATGAAGCCTGAAATGAGAATATTTTAATGTTCTGAGACGTTTAAGGTAAAGGAGGAAGAGACCGATCAGCCACATATAAGGTGGATGGACTCATTAATCACAACAATGAGCACTTCTGAGTAAAGAAAGCACTTCTTCACACAGCATGTAGTTGGAGTATGGAATAGTCTTCCTGCTAGTGTAGCGCAAGCTAAAACCCTGGGTTCCTTTAAATCTGAGCTATATAAGATTTTAACAACTCTGAGCTATTAGTTAAGTTCTCCCCAAACGAGCTTGATGGGCCGAATTGCCTCCTCTCGTTTGTAAATTTCTTATGTAAGCCTGAAGATCCACATATAAGACAGAACATTCTGGAGAAATGCCGTCTATATAGTTGACATGACTAGATGCCCCTCACTTTACACCTAGACTTTTTCGAGTTGTGTGTATGATTGTGATTAGTTCTTCCTCACGTGTATAAAAGATTAAGGGTACGTTTCCCAAAAACTCTCATTAGCATATAGCTGGAACCGTTCAGTTGCATGAACGATGTTAGCTTTTAACGTTGTTAGCAACTGTGCATCTGGGAAACACACCTTAGGTCCATTAACAGAAGTTTTGAATTGGTCCACACCAACATAATGATATACGGTTCGTCAATAAATTCCACTGTAAATCTTAAAGTCTCCTTAGTCTTAAATCGTAACTCCAATAAAAATATTACACAAATATATATTTAGCTTTTGATTCTGTCCACTCTGGACAGTGGTTATCTAGATTATTTAGATAGAAGAAAAAGCACAACAATAATAAGCTAGTTACGCTATAACACAGAATTTATAATTGTGCACAGGCTGCTGCTATTTGTCCTGCATTTGCAGGCCTTTGTATGTTAATGAAACATACATATATAGCTACTGAAGAATAGTTCTAGTTATATTAAATGATTAAATAATTTTCTAATTTTACCGTTTTGTTTTATTGAAATAAATACATGCATTTAAGAGGTGGTTTTATTCTCCATGGCTGACCACTGTTGGTGCTACACAAACTTTAGAGAAGACAGTGTTTTGGTTACTGGAAAAACTCTTCAAAGTTTTATCTATTTGTATTGTACCTGGATATTGACATGTTGCCTTTTTGTATTGTTGACTTCAGGAATGTCAGGAACCCAAATCTCCCATGTACACCAGCGGCCAACAAACAGGCATTAAAAGCTTACTGAAATTCCCACAATAAATTTTGAAAAATCCACAGTAAAGTGAAAATATTACCTTTTCAAAAAATTCTTCATTAAAAGCCCATGTGAAAGTGAAAATTAAATTCTACTTTATTTACTATTTGCGCAGGTAGAGGTACATTGGAATGCTACTTTTCACACATTCTCTTGCTCTCCTATTGAAACGCACACATATACAGTATTGTTAGATGTATGTATTGTATGTTGTTTCCGTCTTCCTCCTGGCTCCCCCATGGCATTTTATTTAAGATGGACATCAAACGTAGGGAAGGGGAAGTCTGCAGTTTGAGTAATTAGGGGCTCAAATGGGAGAAAGCACAATGTATAGGCCTTTGACCTCACACACACAGTGCCACACATATAGGTAGACTAACAAATACACACTCTCACACCTATAAGCAGGTTTTGGGAATCAACTGTTTAAGTTTATTGATTAAAGATCTTTTGATTATAGTTAAAAAGAGAAGTTCCTGTTTTTGTGGAATCCAATTACAGTACATCACTCTTTTAAGTGCCATTCATATGCCATTGGTTGCTTAAAATATATTTATACAGCATTGCTACATATGCTAATTGGTACACATGCTAATGGTCACCTATCCTTTGTGCAATAGCTTAGCCTGATCCGGTTCATGCAGGTGGGAGGGGCTACCCCAGCAAACATGCCCGGGTGAGCCTACCAGGGGAAATTGTAGGCAGGGCAAACCCACACTAATCCCACATGGGGCCCCTGTGGGTTAGCCGCTAGCGCACATGGGGCCCACAGCAATTTTGCACTTTAAAATGTCATTTCAGGATTATTGATGATTTAGGACAGGGCCATACCTACCACCCCGCAGAGCTTAGGTACAGCCCTAATTTGATACACCTGATACAGATAACCAGGCCCTTCAGTAGCATCTCAGTATCATAGCCAGCTATGTCAACATAGGATCTGATTATCTCATGCTCTAGGGCCAGCTATGTAACGCCAGAGCATTTTCCATTACCAATTTCTACCAACTTTTCTACCAGTTGACAGGTGCTTGGCCACTCAATGGTTTCAGATTTGTTAAAAAATGAAAAATGAGGTTGCCGGTAAGTGTAATTTATTATTAATTGTGTGTGAGCGCAGTAGAGAGAGAAAACTTTAACGTGAGCAGTTTCTTGAGTAAAAGGGAAACCGAGTGTTTAAAAAAATCCGATATTCAAAATGGTTATGGAACAGGACTTGACGTTTAAATTAAAGTTAAGAAAGTTAATATGGGAGGTGCACTTTAATGAATATTGTTTTTGTACCCTATGCCTGGCCATTATTTCTGTATTTGTATTATTATTATTATTATTATTAGAATTACCTCTGTTATCGAAGTAACGACAGTGGATACTCTCTGGTCCCTAACATGGCAGTAAAAGTGCGCCAAGGCAAAACAATCAAAACATGGAAGACACTATTAGTGCTCTGTAGGGTAAGATTTATCTTTAAGTTAAATAGCAATGGGTTATTGCTGGCTTATCTGGAGGCTTACATTTCGTTGTCTTCTAACGTGCGTGCATAAATATGTACACCCTTTGTGGATTTTAATTGTCTCTGAAATAATTATGTGCAGAATGAAGATTTCCCATCTTGGGTTCCTACTTCCCTGTATCATTTCATGGATTCCTTCCCAAATCCAGCTTATGAAGGGCTTGATAATGGCCTGGATCAGGTGTGTTGTGCATGGCAGTTGTGGAAGTGGAGCACCTGGGCTAGATTAGTTTGGATTATGATGTGGATGTCACACCCAGCTTCTGCCGATCATCCTGTGCCACGCCCTCCTCATTACCCTCGTGTGGATTCCCAGTGTTTACCAGCTGTTTCAAGTTGTCTTCGTTAGTTCAGTGTATTTAAGTCCACGTCAGCGTTTGTTTCCCTAGTTCTGTCATTGTAGTGTTGTGTGCTGGTTCTCCTCATCTCCTGCGTTTGCTGCCCCGGTCTGTACCTTACTGTGCATGACAGAGGAATTTCTTTTGTTTTTTGATTGTGACCCAAGAATTTTTAAAACGTTTTTCTTTTATATTTCTATGCACTTAATGGTATTTTTAATGAGTGCTTTGTTTAACAGTCAGTCCACAATGTCAGGGTCACAAACTTTGACACATTTTTTGTGACATTTCATCACTGACATTAAAATGTGCTTTTGGGTAAAAAAAAAATCAACACGAATGCCTTGTTTTTGTAATAAAATGGATTTTTTTGCCACACATATTAAAGTTTCTTAACTGATTGCATTGTGGCTTTTATGTTTGCTTAATAAGTTTTTAATTCAGCCAATAAGTCAAATTTAATTTGCTGAAATTAATTATGTATTTCCAGCATAGTTTTTTTTAGCTTTGACTTAAATACGATAATTAAGATGCTGGGATTGCAACTGGAATGTTGGGCTAACTCAAAAGTGCTGTTGTTATCAGTTACTTAAGAATTTTTAATTAGGAGGAGGATTTTTTTTTTAAAGTGTATGAGAAAAGCTGTGTAGTGATTGTAATTAATTTAACTGTCTAAAATGCTTACCTTTATGTACGTACATCTTTACTGATGGTAATGATTTACCTTTAATATATATGTTCATACCTAATCTAATACTTACCTCATGCATGTACATTTAGACAATCATATGCGTTTGTAAGTCATCTTATCTTGTACTTACCAGTGAATGTACACTGCAAAAAAGAAAAAGTTAAGACAGCTTCAAATTCCAAGGCAACTTACTGCACTTTTTGAGTTTTGAGGGCAACTCAAGCTTCTAAGTTTTTAAGAAAACCCCCTATTGTCATGCTGGGTAATTACTTTTCCTTGTGTCAGAGGCACAGAGGTTTAACCCACTGAGCTACATGCTGCCCTCTGAGGGCTAGGAGCTTAAGCTCCATACACCTGAGCATGTGGCTCTATGAGCTCAGCCATTTTACTCATGGATTAAAAGTCACCAGTTCAAGCCCAGCATCAGCCCCTGTGGGGGCCCGTATTTTGCAGTTTTGAATTCTTAGCATGTTTAACTCAAAAGTTTTTACGCATATGAAAGATAAATTATCTAAACAGATTAGAATTAGTTAGCACAACTTTTGATGTTTGTAATTCTTAGTATGTAAAACTAAAAATCAGAAGTTTTTATAGATATGAAAGATAGATTGGTACCACTTTACAATAAAGCTCCCGTTTGCCACTTGTAAATGGTAGTAACTCATTAATGAAAAGAAAACTGTTACAACTTGTTTATTAATAATTTGTAAAGTGTTACAACCTAAGTAATAACCAGATTATAAACCATTCACAAACCCTTTACATGGGTAGCCTTGTTTTAAAGTGGCACCGATAGATAGTTGTTACAACAGTACAGTAAGTGGTTTTCTTTAAAACTTAAAAGTTCGAGTCCTCAAAACTCAAAAATCTAGTGCAGTAAGTTGCCTTGAAATTTTAGGTTGTCTTAACTCTTTCTTTTTTACAGTGTACCTGTATTGTCAGTTTTACACCCTTCACATGATAAACACGCTCAGTCTTACCTGTGTGAAAGGTGTTACAGGGAATTCAGTTCCCCCTGAAAAGTGATTCAGCTACACACTCCCATGTAAACAGATTTGTATCACCAATTAGGTGTCCTGTAATTTCTGTATCTGCGTGTTAGCATAGGAAACCATGCGCCATGATGTTTTAACAGAATTGGATTATGTCTGAATTCTTACAAAGACATCTTTGCCAGCAGTAGTTGATAAATGTAAGGAGTAAGTTGCTACAATTAAGTTACACTTAGAATAAATAACATGACATTCATCGTCACACATAATATACCGTAGGTTAAGTCCTGCATGCAATACTGCCCTTGTCTGTAGTTTCCCAGCAAACATCTATTACCAAGGATTTAAATAATTTTTATCATCTTCAGAAACATCAAAAAGACATGGGACGTTCAGTATTCATTCCACATACTCAGTTTTGTATTCAATTTTCTATATGTTTTATTAATTTTTTTACCCGACTGTGAACAAATGTAAATATTACGAAATATATCATTCTTACTTTATTCCCGTTTCTTTCAACAAGTTCAATTATTTTGTATATGCATCGGTAGTAATGTGGCGTATACTGCCGGCATGGACCAAACTATATTTGTTGAAGACCTACAGAGCATGCCCACGGGGACACTGGAGCACTGTGCCCTTACAATTTTGCCCCAGTGTGCCCACAGTATACTCATAGTGAGTGTGATGTCCCCAGAGTATGGCCACTGCATGCTCAATGTGCCCACTGCATGCCCACAGTGTGTTCACAGTGCACCCAGAGTATGCTGACAGTGTGCTTAATGTCCCCACAGTATTCCCACAGTGCCGGCTTTGGGGCTGCCCACAGGGAGGAATCCATCAAGCCAAACTCAGCAAGCACACCCCTTTGGGGTCCCTTTGTGACAGCGCAGACCCAGCCCAAAGTGTGGGCATGCTGGGGGGCCACTCTACTTAGTGTGGGCAGCCGTCTGGGGCTCCACATAGGGCCCACGTGCCTGTATATCATGCCAGTAACGGGGCCACAGTGGCACTACATGGGCCCCAAAGGGGCATGCTTGCTGGGTCATTTGTTAATAACCAGTTATTTATGACCAGTTAATAACCAGTATTTATGACTGTTAGTAAACAGACAAAATATAACGACTGGTCCCGAGAAAATACATGTGTCTGAAGGGCTGTGTATGTAGTTTTGAGAAGCTAGACATGACTCTGAGAAGCTCTGAGAAGCTAGACATGACTCTGAGAAGCTCTGACACCAGTGATGTTGTGTAATGATGCACTTAAGAGTGCACAAACATAAAGTGTAATGTTAACTTCCCATGACGATCCAGGTATTTTCCACTTACCTTTATACAGACCTCGAAACCGTCATAGTGAAACTTTCAGTCACTTAATTAATGGACAGATAACTTGATAAAAACTCATTTCGGCACAATAGGATTTAATATGTGGGGGATTATTAACAAGGTCCATAGCAGGGAATAACGTGGCAAGCTTAAAACAGACACAGCAGAGATAAAAACCATTCCCAGCATATGATGCACTTTTAATGCTGGATGTCCATCTGAAAAGAACCACTCAGTGGGAAGGGCTGTGAATTTTATCTGTGTAAGCATCAGCCAGTAGAAATCAGGTCTAAACCAGCATACTCAGCTCAGAGAGTGAGGGTGGGGTTCAGTGCCTAAAGGCTGAAAGAATCCAGGAAACGTGGCGAAAATAGAACGGAAGGGAACCGCTTGAATAAATACCAGCACAATACAAAAACAGGACTGAATCAAACTTGTAGAGAAACTTTGAAGGTTGGAGGAGTTGATTTGAAATGAGTACTGTTAATTTGTTATGTAAAGTTCTGATACTGCACTTCTGATTTGAGTAGTGGTTTGTTGTGGAATGATACTGTACTTCTGGGCTGTGTATTGCTGTTGCATTGTGGTCACTTGTAAATCTATCTCAAAGGAGGGCAAGATGGGATATGTACAAATTAAACAATCTCTATGTACCTGTACTTTTAGAAATGGCAATAGAATGGAACCCGTTTATTGTAATCACAGTTATAGTGATCAACCTTCTGATAAGGATCAAAAAGCTTGGGACAGAATCATTCCTGTACAAAAACTATTTAAATAATCCACTTATAGTAATGAAGTAGTTCACTTATAGTGTTCATTTTAGGTCTTTCTAAACATGACAACATATGGAAAAAATTAAAAACTGCAGTCATTATTTTTTAGCTTCTGGCTAGCTTCCTAAGGCTAATTTGGTGTGCACAGAAAACAGACGGAAAAAAGAAAGTAATTTTCTGTCGATGAGAAATATAGAAAGCTTATGATAAACCACCAAAAACGAGCCACCGAGATGCAGCAGCAATACTACAATAAGCGCTTTGAGACAATGTACCATTGTGAAAGTGCGCTGTTTCAATAAAATTTAATTGAATATTTATGTACAATACAGATGCTACTCTACTTACGAACTTTCAACTTATGAACTTTCAGACATACGAACGAAGAGGACTGAAAGCCCAAATTGTGTTCCTTGGGCTCTCGTTTCCTGTCCGCAACATCAATTTTTTCTGCGTGCCAATTCTGCCTAGTACGACTTCTGCCCGCTATTCCCACCATGCAGCAGCGTAGCGTGCGTACTCCCAGCATCCTAGTTCTTTGTACTTGCGTATACCCTTAAAATGATGTCGAATAACAACTTACGAGCATTTCAAGTTACAAACGGCCATTTGGAACGTATCCCGTTCATAAGTAGAGGAGTGTCTGTACTGTGCTGTATTATAGTGTAATTGAATTATACATAGTTCAGTAATTTAATTTCCACAGTACTGTAATTTGAAAACTGTTTGAAACTGCTGTACTGTGTTTGAACTTGTCAATAAAATTAAATAGTGACGTTGTCCGTTTTATTACTTTGTAATCATGTAATAAATATATAAATGTCAATTAGTTGGTAATCTGCCTGAGACATAACGAAGAAGAAAAAATCAGTTATAATGATCATCCACTTATAGTGATCAATTTCACCCAGACAGACGTGATCACTATAATAGGCTTACACTGTATATCGTATCATTTAATTTTCTCGCTTTTGGTACAGCAGTTCTGAACTGAGTATTGCTATGTTGCAGGGTGGTACTGTAGGTCTGCACTGAGTACTGCTGAATTGCAATGTGGTACTGTAGTTCTCAAATATGTATTGCTGGGCTGCTGTGTGGTATTGTAATATTGGACTGGGTACTGCTGAATTGCAAAGTGAGATTGTAGTTATGGACTGAGTACTGCTGTATTACATTTTGGTACCGTAGTTATGGACTAAATACTGCTGAGTTCTAATGTGGTACTGTAATTATGGATTGAGTACTGTTGCCTTGCAGTGTGGTACTGTAGTTATGGAATGAGTTCTGCTATTTTGCAGTCTGGTACTGTAGTTATGGACTGAGTTCTGCAGCCAGGGTGGTACTGTATTTCTGAATTGAGTACTGCTGTGTTGTAGTGTGGTATTGTAGTTGACCGAGTACTGCTGTGGGGTGGTTCTGTAGTTATGTGCCGAGTACTGTCGTCGAGTAGTACTGTAGACCTGGATTGATTACTACAGTCTTACAGTGTGGTACTGCAGTCTGTTCTGAGGTGTCAGCCTGATTTGACCGGGGAACAGCAGTTCCAGGTCGGACAGCTGCCACCTCCTGTCCCTTTCAGGGTCGACTTGGTTGATGGCCTCCCCTTCACACAGCTATCTCAGCATCCAGCAACCAAGGCAAAATAGCATACCTGACCCATTAACGAAAAGGCAAAATAGTGCACTGCGACCTGTTAGCAAAAACAATCAAATGACATTTCACATCTTCCCCTTTTCAAATAAACAAACATCGAACGTCAGTATATTCAAATATGTTCATGGAGGCTTGTATCTCCTCGTATGCATTTATTCCATGATATGGAAGGACTTTCACTCAGATCCAGTGAAGCCCAAGAATGTGACAAGAGTTTCAAAAGGATGGACACCCCTAAGTAAAAGTCGGGGTGGGTGGCACGGACAGACCACTCCTATGAGGGCCTTCAGTCCACTCTGGCTGACTGGGACGTGTCTACAGCCACATCAGGCTGACCATGAGCAGGTGGGCTTCTGGATGCTAAACCCCTCATCTACAGGCCCTCCCACTCACGGCCCCACCCCTGAGACTACAGGCGAACGTCAGTCTGAGGTCCGTGATGTCAGATCCAGCCCTCAGGAGGTCCAAACGGACGGGCTACAGTGTGCAGTCCTCCGATCCAGCACTAAATCTGTTCACTGGCAAGAGGGAGGCCTGAAAATGTGTGTTAGCTTCACTAAGCTTTGACTATTGGTGATCTGAGCCTAATGTATAACAATGTGGTGTTCTGTTGTGACTTTATTTGAATTATTATTTAAGTTTTATCCCCACAAAATGGCAACAGCTGTTTTCTCACTGACTTACATAATAACCAAAACCAAACCTGCACGTCAAATGGCGACAGATTCGAAAAAGTCCCAGACAACGTTATTTTTAGGTCTCTGGACAGGATACGCATCTATGGGTCAGAAGCAGCGCTGCCTCCCCCCCGCCCAGAGAGTGATGGAGGGAGAGGCGGCGGGACACTGGACAGGAAACATGCCGGGGGGCTGACGCGAGCTGGCACAGTCCGCTCACAGCGATCCCAAGGTAGCTCTTTTCACACTCGGCCTCCGCTGCCAGTGAATCTGCCTGCCAAACAAACACACACAGGCAGGACTGATATGCTCAGTCACAACACATCACTGGGGAGGTGGAGGCGGCAGGGACTTTTACATAAGATCACAGCCAAATAACTCATAGTTTAACCCCCTCACCCCACCAGTGACAAAACTAGTAGAACCCTGACTCCTGACCCTGCAGAAACACAGGGCAACAATGGAGTGGTGATTCCAACCTCAGTACAGATGTGTGAAACATGCAGCTGATGTCTGGCTCAGGGTTGGGGTCATTCATCAATTCCAATCTATATCAGGAAATGGAACTGGAGTTGAGATTGGAAAAAACTATGGGGAACAGAATTGGAATTGAATTTGAATTCCAGCGAGATTTAAATTCGAACTCCAGTGAATGCATTCCAGAATGGCCCCAACCCTGGCCTGGTTCCTTTTGATGGGATCTGGGTTTGGGGTGTTTGGGGATGGAGCCTGCCTTGGGGAAGCCCCCCACAGAGGATGGGAATGGCAGGCCGTGCGGGCTGGGGAAAGTGTACTTAGAGAGTATGGTACCTGTGCTCCTCAAAGCTCCTCTGAGTTTTACTCCCTGGGGAGAAAAGAGTGTCCATCAGATCAGCCTAAGGGGAGCGGGGAGGTCGCAAGCAGTGACACGCAACCAGCCGTCGTAGTGATGGCAGCGTGTCCCACTCACCCGTCTCCAGGCTGCACTGCTCATGACCTTTGCAGGAGCGCAGCTCCGTGAGCTGGACGTGCAGCTGGTTGAGGACATTGTGGGGCAGAGCACTGATGGCATTCACCAGCTACAGGCACAGAAAGCAAGGAATGCTTGGTTAAGGAAAAGGGCTGAAGAATATAAGGAGGAGAGTGTAGGACACAGGATACCTGGTAGGGGTCAGTGTTGAGGTCGAAGTACTCCAGGAAGCCGGTGGCAAACTCACAGAACAAGAAGTTGTGTGTGCTGTTGATGGTCCTCACACACCAGTAGGTGTTATTGTTGGCACTGGTACAGGCGCAGAATGGCCCCACTGAAAGGGCAGAGAGGGGGCCAGATATGGTTGCCACCATAAGCCGCTTAACATTTCATCCTTAAAGGTCAACAGTGACTGTCTGTTTCACCCCCTCTTTTTGGCAAGCAGTTCAACATGGCTGACCTTTTGAGATTTCACTGCAGACCTACAGCAAAGTTCTCCACAGAGCTACAGTAGAAGGAGAAACTTCAGAACTGTGGGACTTTCCAGAGATCTGGAACAGGATCTGCCTGTAGGTTTTGAGAGTTGCAGTCCCTTACTTGTCCAGAAGGGGGCAGTCTGCCAGTGCTGGTTGTCGTGCGTGAAGCAGGTGAGGCCGGGCATGCTGCAGGTGTCATTGTTGCGCAGTCGCTTCAGCAGTTTGCGCAGCTTCTTCTTACGTTTCTGCTCCTTCAGAAGCCGCTGCTTCCTGTCCTCAAGCTGTGACTTCCTGCTTGGGCACGGAAAGTGAAATGTAAGCACAGACCCAGAGACGGCACATGAATGGGAGCTGGCCGGAGTCCCCTCATCACCTGAGCAAATGCATGCGGCCTCTTGGATGATTCAGCTCCACTTTGTGCTTGTATCTGAAGCCCAAAAAAGACAGTGGCTCACTAGGGATTGTTGGTAAGAGAATGGTTAATTGGTCATGTGACAGTGGCATTTGCGAAACATTTTGGAAAAACATTTTATTGTACTTGTGTTTGGGCACAGAAACTCCAACTAAAATGTTTGCTGCACACAGCTTTGCATTACTGAGCAGAAATCGCTATCCTGCTGGCAAAAAAATACTCAAAAGTTTCCCACAGGCCTGCTGCACGCCCTGACAGTCATACCGTTCCTTCCTGTCATATGATCAGACACCTGCATGCCCTGACAGTCGTACCTTTCCTTCCTGTCACATGATCAGATGCCTGCATGCCCTGACAGTCATACTTTTCCTTCCTGTCACATGATCAGATGTCCGCATGTCCTGACCATTGTACAGTTTCTCTGTGTCGCCTGAGCTGACTGACTCAACAGACAGGACCGTTATCAAAACTCACAGGGGGCAGTTGCACTCCACAGGTCGGGCATGCTTCAGGTGACCTTTGACCTCTTGCAGATTCTTTATCCTAGTCTGCAGTGTCTCGATCTGCATATGACATGTGGAGGAGGTATGGAGGGTGGGGGTGTCGATGATTGCAGCACAGTGTAAAAAATACAGCATCCAGAAGCAGACCGAGGAGTGGAACAACCAAAGATCAGACCTGTACAGTATGTATTAGAAACGTTAGAAACAGGGAATGCATTCTATCGGAGCAGCGATACACATGCCCTGTGTAAATCCAGACTATGCATGCATGCAATGTTTATGGCTCTTACTCCACCCCAAAGCACATGGCTGGTAACCGTCCTTAAAGCTTGAGTACGCGGCTGACCCAGCTAAGTGTCAGAGTGGGGGGAGGAGCTGGGACTCATTCACCTCATGGTCCACATGGAGCTTGTGGTCCTTCCATGCCCGCAGTGAGCGGTAGAGCTCGCCGTCACAGCGCACGCTGCTATTGGTCAGGAGGGAGCACCTGCAGGAATACGGGCTGGCTGTGTGCGGTGTGCTGGCTCGTGTGTTTCACGCCTTCTGAACATACACACATACACGCTGTATACATATGTACTCATACACGCATATATACAGTATATACAAATAAAAATATGTGCTGAGACACAGTATAACACTGTCAATCCACACACACACACACACATGCACACTGTGACCCACCTGTAAGTGACTTTCAATGGAGATCGCCCCTTCAGGTAGCTGCCAGCTGGGGGCTTCAGGTCTAGTCCCCGGGATTTGTCCTGCCATTCCACCCCCCTGCGCCCCCGCCACCACAACCGGTCCTCAGTCCAGCTCTGGTTCCAGCGGGCAGGATGTGCGGAGCGGCCCGGAAGGTTCTGGAAATAGACCCTCCGGGTCTTCATGTCTGCCAGGCAAAGAGGAGAGTGATGTGGATGATGGCGGAGCTGCTCGGGGGGGGGTTCCTGTAAGGAGACTGGCTCACATTCCCATAAACCCCTCCAAAACCCCCCCACGACCCCACTGTGTGACCGGCTCTACAAATCTATCCTTAAGCAGCAGTCATGCAGCCACTACATGAGTCTGTGCTCCGCTCTGTCAGTCACTGTATTCCTGTATGTCGTTCTCTTTTCATGTTTTGTTTGTTTCTCAAGGTGTCTTTGCTTGCACTCATCTGACTGTACCGCCCCCCCCATTCTCTGTATGTCCCCATACAAACCACTAGATGTCAGCAAAGGTCTCTTTATAACTAAATAAGTCTTTCAGATGACCAAATTCAAGAAGTCTTTGAGAGGTGGAGAGGAATCTCTGACCTGCAGTGGCATGGCGCGTTTCACAGGCTGAGCTGCTTGTTAAAATACGTCATGCAGCTTAGATAACGAGGCACGCTGTAGGGATGCAGAGACAGTGGTCTCATTGTGGGGGGGGGGTACTCACCCTCATTGGACGGTGGCTCCGCCAGCCTGAAAGACCTCGCTGGGAGGCTGAGGGAGTCACATCTGCACCTCCCTGGGCCTCTGTAGGGGTCAGGATACTGCTGATCCAAAGGAGCAGGGTGGGCAGGGGGGCATTTGGAAAGACGCAGCGTCCCCCAGGGGTCCTCTGTGCATTGCCATTGCTGGGGGGGAGGGGTTTGGCTTATATTATAGACACACACAGATACACACAAACTCACAGACACAGACAGGCACACAGAGATACACAAACTCATAGACACACAGATACACACAAACTCTCAGACACAAACACACACACAGACCTGTACTCATATCTTTGTGGGGACTGTCCATTCATTTCTACGGACAAAACCCTAATCCCAACACTGAGAACCATAACCCCTACCCAGCCCTAACCTTAACCATAGCTAACCAAACTAAATACAAGACGTATGGCATTTTTAGTGTTTTGATAGCTGTAACAGATTTTTATAAAATTGAGGTTATCCAAGTGGGGACCAGAAAAATGTCCCCCAAAAGTAAGGAAGTTTCAGGTTTTACCAGATTTTAGGGACATTTTGCTCCCCAAATGTGATCTATGCGAACACACACACACATGCAACATAGCACTGTGTATTTTGCCTGACTGCATGCAGGGGGGTTAGGTTTAAGGGCTTAGGGGAACACGCAGCCTGACGTACATACCTGCCCTCTCTGCTGGCAGGGGGCCTGGTACTCGATCAGCTGACACAGGTCCCCCTCCCGCTGCTGGCCTGGTAGGAAGTTATCTTCCTGCTGCGTCTCCTTCCCATAATCCCTCCTGTGTAGCGGCTTTCTGTGGGTGACAGTGAGAGGCGCCGTGTGCAGCCGCTTGCGCTCCACCTGCATGCTCATACAAAGCAGCCTATACAGCAACCACTGACAACATACACGGGGCTGAAAGTTTCCAATGCACCCATGTTTCCGCAACATTCCAGCAACGTGCTGCTTGGACGCATGTCTCCACACAGACTTACCCTCTCTCCACCAGGAAGGAGTCCCTCCATGCTTCCAGTTCGCCGGGGACTTGGAACCTTGGGTGACAGGGAAGGGTCACGTGGCATGTTGAGATGGCAGGGAGGTGTGTGTCACCTAAGGGCCAATGGGTCTGTACCACCCCACAGCCAGGTGCCATACCTGTTTGCAGGTTTTCCAGGGCCCAGAAGTTCCCGTATGGACCTGCCGTCCATGTCTGGGGGCACTTTGACCCCGGCGATGTCCAGGATGGTGGGGGCCAGGTCGATGTTCAGCACAATGTGAGGATTGCTGTGAGAGGGAAGGGGAGGTGAAAGAGTCAGTTGCTCTGTCGCTGTAGGTTTGAGTTCCTTTCCTCTCAGTCTGTCTCTGTCTCTCCTTTTCCTCAGGGAAGCCTCCTTCTACATTTACATTTGCATTTACTTATCCAGCAGGCACACAGTGCACAGCTGTCAGGGAGCCAGTGGACACAGTTGTCTGCAGCTGCCAATCAGGTGACCAGGGTTTCCAGGTAGAGCGAGAGAGAGAATGAGACAAAGGAGCACCCCCAGCAGGCTTCAGGGTGACTGGGAGACCCTCCCGCAGTCAAACACCCCAGCGTCTCCGCTTCCACAGCTCAGTCAGACACAAACATGCAGATGTATTTCCACAATTCTGTCGCTATAATGCACTGATGTGGATTGAAACCTGATTTAAAAAGCATTAAATGTTGATTCTCTTGAAGCCATCAACCTCATTTCCGAAACCTCTGTATCATTACTGCAAAGGTGTCCATTTAATGTTAATTTAATAAATCCAAAAATATGTGTAGAACTATATGTTATGTTCCTTCAGGTTTGCCACATTATTTAAAAAAATATCAAGTTTGAGTGAAATACGAAAAAAAAAATAGGTTGTAGATTCCAGAAGGTGTTGTGGTAATGATAAAAATCAGTCAAGATCAAATAAAAATGTTAATTTAAAAATATACATTATTTCAGAGTTTCAAGTAACTGAGTATGATTGTTAATGAGCATGACTGCTAATAAGTAACTAAAAAAATGTGAAAAAGTATTGGCTTTCTTAATGGTCTTGATGTTTTCAGACATCAAGTAACGAGATTTTTAAGGACTTGTTTTGGGAAATGTTAAAAAACACGTTAATTTTTACTGTAAATGATTTAAAATTTACCCTTACAAACACTTCACACCTGGTTATTAATGGATAAAAAAGAAATTTGTTGATGCAAGTGTTTTAAAATTTAAAATGTTTGAAATCTTTGAAACCAAGATTTCGTGGGAATCACCCTAAATGTCAACTAATCCTTCATATTGAATATCTATGACAAAACTGTGTCTGAATATCTGCAGTCAGAAGGAAAACATTGTTTATTATTAGCGAGTGGAGAATCTGCACACATATATTATATTTTTCATTAACAAGTAATTCAATAAAAGGTGCATCTTTTTATACTGAGATCTTCCTATATTACACTTTGTTGCATTTCATGCTTGTCCTAAGACACCAAGTTACTTAAGAACAAAAGGTATTATAATACATCGTACAGCTAGTCACTGAAAGGGCACTCACACAGCGCCTTGCTCCACGCCGGGCCCGCGCACGTAGAATGGCACACGGATGTCGAATTCGTACGGCATGGACTTGCCCTTGACCAGGCCAAATTGGCCAATGTGGTAGCCATGATCAGCCGTGTAGATCACATATGTGTTTTCTAGCTCGTCTGTGTCCACCAACATGTTGTATACCTGAGAAACAGAGAAGTGAGATCATTCACACACTGGTACACAACAGAAAACGAAGAGCCATGTGGCACACATAACAAGTTGATCACCTGCCTCAGATCCCTAACAACACACCTACCTCAGATCCCTAACAACACACCTGCCTCAGATACCAAACAGCATACGCCTGCCTCAGATACCAAACAGCATTCGCCTGCCTCAGATACCAAACAGCATACACCTCTCTCAGATACCAAACAGCATTCACCTGCCTCAGATACCAAACAGCATACGCCTACCTCAGATACCAAACAACATTCGCCTGCCTCAGATACCAAACAGCACACACCTGCCTCGGATACCAAACAGCATACGCCTGCCTCAGATACCAACCAGCATATGCTTACCTCAGACACCGAACAGCATTCACCTGCCTCAGATACCAAACACCATGCACCTGCCACAGATCCCTGACAGCACACCTGTCTCAGATACCGAACAACGCACGCCTGCCTGAGAAACCAAATAGCACACACGTGTCTCAGGTACCATACTGCATACTCCTGCCTCAGATACCAAACAGTACATACCTAGATAAGGTACCAAACAGCGGAAAACCTTGCCTCAGATACCAAACAGCACACACCTGCCTCAGGACATGGCTGAAGCTAAACTAGCAGGCTCATCCATGCGCCATCTCAGCCCTCCTGTCCTTAAAGTGTGGCATGCTCACCTTCTCCACGCAGTCATCCACAGACAGCAGTGTCTGCAGCCTCCTCCGCTGCAGCATGTTGGTGAACTGCATGTGCAGTGGCTGCATGGCTCGTGTGTAACGCAGGATCCAGTGTTTGTCAGGGTTTGGAGCTCGGTTGTAGCTGGGGGTGCTGAGTGAACAGGAGACATTTTACATCAGGTACCATGTGATCAGACTCTCAGAATAAACCATCTTCCAGCCGCTTATCCTGATCACTGTCACAGGGATCCTGGAGCGAATCCCAGGTGTTACAGGGAACAAGCATGGGGGGGCACCCTGGATGGGACGCCAGTCCATCACAGGGCACACACACACATAACCACACACTGTGGACAATTAAGCGGAGCCAGTTAGTATACCTTCATATTATCATGTGTGTCATGTGTCAGTGCATGCCCATGGTTTCCGCACATGTCCAGTAAAAGCCGTGCAGGTGGTAGGAGGTCATGAGGGTCTCCACAGCAGCTGGTGTGAGCCGTGAAGAGCAGGCAGATTGAGACACCACCCTATTCCTCAACACTCTCGCTATCAGGGGGCACCAGTGCAGGCTACCTGCTGCCGTCCAGCTGGCCGGGGAAGGTAACTGAGCCCCAGCCTGCTTGTTTGCATTATCCGGGGCTCAGTGTTAGAATGCTGGTGGCAGAGCTCATTTTAAGCCCTAACATCTCTGTCTAAATGGCATCATCTTTCTAGAGCTTTTCATTCGTGAACTCAAAATAACTCCATTAGTAGATAATACATTATGCAGCATCACTGCCTGTATTTTTTAGAGGATTAGCTGGTCATATCACATTAGACTCCACGTGTGCATGCACTGCACCCACATGTGCTGGGAGGCGTTGGGGAATGCATCGCTGTACTGCGGCGCCGAGTCCTCCGGGCCATGAGGGGCAGCGTGGCTTAGCACCATCATCACAGGCCGCTGAGGGTACGTCTTCTTCGATGTACGGAAGTAGCTGATGCTGTCGTTGGTAATAATGTCTGTAAGGTAGTCCTGGTTAACAAGGAAATGTTGTTTAGTCTCTTCATTGCACAGGGTGCTATAAGAAAGCAGATAAACATGTAATTTGGCTATTATACAGTTCATTTATTTGCTGATTCAGCTATTTAGAAGGCATTATATCCAAATTATCTGAAAGCAAGAGGAACAGAATATCTTACAGGACTCAAAAGCAAGCAGATTTACAATCAATCATGCATTTTGCCACGTGTTTTGGTTACATGTCTCAGGAATGGAAGTCAAATGAGCTTTGCACAGATATGTGTCCTGAATCAGTACGAGGCAGCAGATCCGAGGCTGGGGCACCTATTAACTGCCAGTCCTGCCATCCCCACCCCGTTTACCTCAGCTACTTGCACCACTGTCTCACGCCTGCTTACTGGGCTCATGGTCTCCGAACCACTGTTTACCGCCTGTGACATTTTAAGCTTTGAGCCCTGGGACGTCAGTGACCCAGGAGCCCGATTAGGAGTCGGACAGGGGCCAGACCGTGGGGTAGTGTCCACCGTGCTTCTCGCGCATGCCGTTCCTGCACAGCGTGTAGTTGTAGAAGCGGGAGTTCTTCACCAGCGCCACCCAGTGTCCCCAGCCGGGTGGTACGTATGAGCCATTGTACTCATTGAGGTACTTCCCGAAGAAGGCTGCACAAAAAAAAAACAGACGTGCAGGGGGGTGCTGAATGAGGGGGACTCCATTACTTTCATCTGGGTTCAGCAGGTTAAATTGAATAGGTGAAATTACACACTTCAGATTTCACCCTAAGATTTCCTCAGTGTGTGTATTTTTGTTAAATGTCCAAGAAAAATACTGTGTGTATTGGACAACAAACCGGGCCATATACCCGGGGTCACAGTGACCACAGCGGAAACCACCCCCCACCCCCTCAAAAAGGGCAGGTCGTGTTGGGTCCCGCAGAAGCCTGCTGAGTTGGTCACATGGTACAGGGAATGCCTCCATGCACAGAGGCGCCCATGAAGGGCGAAATAAAAATAACAAAAAAAAAAAGAAAAAAAAGTGTTTCATGTCCAGTACAAATATTTATGGTTT
>JAODLD010000136.1:9179853-9191238 GCA_026781065.1 Mormyrops boulengeri | reverse complement strand
CCCCCCCCCCCCCCCCCCCCCCCCCCCCCCCCCCCCCCCCCCCCCCCCCCCCCCCCCCCCCCCCCCCCCACAAGGTGCTGGAGGTGATGAATAAATAAAGAGGAGAGAGTGGCTCAATGGAGATAGGTCTTCAAAAGGACTCCTGCGGGGGATCGAGAGCTGAAGACACTCCCTTGCAGGCAGACACTGGGTTTATCGCACTCATGCTGTAAGAACTTCAAATGCCTTGGGATTCCGTGCTGAGGAGCAGCCAAAACAACATGCAAATGTCACTTAAAAAAGGTGAAAGATGAAGCATGCTGGCTCTGTGGTGGAAGGGCGTACAAGTGGCTGTGGCTCTTCTGGCTCTAATGTTTAAATCATTTATTTGCTTGGCGGGTGCGTCTGTCCAAAGCACCTTCCCGAACTTACAGAATGCTTCTGTACAACTTGGAATCTTTCCCGGTGCCGTTCCCGCTGTCAGCCTCTAGCTGAGGAACCTTCCAGCAAGGTGAGAACTACAGTGGATTAAATGTCATGCTACCTGCTAATCATCCGCTTTTAAATGTCATCTGGAATCTCTGACAAGCTGTACCCTCTTTATTCAGCGGGACATGTTTCATGATTCAGAAAAACGCAAAGAGCTTTTCTGGCGAAACAGCTAGCGACATGAGCGCTAGGAGAGACGAAGGCCGATGAAATGCTGAAGTGCTCTGGTAGAATGTCATCCTTCACTAGACTTCCGCCTACACAGAGTCATACAATTTCTCTTTTCTCCAGAACGGGAATAATGAATACGCTCTTTCACCATACCTCTTTCTGTTTGCACAAAGAAAATGGATTCATGACTCAGCTGGGGGGCTGGGCTTGGCAGGTAGGATGCTGTGCCTGTGATCAGAAGGTCACCAGTTTGAATCCCAGGGCTGGTAGAGTGATTTCTCTGTTGAGTCCCTGATCAAGACCCTCAGCTGCCAGTTGTTCCAGGGACTGTCTCACCCTGCTTGCTAAATGGACACTATGACATTTTCTGCTATTGGGTTGGTGAGAGGTGACTGTGGGAAGCAGGAAGGAACAGGGACTGTGGTAAAGGAGTTAACAAGAGCAGAGGCAAAGAAGCCTGGCCATTTCTGTACCAGCAACAGGCAGACATGCAAAACAAACTGGGTGCGGCTGTGTCTTCTGAGCTTGAGAGAAAATGAAACTGAAACTTATAGAAGGATTGGGAATCAGGGACACATGACGTAGATGAACATGCTCACGACCTGCCTGCACCTTGCCTCAAGACGCCCACACCAACCCCCCTTTACCTGAGCCTCCACTGCTGTTCTTTAATCCATGTTTGTTTTGTGTTCCATACTGGTGTTTGTTCTGTTTAAATTTTTGTCCAGGATTAACCTCTTTTGTAAGCAACTGCATTTGAGTAGATGTATTACAATGATAATTATGGGCACGATTTGGGCAATGAATTATACCTAAAGCAATAAGTTAGTAATCATTAATGTCCGTTAATAAAAAGTGTCACTTTCCTCAGTGTTATTATGGAGTCACTGAGGAAAAATGGTGGGTGTGGAATCAACGGGCTTTTGGTGTGGTCTTATCTCTGCAGCGACACACCATAGGTACCCACACCAGGACCCAAATCGGAACCGACAAAAGCGACACACCATAGGTACCCACACCAGGACCCAAATCGGAACCGACAATAGTGCCTCACCTTCGGTACCCACACCTGCATCCAAATCGGAACCAATAATAGCGACACACCTTCAGTACCTACACAGCACCCAAATCAGAACCAACAATAGCGACACATCTTTGGTACGCACACCAGCACCCAAATCAGAACCGACAAAAGCGACACACCATCGGTACCCACACCAGCACCCAAATCAGAACCGACAATAGCAACACACCATAGATACCCACACCAGGACCCAAATCGGAACCGACAATAGCAACACACCATAGATACCCACACCAGGACCCAAATCGGAACCGACAATAGCGACACACCATAGGTACCCACACAAGTCCCAAAACCGGAACTGAAAATAGCAACACACCATCGGTACCCACACCAGTCCCCAAATCAGAACCCACAATAGCGACACAATCTTGGTACCCACACGAGTCGCAAATCAGAACTGAAACCAGCACAGATACCCTCAGTATTTACGGCATTCCCCAAACCAGAACCAACTCTAGCCCCCCCACCAGCACGTGCTGCCAGAAGAAAGGCTTTAGTCTCCTTCATCCTGGCTATTGATGTCCTGCCTCCTCACAGATACCTGTGGGGATTTTAATGATGGGGCTGATCAATAATGCATAGCTGAGCCTTGTTTGGCTAATTCTAAGCACCTTTCATTAGGGTCTCCCTGCAGAGTCTGTCAGAAGATCATTGAGGAGGTGCTGCAGGCGTGTGTGCCTGTTAGAATGGAATAGAATAGAATAAACCTTTATTATCCCACGAATGAGAAATTTGAATGTTACAGAGCTCTTGTACAAAAGGAATATAGGAGAACAAGAATAATATAGTTGTATATACACACCCAAGTTTTTATGTACAGTTTGTACAGGGATATGTACATAAGTTTGGGGGGGGGGTGACAGTGATCCCGGTTGCAGTGTACAGTGAACAAGCAAATCGGTACAGCAGTTAGGACAGATGATATGTCAGTTAGACAGGTGATGAGTAAAAGAACCACGCTGAGCTGTATAAGGTGGTCAGAGCTCCTGTAACTAGCTGCCCCTCTCATGGCGCCATCTTGAAAAAATATTGCTCACACACACACTCACACACTCACACACACACACATACACACACAAGTATGTAATTATATCTTTGTGGGGACTCTCATTTCTATGGGGAAAACTCTAATCACAACATGACGACCTTAACCCCTACCCAGCCTTAACTCTAACCATAAGTAACCAAACAAAATACAACATTTTTGGCATTTTTGGTCTCTTGATTGCATTCACAGATCTTTGTGGGGACCTGAAAAATGGTCCCCACAACGTCAAAAAAATAGGTTTTTATTACATTGTGGGGAACACTTGGTCAGGGCCAGCCAGTTTCTGGGGCAGTCAGGGCCTAAGGGTCTTGACATCACCCTGGCAACCATGGGATTTAAACTATCAACCTTCTGATCCCAGGAACAGCATCCCAGCATGCTTAGCCACACATTGCCCCCACATGTAACCCCATAAACACACACACAGGCACTAATACGGCTTCTTGCACACGGTTGGACGGGTCCAAAGCTTAACTACACGTGGGAGACTCGTGGTGCCCCACTGTTACGTGAAGGTGGGCGGTGAGCGGTTGTGAGATGCAAGGGGGTGAAAGACGGGGGCAGTGAGAGAGGGCTGGGTGTCTTCATTCCTTTTCCACCCCCCTGCCCTTGCTGAGACCTGCTGGCATGCATCATCTCCATCTGGCCACCCCAGCCCCTCCCCCGCTCTCCTCCCTCCCATTTCCCCCCAGCAAGGTGTACCGACAGGATCATTTCTCATGCCTCCCCCCCACTCCCGCGGGACCCTAAACTTGCTGATGAAGCAGACACTTCCTGAGGTGGGCCAGTGTGGCAGTGTGGCCCCTCCTCATGGAGGAGGAGGTGGAGGAGGTAGAAGGTACAGGGTAGCTGCCTGATTGTGTCTTTGGGGGGGTGATTATCAACAGCATTAATGTCTGAAACACCCACCCCCCACCACCATGCATCACTGGCCACATGGGGCTACTGGCAACACCAGGAACAATGTGTGTGTCTGGGGGGGTTGTAATTAGTATAATTAGTGAGTAAGCATCCACAACCTTCATTAGTTCAATACTTTACCTGAGCTTGGAGCACAAGAGGAGTTTGGACAACTTTCCAGCATAACATGATGGTGTCGTGATTTTACGGTACAGTATGGATATAAGCGAATTACATGGAATACACAGGAAGGAGATACTCAGATGTGAGGGTGATTCATGCACAGTGACAGAGACAATGTTCGATGAGCCTGTAACTGTTGCTCCACCCCCCCTCCCCTGTGGCAAACTCACTGGATTAGACATGATTGGAAAAGGCACACACCTGGTACTACAAGGTGCCACAGTTCGCAGTATGTGGCAGAACACAAACCAAGCCACAAAGTCCACGGCAGTCTCTGCAGACTTCAAGACAGAACTGTGTCAAGGCATCTGCACTGCTTTGAGGGTTCCCCGTGAGCACTGTCAGCACCATCATTGTCAAAAGACCAGCGAGAAGCTTCCAAGAGCTGTCCACCTCAATTGGGTGCTTGGGTAAGAAGGGCCAAGGAGGTGAACAAGAACCCAATGACCGACCGCCCCAAAAAGCATACGACAGCCTTCCTGGAGGGCACCGAGAGCATGAGGAAAATGATTCTCTGGATTAATGAGATAAAAATTGAGAGGCAGATACTGCTCCTCACACACAGTGAAGCCTGTGGTGCCAGACCAGTGTTGTGAGGGTGTGTCTCAGTGCCAGAGACTGGGACACTAGTCAGGACTGAGGGGAATATGAATGGAGCTAAACATAGAGAGGTCCTTGAAGAAAACCTGGTCCGGAGCGCAGTGGAAGAGGATGAAGATTCATTGTTCAGCATGACAATGATTGAGAGCACAACCTAGAGAATGCTGGAGTGGCTTTGGAACACGACTGTGTGCTTGCTTGGGCAAGTCAAGGGCCAGATACCAATCGTACATAATATCTGTACGGAGAGCTGAAGGCTGCAGTTCACTGACCCCCCCCTTCAAGCACTGACACCTCGAGAGAGGAGGCTGTCTGGATACAGGTGTGCAAAGCAGGCAGAACCACAGCCAAGAAGACACATAGCTGTAAGCACCATGGGCGGCGGAGTAATCATACCACTGCTGTGCTTGTGAGCAACACCCTTTTTCCCAGTTGATCCCGAGATGCTGCCTGATCCTGCTCTCTGATCCTCATGTGTGTGTTGCCTTGGACAAAAGAGTGTGCTAAATAAATGCAGCATACCAAATGAAGGGTCTTTAATGCATGACACTCTCCTGGCCAGAGTGACCTGCAGATCCACATTAGTGATAATGGCAGGCGCTGCCCAGCAAGTCAGATCACACCTTCTGATTTACAAACCAACACACTTTCACCTGCAGGGAGGGCATGCGAAATCTGGCACAGGACGAGGACTGCCATAATTGTGACTCATGATGGGAAATGACCGGACCTGACACTCTCTTCCCTGCCGGGGTCCCCCTAGCCCCTCCAATAGCAGCTACTTAAACCCATCAGAGCTGCTCCGCTACCAGTGGCCAGTGACGGGAACAGCCGTTTACTGGGAGTCCAGCTGTTCAAAGCAGCACCTCGGGGGAAAGAGAACAAAGCATCCCTTGCTTTTATCCTTTGTTTGTCTTGGTGCTGTTTTGCTCCCCCGGGGTCCATTTTACCCTGGACGAGATGAGGCTTTTGGCTCTAAGAAATAGAAAACCGAATCGTTTCACATCCAGGAAGCAGGCTGCATCCAGGATAGTCTGTGGGGTCTTTGGACTCGTCCAGCCCAACGTTCCTGTCACATGTCAGCTTTCTTAAGAGACAGGGGTGCAGAGGCGCTGGGCACAGACAGGTGTGGTTGTTAGCAGAAGGAGAACGGCCCAGCCTCTGTACACAGAGTGGAATAAACAATTTGACTCCCATCTCTCTTAGGTGCTGGTTCCAGTGGTTCCTGTTTTGATTCACTTGTGCCCTGTGACTCTGTCCAGGACGATGGATGGGTAACGGTGTGAGTCCTGTTTGTATATCGTGTGGTTCTTGTTATGCTATGATATGGGTACACTGCTGGTATTGATTCTGTGCTCTTGTCAGGCCTGAGACACAGACGTCCTATGGCAGTGAGTTTCTCTGCCTGGCTGAGGGTACACGGTGGCGAGCATCAGCGGAGGCCCTGTGAGCGGGATCACAGCGCTCGTTGGCATAGCGACCCCGGTGAATGGAGTACCCGCCGTTCTCCATGCTCTGAGAGGGGGGGGGGGGGCGGGAACTACGATTAGGGCCCTTTTACACCATGCCCCCTGCTCATTACCGCCTTTGGCACAATGGAAATGTGGGAGGTGTAATGGTTTAGAGGCACTATGTGAAGAGATGGCGGCTCAGGCTCCAAATAGACTTTCAGCAGATGGACAATAAGTGGCAATACTGCACTTCTGAGCCACTGTGTGAACATCGCACACAATAATACCTTTACCATAGCGGTAGTACAAAGGTTTGTAGATGCTCTCGATCATTAGCCACTAGGCTACATGGTTCTGCTGTGTGGCTTAGCAGGTGAGGATGGTCTGCTTGTGAGCGGAAGGTTGCTTGTTTGAATCCTGCAGTTAGCATAGTGGCTGCTTTGAATACGAATGTTTGCTAAATGAAGAAATGTAACTGGTCAGTGACTCGCCAGTATTGCAAAGCTGACCAGTGAATTATCCCATCAAAGGCACATGAATGGACTCAGGATGCATCTGTTATTGCTTTAAATATCATCCTGGATACATGCAATGGATCTCTCACCTGTTAGCAGCCAGCCTGCACCCTGACAGCAGACGTTTTAACTCCTCACACTGTGACACTATGTGGCAGAATCACTCCTTCCCTGCTAGCTGGCTTCCGTTCCGCAAAATCCTGTTTTTTTACCCAGTGAGTACTACTTCCAGCTCGTCTCACTTTGGTGTATTCCGAAATTTTTAAAGACGTTTAATAATTCAGTGGCCCCATCGATTATTCCTGCATTAATGGAAACGACGCCAATTGCAACTGGATAATAACTTCTGATGATTTGCTGTGGCTGCGCTGGTGATTCCGTCAGATGTCAGCGCATCGTTTCTCATCGCCAATACATTATTTATTGTCCCGTCTAAAGCTGGGTTTGCAGTGTTCAAACGGGGACGATATCTCAGCAAAGCCAATCCAGAGCCGTGGAGGTCAGGCCTCCACCTGCCGCTCCGCCCACACCGACATTTACGGCCCAAAGATCTGTAGCCGCTGGCAGTCCCGGCATCCTGGCAGTCAGGGGAAGGTGCAGATCCAGCAGAGGATGACCAGAGACGTCCTGCACACAGCCATCACAGCGGTGTTACTCCTGAGATTTAAACCAGTAACCTTCCGGTACAGAGGGCATGTACTCAGCTGTCACATTATGGTTTTTTGAATTAGAATTTGGTGATCAGTGGTCAATGTTCACACACCTCAGCACACAACAACGAAATGTGTCCTTTGCATTTAACCCATATGTGACATCGTGACATACCAGGGGGCAGCTAATTCAGCACCCAGGGAGCAGTGCTTGGGGGCGGCACCTTGCTTAGGGTACCTCAGTGGTGCCTTGCTGGGCAAGGATTCCAACCAGCAATCTTTCAATTACAAGTGCGCTTCCCTAACCATCAAGACACCACATCCCACGAATGTCATACTGCGTTGGGAATGTGATCGAACAAGTCACTATAGGTCTAGATTCCACACACCTGTTGTGTGGCAGAATATGTTTTTTCTTATCTATGTGAGCTGCAGAGCTCAGCGTTTGCTGGCATTTTCTACTCGGCTCCATTGAAAAAGAGCAGAACTAGGATTAAAGCCACCTGAAGGTAAAAGGGCCGCATAGCCCCCTTTATGACTGCACTTCCCACTACTCTACGATGGTGTTTGCACTCACCACGGTGAGGAGAGCATGCACCTGCCCCGCCCCCTCGTTCGTGAGCCGGGCCTGGAGTCATTTCTGGATCGTTAGCAGCGTAGCACAACTCTGCTATCGCCACATGCCGTTCCTGTTGACTCAATGATGACGGAAACGGTCCATTCTCTATTGATTCTCACTGTGACAGCTGGCACCCCCCCCCACCCCCCGTTCCCCACCAAAAACAATCATACTTAAAAGAAGAGGGTGTGGAACAATCATGTGACATGACACATACGTGTCATTCCACCATCGTCATGTGACATCACAGAGTTTCCTTACAGTATTGCTCTAGCTTCACCTAAATTTTAATTTTAAGAAGGTTCAAGAAATGTCAACATCATGCTACTCATCCACCCATTGTTTACACTATTGCACTTTGCATGATCTCATTTGTAATGCGACACTCATTCTTAGTACAATCCAGGTTCAACTAGTATCTGTGTGGAGTATCCTGCCATCCTGAATGTAAACACTTTTTTCTGTGTAACAATTATATTTAGTTTCTTCTGTTTGTTTGTTCTGTTTGTTATATTTTTTTTGCCTTGTTTTTAACATTTATGTTCTACATTATGTTTACTAATTACCAGAAACTGCTACTCAGGTTGGTATTATTCGTGTAACCAGAGCTGCACAATAACACTAAATCTTTGGTCAGTGGTGCTTCCTTAGCTGAGAGCATCTCTGTTCGGTGAGATACTCTGGATGAGCTGCTATTTAAAGCACATAGTCGGGTCCTCTCCACTTGTGCTGAGGCCTCCACAGCTGATTGGCAGGCGGATGCAGGCGGTGAATCAGCCTCCAAGCTCTGCCAGCCCCTCCCAAGCCAGCCATCCCAGTGCCAGAAGAAAACAGAGAAATCCCCCCCGACCGCACACACCTGGAGGCCGTAGAAATCAGCAACACAGTAATAAATCACTATAACACGCAAAGCGAGAGGAATTATGGGACATGACAGTATCAGAGTGGCTTTTCTTGCTTTAAAGCATCTGAATGGATGCAGTCGGAGACGGTTCCCAAGGTGAAGCTATCGACCGAGAGGAGAACCCGAGACTTTGGGTGGTTTGCCAATGAGCGCCTAGAACTCTGCGACTCTGTGGCTGCACCAGCATCCTGCTATTTAGCGAAACACTCCAGCTGATGTTTACTCTCCTTCTAAAGATGGAGGCTCTGCTATTCAAAGCAGTGCTGAAGATATGGCAGTAAATTATGGAATCCATATGGGTGAATAACAATTTAGTGCAGTTTCGCACCATTAAACAGGCCTTGGCTGGTGTTGGGGCTGCTGGTCCGCCATTGCCAAACCCTGCGGCCTGTGACTGTATCTCCTGCTCATAGATCTACACAGGCAGCGGCAGTATGCATAGTTTGGGGTGGGTCCTAAGGTTTAAGAGGAGGCATGTCCCACCACAGAACAAACTTACTAAATGTGCTTGATCATTCCGCTGATCGGTAAGTTTTACTGTCATTTGATTTCGAATTCTCTCTGGTTTCTCTTTCAGCTCTGAAATTAGCTTTTGTGGCCCCTGCTTGTCAGCCCCAAAGTGACTTTTTGAGTTTGGCCCTAGAACCATCAAACCCTCCCCAGCATAAGGGGGGGGTCACATGTTTTCTGCTATTTGAGGTGCACCACTATCAATAAACAATATGGGCCTAGCCAGCTGGTGTCAAGTTTAAGGGAGAGGCAGGACTCCACTGTGGACTCATTAGGTTAGATATAATTACGATAAGGTATGAGGTAATATACTCCATCTAGAATGATTACTGCAGAGAAACTAACTCCTCTTTATCTATGAAAAGTACAGCTGAGAGCTATACATATCAGCTAAGTTTCAAAAAATCCACTGAGAGACTGCAGACAGACGATGTAAAGACAGACAGACAGGTGATTAAGGTTGGGGAAGGTCATGCAAAGAGGCTCGGCAGTGAGAAATCCTTCTTAATATTTACCAGGGAAAGCGGCTCTGTTTAGGCACCGTGGCTGCCAGCAAGATCACTGACAGCAGAACGGCGGCCATCTGGACGATGTGAGCGTGTTCCGTCTCAGCAGGCAGGGAAGGCAGCCTCTGGGAACGCTGGCACACGGCATTCCGGCTGGATGGAAACACCGCTCCTATTGGCGGAGGGCAGCTTGCTTCGCCAGCTATGAGGGTGCGTTTAAAATCTACTGCGCCGGGTAGCTCTGGAATCTGTCCCAGCGGCGGCGAGGCGGGGGCAATGTGGGGGGAGGTGAGTTGAACCGCATCTCATTAGCGCAGACTGCTAAAGGCCAGCGGGCTGCAAATCATCAAGCATCTGTTGCTTCAGACACCTGCGGAAAACAGGTTTGGGGAGAAACAAGACAACCGCAGCCATGTAGATGCGAATTGATCTGTGCTCACTACTAAATACATCCATCCAATAACATAATAGACCACATTATATATGCAATGAACTAATGAACTAATGAACAAGGGTATATAGCTAGTTTTTCTACTATAATGACTAAAATCTATATTAAAATAGAAAAAAAACATGTATTGTAACCAGCTTGTGACTGGCATGCCTAAAATCTGATATGTGCCGTTTTCTGAGATGTTTAGAGAAATGATTTTCCTGAAATAACTTAAAATTATACAAGCTAATACTTACGTAATGTGTTATAATTCATGGCCCTTATTTCACTGCACAGAAGAGCGATCGCATGCCCTGCGTTGCTCAGCAGCCTTACGTAAGGTTCCGCGATTTTTATGTAACATGTTTTAGTGGTATAGCCGTGTCAACGGACACGTGTGAAGATGGGTGTTGTGCTCCGTGTGAATGTATGTGTATGCAAATGCGAATTTTGATGCCTCCGTCCCAAAACCGCAGGCCGCTTCCCTGCACATCTGCTGATTCATATTGCGATGTTGCTGATGCTCTTTAATCGTGTTGTTACTTAATCTCACCGTGGTTCACCACGGCCCAGGAAGTCAATCGCTCTGCATAATGGAGGTACCGGAATAAATAAGTGTGATGCAACGTGAATGCAACCCGAGCCATCTGACACTGTGTCGCCAGCAAAACCCGTCAACCTGTCCTATCGATGCCCCTCAGACAGACGCTGAGCCCAGGGAGGTAGAGGGCATAAGGGAAAAGTGCATATCCATCCATCCATCCATCCATCCATCCATCCATCCATTCTGCTTATCCAGTAGAGGGATGCAGACAAGCCCGGAGTCTCTCCTCGGTTGGGGTACACCTTAGATGGGATGAGGAGGTATGTCAGGCAGATGGGACAGCCGACAGACCAGACATGAACTGGAAACTGTGGCTGGAAAGATGGTGGAAGATGGATGTAGTGACACACAGACTGGGATCTACAAACTGAAGCTTCAGGTAGAAGTTCCTCAGAGCATATGGAGAAGCCCCAGTCCCTCGCATGTGATCTCACCTCTCTTCACTCCCATGTAATCAGTCAGGTGTCAGCCTGCTCCACCCCACCTTCATATTAAAGCAGGAGGGGGCCTGCTCCACCCCACCTTCATATTAAAGCAAGAGGGGACCTGCTCCACCCCACCTTCATATTAAAGCAAGAGGGGGCCTGCTCCACCTCACCTTCATATTAAAGCAGGATGGTGCCTGCTCCATCCCACCTTCATATTAAAACAATTGGGGGCCTGCTCCACCCCACCTTCATATTAAAGCAAGAGGGGGCCTGCTCCACCTCACCTTCATATTAAAGCAGGATGGTGC
>JAODLD010000136.1:9134477-9171416 GCA_026781065.1 Mormyrops boulengeri | reverse complement strand
AGCTTTAAACCAAACCCCCCCCACAGTCCCACCCCGTGAGGAGCCGTTAATTATTGCTGTTGACCAGGGCGCAACCCAACAAAGTGTAATACGGGGGGGTTGGGTTTAACCCCCCCCCACTGCATACCTGTGCCCCAAAGATTGCCCCGGTTGCCATGTCATGTTGACCTGTTTGCTGTCTCAGAAGAAGCGAGTGCACGCTTGGCACTTTTCCGCAGTGGAATGGCGTTTGCGTTGGCTGATCCTGCTTACCAGGGGTGCGCGTGGGAGAGCGCTGACAGCGATTGCCAAGAGTAAACACGAGAACTAGCAAAAGGCTCTTTATTCTTTAAATGGCTGCTCCTCTGCGTGGGCCTGCTCAGCCGTCTCAGTGAGATCCGTCTGGACCTGCTTATGATTTATTGCTCTGCCCTCTATGGATTCAATGTGAGATTTTCCTTGTTATTATTGATCCTTGCTATGTCACAACCCCCATCTTTTCACATTTTGTTCTGCAAAAAGATAAGGGAAGAGAGAGCCCAAACCAAAGATGGTGTTTGTGGGAGCCGTTAGTGTTACTGACATCGTTCACTTGCACCACGCTCCAAACTGGACCTGCAGAGCAGTTGAGAACCACAGAATGTGCATCTATCATCTGGACCATTCACATTATACCGCCTCTGAGTCTATAAGGCAGCCAGCAGACATATTGCAGAGTTTTTAGGTTCACTGCCGCAGTTACTTTTGGTCATTTGAAATACCTGTAAGCGAAGTGCCCTGTTAAATGTCCTTGGCATTTGGAACCAGAATCACCGTGTGGACCAGTGAATTTTATTACAGATTATCTGGGTTGGGAGTAAGGATGTGGTTTGTTGGAAAAGGAAACATTACCCTAGTGAAAACAGCGGCATTCCAGACAAAAAAAAAAAAAAAAGTTAACTTCGGCTTTTCAAACTGTCACAGCAGGGAGCTGGCAAGTCTCTCCCTCTGGTCTGCATACTGAAAGAGAGAAACACAGACAAGCTTATTTATAAGCAGCAGCCGGAATGAAAGAAGGTGTTAGTGAGGATGTGGCTGTGAAATGTCACCTGGCTCCCTCCAGTCCAAGATGGAGACCAGGTGTCCCGTGTGCCAGTTAGACATGTCCAGCATTCCCCACAGCACAGGCACGGACAGACCGACCCCACTCAGGTAGGACATGGGCCCCGTCCATATACCGGGAAGGCAGTGTGTGGCTCTGCAGGTTAAAACACTGTGCTTGTGATCAGCAGGTTGCCAGTTCGAGTCCCTCACTCAGCGGCGAGATGTCACCATTGGGTCCTTGAGGAAGGCCTTGAACCCCCACCGAAAGCGGCTGACCCTGCTTTCCAAAGTATATGTTGCTCTGGATAAAAGTATTAAATGGAAATGCTGAATTTTCAGCATCTTACTACTGTAACCCCCTGGAACCTGTCCTGTGATCTAACCAGCAGCGGCCAGCTAGCAGCTCACGACTTCTGTTTAATCTGGCCCACTTTCCTCCAGCGCATGGACCCTGACCTGGGTCCAGGAACATGATATAGGGAGGTGTGAGAGAGCAGAGGTGACGAGAAGGAGAAACACTTGGTTTCCCATTCAATAAGGTAGATATCAGTGGGTCGAATTTCTAGTGGTTATTGGAGAACCCACTGCTGCCTAGGAGGAGGAAGGAAGAGAAAAGATGGGGGGAAATGAGAGAGAAAGAATGTGGTTGTGTGATTGGAACTGGCTTTGGGGGAGGTGAGAGCAACATTAGCTTTGGCGTTCTCAATACAGTGAAAGAATGAATGGGAGGTGAAGAGTCAAAGGAGGAAGGCTACATCATGAGGAACAGGAGGAGGAGGAAGAGAAGGGATGAGCCAGAAAGGGGCCTTTGGCACTGAGCCTGCTGTCACAACGAGGTCCATAAGCAACACGTTAGTGGTTTGGGTGGTACGAGTGATTCTTCTGAACCTCTCTGGTACTTAAGTGGAACCGCGCCAGCTGTAAATCACTCTGGGCAAATGTGAGAACAGACTCCTGACACATACAGGTCACGTATGCAGAAAACAGCTGTTTATCATGCGAAGTTCAAAAGTTGAAGACCCCAGAGATTCCTCGAGGGTCTCTCCTGCAGACATCCCAGCTCTCCTGGAAGTTCCAGGAGTCTCTCGCAAACTGACAGTATCTCGCCGACACCTGCAAATGATGTGCAATGTCCTGGAAATCTGTTGTTCTGCTATTCAGAGGTGGCAAAACTGGCCAGCGAGAAGTTTTACCTCCGCAACCTCACCCCAAATTTACCACTGCTCTCTAGCCGCGGTCGGCTAATTTTGCCCTCCAATCCAATGTATACGGTATTACCGTAATACCAGCCAAGCATTGGCCAGCACCCCCTGCCTTCTTGGATGCCCTTTTTCTGCTTCCTTGAAATCAATATCCCTAAGGTGACATCTCCGCTCCTGTCTCAAATCGAGCAGCTCTATCTGCCTGTCACCCAGAAGATGCTGAAATATGGAAAAAGGACAAGGAGAGAAACAGAAAAAACTGGGTAATAGTATGGATGATGTTACTGGGGAGAATGACCCTACGCATCTTCAGTCAGCTTGTCAGAAGCCTTCCATTCCTGGTTTCCCTGCAAACCATGTAAATTTCTGCCCTTGAATTTTGCAGAAACGCTGCCCAGTAACCGTGAATAAAGAACCAGACTTGTCTCTGACCAAAACCAGGGTCATATTCCAGCACTGCGACCCGCAGCTCCGCCCAGTGGTGAGCGCCTACACATGGAATTCCTGGCTGCAGCTGCATAAACTCTAAGTGTAAAGTACTGATCCACACAGGTTGCCTGGGATGTAGATGTGCTGAGGTAATAATATTTCAAAATGTGTCTGTTGTAGTGGTCCTCCCTCTGGGGCAACAGTGACAAATCACTTGGCAATGTCTCTCCCCCTGAAATTCGCACAGTCAACAATATCTCAATCAGACACGGCCTTTGGTGTTGCTCTCCGTCCCCAGTGCTGTCTGTGTGCTGCCTGCACTCCATCTCAGCACACAGACAGGCCTCAGAATAATCGATCGGGTCCCCTGAGGCCCACTGTGTGATTGATGTTTTTGTTTGTGCTTCTTGTGAGCTATTTATTTGCGGACGTGGGGTGAAAGCTGGCAAGGTTAATTAATGGCCAGGCCCCTTGCATAAAGCTACGGCCTGCAAAAGAGTGTGCGAGTCACAGCCCTCGCATGCGGCAACGGCCTGCAACAGAGTGTGCTAGTCACAGCCCTCATTTGCGGCTATGCCTTGCGACAGAGTGTGTGAGTCACTGCCTTCGCATGCGGCTACACCTTACGATGAAGTGCGTCAGTCACGGCCCTCGCATGCAGCTGCACCTTGTGACAGAGTGTGCGACTGACAGCCCATACATGCAGCTACACTTTGCTGCAAATCATGGCCCACACATGGGGCCATGTCTTTTGACAGAGTGTGTGGGTCACAGGCCTCAAATGTGGCTGCACCTTGCTACAAATCATATGAGTCACGCCCCTCACATGCGGCTACGCCTTGCCGCAAAGCATGTGAGTCACGGCCCTTGCGTGCAGCTACACCTTGTGGCACAGTGTGTGAGTCACGGCTCTCCATGGAGCCAAAGCTCAGCTTCCTTACATCAGTAACAGCCATATGGAATGAAATTTGGTTCTAAAAAATTCTACAACAACAAACAAACAACATGTAAGGATTTTACAGGCACCTTCCCGGAACATTTTTTGTTCTGCTGAACACGTTTGGTAAACATCTCCACAGTGCGACACACTGAAACTTGCTGAGTGTTGTGCTGGCTGGTAGATGGACAAGAGGCATAAGGCTGACCACATATCTAGTGGCTAAAGACACCTAATATAATAAATACTCACCACTGTAAATGTTCCAGATTCATCAATAAAAACCTAATGCAATGCAACAATAATGGTAGGGAATATACCTGTCTGCAATATGGCAACACAGTACAGAGCAATTATACTCCAGCCTCATAAATGCACAGTACACTTTACTGGACAGAGTGATAATTCTCCAACCTCATAAATGCACAGTACACTTTACTGGACAGATCCATCCTCATAGAACCATTTACTGGACATAGTGATTATACTCCAACCTCAGAAATTCAGAGTATACCTTACTTGACAGAGCAACACTTTGCACATTGTGCTTTATTCTGCCATATTTTTGATTTCAGGCATTTCTTTTCCATCCATCAATTTTCTGAAACCGCTCGTCCTATTCATCGTCACAGGGGGCCCAGAGCCTATGGGCACATAGCATGGGCTCATCCCCACCACCGGAGGAGTCGTTCCATCACTCAGACCTGACCTATGGGTGACTGATGTGTTGGCCGTTCAGCTTTGTACTCGTCTGACTGTCGGGGTCAGGGATATGTACCGGGGGTAAGTGTGTCTTTCCAGACATGTAGCTGTTGACCTTTCTGAGTATAATGCCGCTGTGCTTTCACTCTCCTCTGCTGAACACCAGTAATGTCCCTGAGCAGGCAAACATGATGCCATCCAGATGTCCTGTGGCCCCCCAGTCCTCTTCAATACCTTTGCAGCAGGCTGCTCACGCATGTGACCTGAACCAGGCCCCCCAGTTGGGACTGGGGGCAAGTTGCTGGCATGTTGGCAGGTTCTGGTGGGCTGCGGCATTTACAGGCCATTTCCAGCTCTCTTTGTAAGACCGCAGCACTCAGATACACCAGCAGAGTAAATCACTCAGGAAGGTAATTACCCTAATCAGGCAGACAGAATGTGAAACCTGCTCACCCTGCTGCCTGTAAAATGGGAAAGGGATTCACAAAGAATCAATAAGCATAAAACAGGAATTCGGGAGCAATTTCTGGACAATGGGTAATATTTTTGCATTAAGTCACCACACAGAGACTACACAGAGTATACACCAAGCATAACTTTTTTTTTTTTTTTTAAATCACCGTCTTTCAGATGTAAAATGTTCCAAAGTGCTCCGGTTCACCTATATGCCTTAATTACCTGCCTGCTTACACAGTATTCAGAGAAATGGAAGTATTCTCATCCATGAAATATTTTGTTGAACTCAGTCCGACTTGATGTTAGATTGCCAATCACTTATGCTGAATTAATTGAATTTCCACATGAGCTGAAAATGTGAAACCAATTTATGATGATGAGAAACGTTTCAGAGTTAAATGACAGTTAATTCCATATCGGTATGAAGTGCAACCGACCAAAAAGAATGTTGAAACGCAGCCAAATGAGGACAACCAGGAACCAAAGCGCTCCATTAAGACAGATATGACATTTCCACAAAAAACATAGCAGAAGGAACTGGACCATCTTTGCTCAATCCAAGATTTTCTGCTCAATGGTCCCTGAAACAACTGGACAGCCCATCACAAGGGTTGCTGACAGAATGCGTGGCTCCCAGGCGGGGGGCACGGGAAACAGGTACAGGAACCAGGAAAAGGGGATGACATGCATAAACATCCACGGCAAAACCTAAACAAATCCCAGCTAACCAAGACCACAATATGGAAAACAAACCCTAACTAACCAAGACCGCATAACGGGACGCAAACCCTAGTTAACCAAGATCACAAAACAGGAAACAAATTTCAGCTAAGAATGACCACAAAACTGGAAATGAACACTGGCAAACCAAGACCATGAAACAGAAAACAAACCCCACTTAACTAAAACCACAAAACATGAAACTTGATGCGGAATAACCACAAAATTGGTTGAGTAGAACTGTAGGAAATTAACTACTTAAATTAAGGCTTCAGGGCCTAAAAGGAAATCTCTTTGCACAGCAAGGAAACACAAACTGTGGGAGTCTGTAATTTCCTTCTGTCGCTGCATCAATCAACAACAAGGGCGTGGCAGCTTTCCGACAAGCATGTTTCAGATGAAGCATTTCCCCTGGAATCTTCACTTTGTTACCACAGCTTCCAGCTACGGAGGACTGTCTTGGTTTTGGGGAGGGAAAGCACGTGGAGATAAACAGTGATTACTTAAAAGATATATAGCAACTACACAACAGCAACAAAATTATCCTCATTTCAAGCATGGTTGACATATGGTTTTGGGACGTCCATTTCTGCTATAGAGTGGCAAAATGTAGGTTACACTGTGTATATATTCAGCAGTGCATGAGAATGTGCTGTGAACTCATGATTCTTGTACATTACACATGTGGTGCGTCTGCATACAGTGCTGTGTTGAGCACCCTTGTCACGTGACTTTGCCTGATCCAGAGCACATGCCTTCTGACTGACCTGAGTGTTCGAGTTGGGTAAAAAAGAAACAGGACTGTCACAAAAATGCATGATTTTTGATTACCTGATTTTTGGCAACCCTCTTTGAAGTGATCCAGTAGCTAATTCTGGAAACATAGGACCAAATTCAGGGTACACCTCAAACACCTTCTTATCACAGGACACCCACACAGAAAAGCTATGTAACTTTTCCCAGTGGTTATGTGGAATAAAGGGTCCAGGGTAGCCAAAGCCAGACCCAGAGGAACCATGACGTGTCTCTCCATCGCTGCAGTGGGCGTTCTGATTACCTGTGTGACTGATGTGCTGGGCATCGTGTGCCTCGCTCCCCCATGTTAGTGGCACAGCACCCCCCCAGCACCCCCAGTACCTATGTCTGGCTGGCCTCCTTTTACTCCAGAGCTCCCAGTAGAAGGCTGTCCTTGTCATCCTGCCACTGTGTTCCTTTGTGAAGTACCATTCCATCACCACCCCCTTCCGGTTGTCATGGTTACGATTGTGGGGTAGCGAAAGGGTGTTTAAGATACAGCTGCGGATGACACTTTTCGAAATGTGCCATCATTGTCATTATAATCAGGTTAATGGCTTTACCTACAGAGGCTGATTGACATGAGCAGTGTCCGGGCACTGTGGGGCGCTCATTACTTTTCTGTTTCCTGTTTGGGTTCTATCAACCCCCCCACAACTGTCTTGTATTCCTTTATATTGTTATGGGTGTTTCTTTGCTCATGAAGTGCCGCCCCACCCAAGTGAAAGTCAGTGAACCTGCTGTACAAAAGCAAAGATTATATCCCTACAAACCACAACATATCATATCATAGCATTTCAAAAAGCACAAGTAATTACAGAAACATTAATAAAATGCAATAACATTAAGTAAATACAGTTGTATTCTCTGTGTTTTGGAATTTTCTTAATCTTTTCCATATTGTTCACTGTTTTGTTTTGTTGAATGTTTTTTTTGCAGTTTTTAAAGTTGTTTTGTGCTTTTTAAATTGTTTTGGTTTTTTTTAATGTGCTGTGTTTGGCACTTCAGGGCCACCATACATCCCGCCTTTTCCTCTTGCTGGGATACCATCAATAAATAAAACAACAAACTCACCTCTCAGGTTTTGACCAACCATGTATGTTATTAACTCTGCTTAGTTTCCAGAGCCAATGTATTGAGGCACCCCCTCCACGCACGGTCCACAACTACACAATTGTAGAAAATAGTAGGGGGCCTTCTGACAACTCAAACTGCTGAGGAGCCTCTGACCGTGTTAATGTGCCTCTTGGTGCTGTGTATGACGAACCCATTTCCAATTTGACTTATCTGCTGAGCTCTGTGCTGTGCTGCCACACTGCCGTTACGCCTCTGTTCAGACGGGCTTTTATGTTTCCCAAAAGCATATGGCCAGCCCCTCACCTCACCCAATCTCACCGCCGCTCACTCTTTGTGCCGCAAGCCAATTCCCACTCACCCTCCAAATTGCACATATGAAATTTATAAGCAGGTGTTATAAAATGAATGGATTGCTTACAGCAGGAATCCTTCAGATGGGAACAGTTTAATAGTAAAAACAGCATATTTTGGGAATCAGCGTTTATGGGGTTAATAGTGCATGCACTTCACCTTGTACCGTGTCCCTACCTGAATCTCTTCACGTCACCAAATACTTCATCTCTGTCTGCTAGGCAGCCAAATAATGACCTTTATCAAGAATCAAAAATACATCCACTTTCACTTATTCATTAAAGCTTCAGCTGAAGTTAATCCTGCAAATCAAACCATCGACAATCTGCCTGATCCTTTGATATTTATACCAGCTGGGCCTTGAGCAAACTAATTACAAAATGACTGCTCACTTTTCTTCCCTAGTTTTTATCTCCCATAATTCTACATGCTGTATCTGTTATGGTGAGGCATGACTGAGGAAGAGACGCAGTCCGGTGCCAACTAACCAGGGTTTTATTAACAAAGAGAACATAAATGGAGAAACAGAAAACAAAGGGACCATGAGGGGTCAGAAACTAAACTAAAGCAGGGAGCAACACCAGGAACAAGAATACCAGGGGTAGGTAGGAACACAGGGAACTACAATAGTTAACATGGGATAACAACAATTAAGAACCTCAAAGCTTCACAGCGAACAGCCACAAGGACCCACCAGGGAACAGACCAAGAACAGGCACTTAAGTACTGTTCTAACAAGACACACCGCAGGACAGGTGAGAACCATAACCAAATCAACCAATCATTAAAGGCACGGGGCAACAAGGAACACAGAGGGTAATTTATAATTAACAGACACTAGAGACAAGGAAACAGGAACAAACACTGAGAGCTATCAACAGTAGGAGAACTCAAGGAACAGAAGTAAAACACAACATAGACAAGGCACAGGCAGCGCAACCATAAGCAAGACCTAAATTAACCATACAGACACCTGGGGATAAAATAAAACCAAAATATAACATAAAGGTGTGGCAGATATCAGGCCAGCCTCAAACTCATGACAAGAGAGGTACCAGCCTCTAAGCTATATGCTCAAGCCATTGAGCTAAGTGGCAGCCTGGGGAGCAGGGAAACACAATAGGGCAGGGGTGTCAAACTCCAGTCCTGGAGGGCCGGAGCCCTACACATTTTTGGGTTTCCCCTCATTTAACACACCTGATTCAACACCTTGCACCTCCTTGTGCTAATTATCACACAGCTCTTGAGCAGAAGCATTTGTGGTGGAACAAGGAATGAACTAAGCTACACAGGGTTCTGACCCCCCAGGACTGGAGTTTGACACCCCTGCACCAAATAGGATGGTCAACAGGGACTGCTGGCCAAACAGGGAAAAGACACAGCAGACAGGGTTAGACATGCAGTATCTTAGATAGTATCTTTTGAGAAATCAGTTCCTGCTTCTTTGAGGCTGTAGCTTGCCGTGACCATATGTGTTCCCTACGTCTGCATGTGCATGTTCAGCATTTGTGCTTCTACGTGTGCAAGTCTCATATCACAGTAAAAGGACCTGAGTGAGTCCTGCAGTTATGGCTGCCCGCTTAGGGGAATGTAGACATCCTCATTGTCTTTGTCAGACAAGCTGAGTTCCCTGCTTTGCGGAACACCTGATTTATGAAATGAGGTGGCTACAATATCATATTTAAGGTCCGCTGTAATAGAACAATATTTCATACTAATCAGCTTATATCGCCACATGCAGAAACACTAATTACACTCAGTTACTGACTGAGTTCTGATGACGAGCTTAATGGCGACACCAGACCTCCAGGAGCTGTCCCCGTGTGATATTACAAGGCCACTTTACTATTGCTCTAGAAAAATATCCAACTTTGAGTAAAAACTCCAGCAGTACGGTCAGTTTAAAGTCACACACAAGGCACTGCTGCCGTTGAACTGTCTGATTCAAAATATCATACAGTATAGATGAGTAAAATTTGTCTGACGATGAAGGTCAGGGGTGTATCTGCATTAAATGTTAATGCTAACGGTAATTGTTACTGCAAATGTGATTTTCCCCTTTTTTGTTCTTATTCACCTTTAGAAAGCCTGCTGCGGGACATACCCAGCCTGAGTGCCTGCTGCGGGACATACCCAGCCTGAGTGCCTGCTGCGGGACATACCCAGCCTGAGTGCCTGCTGCGGGACATACTCAACCTGAGTGCCTGAAGCGGGACATACCCAGCCTGAGTGCCTGCTGTAGGACATACCCAGCCTGAGTGCCTGAAGCGGGACATACCCAGCCTGAGTGCCTGCTGTCTCTATTTAAAATGTTTCAGATGTTAAAGCTGGCTATTGTGCTTTGGCATAAAAGCACACATTTAGTTCCCAAGTCCAGTCCTGCAAATGCTTTTACAAATAAAAATGGTAACACTTTAAAGTCTGCTCCTTAACTATTAATAAAGCATTACTAATCATTTGGTAATAAACATATTTTGGCAAATCAAAAGACTCACAATCAAATCTGAACTGCATTACAAAGATACCTTATTTCTGTTTCACAATGTTTTTACTAATGAGCTTGTACATCACTTGCAACTAAAAAACAACATATTAGTAAACATACTTAGAAAATAATTATACCTGAGCCTTAAGTAACACTTTATTAATAGCTAAGGAGCATATCTTAAACTACAGTGTTACTATAAAAATAAATACAGTAGTCTGGGCACCTTTCTGTCGAATGCAACATCCATCCGTCTGTCCATCCATCCATCCATCCTGCACTTTAAACTGACTATAAACATTTCTTGCACAGTATTTCATCCTGTAATTTGTATATACACTCTTGTAAATTCATAAGTTGTTTCTTTCTTCTTCCTGTTTACACTTTCTACAATTTACTTTACAATTTATTTTACAATTTATTTTATAGTCTCTTTGTTATTTGCACAAAGTATGAGCGGTTCAGGATACATTTCACTGTGTGTTGTACCTGTATAACTATGCATGCGACAAATAAAGAATCTTGAATCTTGAATCCATCCGTCTGTCCACCCATCCATCCATCTATGGAGACATTGACAAAATTTACACAGTCATGTGCTGCCATTCATTGAGGTTTTACTGCACTGTGGTAAAGCAGCCCTCCCCTCCGACAGGCCATGTCATTCTCCTCACGTGTGGAACCTGGAGCTCCTGTGGAGGATCTCGATATGTGAGGTCACAGGTGAGTGCTCAGTGCTCTGCCGTGTTTAATCGCGATACATGAGGTCACAGGTGAGTGCTCAGTGCTCTGCCGTGTTTAATCACGATACGTGAGGTCACAGGTGAGTGCACAGCGCTCTGCCGTGTTTGATCGCGATACGTTAGGTCACAGGTGAGTGCTCAGCGCTCTGCCGTGTTTGATCGCGATACGCGAGGTCACAGGTGAGTGCTCAGCGCTCTGCCGTGTTTGATCGCGATACGCGAGGTCACAGGTGAGTGCTCAGCGCTCTGCCGTGTTTGATCGCGATACGCGTGGTCACGGGTGAGTGCACAGCGGTCTGCCGTGTTTGATCGCGATACGCGAGGTCACAGGTGAGTGCTCAGCGCTCTGCCGTTTTTAATCGCTCCCACATCTGCTGAGCTCCCCGCTGCAGATTTTCAACAGAATACCAAACTGTTCATTTTAATCAGCTCTCCACAATCCTCTAAATATAGATCTCGCTTGGAATGAATAACAGAGCTCAGTGTGTTTGGATTAAGCCGCATCCCCGGAGAGTGAGTCACCCGGCGTCCCGCTCACAGACAGCACAGGTGGCTTACGTGCTACCAGAACCTTAATAAAATAGGTAGGCATTAGAACACAGGCACTGGGGGGCTGTTTCCCCAATTAACTGCCTCCCATGACATGCAAATTATATGAGGGAGATAAATTACTTTTCTAATTTCCAGTCCATCATTCAACTGTATGCCAGCAATAAATTCTGGGATAGAGTCGGAAATGAGCTTTTTTGTGGGTCGATTCGGCTCTGGGATGATATGCATAATTACAGAGCCAGGCAAGTCTTGCTGTGATTACTGACGTCCTGTTTCCAAACTTTATTTAGGGCGTTTTTAGATTTTTAGCAACTGATTTTTGTCTGACTGTATATTGGGCATATGTGTGTAAATATGATGTATGATATATAATTTTTTGGACAGATTTCCATGGCTGTCTTCCTTCAGCACTCCTCTGCCAATCAGCAGAAGCCTCGAGCACCACCTGTAGCTACAAGGCAGGAGTGAACCTGGGATCTGGGGGGCTGCCGGAATGTTCCGGCAAGTGGAGAATGGGCCTGGCCCTTGGCTTATGACAGCTTGGGAGTTGATGGTGACAGAATGATGCCACCCGCGGCTGTCAATGGTGGGATCTCTGCTCCCCGGAGCAGCTTTCCTCTTGACCCGGATTCCTCCTGGTGAGGTCTGCTCCTCTCTGTCTGAGTCGACACTGGACGCTTTTGCCCTCATCCTCCTGTCCGCGTCAGCAAGGCCTCGTGTTGCACTGGTAACTGCTTAATATAATTAGACACTGAGTAATTTCTATGATGAGCCCAAAAGGAGGAACCAACAGATACCGAGAGGAGAAACCAAGACCTATTTATTAATATAAATAATTCCTTTGGGCTCCGTCCTCACACAGCGTGGTGCCGAAATTCATATAACTTACGAAAAAACACAAACAAAAGCAGCCAGTAAGCGCTTCCGACTCGACGGGATATCAGATATTTATTTACTAGTAACTTTATATCTAGTTTTAACTTAATTCAAAGACTTTATCAACTACAGACAGACGGGTGCTGTCTTAATGAAGTCTGAGCCTGCATTGACCTACCTGGAAGTGTAGTCCCTGGAAGTCCCTGGTACTGGGATGTGAGCTAATACCCACCTACGCTCCATTTGTACTCGGCATGATTAACCCTTTTGTGATCGAAAACAACATTAAACAGGTACTCAGGTGGACCTTGTTTAATCGGGCTACTATCTGAGGTGATTTTGATTCTCCCTCTTCACATAGCTGAAGCTACTTTTCTCTACGGGGAGGTGATTTTTCTGTTTATGTACATTACCTTGGCTCTTGCTAGCTGTCCTGCTGTCAAAACAGCCCAATTATGTCTCAGTCTGCTTGTCATCCACTAAACCTGGAACCAGGATCACCGAAAGGTGACGGCTTTAAACTGGGGGGGGGGGCCTGCTGGTGAGACCTGAAGGTGGTTTGCGGAGGGCCACATTAATCGGCAAATGCTTCTGGTCTCAGGCGTCTGCTAAGCAGTTCATGAAATCCAGGAAGTTGTGTTCCATTTGAGACACGTGGCCCTTTGTCTATTTTTTAGGCAGCCGTCAGTTTCACAATACGCTTAGTGTGTAGATTAGAAGACTATGTCTCTGTTTCTCCACAGGGGGGCGCTGTGACCTACACCATGGCTCCTGAAGGCCCAGGCAGGGCAGGACGATAATGAGGCCATGAAACAGGACCCCCTTGCAGACGCTCCTAGTCAATTACCCCCCCCCCCCCCCAAAATCCACGCACCACTGCCCCATGGGTGGCACTGGGAAGCCGAGCGACCCGAGGGGGAAAGTGGAAATTGCCATTATTCCAATGTGTGCAGTTTGTCGCTCTGATTTGCTGATGAACAGGAAGGGTTTGGGCTCAGAGAAAATGGATACCATGATGCAGCTTGGAGCCGCGGTAACAGGGGGGTCCTGTCAGAATGATGGCACAAAGAGCAATGACCCCCCCCCCCCAATCCAAGAATCTCCCCCAGTAGTGAAGACGCATGAAGCCTGCATGTGTGTCCGAGTGTGTGTGTGTGTGTGTGTGTGTGGAAACAATATCTCTGTACATGATGTCTACAAGCAAGCAGATGGCGCCCCCAGTAGCCAAGGGTAACAGCATAGGGTGGGGCAGAGTTAAACACACCAGAGATTTCCATGGAGACAACAGTGGTGTTCACCACCACACACACCAATCATTTCATGGGACCCCCTGTTGGCCACAAATGATCACTAGACTGCATACTAAACAAACATGTTCCTTATGTAGGAGATACTGAAGCAGCACGTTTTGCTAACCAGCTATTTCTGACTCTACTCACTAGCTGTTTGTATAGTTTTTGAAATATCCGAAATGACTTTTCGGGATTGGATCCCAAAACAACAGTCGGCCCTGCGAGGGGGTGAGAGACACAGAGGTGACAGAGCGCCGTGGGCAAAAGAGCGGTGATCTGGCATGAGTCTGGCAGGATGCCACCCGCAGATCCACCCCCCCACGTCCCCATCAGTTTGAAGGATGACAACACATTAATGTCAACAAGCCGGGCCGTCACATTCCGGGGGGCGGGGGGTCCTCTTCTGTTAAATCACGTTGCGGGGAAGCTGCCCTCCAGTAATTAAACGGTCATAGACATGCTTTTGTGAAACACTTCGCCAGGGGTGAGGGGAGTGAGTCTGAGATCTGCAGCAGGATTTTTTGGCGGAGGGCGGGAGTCCTCTCTCAGGTGGACAGCAGGCTCTCAGCTTGTTGAGTCATGTGGGGACATCCTGCTTGTTGGCTGAGCCAGCAGTTAAAGGTCCACCCAGGATGATCACCTGCATCTGCAGCTCTCTGGGGAATGGGAGCTCTGTACTTGGGATAAACTCAGGAGATCTGTGCTCTGGACAACCGTATTAAATGATGAACAGCACAGTGTCTGAAAAAGGAATGAAGCTTTATGTGCTGTTCATACAGGCATGCTGGAAGGCTTCTTTGTGTGTATTACATCCTGGGGCGAAACCAGACCCTGGAGTGGCCAGACTAGACCCAATGATTTTACAGGGGTGGCAATGGGGTAATATTTTGTCAACTGAGGGGGGGCTCAGTACATTTTGCTGATGGTGGGAGTTGTCCTTGGTACATTTTGCATTATCCGTTAATCGTCACTCAACTGATTTGGCGACATGCCGTGATTGACGGGTTGGGCAGCTCTGGTCTGCAGAAATAAATACTGCAGATTGTGTCTTTTATTTTTTGCTGGGGGGGTAGCAACTGGAGTGGCTGTGTAATTCCTGGGGGGGGGGGCACGGCCATCCCTTACATCTGCCCCTGATCCCTACTTGATCTCCTTACACAGACATACAGGTCAGAGCAAAGATTGGGGTCTGAATGTATTGTCAGCTATTTATTTAGCACCCCAGGAGTTAAGGACCTAGGCCGGGATAAAAACCAGCAACCTTCCAGTTACAGGCACAGGAGCCCAACCCACTGAGGCACACAATGCCTCACACTGTCACATTGTGTAACGCTGTCCCCCTACCCTCATCTAGGTGTGTGAAGTTTGCATATTAGCACTGCCACACTGCTTATCATGGGCTTCCTACTCCAAAACAAAGACATAGGGTTCGTTCCATTTACCCCACTTAAAGCCAAAAGCACTGACTTACTACACACGGTTTTGACAGAGGACGCAAAGTGCACAAGTGTATATGAAGAGCCCGAGTGCATTGGGATTTTTTGAAAGCGATGGGACACACTTGATATCTGAAGAGTTAAATAAGAGACACAGTACAAGTATGCCGTCATTTGTGTTGGCTGTCTTTGAGGTTGTCCTTCATTGTAGCCTAGGCTACATAAAGTTGTTTAACGTACATTCATTAAACATCTTTGCGCACTTAAACTGAAAGTCCTTCAAAGGCATGTTGGCCTCTGATTAGCCGGCCCGACTTCTTCATGTTCAGTGTAAACATTAGTAGTCACTGATGTGGTGCATTGTGGTCTGCATACTTAGCCAAAGACCACTTCCATGTGGTATTTGCCAAAGTGTGGATAAAGTGCACATCAAGGGCGATGGAGTTGGCTTATTTGAGGGACGAGACACCCTTGAATGTATGCGCTAAGAGTGTGGTAGTGTGTAAGTGTGAACTAAGTGGGTTAAATGGGACATAGCCATACTGTAAGTGCCCTGGGCTACACTGGCATCCCATCCGGGGTGTCCCCTGCCTTCTGCCCTGTGCATTCTGGGACTGGATCCAGGATCACTGTGACACTGTACTCAATAAGCACTTGGAAAGCAGATGGTAGGAACAGGCAAGACCAGCTTGGCTCTTCTGTACCCTCAGCCCTCATCTTTGTCACTGGTGGTTTGATTATTAGTCCAACACCTTGCTCCTCTGGGTTTTTTGTGAATATTATTAACAGTGTGACATTAATAATAATAATAACAATGTTATTACCATAGATGCATACTTTGGATAATCACGGGAATTTCACAAGAAACATTACCAACCAAAAAATCATCACGAGAGAACGGGATGTTAAAGACAAACACTGCCCTAGACCCGAGCTGGTCTGACAGGCACCTCGAGACTGGAGCAACCCGCTAAGCAGCTTAACTCCGTCATCCCGCCTGCCAGCCAATTAGCCATCTACTAACAGATTAATTAACCTGCCAGTGGAGGTGGACATTTAGTGTCTTGTATCCTGTTTATCCGATTTGGCACTGATCAAAACTCGCACACCTCATCTCTCCGAGGACTACTCCATCATGAACAGTAAACCATACCTTGCTAGTGGTTTGTAGCTGTATAACACACCGCTCGGCTGTGTGGGCACCATTCAGGAGGATTAGACAAGGTCGCCCTGTGCACCCTGTCACCCATCACGGCGACAAAGCAGAATCTTTCTGTCTGATTGCATAGACCAGCATGGTTATCGGACGGCATCCCGTTGTTTCCGCTTTATAATCGTTTACACCTCCACAAGAACACTCTGCAGCCCGTTTAAATATTTTGTTTCCTTTTAAAATTGGCCCCATCTGATGTATGCTCTCCAGTGTATTCTATCACTGAATTTAATTCATTGGCTGATTGGTCTATTAAATTCGCTGATTCATTTGATTTCCCTGTTTTGCCCATTTCCAGGGCTATTTTCTGCAAGAATATTCTCTCGAAATATACTTTCTCCTCTCTGCCTTGTTTCTGTTATTAATTTTTAATTTGTCCTCCATTTTTAATGAATTATCCATTAATTTCTTCTCTGTGCTCCTCCCCACGGCCAGCGGGTGTCTGATGGATTTAGCGAGGAATAATAAGGCAGTTTCCTCCGCCGCCGGAGTGGGTGTCAGGCTCCACCATCGCCGGACATGGAAAAAGTCCCAGTCACCCCTGATTCTATCACTTAGGAAGCGAGAGAGCGATGATCATGCGAGCTTCACAGGACAGCAATCTTCACTCCCCGTACTCCCGCTTCTGCATGGAGATGGATCTCGTTAAAAAGTGTCCTGAGGTTGTAGAGCCTCGAGCGGGAAACCTGTGTGGCAGATCAGAGCTTTTTCTCAAGGAGTACCTGAGTTTAACAAAGACGACCCCGCACCCCATCACTCTCAGGGTGGATGCCCATGTTGCGCCCGACCTTGCCGATCCATGAGGGCATATATTCAGGAATAGGAATATATGTGTGTGTGTAAGCTTGCTGCCTTATAACCAGACCACGTAAGATACTGGGAAACTAATTAAACTTACGGGTTTGGAATCTATCGGTAGAGTTGCCCATTAAATGTATTTCTGGCTAAGGGCCTGGATGGATGAATAAGTTCTGCAGCCTGTCAGCCTAACCAGGACCAAATGGGTGGAAGATGAATGAGTAGATGGATATAATTTTAGTTCTGTTTTGTGATAAGCTAACCTTGGGCTGTTCCAGATAAAGGAAACGGAAGCACCCCCATTAATTCTGTTCTGAAAGTGGAGATTTGGTCTTAGTTCAGGTTACCCTTTCAAGTGCAGTGTGAGGGTAACTCACTTCAAAAGGGATGGAGGTCTGAAGGCTGCCTCTGTGACAGGGGTGCCCCCTTGTGGATGGAGTCGTTATACACCATTATATATCTGTGTAGCAAACCAGCACCTGCGTACATTTATGCAGCTGGATGATGCAAAGAGAGAGAATGAGTATGACTCCAATTTAATATTAATGTCAGTGATTTCTTCCATATACGTATTCAGTATATTTCCCTGATCAATTTAAGATAGATAGATAGATAGATACATAAAGATATTTATATGGCAGTAAACAATAGCAATATATAATAAATGAAAATAAACAGTAAGAATGCAAGAATCTCACGGAAAGTATTATACTGAATTCTGTAGCAAATAAAGAGAAATAAATTGGGTTGAATGGCTGGCCGATTGGTTGTGTTCCATGTAACTATCTCATAAAACGGGTCATAAAACCATAAAGCTGGTTTTGTAAGTCTCAGAAGGTTATTGATGAGGCCCCCCCCCCCCAAATCACAGCCTCATTATGATGTGGAATGCGAGTCTAATTCACATGCTAATTTGATATGCATACTCAGTTATGCACTGCGGAATACTCTCAATACCGCTGTACAAAAAACCTACAGCTTCCAGACAAACTGCACTGACCATCAAAGACGCCTTTTTAGCACCCAGGACAGAGAGAATCAGCTGTACTTCCTTTCACCTTCGGTACTGTACTGAAAGTGCCGTCGTTAAGTGCTGTAATGATAGCTTCTGTCACTCGAACAGCCACAGACTGTGCATCACTATCATATGGGCCCATTCTACTCTACTCCCAGTCTCACGTAGATGTATTATTATTATTAAGTCTGCAATAAAGCCATCCCTAAGACATCAAATCTAGATTCAATCAGCTGAGAAAGCCATTCAAAATTACAAAAATATGTACCTGAAAAGTTCTTATCATTCAGAAGCTACGGATTGTTCTAGAACAGAAAATAGCCCTTCGTAAGGTCTATGAAGAAATGCAGTTCTCTTCCAGCGCGTCCTGACAGACTTGACTGACATGGTTTATATCCAGGGATTAACACAACTGGTGCACAAGTGGGTTAAATATGCGTAGGCCTATTTATTTTAAAAGCATTATGTCAATCCCTGTTTATATGCTTATTATTTGTATATATGTTTAGGAATAAGTTTAAATAAAGGTTCTTGTCCTATAATCCTTGGGGGTTTTGATCGACAGGGCTTAGCCTAAGGATTCTGGCACTGCTCGCTTAGCTGCTGAAGAGTATCACGTCTACCACGATGCTGTCTTGGAACCTGGAGATTTTCTTCACACGCCTTCAAGTAACAGCTTACGGGGAACAAAATGTCTGCATGCTGTCCAATTTCTTCTTTCTTAAGTCAGTTCAGGTTGCAAAAGCCCTTAGGAAAGGCCCTCCGCTTGTTCTTTTGGAGCGCTGGGTCTCCAAAAGGCCCTGAGGTTACCGCCATGCCGGCCTCTCTTTTGATAAGTCAGTGAAAAGACCTGGTGGGTTTAGAGCCCGGCTGGGCGTGAGTCAGGCAAGCAGGACCCAGCTGGGTTCTCCTGTGGACAAAGCTGATGGAGCAGTAAAACTCAACGGACAGTGATAATAGCGTGGCAAGCCCAGCTGAGTGTGGGAACGCCCCAAGGGCATTGTGAGCGGATGGGAAGCAAAACCTGCAAAAGTGTCACATCCAGGCCCTCTGTGTCCCGTGTGAAGAAAACAACAAAACAAAGTCATTCGGCACCACCTGCCTAATGGACCACTGCAGTTCTCCTCAGGTCCATCCGTCTGTCCCACACTGTGTGCATCCCACAAATTAAAATTTAGAATTCTTTAAAATAAGGCAAAGGCAGAGAGACAGATAAGAACTGAGACGACATGGCACAGATGAACACACCGAGAATTAAAGGACACGAGCATGAAGATAATACCAGAGTACGCCAAAAAGAAATCTATCCTGTCATATCGAGAGATTAATGAGTGATTACAGTACATCTTCACATAGCTACATTCTCAGTGGTTATGCTCCCCACACCCTGAAGATGTGGTGAATAAAATGATGGACTGCAGCAGATGGAATATTCACAGGTGGTTTAAAACGAAAATACCTCATCTTGACATAGTGTCTGTGCCCATGGTCAAGCGTGATGGCAGAAAATGGATGGATGTTATGAGTCAGACTGATGCAGGCAGCATATTGCCTAGCCTGATATCGATCTGACTCGTGACTCACAGAGCACAGATAAAAAATGGTCAGACTTGCTAGAAGTCGTGTGCTTGGCTGGCGGCGCATTGGGGCTTAGCTACAGAAAGAGACACAGAGACGGCGGAGTTTAAAAAAAAAATACGAAAAGAATATCACGGTCGCGGCAACTATAGATGGTGAATCCTTAAAACTGACCATCACACACTCTGGCACCCCAGCTGTCAGCCAGGGACGGGCCTAAGGCTGCCCCCCCCCCAGTGCAAATGCACCCAGCTGGCAGCATTTATCCCCTAAGAGAGGTGACTATCCACTAATGCACCTGGGCTCACTAACTGAGAGACCTGTGGGCTGCCGATAAACTCGTCATGGGGAGACGAGAAATTGCCCAAACCCCACCAAAGCCATTACATACATTGTAGTGTAGTACTTAATACCAAATACTTTTCATTTTTAATTTAAAGTTTTTAAAATTTAAAAATAGTACACTTTTTTGGGGTGCTTTTTCACTACAAATGCACAAAAGTTAAACTCAAATTTTCAAGCGTCAGCAAATATAACACAGATGCCACACAACTTTTGTAACTGCTGAATTGCAATATAATGATTAAGCAGCTGACAGTTGCTTTTTCCCCACAGGAGAGCTATAAAATTACTGATTGTCCAGAAAAAGAAAGATCTAACCATCAATAAACAGAGACCCCGCATATTAATTTATACGCCATCTCTCATACAGACTGATGAATTGGCTAAGCCATGCCAAAATAAATGGCTATAATTTGATTTTGAAATGATGTGTTATGACTAGGATGGCTGCACATTTAGAGGCCTGGGGGGTTGGAGCTGGTGTCTGTGTCATGTGAGAGCATGGCACCCCCAGTTGGAAAGAATCTTCTCTTCTGCCTGAGCTTCTGAGGATAAACTTTAGAAGCACTGAGAAGAAAAGATTATGGGAAATACATCGACACTTTTTGCATTATAATAAGTTCAAGGTAAAATTAATGAAAAATTGTAAAAGTAATTCAGAAAACAAATGTCATGACTAAGAGGAACTAATACACAGTGTCCCTACATGGTTGAATGATGACTCAGCACTACCACAATGTGATGAAAACCTGTATCTTTTTACCTTTTAGGGTTATTTTTTTGGTCCCCACAAGGATAACCTCAATTTGATATAATTTTATCAGTGAATGCACTAAAAACGTTAATAGTCAAAAGTCTTGCATTTTGCTTGGTTACTTACAGGCCTGGGTTGTCATAGTTGTAAGGTTATTGCCATAGAAATTAATGGAGAGTCCCCATAAAGATATGAAGACATGGACTGTGTGTGTGTGTGTGTATACGTGTGTGCGAAATTGGAAGATTTTCTTCCAGTATCCCAGGTCCTCCTGCAATCACAATGTGTTCAGTTAGGTCAACTGAGCTCTACAGGCAGCCCGTGATTTATCATTGTGTGAGTGTCTGTGTGTGTGTCTTTCACTAAACTGCCAACCCGTGGGTGGTGTCCAGCACCTTGCTGCTGGATGCGACCCGATTCTGGATAGGCAGGTGGCTGGGGAGCACACGAGTTAATAACGTGGCCGTGCTTTAGGATAAACGGTCCCTTGTCAAGAGGTAATTATTCGGTTTGAGCCTGGGGGCGCTGTTTCCCCGTTTGTTGTTTTCAATATAAACTGTCCCCTCGACCTGCGCGTCCATCGCAACACGAACGGAAGACATGGGCGAAGCAGAAGCGGCTCTTGTGGACGAGAAGCAGGTGGATCTGGGGGTTCTCCCCAACGACGAGTCTGTGATATGGAGCCAGGAGGTGGAGGTGTGCCTGTTTCACGCCATGCTGGGACACAAGCCCGTGGGTGAGGGCGCCGTGCCGCGCGACATGTCGGCCATCCGCGGGCGCGTGGCGGCGGAGCGCGACGGTGGCGAGTCGGTTAGCCGGCGGGCTAACAGGCTAGTGCGCTAACTAGCAGCAGCGTCTTAGCTAACTAGTCCCAAATGTAAGCGAAACTAATTTATTGACTGTTCAGAGATACATGGAAAGTAGTTACGGAAGAATCTTTCAGAGGAGCTGTTTGGTTAGCTAGCTACTTCTACATAGCCGGCTAGCTAGTAAATCAATCACGTGACTGTAAGATAACCTGCTTTTAAACATGTATGATTACGCTGCATAGTATGCGTTTTAGGATGATTATAGTGGCTGCAAGTTAATAATTCGCATTTAAACGAATGTTTAGCTTTCGGTAGTTGTAAGTCAAACATCGCCAGCTATCAAGTTGATCTTCCCCTTGTTATTGTTACTGGGCCAAATTAGCAAACGTCTCGCGGGGTAAACAAGTCAGTATGTTGTTAAACGCATTGTGGGTGTACTTTATTAAAAATCAAAATGGGAGTAATAAATCAGAGTTAGGCCTGTGTGGAGGTTCTGCTGACCCATCATTAAAAGTCGGTTCGGTCCTTGATTTCGGGCTTGGAGTCGGTTTCGCCCCTTAAATCCGTGGTTTGATCTCTGACTGACTTTGCCTGGCCCTGGTGCTGTTTGACTGCCTCACTGAGGGTGTTCCTCATTTCAGGAGTGAATCGTCACTTCCACATGATTTGCATCCGAGAGAAATTCAGCCAGAACATCGGTCGGCAGGTGTCTTCTAAGGTGATCTGGGACCATCTGGGGACCATGTATGACATGCAGGCTCTGGTGAGAAAATGGACCAGCTTTGTGAAATACCTCTTTTTATTTAAGCCATTATTTGGATTTTATACAGGCTATGGGCAAACCATTATGTTCCCCATTGTTCTTATCCACCCCAGGATGAATCAGAAATATTGCCATTTCCGAACTCCGAAAAATGTTTTGTTCTTCCAGAGGAAATTATTCAAGAGGTGAAGGAAGGTAACGTCTGTCTGCCCGTTATTGCTATTAAATACATGTCCAGTTCCGACACTGCATGTGTCGTCATTTGCCTTAATTTACGTACGTTTTGTTAACTTGGCTGAGGCCGTTGTCCAAAGTGATTGTCCAGATCTATAGTCATTATGTCAAAATGTACTTAACGTGGGAAGGGTGAACGTCGACAAAAATGAAATTTCACATTGACCATTATGTGGAAACTCATTTCAGTTCAGGGACTTTACTGTGAAAGATGTGGAAGATGCAACAATATAGGGAAAGTACAATTTCATGGCATTGTGAAGATTGATGTGTTCTGTTATGTGGGGTATCCTTCTCTGAGGTACAGGGGCAGTAGCAGAATCCCCTAGTTTCCGCAATTTTCAGGCTAAAACTTGTTCAGTTGGAACATGTTGCTGTTATGGGTCTGATGGCAGAATGACTGATTTATTGATTCATTGACTGATTTTTTTCTCCGTGTTTTTTGCACAGCCATAATCTTGTCTGCATCGGTGTCTTTTTTTTTTTTTTTTTTTTTTGTCTACTTTGACAGGAAAACTGGAACTAGAACAGGAATCCAAAGAAGACATAAAGGAGGAAAGAGACTCACCATCCACATATGAAGAAGGTGCTCACCATAACTTTATTTTACTCTCCATATATCTCACTTCCCCCCTTTATAAAAGTGCGTTTTTGGGGCAGCGCTGTAGTCTTTGGCACCCTCTTCTGGCAGCAGCTGGCACCTCCCTCACCCTCCTCATTCTGTGTTTGACTTTCCAAGGTCTAGGTCCCAGTTTGGCTAGACTCCAGTTTGAAAGGTATGGACTGAAGACCCCTTTGACTCTTAAAACACTAGTCTGGCCCTGATTCAGATCTGCTTTTATTGACAGATCCTCTTTTTATTATTGTGGGCCATTTTGACTTTTTATAAACATTTTTTTTGGAGTTCAAGCCCCTGTTTCATCTAGTATTAGTTCGCAGACCATTGACTCCATTAGACATTAATGTGTAAGAAGCACAGTCATCATCTCTTTTCCCTCCTTTCTTTCAGTCAGGACATTAAGAACACGACAGGCCAGTTAACCCTTTAATGACGGACCTACTCCACCCCCCGTAGGCAGTGCTGCACCAGCGAGGGTGGCGGAGAGGTCGGGCAGCAGGGACAAGGACCGGGACGTGGAGAGGGGCTCGGCTGAGGGTGTGGCGGACAAGAGGAAGAGGCACCGCGCCGGGGCCGACAAAGCCCTCGTCTCCAATGGCAACCCATCCAGCCCCAGTGGGACCAAACGCCGGCGCACGTAGAGGCTGCACTCTTCAGAGATCGGGGTCCATAGGAGTCCATGGAGGGGAGCGGAGTGTTGGATCACATCAGCAGAGAATCTTGGCTGGGCAAGGAGAGATGGAAGTAGAATCGGAGTGTGTGTGACGTACACATGCATTTTGGGGATGTTAACCGTCTGGGATTGCTGTTGCGAGTACTTTATGGAGGCTGTCGGCTATTACTTGAGCTGATTAGCACCGTAGTCTTAAGGATCAGAGCTTCTGGAGGAACTTGGGTAGCAGGTTCTACTAGAATACTCCAAAGGCAAGTGATGGTCATGGGCCTGAGCAGGCTTGAATAGGGGTGCCAACTTGTAGCAGTGGGACATTGCGGTTCAGTGGGGTGTGCTTACTCTTGGATTGCTTGGAGAGCGTACTGGGACCCTTGGTGTTGTGAAACACAACACTGCTCCTCCAGGTCACCTCCCTGACCGGCTGTGGTGTCTGAGCGCCATTCTGGAGGTGCTCAGCTGCATCCTGATCGAACATCTGCCATTCACAGAAACCTTTAACTCAGCTTCTGTGTTAAATTTGACTAAACACCATCTGCTTGGTGATGAAACTGACACCTCTGAAGTCAGAGGCCTTGAAGGGGAGAACGACCTCCCCACTGATGATCTTGTGACAAACTTCACACTGGCCTAAGGTTTTTGAGGACAAGTGTGTGTATGTGCTGTTTTAATTTGTAGTTTTTAATTATTTTTTTTGGTCTGGGCGGACTGGCCTTGATGCAGTGGGGGGGTTGAGCTTAACCACGGCACGGTCGGCTGTCCCACTCACCTGAAGCACTGTGCTGAACCAGGTCCTGTGTGTACGGGCCAGCAGTTAATTTAGCTAAAAGGAAACTGAGGCTATGCTTGGTACATTTTCATTGACAATAATTTGGTGGTTCAGACTTCAGAGATACTCTGAAATTGTATTGCTGGGTGGTTCCTACCTTTTCCTCTTCATTTATGTTTGCCTTAACCACTGTCTTTTGTTACGGTGAACTGCCAGTTTTTGTTTTTAAAAAATAAAAAACAATGCTGATTTTAAGGATTATTAAATATTTTTATCTGCCTGATGGCGTCTCTTTATTTCACGTGTCGTATTTTCCCAAGTTAATGTGTTTATAAATGATCATTTTCAGTATGGGCCAGCAGGGGTCGTCGTCCATGACATGCTCAGATTTAACTTTGCATGTAATGCATCTGAAGCTAAAACATTGGTTCCAGCTGCTGAAACCTGGCAGCGTGATTTCATCCTTAACCTAGAAGCTATGCCAGCTGAACATGGCTATTTTTAAATATACAGCATGTTTTTAAAGCAATACATAGTCAATTCTTAAGTAGCATGGACACCAAAACATGGCACAGCTGGAGGACACGAAGTGACGTGTGTTTTAGAAAGAGGAAGAGTCCCCTGAGAAGTGTGATTAGTTTGAACCCATGGTAAGTCCTGCACTAGGAGGCGATGTGGCCCCAACCATGAGATCTTTGGGGATCTGAAGTCCCCGCCCACTTTTGGGAAGGAAGTTTGGGGGGGGGGGTTCCCATGCACTCTATTTCTGCCACCCCTGACCACGCCTTTATGTGTGTATACAGTTTGTTCATTGTATGCTCATTATTAGTGTGGGTACTCCAGGCGCTGTGATTTTTTCTCACGGTCCAAACATGCCATTTGGGTGGATTGGTGTCTCTACATGCACCTGACATATTTGGCTGTCTCCCTGCCTAATGTCCTGTGTTTCATGTGATGGGCATCAGTTTCAGTTGTGGAAAATGGATAAATGTGTTGCGTATATTGAGTAAATCCGAAGAAGTAAAATGTTTGACCCGATACTGCAGCAGAACATACTCCGATTAGACTGTTGTTTTGAAATGTTGAACGTTACATGCCTACGACCACAAGATGGCGCAGCCTTATAAGTAAATTTCACTTCACTCAAATGCCGTATTTCATTTCGTAAATGTCATAGCGTCGTGTGTCTTATTTAATATTTAAGGTGCTTACATTTTTTGTATTCGCAAAGGACTTCTTTAATTTGCAAATTATGACTGCTCAGTCCGTGGAAAAGTACAATACAGTCCCGTAATCTGAAGAAATGTTAATTATAGGTGCCTAAGTTTTTGCAAAGCCCTATGTCATTTGTTTTCCATGAAATGTAGTTCATAATTAATAGAAAATATGCTGCCCCGCGCGCATACATATAGCATATACTTACATAGATACATACATAATTAAAACAAGCTAACTTTAAAATCTCTTGATAATTTTTGTTATTTTGCACATTATTTATGCTTATTATTTCCATCTGATCAAATCGATGTCTTTTGGCTTCCACGCACCGCAGCGGCTACACCCCGTTTTCCTACGCAAAAGCAATTTGTTGAAAGATTTATTTAATCCCCCTGGTGCAGTGTTCCCCGACCCCCATTTACTCGGCGGCGCGTTGTGCACAGCTGCAGTGGCGAGGCTCTAAAGCGGAGCCAGGACGTGTGATTGTGTTTGTGTGACAGCATTGTGCCAAGGGCAGGGGAGGGCAGGCGGGCCCAGACTGAGCGGCGCCTGGCCACACCTGGGGAAGTTCAGGTTAAATAGCTCCGCATTCCTCGGCGCACAGCTGATTGAAACATTAACAAACAGTGAGCCGGGCGCCAGGCCGCAGATGGCCCGGGAGCGCAGCCAAAAACCAGGAGTCGGCTCTCTTTGGCCCGGCTAGGAGAGAGAGAGACAGAGACAGGGAAAGGCAATCAATGCAAACTGGCAGACTCAAAGTATTCTTGCACGCACGCACACACGCATGCATATTGTCTAAACTAAGTGCACATATCTATAAAAGTATGTAATTGATTCCCCATTTAACGTGCAAATAACTGAAAAGCTGCTTTCCAGGGGCCTCTGTAATGGTAGAACTGGAGACTGTTCCCGTCTCACAGTAAAATTATTTGCACCCAGGTCGTGAATCGTTTGGGGGGGGGGGGATATTCCTACACATAACTTTTCCTTCAAAGGAGATTTGATCCCTGGCAAACATGAACCGTGTGTTGCACATCACAATTGTGTCATTCTGGTTTCTAAATGTTTAATTGTTTTTTACTAACAACAGAACACTAATACTGGCTCTCAAGCAAATTTTTTAGAAGAGAGAAGAGATGAGCTTGGCTCCCTTGACTACAGTATTCAAGTCGTTATTCTGTTACCTTCGTGAGGCTGGGCGCTGACAGGCAAAGCCAAATTAAGCAACACCCGAGCACATAACGCTTAAACGAGTCTGGAACCAGTTGGGTGATCAGTGCACTACGTGTTCTTGTGGATAAAATCGGGACTTTCGTTTCACAGACTACATCCAATTGTCTGGTACTGTTTAACTTGAAAGATTTGCCCATTTATACAGCTGGATATCATACTTAAGTGAGACCCTTAAACAGACGGCATGCAGGTAAGACATGTCTTTGTACCCCTTGTTTTGCCAGTTACTCTGTGTTGGAGCCATAACCACTTTGCCAGGAACCAGTATGAAAATATGCAGCTCTCTGACACCATTACGAGTTTTACTTATAAATAAGAATGAACTGGATACAACCCCCCCCCCCCACACACACACACACACACCATCACGACCAATGAAAACAACAATTTTTTTCTTCAAAATACCTCATTTTAATAAACACTTTAGGTACATTGTAAATACAAAACCAATATGACTAACATTTTGATAGCATTGTAATATACAATACAATTCATACTCAGCAATCTGAGAACTTGACATTTTTTACAAAATGTTTAAAATCTCTCCTACGTGTAAATTTAAACAAATACAAAAATAGAGGGAAAGATAGACGAAGCATAGCATATCTTTCTTGTGAATTCCAGTACTGACAGCTGTACTGCACGGTACAAGCGAGCAAATCAGTTCATCGGCTCGGTGTTGCTCAGTCGCCACTGGACCCGGTACTGGTTTAGAAACCGGGACGGGTCCGCGCAGGCGCTCGGAGTTTTGCTCGATCTCGGCTTGATCGTAACATCCCTATTTGGTTCAAGGTTTTCGACGTGACGATTCGGCACCAAGGAGAAACTCCGCCGAACCTTCCATAGTTTTTCGTGCCATAACTTTCCCGGCCACCGCTTTAGCGGCACAAGATTCGGTCATCGGGGCACCCGTTCTGGAGAAGGGAGAGAATACGGAGAATCTTATCAATAAAAACAGATACAGCAAAACACACCTTCATTCATCAGAAGGTGAAAATGCACATCAGACTTTCACATCAAGATATTAAACAACTACAGCGGACTTGAAGTGCGGAAGCCTAATTTACCTCCACAGTGATATTTGCCATCTCTGCGTTGAGGGTCGTGAGGGGTGACCGGGTGATGTTTGTTCCCTGCAGACGGCCCTTGCCCGGCTCGTCCAGTTCCACCTGAAGGTCCCAGATGTAATCAATGACGTGCTGCAGGATCTCCATCTTGCTGGCCTTCTTGTTTGGTGGAAGGGTGGGCACCAACTCTTTCAATTTGCTGTAGCAGCTGTTCATGTCCTGAAGGAACATGGTCATGTGCTCATCGAGCAGCGGCATTTTGCATTTGGAAATGGTGAGGCTTTGGTCAGAGAGGCAGCGGACCACGTCTTCGCTCCCGCCCTTGGTCTTCAGCGTGCAGGTAGATCCGATAACTTTCATCTTTGCTTACAGTAGATTTTCTTGAGGGAAAACGAGATAAACGGCTTTCAGAAATATTTAGATTATAGATTGGCGTTTTTCTAAATATAGTTCTTCTGTGTTGTAAAGCTTTTCTATAGATGTTACTTCTTCGATATCTGACCCCGTGACAGTTTGATTAGAGCCCAATACCTCGCGTCCTATTTTATGCTGTCCAGCAGTCTTGGGGCGGGACCAAGCGGGCTCTGTTGCCAAATGGAGCCAATTGAAAACGAGAATTTACAGAGAGAGGGTGGTCCGCCATTCAGTGTCCACCAATGAGCATGCGGCATTGGTTATCAAAATTTACAATCTGTTAGAGGATGGTGTTGCAAATGGAAACAAATGTGTTTTTTATGGGTGATTTGTGGGAACCCAGCTGTTTGTCGCTCGGGGACTCTGCAGGTGTAGAGAATGCCTCGAGCGAAGCGTTTGTTGGGGGTGGGGATGGGTGGTACAACAATTACTCTGGATGAATAGCTTTTAAATTGTAGAATTTAGATACCAGTCTTTGCATAGTTGTGGTTTATTTGAATGTGCATATAAAAGGCGAATGAACTGACATGTAATTAAAAAAACGAATATCGGTATAGCCATGTTTCCCACTAAAATTAGATTATGTAATATTCAATATTTTGTTTACCAACAATAATACTCCTTATACTGAATATATTGTAAACTATATTAAAATACTACGCGCTCCATCTAATATCTCTTACATCCTGTTTGTGTCCACAACATAGCTTAAAATTTTTAATTGTAAAATTTACTTTAACACATGACATTAAACAAAGATGTGTGTAGTGTGTATGTAGGCTATATGTGTGTATATATATATATATATATACACACACACCCATTTAAAGCGATGTATCCGATGCGTATATGATATGTACAGCATGTAAATTAAGTTTGTTTCGCGAAAGCTATTACTGTTCTGGCGAAATTCCCATGCACTTAGATTAGCAGCTCCCGTTTAACATGTTAAAGAGGTCTTTATGCTAACAAATTGCATATTTCTGCACTTAACCCCCCTCCTTGAGCCGTATTAAAAGGGCTTCCCGGTGAATAGGCGAACAGCTTCTTTCACGTGTTCTCGCTGTGCGCTCGGCCCCGCGTGAGCGTTTAAATCGCATTGATGTGCCCGGAATCCTCCCCAGATTGTCCAAACAAGCCGGCGCAGACTGGCGGGCGCCAGGCCCGTGACGTCACCCATTCATGCGCTCCCTGATGCCTGTCAGCCTGGCGCCGCGCGGGCGGTCGCCAAGGAGACCGCAAACAACAGGCTCGCGCGCCCCATTCACCTGCGGCGCGCGGAGCCTGAGAACAAACTGGCCGAAGAGATGGCCATTCATTTATCACCCCAAAAACACTCTGATGAGATTACTGCCCTGCACACCTGCGAGTGGCCATTGTCGCCAGCCTGCCCGATCAGCCGCCAAAAGCAGAATAGAGGCCGATAGCAGCATGCAATAATACCCCTTTGGATCTATCGGCATTTTAAGTAAATTCCTGTACAATCATTTATCTTCGTGTCTTTCCGTTACATGAGACTTGGTTGCGGTAACGTAGACGAGTTGGGATCGTATTTTTGTCCACCGGAAAAGAGAAGGTATTTCGATTAGATGTTCTTTAAATGTAATCCAATTTATATTTATATAATCTGTTTTTTAAAGTGATCATCATAGCTGGCAACACATTTGTTTTCTCCGTTTCATAATATTAAAGATTAAAGCGAAATATATGCGCAATGTTCCTGTGTTTTATTTTCTAAATTTTAAATCGATAAAAGTGAGAAAATGAATTTAAACATTTTTCAACATTCATTTTTAATGAGAATTACCATTACATACATACAAATCTGTACATTTATATAATCATCTATAAATAAAACATTTTTATATTGGATACAAATACATGCATCCCGTTTTCTGTTTGTAATTCGTATGCGTTGTATCATCGCCTTGCACATCACAAAGCAGTGTGGTCCTTTCTGACCGTTTATGAATTTAAATCAGATTTATTATCACATTAAAGATGACTGTCCCGGCATCCCATTCAGGGATGAGCTCCCGGCACTCGGAATATGGAAAGATGGGTCTCCTACATCTTTACAGTTTCTCTTACACATTTCTGTTTTAGCTTCAGATGCATTACATGCAAATTTATTTCCTCACCGCCTTGCCACTGTTTCTGACGTCTCTGGTCTTGAGAGGAAGCTCGGGAGGCGTGGTCAGCGCTCTGTGGGGGCCGGCCGAGGCTGTGCGGTCATGGCGCCGAGGGCGGCTCGGGGGCGTGGCCAGGACAATGGCAGTGCGGGCAGGGATTGTGGGAGAGAGCCCCGGCTGGAGCCGCTCTGTCTGGCAGCTCCTCTTTGCTCTCTCATCCAGCTTTTGTTCAGCTGCAAAAGCCATCAAAGCTTCCTACTGACGCTAACAATAACGGCACACAGCTGGCCACTTCGAGGCGAGGATGGGGGGGCGGGGCGGGGTGAAGCACATTAGCTCCTGATTTTAACTGACAGGATGGTGCCCCCCCATTCCTACTCACACTATTTCCCAGCTTTATAGCACATTCATTAGAAGAAAGTTAAAGAGTATTTGAAGTGGGATTTAAATGAGCGATGAACTGATGCCAGTCTGTTTGTGTTTTCTGTTAAACACACTACTTTGAACTACAGTTTATATGTGTGTATGTCTGTATGTATATATGTATATGTGTGTGTGTGTCTGTGTGCTTGTGTGTGTATATATATATGTGTCTGTGTGTTTGTGTGTATATACACACACAAGTATGGGATTTGGGTATAACTGAAATGTTTCTGTCTCAGTTGTTTTATCTCAGCTTTTCTCAGCCAGATGCTAAGAGTTGAAAATCCATCCTGGCTGACAGAGATCAGGCCTGATCCGTCGAATCCCCCTCTTCACGTGGTCTTCCCATGAGCAGGGGGGGTTGGGCAGGGATTCTGTCAGCGCGTAGAGTCCTGAGTTTGGCAGAAACTAAACTCCCATGACCACACACAGGGAGAAAAGTGACCAGCGTCTGTCACAGTAACGATACACTCAGAAGGCGAAGCTTAGCATTAATACTGCCAGCGAGTGTTATACATACACAACGGAATGTGACGTTTTGGCTTAACTACGATTTTAATGACTTACTGGGATCCCATCATGCAACCTTCTGGTCAAAAGCCCAGATGTGTAACCAGCACGGAATCCTCTGGCCTTGGGGTCCTGCTCAGGTTGATGCCTTTATCTATGCATTTGTTCAGGTATTTCATGGATTCTTTGGTGCACAAATGATTTGCAAGTCAGAGATGACTGGGCTCTTTAGAAGCAAAGGAAAGGGAGTACGCTGAACACATGAATTTCCACCGGGATAAATAAAGTATCTCTATCTATCTGTCTATCTACATAAATACCAGGGAGCGCTGTTTAGCTCAGTGGGTTGGGACGCCATGTCTGTGATCAGAAGGCTGTTTGCTCAAATCCCTGTGTCAGCAGAGTGATGTCACCAGTGGATCCCTGATCAAGGCCCTTAAACCCCAACTGCTCCAGTGGCTGGCTGATGTTGCTTTCTCAAGAAATGTACGTAATTTGTTTGCTAAATAAAGAAATGTACCTTCAGGTCTAAATTCTCTACATTTACACCATAAGATATCATTTATTCAAAGTCTGTTCCTCTGACTATATTTATGTAATATTTGAGTGTATTTACATACACAGAGTGCATTTCGAAATTCCGCTGTACTGTTGTGTAACTCCGCCCGGCTTTCTGGTAATCCCGAGTATTCTAGCTCTATTTGTTTTCCCAGCGCCGTGTTGTGAGAAACACCTCCTGAATCAGCCAGGTGTCCCTCAGCTGGCTCCCAGGACACCCCCACCGCACGCATTCCACCCCCGCCAGCCCGGCCTCACCCATTCCCGCTCCACCTGTGCACAGGTGTGCAGCCTGCGGTCAGAGAGACGGGCGGCGTCAGGAGCTGAGCTTGAGGAAACCAGAATGACGGAATAAAAAGTCCAGGGTGCCAGGAAGCAGGAAGGTTCCCGAAATGCGATTGGGTGTAAATCTCAGCAGCAGAGCTGGGAGAGGTGCCGACGCTCTGCCGGCTGTGGCACTGTGAGCTAATGTAGCGACACCAGCAGCCGCGTGTAAAAATGTGAGAAGTAAGTTAAGCAATAGGTTAATTATGGTCTTGAGTGAATGAGCCCAGCACATGGCTAGACACCGAATGGTGAAATATCCACATCACCGCCCCCGCCCCACCCTGCGAGGACTAGACCCCCAGAAGTTTTTCAGAACATGGTCAGAGAGTGGGCCGAGCTCTCCCGGAAACTTGAGCATGCTGACAGATGGCAGAGAATTCTGGTAATTCAGGACTCACCTTTAATACGTGTCAAAACAGGTCATGTGAAATCCTATCTCTCTATGACGCTGTGTGAGATGCAATTATAACTGAAAAGCATTTCAAATATTCTTTTATTGTCTTTATTTTTTGCGATTAATTTTTTATGCTAGTGTGCATACCGCCCCTCAGGTAAGACATCTTAAAGTGGGGGGGAGGGCGTGGGGGCCGCTGTGTGAGCCTGCTCTAAGTCACACCCTGCCTCTCCTCCCCTCGCTTCAAACACAGAGTTGCACCTTCTGCCTCCGAGCGGAAATCAAAACCAGGCACGATAAGGAGTGAGAAGATCCGTCCTCCACATCATGGAACTTACTATATCATCCAATTAAACATAAGGGCAGGATCGGGCTCAGGTCAGCCGTCCCATGATCCTTCATGGCTGAGACAGGAAGCGTAATTGTGGTGTGAGCAGCCCTCAGCCTGGCTGAGATGTGTGTGTCATTCTGTTGAGACACAGTGCGCACTCAAGGCAGCTGCATTGAGTTAACGTGCCGATAACACATGCAACTGTCAGATTGTGCAATGAACGGCATGACAGACGCGAATGGGAATTTCAGCTTCGTTTGGAATATTGCAAGAAAGATTCACCCATACAATAAGGACAGAGCTCATTTTACTCGTAATTCTTCTTGATTGACTGTTTTGCAGGGATGAACTTGATCAGGCAGGAAGTCTGTAGAATGACAAGCAGAACAAAAATATCCCTACAAATATTCTAAACATAACAAATCATTTATGAGAACAAGCTGTTTTCCAGGCAATTTCCAGGTACTCAGTTCTGTTTGGATGTGCTGTGTGTCTCCAGAGCAGATGCAGACTGGCCATCGGGACGTTTGGGAATTTTCCCAGTGGGCCAGTCTTTCTCTCCCGACCTATATACCAGGGATGGGCAACTCATCGGTCGATCTTAGCCTGTTTCTAGGTTGATCTCAGGAGGTGATTGATAGCTGGATAATCCTGTATTATTTCTAGTTGACCACAATCATCAAGACGTACCAAGAGGACCAGGGCCGGTCAATCCTATATGCGACATAGGTGGCCGCCTAGGACGCCAACTTCTGAGGGGACGCCGACTTGCCAGCCAGTTTCACTTTTCCTCGGACGGGGGCGACGGCGGTGATGCTCGCCTGGAGCGCCACATCGGCTAGGACCGGTACTGAAGAGGACCCCCCCACACCCTGTCAGTGGTAAATTCCTGGGCTGCATTCCGTTGCCAGTCCATCGCAGCTCCACAGACATGGTCTGACGATGTTGAGAAAACACGCGCCACAGCCATTAAGAGATGTTCTGTTCATTGTGGTTACATCTCTCTATGTTCACAGCCCTAAAGCCCTGAGACAACAAGGTGGTAGAATTTTGTTTTTGCTTTGGGAGGTGGGGGGTGTTTCACATTAGGTTCCTCAGCAGGACAGGCTGGTCACATCTGTGCCACAAGTGCAGGATGAACAGAAGTTGCCCCCCACCAGCCTCCAGAAAATAATTTTTGTGTGACTGAGTTTGAGTTCAGGGCTTACTGTCTGACGCTCTTGTTGTCTTGTCAATCTTGCCTGTGTGTTACCTTCAGTCTGAATATCACACGTGTGACTGCAGTGTCCGAAAATCCAGGTTTAATTATGAACATGACCAAGTGAGTGAGATGGCTACTGGCATTTGACTACAACACAGGGAAATATAATTCCCGTGAAGGAGAGAGTGCTGGGTGGGGATGTTCAGAGATCCGTGCTCGTCGTGTGGATGCTGGGCGGATCTTGTATGACTTTGGGTCATTGCGATACCTAAGTTGCCTGCTTCCTGTTTGTGCTGTGTAAATGGCTCTGAGAAGCTGTAGATGATCCCTCCTGAATGGTCTGGTCCAACACACTTTGGTAAGGGGGCATTTTTTTTTTTTGCTTTCACAGATGCTTATGTTTAAAGTAACCCACACAGAATAAACATGTGATTCCTTCACCTATTTGTACAGCTGTGATATTTCTGTTAGCAGGTCTGGTTAAGTGCTCCTGGGATTCGAACCGGCAACCTTTTGGTCGCACAGCCAGCCTCAGTCTCACATGTTTCAATTTGCTTATTTTTGGTGCTCAGCAGATCGTATTATCACCAGGGATTATATTAATGTGGCAGTATTGTAACTTGGTAGGTCCTTCTGTCTCCAGACAAGGCCGTCCCGCCTCTGCTCTCCTGGTGAGGGTCATGTGTATTGGGCCTTTTTTATTCCGGTTTTCCCCGAGTGAAACTGTATACTGCCCATCTATCCTCTGATGCAGTGTTTCCCAACCCGGTCCTCGGGGACCCAGAGCCGGTCCACGTTTTTGCTCCCTCTGAGCGCCCTTCCAGCCAGTCCACATTTTTTCTGATCAAAAACGTGGACTGTCTGTGGGTCCCAGGGGACCGGATTGAGAAGCACTTCTCTATTGAAACAGGGACCAGTGCTGGGCCTGAGTGCTCATCCGTCCATCCCCAGAGACGCGAGAACAGTCCGGAAGCCATGCTGGTGTCCTGCAGGGTCAGCCCGGGTGTCGGTTGGAGTTTCAGGACAATACACCTCGTCTTTGGCCCCAGGGTCTTTTTTCTCTCTCTTTCATCGCTTCCTTTTTTAACACGACCTGAACCCGGTGTGGAAAGAAACGCCTGGGGAGGGAGCAGCTGAGCGTAATGACAGGCGTATCCGTGACCACGGCGGCTTCCTTTGTGGCTCGTCGAGAGCCACCTGTGCCACTCACTGGCCATGGAACAATGCAGCCGCCCTGCCCTCCTTTCAGAGCCTGGGAACAGAACACAGGTGAGCACTGAGGCTGGCACATTGGCCGGGGGATAGACCTGGACATGCCCCCCCCCCCCCAACCAGGACCCGCGAGAGATCCCAGGATGCTCGGAGTCTGCATCATGTTTTTCACTTATCTAACCATTTTAACTGATCGCTGACCTGGTGTGAGGTGGCCGTGATATCGGGTGATGGGAATGTCACACTTTCCTGTCCTCTGTGCCTCGCCCACATTCCCACTGTCTCTCAGTTACACATCAGCCTCGAATCAGAGCCCCCCCCCCCCCCCCCCCAGATTAGACTGAGTAGCCTTATCTCTGCAGGGGGGGCTGGCTGCTCTTCTTGCTAAGATCATCCTTGCCCTCAGGTTCTGGCTGAAAATGTGTGTTACAGGGAGGGAGTGAAAAACTGGCATATCCTTGAATCCCATGAAGCAGCATCAGCACACAGCTGGGTCACAGTTTGGGACAACCCCCCCCCCCTTTTTTTGCAGTGACACCCCATTTTTTGCTTCACTGAAGCCCATGAGACCATAGATGATCCTAGGGCCTTCATCTCTGTAATAGCAGCACCCCTTTGTTTGTTTTCATGATATGGGGGCCTCTCTAGGTCACCTTTGGCTGTAAAAAGTTATTTAGATGCATCAATATTGCCTGTAGTGAATTACATGCACTGATGATGTTATGAACAGTGTATAATAGTTTAAAAAGGTTCTCCGGTCCTCTGCTGTCTCAAAACTGTGCTGTCATTTAAAATCCCAGTAATATGTCAGATTTCATTTTCTTTTTGACAGGTAAATCTCCTTTTCCAAACCCAGGTGGGGGGGACATGGCAGGGCATGTCTGGAAACCAGCTGCCTGAAGGGAGTCTGTGCAAAGCTGAGCCTCATGCCCAGCTGGGGGGCCCGGAGCTGCAGGAGCGGCATTTAATGTCCAAACGAGACAGTGGTCAGATACTCACACACACACACACACACACACACACACACACACATACACTTAAAGAAACACACACATATGTACTCGCACAGATGGCAGGTTGATGGCCTGGCTGTTCAGCTGCTATGGTCTTCGCACCTCCCTGCGTTATTGCGGTTTGGTGAGAATTGTGGGTAGACAATCTATTTACAGTTTTTTCCGATCATTTTCACACTTGTCTCAATACCATGTCCACTTTTTCACAACACTTCACACAGTGGGCT
>JAODLD010000136.1:9090494-9123966 GCA_026781065.1 Mormyrops boulengeri | reverse complement strand
GAGACACGCCTGTCTATCAGGATGTGCGCCGGAGACACAATGGCTGGCTGTTGCCCTCGCTGGGGGTGGAAATCGTGAACATAGGACTCGTTTATATGTTGTTTTTTTCTTTCTCTCTGTGCAGTAAAACTGGCTGGAGTGTGTGAAAGCACAGCCCTGTGCGCCGCCCGCTGGAGAGGCGCCGTGTTTGCGGGCGCCGGTCAGGCGCCGCTGCCCTGTCCCTGGAGTAGGCAGGACCTCCACCCCCCTCCCAGCCCTTTTTCCATTGATGAAAATCCCCCCAGAATGAGCCCTATGTTGCTAATGTGTTCCATGGTGGGCCTGGGTGGGAGGCTCGGTGCTGCCTTGCAGCAGTCACAGGCAGTGGCGCTTAATGAATGCGCAGGATCACCCAGGCTGAAGTGCAGAGGCGTGTAATATACAGGCTCACCCAGGCTGAAGCCCAGGGGCGTGTCATGCACAGGATCACCCAGGCTGAAGTGCAGAGGTGTGTAATACACAGGCTCACCCAGGATGAAGCCCAGGGGCGTGTCATGCACAGGATCACCCGGGCTGAATCCCAGGGATGCGAAATGCATGAGCTCACTCCTGCTGAAACCCAGGGGTATTGTAATGCACAGGATCACCTGGGTTGAAGTCTAGGGACACTGTTACCTCATTTACACCAAAGTGGAGCTGGTGCCAGTGCAGGGCTGGTTCTCACTTGGTGCTTTGTGAGAACAGGCCTGCTTTTCCACTGGTTTCATCAAAGAACAGAACAGGTAAGTACTGAGGTGAACTGTCACCCTGTTCTTCAATATTGTTTCTCTTATATGAGGCCAAATGTTTTGCATATTCCCACTTCACAATGAGAAAAAAAACAAGTTGCGTATGCAGGTTTGCGTTCAATAACAACATCAGGCAGCATTAATAATTCACTGCGAATGCTCTCAAGGTGGACTAGTAGGTACGGTTTAGATTTTTTTTCAAACCATTGATTTGACAAGGATGTAACATAATTAGCGTTAGCCACAAGCAATACTTTATACAATGCTTGTACAAATACTTTTATTATTAGTGCGGTTAATGTGTACAAATCCAGATCAAGATTTTGTTTCTACCAACCAGCTGAGCATTGAGTCACAGTCACAGAGTACTCAACTGGTTGGTTGAAACAAAACCCTGGTTTGGATTTTTACTTTCTGGACCTGAAATGTCTGCCTCTGAAAATCAGGGATGGTGAAAACAAGCCTGCTGACGACAGCTTGCCACAGTGTTCTCACAATAGGGAGATTGACCTGTTATCCATCTGCTACAACTCAGGCTATAGCAGAGTTACTTGCCACATCACTAGCAGGGTGAAATGTGGCTCGGTGATTCTGGATGCTCTATCAATGAACAAAAGGTCATGGGTTCAAATCTTACTCGGCAAAGTGATTCCACCATTGGGCTCTTGAGCAAAGCCCCCCCCCCATCGCTATAAGCACTGACTGCCTCCGTTTTCTCAAAGTAGTACATCACTTTGGATAAATTAATGCTAAATAGCTGTCCTTTTGTTGAACTGTTCATTGAAAACCTCCATGTTTATGTTTAAGTCAGGCCTTTTAAGCGGCCCCGTAGGCTGAGGGCGGATTAGAGACTCATTGTGTGGCACTATGGTTCACAGCTGACCTGTCAGAAATCTGCAAAGGCAGTACAGAGCATCCTGTAGGTACCCATAGGCAGCCCAGGGCAGAGTCATGTGTGGATTCTCAAGGTAAAAGCTGGGGCTACAAAAATCTGCTGGGGCCACAAAGACCTACTATTAAGGAAATCTTCCACCAGCACTTGATGAAAGATTCCCCTACGTGAATGAAGATGGGAGACAGACCAGGGCTGACTGGGAGCCTGATTTCAGGGCACCAGTTACAGTAGGAGGGCCTGCAGGTCTAAAATCTCCTTTTTTTTGGTTGACGGCAGATATAGCAGGAACCAGTCGGCAAACAAGCAGATTTAGGATCTGGACTTGTGGGTCCTTTCATATTGAACCTCATGAAGATGCAAAAGTGGAAAATTTAAAAGGTAAACATCATCAAGTAATATGCTCATCCATCCATCCTTTCACCCAGTCAGCTTCAAACTGCATGTCCTGTCAGGGCCATCTGTCCCAGGGACCAAGGGTGGGGTGTGAACACTATGGGGAAAAGTGACAACTCCCTATGACCACTGGATGGCACTGTTGCAGTGTAACCAACTGTCAATTTTTTCTTCATGCATTTCTAATTTATTGTGCCTGGCTGTGCTGCAGGTGTGAGTCTGTGTCCAGCCCCAGGTACATACCACTTGTCAAGGCTCCCATGGTCCGTAAACATGCCACTCCGGCTCATTCTCTGCGGGAGGAGGAGCCGGAAGGGTGTGGACCCTGGCTCCCAAGCTTCAGCACGTTCCTTCTGGGTGTTTCACGATGCCCGCCGCTGGGCCAACCCTAACCCAAAAGCTGTCTAAGCCTCCTAACCCTCAGAAAATCCAACCACCAAAGTCTAGAAACTCAGCTGTAACTGGTACAGCACACTAACAGAGAGTTAACTTTTTGCCTTTAACTTGAAATGCACTTCCAATGAAAAAATATAACCAAACTATGCATTTAAAAGACTATTTTAATAAAGAAGGGTCTATTAATCTCACTCCACGATGTGTACAACCAGCTAAAATAAAAGACAGGCCATCAGACTGTTCCCTCGAGCTCCACACCAAGGGTGCAGGAAGTGGCTCGCTCAGCCCCACATCCAAGAAACAGCCGTCCCATGGCCCCAGAGCCCTTCTGAAGTCAGTGACATATGTCTTTTAAACAAAAGAAGACTTCCCTTTCACACAGGTGTTTTCATGTGAAGCCAGCTGGAAATTCTTGCAAAAAAAATATGCCGCCACACTTTCATATGTCCTGAGGCCAAGACGACCCAAGGTTGCTACAGCCATTTTTACGTCCATCTGAGTGCGATTACCATAATATTGGGAAAGAGTTTCCCCAGCTGGACATCACAGGGTGGTCATGCTTCGCTGAGGCAGCCAGGCCTGAGCTCTGACAGTACAGAAGTTACTAGAAGACGACGATCAGCTGCTGACCGTATGTCACAGGTGTGTGGGTTTGTGGGGTCTCGGCACTCACCTCCACGCTCACCCACATCAATCTTAGTCAAAGCGCTCCATGTGATGGGGCCCAGCAAGGGGGGTTTCAGACATGACATAGTCAGCTAAGCTACATCACTGGGTATAAGTTCAGCGGTGGCCATTTCAGGTCTGGAAAGTAAAAATCCAGACCAGGATTTTGTTTCAACCAACCACTTGAGTACTATTTGACTGTGACTCTAAGCTCAGCTGGTTGGTTGAAACAAAATCCTGGTCTGGACTTTTACTTTCTGGATCTGAAATTTCCACCTCTAAGAAAGTTATTTAGTCCCGTATTTAGTCTTGACAGGAGAGGCCCTTGTAAGAGAAGAGGATGGAATTAGGCTTAGGCTTCCGGGTGTCCATGATGCAACAAAAAAACTAAAGAAAATGTCCAGATAGGGGTAATAAATACTTAAAGCATTGCCTATAAAGGTGTGTCAGGTCATGACGGTCCAAGATAATAGAAAAAGTTTGATCGAATCAGATAAAAATTATAGAACAGCAAATTAACTGAAGTGTAACCCAAAAGTTCGGGTGAACGAATCGATGAATTTCAGCTTCATGCTTTGGCAGCATTTACTGTAATTTTGTGAGTTTACCCAGATGCAGCACCATCAGCATGTGGGAGTTCAGGGAGATGGAACGACACACCCGCAGTGAGGGGGGGGGGGGTACAATTATGTTTAAATGAGCTTCATGTTGGTGTATGATCTGTCAGAGGGTGTCAGCTTAAGCATTATAACATCTCTCCTAAAACCACCCCTGTATGAACAGCAACCGTCCGATAGATCCATGTGTTTACGTTTATTGTTTATTGTGTTACTGTTAATTTTCATATGTTGTACTGTTAAAAGTGGGCTTTTTTTCAGGGTGGTGCGTGGCCCAGTGGGTTAGGCTGTGCTGTACATGCGATCAGAAGGGCACTGGTTCAAATCCCAGCAGCAGCAGAGGGATGTCACCTTTGGGCTCCTGACGCAGGGCCCAACTGCTCGGACACTGCTTTAGATACAACCAGCAACTAAAAGAATTAAAAAAAAAAAACTGACACACAGAAACAGGTTCCACGTGTTCTTTGATCAACTTATGAAGTGATGAAAAGGCAGCAGAGCACCAACAGGGACTGGGGTCGATACCCCTATATTAGGACTATGGCCTTCATCCCAGTGATTGCAGCAGTAGTCCAAGTTTGATATGACCCCCAAAAAGAGAAGAAACAAAAAAAAAAAAAAAAAGACACAGAGAGACGGGCTGAATCTTCAGAGTGGCACCACCACACTTTACTACAAGAAAAGGACCTGCTTTTCAACCAAGGAAGCTGCCCTCCACTTGCATTGATACATCAGGAGAAAAACATAAGCAAAAAGACAGGACAACTCACCATACATGGAGCAGAAGCGTGGACATGGTACCCTTGGGAGATCACAACACAAACGTGTCCGTTACATCCATCCCTTTGAAGCCACTCACCCAGCAGAACGAAAACCACAAGGTGCCCAACTCCATCCCCCAAAAGGCCAGAATCTTAAAATGCCAGGCTGAAAGTTGAACGATAATTATAACTACAAAACAATCAAGGAAAACACCTTGACAACTGGCAATGCACTGTTTGTTGTTGAGGCCGACCCACTATCGCGGGAAGGACATTGGATCCTTCATCATCTGTACTCATAGCTGTGGGGCAGCTACTGGTTTGGTAGGTCACCCTACCAAATGGATGTTAGTTCACCACAGACAGACCATCACCATAAGCCTTAGAGGTCATTAGTGCATGTTGGAAACCCATTGCAGGGACCCATGGTACAGTGCAACCCTTGTTAATCCTTACACTTCCTAGAACAGCTTCTGGACGAACCCTAATCAGAATAGCAGCCACTGGACACCTACGTATGGATGGTCTTCACTGACATTGCAGGCAAGGAGGGCGGAAATCATCGACAAAGTCCACACATCACTTGACAGACTCCATCATCACGGTCTAGTTCACCCAGAACAATGTCACACGCTTATAGTACTTCTGGCACTGCCCCCCACCAGAAAGCAAGACTTGTATTTCAGGTCCCTCATTTTCAAACAAGTGGGCCCACCCATCCCAAGAAACCACAGCAACAATAGCCAAGGTAACTAGAGAAACTGAGAACTCAGCTGAAAACTAAAAGATGTGCACCAGCTACAATGCTACAGGTGTTCATCTGCAAGGTCGAAAAATATCAATGAATAAGTCCCCAAATTAACATCTGCAGCTCCTTCATAGTTACACCTACCTTCATTTAAAAAGAGGGTGCCAGTTTAAAAACACAAGACTAAATGTCTGCAAGATTCATATAAAAATCTGCACAGTAAAAACGTGTCCAAATGCACGAGACAATAGCAAAGCAGTCTTACTCAAAGGTTTCTGGAAAGAAAAAAGAAAAGCACTAATTCTGGCCAAATGTTTTTGTGCCTGCCATAAAAGGCCACACATTTCAGCACATCCCCGTCAAAAGCCGGATCCTCCACACCGACGACTCCAACAGATCACACTCCTTGGACAAGTTTAACATTCTGGCCTTTAGGAGGCTGACAAAGACAGCACGTGTGGGGGGTGAGTGGCCCGGAGAGATCAGGGGGCGGGACGGACAGGCACCTGGTCACTGCCACACTGAACCACTTGAACACTACAGGAGATCCAATGTCGTACAGTCATCATTTAAAACATCAGCCAGTTCCATGGACAAAGGTGTGGACGGCACCACCTTGTGGTGGGTGCGTGAAATGCAGATGCGGGGAATGGAGAGATGGGGAGGGGCCTGCTGGTTACTGTTCCTTCTTCTCGGCCTCTGCCTCATCCTTGGGGGATTCCTCTGACAGGGATTCTTCATACCTGAAGGGGGGACAAGACAAGGGCCGGGGGCGGAACAGATATTAGTGTGAGGGCTGGGGGAAAAAAATACAGGCAATAATGTGTAGAGGGAGTCTTAAGAACTCAACACGAGTTTTCACCACCATGCTGAACTGCAGCGACACGACAGCTTGTTGCCCGAAAAGTAACGCAGACTGAAGGGCAACATGCAACACGCCCACTTGCTTTAAATAACAAAAACATCCTTTCAATTCTGAATTGTTAAAAATCATAACACTGACATAAGAACAGCTGCCTCGGCACAAAAGGATGGTAAAAGTTCAGAAAGCCCCCCAGTAAACAGTTTTTATTATTTTAGGGAATTGATGAGTTGTATTGCTTATAACATGGATGATGGTGTAAGCTGATAAATGGACCGGAAATGCAGGAATAGGGAGTAGGGCATCCTCTACTGTGGCAGAGGAAGGTTGTGCAGAAGTGAACCTATATGATCCAAATGGCTGGGAAAGTTCTGAGACACACAGCCAAAAAAAGCAGCATGGTACTGAGGGAGAGTTCCTTACTGAGAAACGAGCCCCTACAGGCTGGCCGGTGCACTTGTGGGGTAAAGAGAGACAAACAGAGCTTTCAAGAGGACAGACCGCTTTAAGATGAGCTAAGATAGGGAAATCCTTCGGCAGGCACATGTGGAGCGGAGGCAAAGTGGGGCAGCTCTGACGGACTGGGATTTGGGCCAGACTCTCAAACAGCAGACAGCAGCAGCTCCAAGACACAGGCGTGAATTAAGGCGATTAGGAGAGGGGTGTTCAGATGGATAAAACCAGAGAACAGGGGTGACTGGAAGCAGGGAGTATAATGTTAGTTGAGGCAGGTTTGTGATCTTGAACTGAGTGCTTAACCTGTTAAACGTCTAGCACAGGGGTCTCCAACTCCGGTCCTGGAGAGCTACTGTCCGGAAGGTTTTCTAATCCTACCTGGCTTCTGATGAGCCACACCATTTCTCAGGTAAAATACCAGGAACAGGTGTGGTTCTTCAGAAGCCAGGTAGAATAGAAAACCTACTTGACTGTAGCTCTCCAGGACCGGAGTTGGAGACCCCCGGCCTAGCAGATCAGATGGGTAAAAATCAGCAAGTTGCCCTGGTTAAAGGCATCAGCCATGTGAGTTAATAACCAAGGGCCTCCCTGCCATGCTGCACCCTAGGCAACCAAAACCATGCCCCAATGCCCCCCCCCCGCGATAAGAAGGTAAAAGTGCCGATATGGAGAAGGATAGACAAACGGCCCACCTCTGCTGTGCATGTAGGTTTGGGCAGCTATGAAACACATCCTTATCGGCCGATAAACCACCCCCGGACAGCATGGGAGTGCTGTACAAGGATACACTTAAAATTATAATGGCAACCAATACCAATAAGGGTCACCACCCCACCCCACCTGAGCCATCCTCCTCACCTGAACATCTCCGTGAGCTCTCCTTTCACTAGTGCCACCACCACTGGAAACCCAATGCATGCTGGGACCAGGTAGAGCAGGGCAGGCTGGGAAGGGAAGAAGATGTGTTACACACAAGGTCCTCCACCCAAGGCTATACAAGAAAATTATAAATGCGCAATGTGGAAGTAAGCGATGACCTACAAATGGGCAAACCTCAGGAAATATTTACTACAAAATTAAGGTTGTTTGCAAAAATTCTAATTGCAGTAACGGGTAATTTGCCCAGAACTGTGAATCATCAGCAAAACACAGTATAGTAATGGCTCATGGGCAACAGTGTAGCGACGGGGACGCTGCGGGAGGGTCACCTCACCTGGGCGTGCTTGAAGGTGTGCATCACAAATATGGTGAGTCCCAGGCCGAAAATATAGGCCAGGAAGCTGGTGTAGAAATAGGTACGGGAGTCTTTCCTCAGGCTGGGAACAGAGATGCATCAGGGTCAGTAATGACCAGAAGATGGTGCCACACACAGAAGGCATGCAGACTGTCACCAGCATCTAAGGCTTCACTCACCTAACATCAAACCGCAGGAGTAATGCAATGAAGATACCTAAAAATAAAAAGATCGTTGCCTTCATTAGTGTTATAGCACCCTCTAGTGTATGTTTAGGGGACAATCTCAATGCAGACGCAAGTTCAGTCATTATCGTACATGAGATATAGCTCCTATTAATGCTGTAATCTGTATCCCACTGTGGCACAGCACAGCCTAACCAAAGCTAACACAGGCAACCATTAAGCCCAAAGGGTGTGTGTCTGGAATCTACATATAAGCTCACAACAGCTTACCCAGTAAACTTGGTGATTTAAAAAAAATTTTTTTTGGGGGGGGGGGGGGCAGTTGCCTTGCCTGGGATGACGATGTCCCCGAGACCCAGCATGGCAAAATTGTTGGCTTGCAGACCCTTCTCTAGCAGGTCCTGTGGGAACACCACTGAGGTGTGGAGAGGAGGGAATCAAAACTCAAAAGACACAGCTATGTACATGGATGAATCACAACAGTAATGCTAATAAGATGCAGAAGAGTCTCCACTGAAAACATCGCGTGCGGTTGCTCTGCCAAAGGCCACCATCGGGACTGAACACAGAAGGTTAACAAGTATAGCAATGTAACAAAGTACGCTCTGCTTTACTCCTGAAGTACGCTCTGCTTTACTCCTGAAGTACGCTCTGCTTTACTCCTGAAGTACGCTCTGCTTTACTCCTGGAGACCCGCACCTGCTGAACACTGACAACAGCAGCTGTTTGCTTCCTCAGAGTAAAGAGATGAGATGCCCACGAATCGAAGACGGCTCAGTTGTTTGTGTCTACAGGGGCTGGACTGCTGGGGGGGGGGGGGGGGTGTCAGGGCCGAAAGGCATCGGTCTCACTCACACTTTATCGGTGCCTCAAATGACTTGGCCACGGTTACCATAACGTTGGTCCCGAAAACCTATACAGGAAACAATTACAATATCATCTTTTAACAAACATATAGCCACAGCTAATACGCCAACACCATTGGCCATCATTGTCAAGGTGCAACTTTACCTTATTAATTTTAAATGGCTGGATTTTTTAAGTCAGAATCAGTATTTTGACCACCAGTCCATTAGCTAGAACCCTGAGAGACCCACACCACTCACGCCCAAAGTTAGCCTGAGACACGCGCTAACACCCGGCCAACACGCTAACAGTTAGCGCCCCACATTTGTGCCCAGATCCTGGTATGCTCACCCAGAACACGTCATAGATGAAGAGGCCGCCTAGTAGGATGCAGCCTGTGCTCACGTTGTTGAGGTGCAGTAGCTCCACACCATTCAGCGCAAACGCCAGCCCAAACAGGTTGTTGGCCACCCAGTGCTGCAGAGAGACAGAAGTCAGGCAACACGGAACCACACGGGGCACACAAGAACACCCATAGCCCATCTGCAAGGCTGCTCATTTCCGAAATTCAGCAAAACTATACCAGACTTGAAGTACAGCACACACTATTGCTTCTAATAGTTCCAGCTTTCCTGCAAGGCATTGTGGGAAATATCATATGATGATATGCTTAATTGTTTACGCTATCTTTGTTTCTCTGCACTTTAGGTTCTGGTGCATATAGCAGCAAGGTTTTTTTGCCAGGGATTAATAAAGTTTCTCAAACACAATGAGCACCAGCTGAAACCAAAGTACAGAGAGCCACTTTCAGCCCAGGCACAGCCAGCTTCCATGTTTCTCAGTCGACGTCCATGAAAATCCAGGGTCCTGCACATTGACCTAAACATTCTTCACTGACCAACTCAGTCCACAGGCACAAACTCCTGACTGATACACCGGACACCCATCATGAGTTACACACAGGTTACACACGGGTTACACCTGATGCATTTACCTTCGTGAGGACATACCAGATGCCCACCACTGTGCTGATGCACAGACACACCAAGTCTTTAGTGTCAAATTCGTAATTGACGATTTCTGGGGAGAAAAGGAGTAAAAGGGTATGAAACGCCCCCTTCCACCCGATAGGGTCATCATGCCCATCGGCATGGCACCAAAAGAAACACATCCAACATCAGACAGGAAGGAGACAGCCCTGTAATTAAACCAACTGCAGGATGAAGTTCAGGAGGACCAGGCAACAATCATAATGTAGGATGTTTCAAACAGACTCTGACCTCAGTGTAGTTCCGGGCCACTAGATGGCGTGAGCCCTGGGCAGCTCAGACCGCCTGAGACACGAGTGTCAGCAACACTTACCCTCCCTGCCCTCCCCTGATCCCTGCGTGAAGAGCAGCTGGTACTGTCTGTTCGGCAGGTTGGCTGGAAATACACGGCTCATGAAAGGACTGCAGGGAGAGAGACAGGAGGCGGGGTATTAGGCAGGGCGGTCCGGGGGCTCGCAGGGCTGACAGCAAGGCAAAGAACAAAAGCAGGAAGAAAAAAAGGAGACTGACCTCATGGTGTGAGACAGCGCCAAAATGCCCAGCACAAAGAAGTACATGGAGAGGAGCAGGTTGATGTATTCTTGAGAGAAAACCTACGGAGAGAGACGGATTTAAGTAAAAGCCAAAGATCTGGATAAATCCAGCAAACTCGGCCATGATTCATCGCTCCTGGCGTGGAGTAGCCAGGTGAGCTGGGGGGCCTCACCTTGAAGAAGAGATATAATCCAAAGAGCGTGCAGCTGGCAATGATGGGGAAGCGCGCAGCATCCCGGCTGGTGATGGTCTCCGGCATGTCCGCGGAATTCTGGAAAAAAGGAGAGTGCCATCATGGAGACCAGAATGGAGGGTCTAACCCGCAGAGCACAACAGACAGGGTGTTAGTTCAAACCCCAGGTAACCGACACTGCCTGGCTGAGGAAGGTGCTCATCTTTCTGCACTTAAAAAAAAAAAAAAAAAAAACACAGCTGTAGAATTTAGTAATGAAGCAAGTGAACTTAAAATGGACAAGACTGCAGAGTGCAGCAGATCAAAGCCGGACCAGATCACATAAGCAGGGAGGCACCCCTTCGTCCATCTGCTCCAGCACCAGAACTCTTCCAGGCACCGTCTCTTGGACCTTTAAATTCCCGTGATGATTTCCCCACACCCATCCAAATCAGACCAGGTTACTGAAGTCACTGGTGAGTAAAAGATGACCCCATTTCCCAGTTCTTACATGTCAGGGCTGACAGAGCGACATGCTCCCAGCAGCAAACTGAAACATCACCTTTCAATTCATGCCGCAGCGAATCCCTGGGGGCAAGGCTTCATAATTAGCAGCTCATTCCTTAAATGGGCCAGACTTTTTCAAAGAGATACTAGAAAGAGCCAGTAACCATGCATGTCCCCCATCCCTCCCCATTCAGACAAACAGTAGAGTATCTAACAGAGGTCCTAAGTGGCATTCGGTGTCACGGCCAGTCAGTCATGCTTCTCCACCTCATCTCCTGAAATGAAAAATAAAAACCGACAAGCCCCCCCCCAACCCCATTTACACGAACACTGGAAAGGGGCAGGACTCCCAGACATCAAGCCCACATTAAATGTTGCAAAAGGTTACACTACATTAACTATTAATGAAATGCACACTCGCCACTGGCCCCCGAAATCTGCAAAAAGACTTGAATGACAGGGGGAAGGTGCTGGTTTCAGGTTATGCCAGCAGACATTAAACAGCGTCAGTCAGATTCATGCCCAAAACCGTCACACACATAGGCAGCGGTAAATATACCCACGACGCACTTGGAAAATGGAGAATTTAGAGAGAAAAACGAGGAGCACAAACTGGGACAGCAGCGGCTTACGCTCATTTGTAAAAGAGAACATCCTAGGACCCAGACGTTAACTGCAATAAGAGTCCCTACTCCATTGCCGTCTGCAAAAAAGTGCAAAAACGGTCGCCCATAAGAAAGAGTTAAATATAAAGAGGATTTAAGATGCGCATTAGTGGAATATCTCTAAAATCCCTATATTCCAAACATGCACGCACCTCGCAGAGCTTTGCTCTAAGTTCATGCAAATCAAAAGTATTCACGTGTATACACAATAGGCCATTTAATACCAAACATAACCAACAGTACTCAGGGAGCCCCCCTGCATGTTCTTTCCCTCCTGAAAACACCGGAGTTGACAACTTTGATCAGCTGACTGGAGCGAGATTTTCAATTCGAGACAAGTCTGCACACGCATTCACATGTATGAAAGAGTTTTATTACCTTGGAAATAGTTTGCGGGGATTTGCAAACTCACCCAACGCCTTTGCTGCAGCCTATTTTAGTTTTATAATGGAACAACAGAGATCTGCCGTGAGATTTCTTGCGTGAGCGCGAGATTCTGAAAGCACGAGTGTCACGCCAGATGCCCGAGCTGGCAGCCCTGAAACACTGTTACAGTGAGAGCAACATTGTTGTTATGCATCATCACTTTTTACCACTAAATTTTTTACCACTTTTTATCACTAAATAAGCTCACCGTCCGCGTGAGTATCCAAAAACAGCAGCCCGAATACGCGCGTATTACAGCACCGCTAATGCTAGCAAGCCGGGTAATGTCAGCCGTCCCGGATCATGCCCGCCCGAGTTCGCAGCAGGAGCTATCCCCGGCTTTGTACCTTGCTCTTGGCGCAGCTAATGGACCGCAGAGCGCCGAAGAAGATGGGAAGCAGCGCCATGAAGACCAGGCTACCGTACGCCAGCACTGGGCCCTCCGGAGACGAGACGAACTTGGCCGCCGTGGCGTTCGCGGAGTCGGTGCCGTTGGAAATTGTGGCGTTGAGGTCGTTCGGCAACGCCGCTCCCTGCTCCACATCGGCCATATTCGCAGGCGAGAAATGTGACGGAAGAAACGGGTGAAGCTAAGTCGGTGAGCCGAGCTTCAGACGTATTTAGCAGCTACCTCGGTCTCTTCCCGTTCACTACAATCTAAGGCCACATTTCTTAACTCCCACCTGGAACTGACGAAGTAGCGGAAAGGTAGTGACGTAGCGGTATCCATAACAACCGGCATCGGCCATCGTCGAGAACGAGCATATCAGCTGCAGGCTCGCGAAACAGGTGAAGAAAAATATTTCCAGTGAGCCGAGCGTCAAACGTATTTAGTGGGTGCACCTGCCTCTTAAAATTCGCTACAAGCCAATGCCGCATTTCCTAACTCTCAGCTGGAACCCGGCATCACTACCGGGTATTTCTCCGCCTGCCCGAGCCAGCAGGAAAGGAAGTGACGCCGAGGTACCCATAATAACTGGCGTCGACCGTGGTGCGCGTTGCGACATGTTTTGCGTTCATTTTTAACTTAGAATTAACTGACGTGGCCATATTTGTAAGCCATATATAGTGGTGGCCAATAGTTTTGAGTTTTATGCAAATGCTAAAATACAAATATTTTTCATTCTGCTGCCTCAGTTTTTATGATTGGAATTTGCAAATATTGATGATGATGGAGTCTGTCAGGTGATGTGTGGACTTTGAATGTTATGAAGAGTGATCAGATTAATTGCAACTAATTGCAAAGTCCTTCTTTGCTATGAAAATGATCTTAATCCCAAAACCCCATTTCCACTGCATTTCAGCCCTGCCACAAAGGACCTGCTGACATCATTTCAGTGATTCTTGTTAACACAGGTGAGAGTGTTGACAAGGACAAGGCTGGAGATCACTCTGTCATGCTGATTGAGTTAGAATAGCAGACTGGATGCTTTAAAAGGAGGGTGGTGCTTGAAATCATTGTTCTTCCTCTGTTAACCATGGTTATCTGTGCAGTCGTCATTGCTTTGCACAAAAAGGGTTTCAGAGGCAAGGATATTGCTCCTAGTAAGATTGCACCTAAATATACCATTTATCATATCATCCAGAACTTCTAGGAGAGAGGTTCAATTGTTGTGAAGAGGCTTCAGGGCGCACAAGAGAGTCCAGAAAGTGCCAGGACCGTCTCCTGACTCGGCTGTGGGATTGAGGCACCACCAGTGCAGAGCTTGCTCAGGAATGGCAGCAGGCAGGTGTGAGCGCATCTGCATGCACAGAGGGGCGAAGACTTTTGGCCTGGTGTCAAGAAAGGCAGCAAAGAAGCCACTTCTCTCTAAGAACAACATCAGGGACAGACTGATATTCTGCAAAAGGTACAGTGATTGGACTGCTGGGAACTGGGGGTAAAGTCCTCCTTTCTGATTGTCCAGAGAAGAAAAGGTGAGCGCTACCATCAGTCCTACGTCATGCCAACAGTAAAGCATCCCGAGACCATTCATGCGTGGGGTTGCTTCTCAGCCAAAGGATCACTCACAATTTTGCCTAAGAGCACAGCCATGAATAAAGAATGATACCAAAACATCCTCCGAGGGCAACTTCTCCCAACCATCCAATCCAACAGTTTGGTGACAAACAATGCCTTTTCCAGCATGATGGAGCACCGTGCCATAAGGCAAAAGTGATAACTAAGTGGCTTGCGGAACAGAACTTTAAAATTTTGGGTCCATGGTCAGCTCCGCAGACCTAAATCCCATTGAGAACTTGCGGCCAATCTTCAAAAGGCAGGTGGACAATTAAAAACCCATAAATTCTGACAAACTCCAAGCATTGATTATGCTCTTCACATAAACTAATAATAAACTGATAATGTAATTGTCAGTAAAAGCCTTTGACCCTTATGAAATGCTTGTGATTATACTTCAGGATACCATAGAAACATCTGACAAAAAGATCTACAAACACTGAAGCAGCAAACTTTGTGAAAACCAACACCTGTCATTCTCTTTTGTCTGCAACTGTACTCATTGTGTAAACTTGTTACCTGACTGTTCAGTTAAAGGTTTACCTGAGGTGCCTCCATTCCATATTTGGAAATTATTTTCAGAGGTGAGTTAAGGTAAGCACACACAGTATAAGGGAAATTTTTAGCTTAACATTTTAATGTGAAGTGTGTGCGTGCTTTGTGATTAAAATTTATACAAAAATGAATAGGCAGCATGTTGAGCGATGGACTAAGGGTTAGGCATCATGGTGCTGGTGTGTCATCTGAGCATACAAATAAAACACACACACAAATGAGACACATGAAGCCCAAAACATTTAAATAGAAATTTGTATTTACATCAATATTAACATCAAGGAACAAGAGAACAAACGCAATTGTAATTTACATCCTGGTATTATGACAACATATTCAATTGCTTTTTTATTTAACCAAGACAACGCCAAATGAAAACTTGGCTTTTTCAAATCTCAAGAATCAAAGCATTAGCACAGACTAATGTTGTGCTGGATGTATCCTTTTTTCACTTCACCAAGACAAAAATCTAGACAATTTCATGAATTAAAGAATTTGTAGATCCTTACCATCAGTCAACTAAAAAAAAAAAAGTTTCCCCCCTGGAAAACATCAAGTTACACATAGACAGATTTGTCTAAAACATTTAATTTGGATGATTCTCCTAGTCAGTTTAATTGTACTTGTATCAACATTGACACCTTTATGAAATAGTCTGGAAAAATGACAATTTCCCTGCGATGCTACAAAAAGTCACCCACTGGCCATCAGCTGTTAAAGAGATTGAAATAAACACACGCTCATCTGCAGACCAGAACCTGGTGTTTTCTTGTAAATATCACACAATACAAAATGTGTTTGCGTGTGATACGCATCTCCAGGTGCATATCAATACGTGACTACAGGGCGAGCCAGAATATATCTGGGGAGTCTTTGGATTGTGCAGATCTTACCAAAAGAAATTAACGGGGAACTGTTGGCCAGCGCCCCCTATATTCCCTCTTGGGTACTGCCCCAGTTTTGCATTTGCCTCCGGCTTCTTACCCATAAAAAGACAGCTGCAGCCCCAAAACTGTTCCTAGACTCTGCTGTAGTTTTAGGTTCTTCCATAATCACAAACAAGATGACTGAGAGGACTAAGCTGTCCTTGGTCTGGCAGAGGCCCGGCTGTTCCGTTAACACCCCCCCCCCACTCCCAGATTTCTTTCAGGACAGTTGTTTTCCAGCTCGATGAAGCTGTACAGGGACGATGGATTTTACCTCAGGGCTGTGCCCACATAAAATGTGAATAACATCTAAACAAAACGGTGTGAGAGAGTGTGTAACTGTGCAGTAGAGCACTTTCAGAGATCATCTTCCTACAGGTAGCAGGCAGGGCCCACTCTCTCCCTTTTCATGCTGCTGTATTTAGAATCTTTGTTTTTAAAATCGAACAATTTAAAATCAAAATATAATAAGAAGCACCACTTTACAAATCAAGGCTGTTTTGTCAGAAATGGGGGAAAGAGTTTAGAAATAAAAGTGCAGTTCTCATAAAGGATGTTTGATTTACAGCTGAGAAATAAGTCAAATATCAAAATAGGAATAATACACCCCCCCCCCCTCAATTTCTCCCAAGCAAAAAAAATAAAATAACAAATAAAAGCTGAATTGACCTCAAAGAAACAGAATAAGAAAAGTATACTTTAAATATTAAGCATTACAATTTGTGCAAAAACAGTATGTTACCTACAAAAGCAGATATACATTTCAAGCTTATTTACAATCTATATTCACAGACAGGAAAATTCCAGATTTGACATCACATCTAATACTGCAGTACCTTTGCTCTGAATTGATGATTCTCCATTTCTATCAGTCTACAAGCATAGAAGGAAAGTTTATTGCTTAAAACTGCATAATAAAAGGAATATCTGTGCTTACTTGCCATTACTTTTTTTTTTTTTTTTTTTATTAAAGTCCTGTTTAAAAAGATTCTTGAATAAGGCTATAATGACTAAGAAATATTGCAACAATCCTTTCAACATTAGCCTTTCTGTAAAGTGCAATCACCACTAAAACGTTAATTCTTTTTTGTTTGTACCGTAGCCCATCGGGGGCCAAAGCAAAGAGCGTTTCTGCACAGTGAAGACTACACACTGCATGACTGCTACACTTTTGTACATGTGAAACAGAGCCTCTTCATCGCAGGATCAAGACGTGTTCTACACATTGCAGGCGGAGGCGGAGCCACCTCCATCCTGCAGAAGAGCAAACTGCCTGCTCCTCCGGAACACCCACTGACAGGTAAATAAATAGATCTTGAGGATTAAAGGCTAAAAGCATTTGCACCACAGTCTGTTCCATTTACAGAAGCTTTCGCTCAGCAGCCGATGTGCTGAGGGTGAGGGAGGCTGTCCTGGCTGCAAAGAGGCGGCATCCAGATGTAGTCCTGCCCACAACCAGGCCTTGTGAAGCACCCAGACACCACTGGGGTCTCTGCTGGGTTCACAGTGAGGTTTCCTCCCATGCCTGCTGGGGGTATCAACAGTACTTCTGTGGAAGAGGGAGGAAGACCTGGGTTCAGAGACCTGGTTACCAAGATTCACGGGAGGAGAAAAGGCCACAGTGGTAAAGGCCACCTGCTATCCCTATTGTCACTTCATGACAATAAAGCCACATTTCCCTGGGGACACGCGCCCCCTTCCCTTAATGATTTTAATGATACAGAGAATGTGCCTTGACCTGGGGGGGTGGGGTTCTGAAAGGGACACCTACTTGTTCGGGACCCATCTGCATCCTGCCCATGACCATAGGGTTCACGCCCATCTGGCCCGGCATCTGGCCCATGTTGGCAGCGCCGGCGCCCCCGCCGCTGGGCATGGAGCCGTTCATCATCATGCCACCATAGGGCGACATGTTCCCCTGCTGGCCAAACTGCTGCTGAGGGTAGGAGCTGCAACAGGAGGCATCGCCCATGTGGGTGAGTAATATTAGTCCCGGGAGCAGGGGTCTGGCACAAACTACAGCAAGGCACTTAAAGTGCAGAGAAACAGACATGGCGTGCAGAACGAGACAAAGTGCAAAGACACAAAGTACACAGCACATGAAGGACAACCCAGAAAAGGATATTAATGATGTTAATGAAATTAATGAATATAATTTTACAAAAATGAATGTGGGGTATATGGGTAAATACACACAGAAACACACTATTCCCCTTGTGCCACAAAGGTAACTGAACTGCTGCTGTATAAACACTGAGGCCAAGATATGTAACAGAGCATGTGGAACAAAAGGGGAATTTGTCCAAAGTGAGGCTTCTTCTTTGGCTGGACCTTAAAGCAGGGGGCACTGTGCACCACGGCCACGCCACGATACGTACTTGCTGCGGACCATGCCCCCTTGCGGTGGCCAGCCTTTCATGTCAGCTGCCTGGTATATGGAGCCTCCCTGGGGGTGCTGCTGCATCATGGGGTTCTGCCCAGGGCCCATGTGGCTGGGCATCATGTTACCAGGTGGGCTGCCTGCCGACTGGGCGAACGACGGCTCCCCCTGCTGGCTCATACCTAGAAATGTGATAAAGGAAACTATGTTAATAATAATAAACATTGATGGTGATGGACAAATTTTCACTCTCCATTTCCATCAGTCAGCAAGCTCATAAAAAAACAGTGGTAAGAGTTGCAGTGCCATTCCTTCAAACACAGTCTGCAGAAATGCAGACTTATGGAAAGTGTGCATAATGGAGTCAAAGTGTTTGTGAGGGTGCCTTCATGCACTTGACGATCTGACAGTGGGACAGCCCTAAGACCCCAAGGACTTAGCAGAAACACGCCTCAAAGTCTTTGAGCCTGTGGGTGTGGACACTGGGGTTGGGCCTGTTAGTCAGCGCCGGCTCCGCCCCTGACTGCCAGTCGGTCAGCGCTGTCTTGTGCTGCCAGTGGGTCTCACCATAGTTTCCCCCATATGGGTAGGACGGCTGTTGCTGCTGCTGCCCTGGTTGATTCATAGGGGGTCCCGCCATGGGGTGGTCCATTCCTGGGGGGGCTGTGACGTTGGGTGGGGGGCTGAACCCCCCTGCGACGGCGGCCTGCTGCTGTTGTTGCTGCTGTTGCTGCATGAGCATCATCATCCTCTGCCTGCGCAGCTGCATGTTTAACATCTCCCTGTTCCTCTGCGCCACCATCTGCGCATTCAGAAAGCCGGCCTGCCAGAGAGGGATGGGGTGAGCAGTGGAGGGGCGGAGTTTTAGGGGGCTGCCTGTACTGATGGGCCCTGACTTATACCGATGATGTTCACAGTCAGAATGGTCTATTCAGAGATAATAGTGTGTTCGGTCTAAGGTAATGACAGTGTCTGGTGAGAAAACAGGTTCAGGCCTGTAGTTTAACACCAACCAGTCTGGTCACGTAACAAAGGCTGCTGGGGGCACAAGCTGACAAAACACTGCAATGCTCACACTGTGATCCCAGTGGAGGAAAAAGCCATCGTCTCAACATTTTTTGCACCACAAACCAATTTTTACCATGAGAGCTCAGTCGCAGACCCTATATCAAGTATAGGTTTAAATTAATGCAAGCAGTGTACTCTGCAATTTACGCCAATCAATGCCCATCACATAAATCTGATTGGATGTGCCAGTGAATTTCAAATTAAGCATCTGTGGTTTGGAGTGTTCAGTAGTCTTGCGCTAAGCATTTGCAGACCCAAGACCTGTTTACATAGGTTAATTCTAGGATTGGGGCTGGGAAATCTGATCGTGGATCAGCATAGTAGCTTGCTGGTTTTAAAATGCTAACATTTCCAACTCTGCCTCATGACCCTTTCAGAATGTGCCATAACCCATCGCTACCCATGGCCTGAGAATGGCTGCACTAGACATACATGGTTATTAAACAACAGGAAGCTGTGGGTCAGCACACGGCCCCCCTGACGGCTGCCAGCTTGCTTGTCACACATCCCAGTGACACACACAGTGGCTCACTGGCTGATCCATCACCACGCGCATGTGTCACACATCCCGTACTAACTGCGGTCCTGTCTATATCCCTGACTAATTCACAGAATGTGACCATGAGACTCAGTTCAAAGGCTCTCCATGGATGCAAAGCAGAGCTCACAGCTGAACAGAATTTGATTAAAACACATGGTGCTGAGGGTTTGGCATGAGGTGCTTAGATGCGTGTGGCGCGTGCAGCGCTCACCTGGCCGCCCATGCCGGGCTGCATGCCGGCCCGGAGCCCAGGGCCTCCCGTGGTGGGGCCCTCCATCTTCATGGCCAGGCCTTGCCGGGTCTGATTCATGAACTGTGATAGTAGGAACAGCAGCAGCACATAAGCATACAGTCACTGCTAACGGCCCAGCTGCCGGCTCACTGCCAGCACCCCTTAAGGGGTCCATGTGACTTTTTTCCTGCAATTGTGTGTGGGGGGGGGAGGGGGTCACCTGCTGTCCCTGGAGTCTCTGCTGCAGTTGCAGGCGCAGTGGCTTGGTGGCACTCATCATGCGAGGCCGCATCATGCTAGCACGGGGGTGCACGCCTGCCCCGGGGAAGCCGCCCTGCCCTGCCATGCCGCCCATGCCTGGTCCGAAACCCTGCGGCTGGCCAGGCGCCGGGCCACCCCCGTAGGCGGCCTGCATGGCCATACCAGGGCCGCCTGGGTAGCCTGGGCCATATGACGGCTTCTGTTCCATCACTGCAGGCGAGTCCTGGCCAGGGAAGGGCTCCAGTGGCTGTTCTGACCCTTGACCCTTGATTGTGGGGGGTAAGTTAACATTGTAATCTCTTTTGGATGAAAATGAGGTTCTCTGTCACAGGTGAGTATCAAAACATTTATTCTACAAATCAGGACATTGACTCTTTCGCTGTACTTTCATCTGCCATGTAATGCCAATTATCACTGTTACTACAGAATCCCGTGTAATACTTTCCCTGACATTCTTTGTACTGTTACTGGCTATTGTTATTTGTTATGGGTCCAAGCAGCAAGAGGTGCTGGATACCTATTATTTTTGTTTATTGTCTATTAATGTCTGAATGTCTTTTCTGCCATCTAAATCCACCTATCTATTATATGGTGAGCTGTAGACACTAGTAAAACAAAACAGCAAATAGCAACAGTTCTGTTCAAAATAACTGGTTTTTATCACATTGAGGGGACATTTGGTCCTTACAATGTAATATATACATGCCCCCCCCCCCCCAACACACACTCACTACCAGCGCCCCACGTCCTCTGACCTGGCTGACGAGGTCGGGGATGCCCAGCGCGCGGTCGATCTCCTCCAGTGCCATCACATCCGTGTTATTCAGGAGACAGTCCAACTGGTCCAGAAGAGCTCGCTCATCACTCTGGCCCTCGCCACTGCTAGGGGGCACTAGGAGGTCATCCAGGGGGCTGCCAAACTGACGCCTGAAAAACAGGAGAAGGTGGTCTCACTCACATACTAGCAGATCCCTCACGGACAACACTTACTCGATGATGTCCTTCCGTTTTCCCCGTTTAATGCTGAACACCATCATGGCACCCCCTTGTGGATCACTGCGCTATGGACTGACCTTCCCCGGTTGCCCTGCGCACCATGCTCCATTCCCATTGATCCATCTGGCCAGGAAGGGGAGGGACTGGGGCCACCCTGTGGTCCAAAGGGACTCAAGCCCATGTTGCCATCACCTGGACCTACAGAACAATCAGATCAACTAGTGGTAGGATTGCAGTGACACACACAGACTCACACACACAAAACACACAAACATGGACCCAGACCACGTACCAATGTCCATTAGCTGCTGCTGCAGCATTGAGCGGGCGGCAGGAACACTGTTGGACCGTCCGACCAGGGGCCCTCCTCCCATCATGCCCTTGGGGGGATAATCCATGCCAGGTCGTTGCATGGATGGGTGACCAGCAGAACCCACTGGACTGCCACTAGATGGCGGCATGCCCCAGTCTACTGAGGATCCCATGGGTGATCGCTGGGGACCCCCCATCCCCCTGTTCATCAATCCTGTACGGAGAAATAAGACCAGTCTCGGGGATCACCTACTGCCTGACCACAGCAACTACGGAAAATGTATCCTGCTGACACTTTGGGATTTTTAAGGTTAAGAACTTCCAGAATGTTCTAAGCTGCAGCATCTGTGCAGTTTCTCATTTCGGACAAATATTAGCATCCAGAGACCCAGGACAAGACCACCAAAGCTAGACCCATACGTTACTGAATCTTTTGAGGGGTACTAGACCTGGTGCCCCTAACGTTGTTAGCTGGAGACACCCACCTGCGTTGCCAGGGAAACCATCAGCCCCGCCCATCGAGCCCACACCTTCTGCACTCTCCTGCTTGATGGGTCCGGGACAGGGGGCGCTACGGCGACCCGGAAGACCTGCGCCTGTGGCGGGCTTTGCGTCCATAGACAGGGCTCTCTGGAATGGAGCTCGAGACCCTGAGACCATACTCGGACTCCTGGCATCTGGAAGCAGAGAAGAGTCAGCCTCAGGACCCAAGCTGCACTCAAAGTATGCTCTGGATTCTTAATTACGCTCATTTGGCTTGGGCACACAATCATCCAATAAGACGTAGGCTTTCCACCACAGACACAGCAGCAGAATTCAGGACAGACGCTACGGAAATTAAAAGGTAACCTTCAGGTTTTGTGACAGTGGCCTTTATCCCCTTGCAACTCAGGGGAAATTTAAAAGGCTTCTTCAGCTAGATTTTTTATTACCTAAAGAACATATTATTCTACAAAAAAGGGGTAACTGCTTATTTTTTTTTTTAGTGATGATCCCTGGTCCCACCTTCCCAAACTTTTTAGCCCATGACTCCCATTTTGCCCCCCTTGGTAGATTTTTAAATTTATCACACTTGACTGGTTGAGATTATGGTTATAATTAATTTTTTCAATTTTTATCAACATACTCTGGAAATCATGTTGTGAACCCCCACTTTTGGAACCCTTTAAGCTAGTTTAAAGTTCTGCTTTGAAATGTAGCATCTCATTTTTGGGTCTGACATGCAGCACTGCCGCATGCCCTACACACACCCCCTAAACCCAACTTACCGTGGCTGTTGTCTGTGCAGCTGGCCTGCTTGCCCCCTCCTTCACTCCCTCCTCCAGAGGTCTCTGGGAAGAAACCAGAGCCTGACCCTCCAAGGCCCCCCAGGATCGACTCCAACTGGAGGATCATACAGAGGACACCACATCAGTCACAAAACATGGAGGTGATGGGGGGTCACGTGTCAGCTGGTCGGGGAGCAGTTCTGCGTTACCTCATCAGGAGGTTCAGCCTTGATCTTGCCCTCCTGGCCCTCGGGGACTGGGCCGGCCTTGTTCTCCAGCTCCTCCATCTTGGGCTCAGCCTTTTTGGAGTCGTCCTTGAGGAGGTAGTGCAGGAGCACATGGGGCTTCTCCTTCTTGGGGCTGTGCTGCTCCTGTTGTTTCACACCCCCCACCCCACCCACGCCTCCCTGCCCTGACTCTGCTCCCCCTGGCTCTTGCACACCCATGGCCTTTCCCGTGGCCTCAGCGGTGATCCTGGCCACCTCATCAGGGGTGTTCCCATTCTGGAGCAGCTTGTGGAGAATTTTATGCTTCTCCTGCAGGGGGTGGTTAAAGTGGGCATTAGGGCCAGTGGTGGCGGCAGAGGAGGAAGAGGAGGTGCCACCTTGACCCGGCGGCCCAGCCCCAGCTGAAGAGGAGGACACTGAGGCAGAGGGAGGGCTTGCAGCTCCTGTCACGGTGAGATCCTCAGTAGGTGAGGTGAGAAGCTGCAAAAGTTTTCGATGGCCCTTGCTGTCCGGCAGCCGCCTGGCTGGAGCTTCAGCACTAGCTGGTGCTGCCTCACTGGCCTCCCGGTGCTGGGGCGCCTGGCCATCGGGCCCTGGAGGGGGTGTTGGGGCGCTGGGGTGTGGTTCGGGGCTCCTGGAAGCCCGGCTCTGCTGTGGAGGGGAGGCGCTGGTGCCAGGTGAGCCATCGGGCCTGTGGGTGGGTGGGGTCAGCGACGAGCTGCCCACCCCCTCGCTGATGGCCTGGAGGGCGTTGAGGGAGCTGCTGGAGAAACCACCAGAACCACCAGTGCTGCCCGGGCCTAAGGGGGAGTGTAGACCTAAGCAGGCACACACGTGTCTCAGTGCACATGCAAGTGCCCACATGCATGCCACATACATGTCCACATGAACGAGACAAAATCATCCTGCACTACTTACGAAAATTGCTCTATTGCTCTGACTTGTACCCACCATCATCACAGTCCTTTGGCAGCTAATGCAGGCTAAATTTGGAAAAACTGCTACCATAGCAACATAAACATGCATGTCTATTGGTCATTGCTGATATCATCAGCGATTACTTTCATTAAAAATATGCCACTGGCAGTAGCCATCCTGTGGCTGTAACATTTTCGAAAAACGCATTTATTAGTTGCATGCTGATGAACGTCACCTTTACGGAGCACTAAACAGAGGGACAACGGGGGGATTTTCATATGTATCACTATGTGAATCATGTTTATCTAGCTGCATGTCCATCTCACCAAGCAGAACTAGACACGAGACACCACAGGCTAAATGCTTCGACTGTGACTAGCTGGTATATCAGCTCGGCCGACGTACCTCCTGGCGAAAACTGGCTGGCTCCAGTTTTGGGGCTTCCACGCATTCTTGGGGACATCATCAGGTTGGGCTGGGGAGCACTCATACTAGGGCTGCTTTGGGTGGGGCTGTTCATGCCCAAGCCATACCCCCCACCCTGAAAGAGGGGCAGCTGATGCTGATGCTGCGACATGCCAGCTTGGTTCATCTTACTCATCGGATTCATCTGATTCATCAGATTCATCTGACTGGCTGGATTCACCGAGTTCATCTGGTTCATGGTGTTCATGGGATTCATTGAGTTCATCTGGCTCATGTGATTCATTGGATTCATCTGACTCATTGAGTTCATCTGGTTCATTTGATTCATCTGGTTCATTTGATTCATCTGGTTCATTTGATTCATCTGGTTCATCTGGGGCATCTGATTCATCTGCGACATTTGATTCATCTGATTCATCTGCATCATCCGGTTTCCACCACTGCCGTACATGACTCCGCCCATCTGGCCCTCGTTCATGCCATAGCCCCTGTTCATACTCATGCCAGGGCCGCCTACAGGGGGCATGTTCATCTGGGTGTCTGTGTTGGCATTTCCCATGCCCTGTGGCCTCATGGCAGTCTGTCCAGAGCGGTAGCCATTCTGCTCCCTGTGACAGAGAAGAAAACTCCTCGTTTTCCTTCATCATCACGTTTGGAATACCTGTCAGCCAGTGATCTGCAGTGGACTTATGTTACTTCTTAGTAACAATGTTGGTGACCTATTCATGGAGATCTGTTTGATGTCTCAATGAATGTGAATGACTGCTGGTTTTGATGCCTCAAAGAATGGGTTGGCAACCCCCAATGATACGGCCTCAGAACTCATTTTGCCTACTGTTACTGAAACACTTCATTAACTGGGCAAGCATAATGTGAATGACTGCTGTGTTCTGATTCATAGACTCATGGCAGATACTTTTTGCATTGGAGTGGACTGGGGGAACCCACAACCTACCGGTGCAGCATGTGGGTAGAGATGAAGCCTTGAGGCTCATTGGTCATCTGATTGCGACATAAAACGCTCTTGGTTCGTGCTGCTACCATGGTACCATCCGCCAAGGTGAAGCGGTACGTTGGGGTCTCTGCCTGGCCCTGCATGTATGCTGAGGACACAAGTGAAAAGCATGCTGGCAACTCAACACAACTGAAAATGAGACATGTCAACAAAAAAAAAAAAAAATCGAAAAGAAATTCATTGCAATTCGCTTCAATGTGCAATGTGCAATAATAGATGAAGGAGTTTGCATGTTTGCATGTTTCTGGACTGTAGGAGAACCAGGCCCCAGGTAATACTTTTGAATAGGTTTGAAGATGAATGATGAAGTTGCATATGAAACACCTTTACAAATACAGTTCTCCTGGAATCGCGACCTGCATTGTTAAGTCTGCTAAGCCAAAGAGTCATAGCGAAGTGGCAGCTGAGCGAAAGAGCAGTGCAGAGGCCGCTGAGGGGCAGCACTAGGCGGGGCACAGCTACCTTCATGATAGTGGCGCTTGTGGGACCATGGCTGGCCTTCGCTGTGGTACAGGAACATCTGGAGGCACTGGCGCAGAACGTCTTCCCAGCCGGGTCGCATCGAGGTCCGCAGAGTGCCAGGGGAAATATGGACCAGATTGCCTGCATGACAGAAGAAGTAGAAAGTCAAAGTCTGTAGGGGGTACCAGAGGGCTGGTGGGGGGGGGGGTGGTGGTAGTGGCGGGCAACACATACCGGAAAGCTCATGCCCGGTCGCGAAGGTGTCCGAACGCACCACAGCAGTGATGCGGCGCGCCACGCAGATCATACAGGACTGCAGGTCTGCAGGCGGCACGACGGCATAACAGGTCAGATCCCACAGCTCCCGTGACACCACACAAACAACCCCCCCCCCCCGCCCCGCCCCTGAGTTGGGTACCCTTACCTTCCCCCTCCTCCATCATGGCACGGGGCTGACTGAGGGCGAAGCACTGCATGGTCTCGTACCGGGGGGGGCTCTCGGGGCCCTGCTCAGGGGGGCCGTGACTGTATTTCACCAGCATGCGGCAGTTGAAGGTGTGGCTTTTCTGCCGGGGAGCCTCGCCTGCCCATGACACGCCGTTCGCTGTCAGGGGAGCGTGAAGTCATGTGTATATATGCACACAGGTGTGGACACACACACACACACACACACACACACACAAGGCGGGCCATTAGTCCTCCCACGGCTGCAGAAAAGGCAGAATCTCTGACACACCCCATCGCTGACAATCTTTGCGACAGCCTGTCTGGCGTCTGACAGGAACACCATGCTTATCGCAGGGAGTCTGACATCCTCCCCCCTTTTTGTGTAATTAAGGAGCAGCAAGCTCCCATCACACCTACATCCAGCCCCCCACCCCCCCACCATGTTTTCTGCATCTATGATACTTATAAAATGTTTTTAAATCAATATGTTTCTATATCTTCCTGGGATGAAGGTTTTGCTCAAGGTTATGATAAGCTCGCCCTGCTCTCATTTTTTTCACTGTGCTTCCCCCGCCATGTTTTGTGTGACAGTAACAGCCAGATGGCGCCCAGCACAGGAAGTAATCATGAGCACAGTCTGCCCTTAAAGCGACCTTATCTGATGTGGCATGCTACAATTGGTTTAAAATGCCAAGTCATTTGGTCAACAAAGGTCACACACACAGCAATGTTTTTAGCAATGGCACAGTTTATAAATTTGTCAGTTGTGAAATGTGACCATGGGGAAAAATAAGGTGAAAAAGTCCACCAAAGTTAAGTTTTAAATCTGTTCCTTCATCTTTTTGGCAGAAATTTGACATCTACTTGCCACTTCTCCTGATTGCCATGGGGTGTCTGCGGTAGCAGGCTGAGCAGGTCACACCAGACGCTAACTTATTATGGGGGCTCCCCAGATGTTCAAGAGACCTGGGAGATGTAATCCCTGCAGTGTGTTCTTAGTCAAACAAGGGGCCTCCGCCCTGTGGACATGCCCGGAACAGCTGCCCTGGGGGCCAATCGGGTGGCAAGATGCTGGAATCACCACAGCACAGACTCCTTCTGACATGAAAAGCATTAGCATTAGCTCAATTTCAAGGTCCTGCCAGATATCTCACCCTGTCACGGAGAGTGAGCCCTGCAACCCTGCAGAGACACCTCATTCCAGCCACCTGTACGTGCTCCCTTGTTCTTTCTGTCTTTCTGCTCATGACCGTTTGTGAGAGAAGTCGTCATGGCTGACAGCTTAACCCCCCCCAACCATCATAGATCCCTTCAGTCGCTCAACCAATCTGCCTGTCAATCTAGTGTTCATAAACGTGATCCCAGGGTGATCTGGATCAAAGGAACAATCCACTGTTCTGTGAGAGCACCATGGCCTCATTTTCACTCAGCACCGAATCAATCAAGAACATCCTGGAGGTCCTGGTCAGATGAGGCCAAAAGCACAATATCTGAAAAAAGCACGATTTCATTTCTAGCCCCCACACCAGTCTGTCGATTAAAATCATAAACAGGAGAAGAGACTAGAATCATCCTTGATGAAGGCCAACGCCCATTGTAAACAATTCAAATTTTGTGTGGACAGTTGCATTCATCCCAAAGCGATCTTCAAGTAGTTCAAGTAGTCAGCCATATTGGCTATGTGAGCACAGCTGTCTTATTAAAGTTCCAAAATGTGAAAGGTTAAAGGTCACCAGGTCATACTGCATAGGACACTTACCATTGGACTTGGGCAGGTTTTTGTGGAATTCCTCACGGTCCTCCTGGTGGAGGATGTTGTAGACGGTGGTGCCAATCAGCTCCTCCTGCTTGAACTGCAGGTACTGAGTCACATTGTCCGACACAAACACCACACTCCCCTCCCGGTTGACCACGAAAAGGAAGCCATCCAGGGCCTGCATGGAAGACAGAAAGACAGGGGGTGCCACAGTCAGACCAAACATGGGCTGGCCCACATCACAGCCAGCGCTAGGCTGCCTAAGCAGACTTTCCTGGAATAATGCAGCAGGTTCCTTAACTAGTGGGTACACAGCTGTATCCTGTGCTCAGAATAGACCACCTTGGTGTTACGTGAATAGCTTTTCATATATCAAGTTCAAATGGTGTTTTGTGCAGCTCTTGTTCCCATATCTTGCACACTTTGGAAGCTCAACCTAGCAAAAGTTGGCTCCTTGACAGCTGTATCCTTATTATGTACCATCTCCTTCATTTGTATGTCAATTTGTTTAGCAGACATGGTTGTCCAAACATAAATGCAACTACTTAGCACCATAGCACCAAGGTAGCTAGTTGTATTAAAACTGAGCAAAGCTTACATTTTCACATCTACAAAGAAAAATGGAAATTTAACAATTTGCATGCGCAGTTCATTCAGGGCTGCCAGATGAGTAGACAGCAGATACGTTACCTACACAATTAACAAGAGTTTTTGCCCAGAAATCACTGCCAATGTATCTACTTATGGTACAATTCCAGCAATGCTGGTGCATGATTTTCTTTTTACTTGCCTGGCAGACCCTTACACAAAGTGCCGTACAACTGAGAGCAGGGGTAGCCAGTCCTTGGAGCAATTGGGAGTTAAGAGCCTTAGTTAAGGACCTTGCTCAAGGCTCCAAAGGTGACATGACTTTTCAACCCAAGGGATTTGAATCGGTGACCATCTGATCACAGCATCCTAACCCACTGAGCCCCTGCTGATGAGGTAATGATTGGGCCGCTGGTGCCATGCTGTGCTTGGTCACATCCTACAGCTTACACTGCTGCATGTCCTCCCTTCACTCCGTGAAGTGCCGTGCCTTGATGGTGCGACTACCACACTCACCTGCAGCAGAAGCGGCCCCAGGTGGTCCTTGTCAATGACTCCCTGGCCTGTGGAGGAGACATCGGCCTTCTGGACGTCATCGTCGCTAGAGCAGGTTTTCCCTGGGAGTGGGTGAGGAACGAGTCACCATATGCACCAAACTGTGTCTGAAGTCTGATCATAGCTTGGTACCTGTATCATCCCCTCAGTTCTCAGATATTCACCATTCGTCACCTTCATTTAATACTAAGACAATCACTATTATTGCACTATTCCAGCGTCTTTGGCCAAAATGTCCGATTTAGTAACTTCCAAAGCTTTTCTTTCTACTGGTTCGACGGGAACAAAAGCAAGGCGTACTGAGGCTGATGGCCACCAGGAGGCAGCATCACGTAGCTCAGTAATGCAGAGAGCTGTGCAGTGATCTAAATAGGCACAGGACATTGACCCCTGCAGAACAGCAGCGCTTGAGGAGGAGGGGGGGCTATTCTGGCAACTTGCTGAGGAGGACATACAGCACACTTACAAGATGACATGCAGTGCTGTCATTTGTTTCTGACAAGGGGAACCGCAAGTGGAAACACATAATTGACCGGAATGACATATGTTTTATCAAATGCTTCAATGTGAATATAAGGGCAAGAGAGCGGTTTCAATTTTCACTTCCCGAAAGAGAATGTCAAAGCTAGGTGTGGCCCCACCCACTTCCTGTTGAGAAGGTGAATGTTCTGAGAAGTGACATCACTTCCTGGCTGGTTTCACCAGCTGATCCAGCACCAGTTGCATAAACAAGTTTCAGAATCAGGAACGAATAATAAATAGATGGACATCACAAGTGCACAATGTAGTTCTTGGATTAAAAAAATGCTCGCTCATTAAAGGACACATGGAAAGAATATAAAGATCTGCAAATTATATTTACTTCCAAGAAAAAGATAATTTGTACTTTCTGTGAGAGAGGTATTTTTTCCAAATGAGCTTATCAGACTTTTCTTAAGCACAGACACAAACCAGCACTGAGGTGAGACAGGCAACTCTTATCGATATTCAGTAGAGGAGGAACACTGTGGCCAAGTAGACTTCAGACAAATAAGACCAACAAGTCTTCTTCCCTTCACAGAAGCATTTCAGGTCATTTAGCCTTTGCAGTACCTGAGATTTCATCATGGTTAAATCACTGTACAAGACGACCCTTTAAAGATACACCCTTTTAGTTTTGAAGTACGGAAACCGCCGGGACCGTACGGAAAGACTCACGACTTTAAACACGAACTCGGATCATTTAGCAGGTCACAGGCATTCTCCCTAGGACACCGATTCAGCTCGGCGCCTGATCTTCACACGGGCTGGAGTCCCAACCTGCAGACCCACAAGATCTTGCTGGGGTGCAGAGAGGCCCCACCTTGTTCTTTGATCTGCCGGATCTGCCGCACCGTTTCCCTGAGGATGGCGCACTTGTCCGGTTTCACGTTGAAGCTGTCGATGTCACCGAGGTTGGCTGAGATCAGCTCGGCCAGTTCCTCGATGTACTTGCTTTCCTGCTCCCTCCGGCGCTTGTCGCATCTGCATGCAACAAAGGGGGTGGGGGGGGGGTCATGTGAGGGCTTATGCGCTAATTAAAGACCATCCCAGTTATGAAAGATTTCTGGGAGTCCAGGGAGAATTCTGCTTAAAAAGGCCTCAACACCTTCATTCAAGTGGTTAAAGATTTTTCTTAAAAACATCCTTCCGTCCGTCTGTCCATCCATCCATCCATCATCCATCCGTCCAAATCACTTATCCAGTACAGGGTCACATATAGTTATTTCACTTCATGATTTATTTTTTTTAATTTAGTATCTGTATTCGTTTCAGTTTATGACAACACTAGCCCCAACATCCCCAGTGCGCATGTACACATACACTGGCATCGTCAATCAACGTAGAATAAGTCCAGATTGTAGCCTAAATGTTTTCTCAAACACATATTTAATGGAGATTCTAATGGAGCAAGCAAACAAGCTTATGGGTTTAATAATGAGTGTATTTATCAGCTACAAGGACAAAAGATGTTCAAAAGCTCCCCATATTAATGGTAATTTAATAAACATAAACAGACAATTAGGTTGGGTTTTGCCTCTTCTGGCTGCCCATCATCCAGAATAGCACCCGTGTGCTTTCCCTTCAGGTGACCCTGCATAGCGGTAGTGCCGCCGAGGTACGCCATGGAAACTTTGCACAGTGTACAAACCACCTTTTTGTTTAGTGATCATTTGAACTACTCCCATAATTTCGTAGTGATATTGAAGGAAAACTTTTATTATGATGAATTGAAACGTTTTAGAAATCAAAAAGTTCATTTTCATTTCCAGCTTCAATGTCAACGACTATGTCGACTAACCACGGCAGCCCTAGACATTATGAATCATGGGATTGGTCTCACTTGGTGAACATGCAACTAATGCATCCCTGATATTTGGGGCGGGGTAAGAATGCCATGAGGGGATTTTTTTGTTCGTTCTCTGGAACTGGTCTTTGGAAATGGAAGGTGACGTGAAACAGATACGCAAGAACACAAGTATGGTCAAGTACGCATATTGAGAAACACCCAGCACTTCCCATCCAGCCACTGCACCACCTTGGTTAAACTCTCTCATTCAAAAGTCACCAAAACAGTTTTGAACAAAATAAATTTGCTGTATAATCTTCCAGTCAGAGGATCAATCCCTGAGAGAAGAATAGCGCCCCTTTAGGACTGTAGGAAGACTTACCCCAGGCCAGGTGTCTCGCAGGTGGAGAGCTTGCGTTTCCGGTCAGAGCACAGCTGCCCTAAGGAGTTGTCCCCCAGCCCACTCATCTTGAGCACATATCAGCACCTGGTGCCACAGACATACACAACAGGAATGAACATGGACGCATCCTCCCGGACGCACAGAGGCTTTAAAGTGACCATGCTGCAGGAGGCAGAAACACTCGGGGTTCCTGTTGCTACGACGCTCTCGCCCGGGGGCCAATGTGCAGCTGAGAATCGCTTAGCACTCAGTTATCCCACAGACGACGGCACATGGTGAGGCCGGTTAGGGGAGGGTCTCTCTGCTGGGTCTGACCGCAGTGTGGCCACGGCCGAAAGTGGACGTTTCAGGTCCAGAAAGTAAAAATCCAGACCAAGATTTTGTTTAAACCAACCAGCTCAGTACTCTGTGACTGTGACTCTTTAGGCTCAACTGATTGGTTGAAAAAAAGTCTGGATTTTTACTTTCTGGACCTGAGATGTCCACCTCTGGGTACGGCACAGGGATACACAGGACACACCTGTACTTCCTGTTAGCTGGAAAGGTGTCCAGGTTTACACTGAGTTGACAATAACAAAATAATATCTTTATCGCTCAAATGGCTTATTTTAAAAGTTCACTGCACGTGTCTAATTAAACAAAGTTATTTTCCCTCACCAGAGACAGAAACCCTTCTAGTGACCGGCTTCCCAAGGTGAATTCTGAAGCACATCTCCACCTATGACACTGATTAACCGACGGTATCCACCCAATCACAGCTCTGGAGCACCCTGGCTACCCACTAGCTGATTGGCTGCCAAAACAAAGAAATTACCTCCAGCAAGGCAGCCACGCCCCCTCTGCACCCACCTCACCTTCTCTCAGCAGAGTGCAATTCAGGCACGCTTCTGAGGTCGAGACCCTGGGAGCCCCTCAGTAAGGAGGAGTGCACACCCCCAGTGAGGACCCCCTCCCCACCACCCCGTTCTAAAAAAAAAAAAAAAAAAACATTAACTTCACTGCATAAAAACCATGAACGTAAACTTCACCAGTTCACAGGCATGGGGAGATGTGCCTGACATCCTTGTAGAATGTTCCCTGTATGTGTGGGCACAGCGGTAATTAAGAATAAGAGGGAGCTGATGGGGGGGGGGCGATTTTTTACCATAGACATCTGACTCCTCCCTTTTAAATGGCTGCGGTCATGTGATTATTCATGTGGCTGCCCAGGCAGGTGGTGAGGGGGCAGGCCAGGCAGGAATCTAAGACATTCCCATTCTAAGACATTCCCTTTCCTGCACATGTGACCCCCCTCCACATCACATCACACATCAGACCCCCCCTTCCCATAGCGGGTTGAAGGAAGAGAAATTATTTTCCTCCTGCTGCCAAAGCTCCTGCTTGCCCCGCCCCACCCGATTTTCACAACTACATGTCCCAGCATGCACTGGTCCCACCTTCCCACCTTTTCTCCTCCGCCACAGAGAGTTACCTCTGCGGGGGGATGGTTCAAGGTGGGTGGTCATTACAACAGATTGAGAAGGTGTTCCATTACTGCCGTCTACGGGGGGCGTAATTCTTTGCTGGATCTCTGTCCTGTTCCCGGGGGGGGGGGGGGGGGGGGGGGGGGGGGGGGGGGGGGGGGGGGGGGGGGGGGGGGGGGGGGGGGGG
>JAODLD010000136.1:9049896-9065743 GCA_026781065.1 Mormyrops boulengeri | reverse complement strand
CGCAGGGTGACAGGAGGCTGCGCAGGGTGACAGGAGGCTGCGCAGGGTGACAGGAGGCTGCGCAGGGTGACAGGAGGCTGCGCAGGGTGACAGGAGGGTGCGCAGAGTGACAGGAGGGTGCGCAGGGTGACAGGAGGGTGCGCAGAGGCACATGTCTTTTTCGGGGATCTGTGTGGAATCTGCAGCTGGGTCTCTTCGCAGTTCTCTGTTGTGAGCTTCGTGTAGTTGAAGAGGTGTGCGGAAAATCCAGCAAAGAGGAAGGGCAATGTGGGGGCGGGGCTCTGTGCTGTCATCAGGATGACATCATGTACTGCTTCTTCCCCTTCAGCTGGCCAAGGAGAGCGAGCGTCTGCAGGCCATGATGACACACCTGCACATGCGCCCATCGGAGCCAAAGCCTTTTAGCCAGCCGGTGAGTATCTGAGTGCAACAGTGTCTAACGTATAGTGTTGGTATGTGATGGTTTCAGTGTGTAATATGGAGTGTCTGTATGCAACGGTGTCAGTGTCTAATGTAGAGTATCGGTGTGGGACGCTGTTGGTGTCTAATGTAGTGTAATGGAGTATCGGTATTCGGCGGTGTCTAATGTAGAGTATCGGTATGCGATGATGTCTGTGTCTAATGTAGAGTATCGGTGTGTGATGGTGACGGTGTCAGTGTCTAAGACAATGACACTGTCGTGCACCAATACACTGCATTGGAGTATCAGTATGCGACGGTGTGATGGTGTCTAATGTAGAGTATCAATGCATTTCTGTCTAATGTAGAGTATCGTGTGTGTCGGCGTCTAATGTAGAGTATCGGTGTGCAACTGTGTCTGTCTAATGTAGAGTATGGGTGTGTGTCGGTGTTAGTGTCTAATGTAGACTTGGTGTGTGATGTGTGTAACGCAGACTGTCAGTGTGTGACAGTGTGGGTGTCTAATGTAGAGTATCGTTGTGTAACGTACAGTATTGGTGTGTGACGGTGTCAGTGTCTAATGTAGACTATTGGTGTGTGTTAGTGTCTAATGTAGACTATTGGTGTGTGTTAGTGTCTAATGTAGACTATCGGTGTGTAACGCAGACTATTAGTGTGTGACAGTGTGGGTGTCTAATGTAGAGTATAGGTGTGTGAGAGTGTTGGTGTCTAATGTAGAGTATCGGTGCGTTTCTGTGTCTAATGTAGTCTCTGTGTGATGCTGTCAGTGTTTAGTAGTAGAGTTTCAGTGTGTCTGTTGAGTGTATTTGAGTAGGTTAGTGTGTGAAACCATATATATCAGTATGACAGATGTATTTATTTATAGGAGTATAAATTTGTGTGAAACTACCAGTGTCTGACTTGTTTTCAAAGCCATGTTTTATCTGACATCTTGTTTTTCCAGCTTCTTTTCCTTTTTCTGTGTTTGTGTTTCTCCCTCTGGAGAATGAGTAGCTCTGTGTGGCTTCCCGAGAGATACTGTGCATTGAAGTATAGAGATTGCCCCCTGTTGTCCGGTGGCGTTTAACACACCCCCAGATTCTGTACCACGGGACCAACATTGGTTGCTGTGGATTGTCAAACGATTACACTACTCCTAAATTTTCAGACGATCACTTTGTTTATTCTTTAGGTTACCCAGTAAATGTTTAATCATGGGGGTACCTGTGGTTGCTCTGAAATACTATTAATCAATCAGTGAGAAGTCAAATTGCAAGCTTTAGCTTCAGACGAAAGCCAGAAGCCGCAGAAAATAAAACAGGGTGGTTAGGACATGTGTGGGTGGGTCTCCATTTCAGCAGCACCGTTTCAGATATTACAAAGCATTTGCTGTTCCTAAATGGAAATGCACTTCCAGCAGTTGGCACAATGCAATTATTAGCTATCTAATGAATATTTCATCGCAAGATTGACGAGGAGCCTTATTAAAATATGAAGATGTTGAAATTAATTGTCAATTAGAAGTGGAGTGTCTTAATTCAGGGAGGGGGGGATATAAATTTGCATGCGAGTGGCAGGGAATCTAGGCCAAGACCATTTTTCGTAAACGCGGCCGGTGAACGAGCCTGCGCCAGTGCCTGATGGGAAATCAGATGGTGCCTGTAGCGTCGCCATGATGAGCGTGGAGCACACGATAGCGATCAGGGAGGAGCCGAAGAAAAAACAAAGATTGCCCTCAATTAAGACGGCTCCGAGTTGCTACGGCAACTGGCACCATGCCAGTGTTAATTAAGTACCTGTTAAACAATTTTGCCCCCTAATTACTCGATGAGCCAGGTTCCCTCCTCTGGTGCCGGTGGGGGGGCTGGCCGAGTTAATTCGCTGTATTAGTTTTGGGCTGGCCCCGCCCGCCCCACCCCCGCCCTCTGCACGTGCCCGTGATGGTTTTAATTAGAGCAAAACAAGTGGCCCTGAAAAGAAGCTCCCAGTGCGACTGGGAGGACTGGATCCCAGAGCCCTGCCAGCGCCTCCTAATTGGGCAGAACCAGTCCATGAACACCGGGGGTAGTCACACTTGGCTCTGTGCCTAGACCCCTCCTTGTCATTGGTCCTCTGGGGGGCGCTGCAAAGCAAGGCAACAAGCGTCGAGCGTGACGGGGAACAGAAGGGGGTGGGGCCCAGGGAGCCAGGTGTGATATCCTCCAGCTGAATGGGTTCCCCCACATTAAATCTGTGGCGTTCTGGAAATCCAGCCAATCAACTGTGGTCTCCCGCTGCCAGAGGCCCACCCACTTTGTCGGCCTCCTATTGAGGCTTTTGATAGGGGGAGTTTTCCAGAAAGTTCACAGAGAGGGTAAAAAAAGCCCTTATATCCCATTTTTACTAAAGTCTTTTTATTTAAATGTGCATTTTAAATGATGCAATTAGAAAGAAACTTTGAAAATTGAGTTTGTTTTTAATCGTGCTAATTGCAAGTTTATGCCTTTTAATAAATACAGTGTTTACTTCAGTAATTATACGGCGGAGTTGTGTGCAATAACGGTGCCTGTGTTACATACCTGATTTATCAGTACCACAGCTGACCTTATCTCCCCCTCATCCCCAGCTAAACCTGGCTTCCAGCGCCTCCATCCTGAAGCGTGAGAGCGATGCTTACCCTGAGGGCTTACCTCACCCGCCCACATCGGCGGCGGCCCCCATCACGCCGCTGCGCCAGGGCCCCTCCGTCATCAGCTCCTCTGGCCTGCACGGAGTCGGGCCCATCCGCCGCCGCAACTCCGATAAGTTCTGCACCCCAATCGCCTCAGGTGCGCCCCGCGGGGCCGGAGAGGGGGAGGGGAATCCAGCGAGGTATTCGGGGCAGGAGGGGGACAAGAAGTCCAATCAAGCTCGTAATCTATCAGGTGGAACTAAACAGTTTGCAGTCTTAGTATAGTGCCCCCCCTTGGATAGGGAGTGAAATGAGTTCTCAGACACACTGACCTCACTCGCCTGTCTGAGACAGACCACTTAAAGAACTGACAGAGTATTTACTGAGCCCCCAAAATCACGCCTAGCATGTCTTGCTGTTCAGAGGTCCTACTGGGAATGGAACTCACCAGCTGCAGGTCAAGGGGTGTCGCCCTTAACCCCTGGTATGCCATCTTCTCGGGGAGCTTATGGGTGATGTTGGTTTCATTCTCTTCCCTACAGAGCTTGCGCAAAATTGCGAGTTCTACAAAAATGCAGACGTCAGGCCCCCCTTCACCTACGCCTCGCTCATACGACACGTAAGAGCCTCTTTCACCTTTACAGGGGGGTGGGGTGGAGGGGGGTGTTTCTGGTCCTGCAGGGGTTCCACGTCACGCTGGTGCTGGGTAGCGGTCGCAGAAATTCAGTGCTGCTCTCTCTTCCCCGCAGGCCATTCTAGAAGCCCCAGACAGGCAGCTGACGCTCAATGAGATCTACAACTGGTTCACGCGGATGTTCGCATACTTCAGGAGAAACACGGCGACGTGGAAGGTGAGTGTGCCGCTGGGATTCTGTCACTCCGCTCAGGCAGCTGTGGTCTCTTATGTAGTGTTTTAAGTTCCCCACAACCACAGCGCTACCCCTGCTGTCTGGAAGGATGCACTACACCATGTTGGCTCTACAAAGTGCCTTGTGTGTTGAACTGATTGTTGAAACACGGGGGGCACTGCAGAGGTTGCACTATATGCTGTGGGCCCCTTTCATTGGCTTTGCCGTGCTAGTGAAGGCCTCCCAAGTGCCACAAGCTGAAATGCCTCCACCCCCAGGCAAGGCAGGGACATGGCCCAGAAAGAGTCAACCCAGTCAGGTCTAGGAGTCCTGATGTGTTCATAGCAAGGTCCCGATGGTGCCCAAACTTCATTGGTGGCACCAACTGGCATCTTACCTTCCAGCCTACTGGTCTTTTAAGGCCGCTGTCCGCCTGTACAGTGGATAACGCCCCATTTATAGGTCTGGATAGCCTCGCATCCCCCCGCCATCGTTATGAGGGCACGACGGTGTGTTAAAGGTGCAGCGACTGCCCTCCCGCCCCCACCCGAGCTCTTACCTCCCCCAGTTGGGGGAGAGGTGTTGTTCGGGGGCTGCAGGACTGGCACCCCAGGCTCCTGACAAGGTGTCCAGCCCGGGGCCCGCTTAGCCATGGCACTGCCTGTCACCGGCCCTCATTAGAGGTTCACACCCCCACCCCCACCCCCCCGCTGGGCCCACGGGCCCTGCTGGTGCCGACCCACTTCCCGAGAAGATTCCCGCTAATTTGTATGTCAGCCCCTCTGGAGAGCCGGTGTGGCTGGATAGGGGGGGGGGGCTAGGCTCCCGTCTAATGGCCCTGAACCGCCGCGTCTGGGGTGGGGGGGGCGCTGCCAGGAATATCTTTAACAACTCATTTCACTTTTATGAAATTTAACAATTAATGGATGCAGTGCTTCCTTGTCCCCCCTCCCAAAAGTCCCGTGAGTCATTCCAGGCCGTGTTAAATATCCAAACAGAGGAGACATCCTCTCATCGGCAGTAATGGCCATGTATATTCCATTTTCACTTGGCGAGGCGAAGGGGGCGGTAGTGTTCTGGTGATCCTCACCAATCGGTCCTTTTGAAATAAGGAGAAAATGGTGGTGGTGGGGGGGTGCCTTGGGTGCCCTCGCCAAGAGGATTCTGGGGAAAAATATCTCCATGTCTGCACATCTCCATGGAGTGGATAGAGGGACATGCCCCTCAGAGCATGCTCCCTGGTAATTATTCCCCTTAAATTTCGGGGGGTGGTCAGGCCTCATGCCAGGGATTGATTTTGTATTTTGCGTAGCAACAGGCAAGGCACGTGCAGAGCAACGACTTGGCAATAAGCAAATTCAAGGAAAAAAACATAAATATAGCTGCAAGCAGCAATAACGGGGCCAAGCACACTACCATGGCATGGATGGCATGGAAAGAAAATCAGAAAGAGGAAATACAGGAACATATGAACATAGGTCATATACCATAAGCTAACACACTGAATGAAACATTCAAGAAAAACAGATCAGAAAAAAAGTATGGGAAGTGAATCACTGAGTAAAAATATGTTTCTAAAAAGAGAGATGGAGGCTTTATAGTAGTGAAATCCAACGTTTTGAAGCTAAAAAACTGAAGGCCTGCCACCCACAGAAGACCAGCAAAGCGAGGCACCAGTAGGAGACCAGTACCTGCAGACCTGTGGGAATGGGCAGGTGTACAAGGGAGGGGGAGCTCTGTGATATACTGGGGGGAAGACCATGTATGGCATTAAGTCATCAGAAAGAGTTTATACTGTTTATGGAAAGTGAGGGGTTGCCTGTGAAGTTTATAGAGGGGATGAGTGATGTGTGAAGATACTTTACTGTTAGTGGGAACTGTAGCAGCTGCCTTCATGGCCTGAAGGTCTGGAGCAAACCAATAATAGGAATGGGAGAAGGTGACAGAGCTGTGCTTAATGGGAGCGTGGACATCATGAGCATTAAATGTAGCATGGGTATAGGTAGGGAGAATCTCAGAAGGATAGGATTGTTTGGTAACATCTGAGAGAGAAGCTAGTAGAGAAGCAGAATAGGCAACATTGTCAGCATTATTTAGATGAGGATAGGATGTGATGGAGAACCAAAAGTGGGAATGAACACACAGCTCTAACAATGACTGAGGGAGTAACATGGGCATGGGCAGGCACAAATATACACTGGTAATTAATGGGAGACAGGTGTGAGTTATTGAGACACTAGGTTGGGAACCATTAGGAGCATATGAGAAGGCCAGCGACATCTGCTGGCAAAACAGGGACATGGTAAGACAAATCCTGACAATCCCTGACAGTCATAAGCACTTTTGCAAGGCCAATAAATCAAAGAGTATTAGGAAAAACATTTTTGCTCATTGCAGTGGTCAAATGACGCGAAATTTGGTGCACATCTTCAGGAGGTGGCCTTGAGTCCAATTACCAGTTTTGATCTCCAAACATCAAAGCATTGCTAAGATATAGTCACATAAGCTCAGTTTGCAATGACGGACGAACGTCTCTGAAAATTAGAAATCCATCTGATGCCTCTTGTGAGGCTTGGTAAAAAGATTATCTCTGACAGATTTGGTGAAGATCGGGAAATATTTTGTGGCCTGTGGAAAGCTCTTAAATTTTCAATAAAATCCAATATGGCGGGCGCAGCAATTAGGTGGACAAGAAAATTCCTATGGATCAGCCTGGGGACATCCCATGTTATTAGAAGACACAAGGTTTATTTTTCTAAGGCAAGCCGATCAACAGTTATTAGAAAACCACATTTTTGCTTATTGCAGCACCCCCTAGTGTTGGAGTGAGACCTTTTTTTTTGTTGGCCCTTCCTCAAAATTTGGTCCCAAGTTCGTATCACAAATTTGGTTTTGAAATATCAAAGCGTTGCTCACTTCCTGTTTGGTGGCTTTGTCATCAAATTAATTGGACAACAGTAGTGCATAATGGTTTGAAAAACTTTTGGTCCCAACCCTCTGTAGATTATACATACCAAATGGTGACACAATCGCCCTAGAACGAGTCGGTTTTTTGAAAAATTCAAAATGGCAGAAAATCCATTTTGGCAGACTTTGGCAAACACCAATGAGTGCATTCGAATTGCGAAGATCCAAGGTTGCAAAGGAAAAAAGATGTCAAACCTAAGACAAACGGTTCAAAAGTTACAAGCAAAAATGTGCTTAGAAACTTGGCTTGATGGTGGTGCTATTGGGATGAATTGATCCCAGCTTTTGTGACTGAATACATTGGACTGTCCTCTATCAATATGCCAAATTTTTAAAAAATCTACCATGTGGTTCTATGGGCCACCATAGGCTCTCATGTCAACAAGTATAATAATAGTGAAAAACTCTACCGATTACAATAGGTGTCTCGCACCTACACAGCTTGGCCCCTAATAATGAAAATAATGAAAAATTGTAACGATTACAATAGGTGCCTTGCACCTTCATTGCTTGGCCCCTAATAGTGAAAAATTCTAACGATTACAATATATGCCTCGCATCTACAGTGTTTGACCCCTAATAATAATAATAGTGAAAAATTCTAACAATTTACAATTGGTGCCTAACACCTGTACTGCTTCACCCCTAATAATAATAATAATAATAGTGAAAAATTAAACATTCTAACAAATACAATATGTGTCGCGCACCTACTGTTCTTGGCCTCTAATAATGAAAACAATGAAAAATTCTAACAATTTTCAGTAGGTGCCACACACCTATGGTGCTTGGCCCCCAATAATAATAATAGTGAAAAATTGTAATGCATACTATATATGACTCGCACCTACAGTGCTTGGCCCCTAATAATAATAAGAATAATGATGATGATGATGATGATGATGATTGGTTTGGCCTGGTGCAGGTGTCTGTCAGGTGTACCTGAGCGCGTCCCGCTGGGGGATGTACGCAATTAAGGGTGGCATGCGTTTTGCCTTCTGCCAGAGACGCAGCGGGAGCACAGTCCTTACGCCAGGGGGGTCAGGCGCCCTAATATCCTCCCTCCTCTCGAGCCCCCCCCAGCCGCCAAGGCCGAGGCGTTCTGTTTGTGTCTGTCAGGCCTGACCCTGTTCAAATTGCCGCTAATGTTTTAACTGGGAGAATTAGTCTTTCATCACGGATGGGAATGCAAATAAAATTCACGCGGTGCCTGTCTGAAATTGGGGTCAGACTAATTTGCAAAACTAAGCAGCATCACTCCTGCGTGCTGGAAATTTATTCAAAGGAGGGAGGCCTCGTCTGATTGTGGTGCTTGTAATTACGGTTCGGAGTGATTCTGGCATCTGCATCTCTCCCTTATGGATTAAAAAAGCGTATCGGAAAAAATACACAGGATTTAATTATACACAAATTAAAATTGGTAATGAAATTGGGCATGAACAAACTACAAATAGCAGATGAAAAGGAACGGCTCTCCCCTGGGGGTGTTATTCTAGATAGTGGCTGATTAGTAAAAATTTAGTGGGTGGGGCCCTGCATCATCTGCTGGGGTTGGAGATGGAAATGGTTCCCTTTTTCCCGGAGAGAGGTTACTACACTGGCCCTGGGGGCTTAGGTTTTGGCAGATCGTTTTCAATCGCCCAGACAGTCTCCATGAAGCTGTTACGTGTCGGTGTGTGGAAGCAGGACGGGGAGCTCGTAACCGACTGGTTATGGGCTTGCAACCTGACACTTCCTGCTCTCGGCCCTTGGGAGATAACTCAGTCTGTGACCCACTGCTGCCTCCCACTGGTCCGTCTGGCCCACGCACTGAGATCACACTTCCACTCGGTTCATCGTCACTATGGAGGATGGCTGGTAGGTTGAGGGATTGTGAGTAATAACTGGGCCTCCCTGTCTGACTCCCACAGAACGCCGTCCGCCATAACCTGAGCCTGCACAAGTGCTTTGTGCGGGTAGAGAATGTGAAAGGCGCCGTCTGGACCGTGGACGAAGTCGAGTACCAAAAGAGGAGACCACCAAAGATGACTGGGTAGGTGACGGGGACTCTGTCTGGATGGGGGGGTGCTCTCCCCACCCCCACACGTCTCCACTCCCTGTTTCCTCTTCCCCCTCGCTGTCCGAGCCACACCACATTACCGCACGTCAGCGGCTGTAGTGGTTGTGTCGGCACCCCCCTCCTTCCGTTTAGCGGCAGCGGGGGCCATCTCCCGCATGTTCGTCTGCGTAGCCAGGCGGCCCATTCACCAGCTCATGTGCGGCCTGCTGTTTGAGGCCATCTCTAGGCACCGTAGCCTCGTGCCATCAGTGAAAAGGGGGGAGGGGGAGGGACTGCTGCCAGAGTCTCCCCAAGCCCTGGATCAGGGGAGCTGCCACGCAAACACTCATTATGTTCCTTCACATGTTACAGAAGCCCCACTCTGGTGAAGAATATGATTTCAGGACTGGGATTCGGATCCCTCAACGCCAGTTACCAGGTGAGACCCCCCCCCCACACACACACACACACCACACACGGATTGGAGCGAATGCACAAGGGCACAGATATCAATTTCCTGTTGTAATTAGCACGTTCCCGGACGACCCTCCCCCCCCAACCACTCAAAAGCACCCCAAAATGATTTATAGCATCAAGTATTTGTCAATTAAGGTCATAGCATAAAATTAGTGTCTGTCCTAGAAAATCCCTTTTAAAGAGACAGTGTCACACTCCTATTTCCCGCTGTTCCCAGCTGCAAAAAGAACAGCGTTTGGTTCCACCCCCCCGGCATTACTATGACATCAGGCTCATCCAGATCCTGCCAGAGGATGGGGGGGACATTCAAAGGAAAGGAATCATAAATCCTATCTCTGTTGCCCGCCCCCTCCCCCACTGTCAAGGCTGTGGGGCCGTAACCCCAATCCCTAGTTCAAGCTTCTGTGTGCTGTCCATCAAGGCCCCCCCACCCCATTTGCCCCCGTGGCACTCTCCCTCCCCGGCTTGGCATGACGTGTGCCGACGCGACCCGGCCGGGCCGTTGCCCATGGTCATTCTAGTCAGTCTCCCTCGGTTAGATCTGTCAGCCCCCTCCCCCCTGCATAATGAGCACTGCGGTATGGACCAGGGGAGGAGTCCTATGTAAATTTGACGGTCGGTCCAAGATACATGGAAATAAAAAAAATAAAAAAAAAACACGTCTCACCTGGTCAACAAGCCCCCCTCCCTTTCCTAATGTTATTATATTTTGTGCGCGGCTGAACTTTGCATCCTGTCGGGAAGGCGAAGTATCCCCTGGGGGCAGACACTGAGGGCAGGCAACCTAGCTGGGGGGGTTCCTACACAGACGTATAAATAAGAGCCCGTGACAGCGACAAGACGCCCCCGTGTGCGGAGTGTGCGACCTTCATTTTCTTATAACCTCTTCAGAATGCGCTCATGAATATATAAAAGCACAGCCTGCAGCTAGCTATTAATAAGACATCATCCCCGGCGAGGCCTGCACGGTCCAGGCTAGCCACGGCAACGTGGCCCAGCACGTGGCCCGCGGCGGGCTAGCAGCAGTGCCCTAGGGCCCTAGGTGTGGGGCCTGGGGTATGGACACCTTTCGCTTTGGCACGAGAAGCCCACCTCCGTCTTTACCCAGATTGCGAAACGTTCTTCCCGCACGTCTGTACTGCGTATTTTGAGGTTTTTTTTTGTTTTTTTTTTAAACACAGCTGGGCTTCGTATCGTAAAGATTTGCTCGCAGCTGCTGCAATTAAGTGCTAACGAGCCTGACCCAGTTTCACGGGCGTGCCCTCAATCCCGTTCTCTCGAAGACTGGAGGAGCTCGACACGGCGCTCTCGGCTCACTGTAACTGCTCCTGAGATCCTGCTTATCATTTTGAGGGGGGCCAACAGCATGAGGAATCTGTAGCCTTGTGGTTCAGCGTCCCGCTGACGTGTCGCATCATCCTTTCTTGCACCTTCTGATGGCCAGTACTGCCTTTTTTTCCCACCAAAAAAGTTTTCAAACACAATACTGATGTTCTTCAAATTAAAATATATTAGTGGGGAGAGTGCACAGAAGTATAAATTGAGCTGAACAGTTTCTCTGTGAAATTCTCAGCGCTACCCAGTTAACTTACACATAAACGTGTGATGTATCCTAGGTTGCTAAAAAAATATAACGCAGGAGATGCAGGCTGAGTATTTAGGCTGATCTCAGGTGCTGGGATTTGGGACCCTCTGACAGGCACCCTGCGACTCACGTAGGCTTCCCAAAGCCCTTCTTAGAAACCATGAGCTTTCTCTCCCGGCAGCAAGAGCCCAATCCCTGTGCACAGGAGACACCTAGTGGTGAAATGGGCCAACAAACATGCGCTCGCACACTTGCTCGTACCGGCAGCCAAGGCGGTGAATGACAGCCTTCTCCCCCTGCAGCGAGTATCAGACAGGTGGTACTGTGCAGAGCAACCCCCCCCCCAAATCCAGCTGTCGCTGCCAATCACTGCTCCCACTGCTGTGGGTTTATTAGCCGCGTGCTCTGACTCGCTGAGTGTTGTGCTCCGGGGGGCTGCTGCATGCCAGTAAATGGATCTGAGGGCCGTGGGCACTCTGGCCTCTAATCGGGGACCTGGGTGGTCCCGCCCCACCCTGCCTACCCTGCCAATAGCCACCTTAACCGCCTCTGGTGGCTGAACCCCCTAAGTCTTTGCTGGAGCCCAGTGTCACCGCCTCAGGCCATGTCCGTGGGCTCAACCATCACCTCCATCTTCTCCAGTGTTTCCTTACAAAACATCCATCATCCCCAGGAAGTTTGCAAAGCTGCCCCCGCCCATAAACCCCCTAGAGCAATTGGCACTGCCTTCAAACATTCATTGGCTGGATATGTTGGCGGTAACAATACTATGAAACGCATGTTTGCAGTATCTCCTGCAAGGCTGGTAAAGGACAGGTCTTGGGTGGTGGGCCAGTCAGAGCCCCTCCTCCACCCCCCGCAGGTCATGTGCCGCTGTTAATTGCTGGATTGGAATCACTGTGTAGACAGGAAGTCACTAATTGAAAGGCAGCCTCACCATAAAAATGCAGGGCCAAGGTTAAGATCTGCTCCCTTTTTTGAAGAAGGGAGGATGATTGAAATATATAACTTGTCATATATCAAACAACCGCTAGCTGAAAAAAAGCATAGGAATTGAAAGGCAGGACAGCTACTGCTGACAGATGAAAGGGACCTGGGAGGGCAGAGGGACCGTCCCGGCATCTCTGAAGCGTGTGCCTGTGTGTGCCCCCTGGCCAGGCGGCCCTGGCGGAGAGCAGCCTCAGCCTGCTGAACAGCCCTACCATGGTGAATACCTCCACCGGTGGCAGCCTCAACATGATGCACGTGGGCCATGACGACGTCAGCAGCACCGTGGAGCAAGTCAATAGCAACGGCAGCTGCAGCCCCGGCCTTTCCCCTCAACAGTATGGGTAAGGGAGTGGGACCACACCCAGAGTGGGGGGAGTCATGTTCTGGACACGCCCACACGCAGCAGGACCATGTTCTGGACACGCCCACACGCAGCAGGACCGGGTCCTGGACACGCCCACACGCAGCAGGACCCTCCCTGCTTGTCCGTTATAACAAATGATGATGTTTTTAGTCTCCATTATTTGATTCATCAGTGCTTTTCTTTCCTCCGGAACCTGTCTAGCCACCAGGTTCATGTGAAGGAGGAGCCAGCAGAGATGGAGGAGGATAGCCGACCTGTGTCCCTCATGGCAAAAGTCAGCCAGAACCTAGTGTTGCCGGGCGACGAGCGGGAGATAGAAGAGGACCTTCCAACTGAAGACCTGGAGTGAAGGAGCGGGGCCTGGTGCCAAGGGGCGGGGCCTGGAGCCAAGGGGCAGAGCCTGGAGCCAGGGGGCATTGTGCAGTGACCCCCTTCCCCCTCCTGTAAAGCAAAAGTTCTACGAAAAAAAAAAAACACAAGAGGAAACCAGTATTGACACAAAACGCAAGAAAAACAAACAAACAGGGTTAGACCTCACATCTGCTCACCACCGTAAGTCTGCAAGTCTTTGGACCGTGCACAACACGCAAAAAACCGAACAACGCACTGAAACATCATTTTCGTCTTTTGCATCGCTCTCTTTCTATCCTATAAGCGTTTGTGTCTGTGTTGTGTTTTTATATACACACACAGCTTTCAGTTTTCCCCCACTTCCCCTGGCATTTAATGACTCCCCTATTAAAGTGCCCTCCCCCAATCCGCGATCAACACTGATACCGCGAGCGACTCTGGTCTGCCAGTCCACGTACTGCTGTGGGGTATTTGTCAATGCAAGCAAACACACCAAAACGCATGTACATAGTTTTGGAGTAATTTTGGGAGGTAGCTACCTCTTCTCACCAATCGCGAGGGTCGTTTTCAGTCGGAAAATGCCGCTTGGCGGCGGCGGGGAGGGGCAGCAGTGTCTTTAAAGATTACCTCAGATGTTAACTAAACAAAAATCACTGATCAGTATCTGCAGCTGAGTTATTCCCTCGATTACTTCTGGTGTTTTTGTATTATTATTACTACCGTTTGTTTTTAAATTTAATTTCGAGGGGACTGCTGGACAGCGCCGAGGTGCAGATTCGATAGCCGTGAAGCATTTTGGGTGACACGCAGAAAGACTTCCTGGAGAAATGTCTCTCGCTAAAGCTTCGGTTTCGTCCCCTTGTTTCTCTTTTTTTTTTTTTTTTTTGTCCTCGCAGGACTGGAATGGCGGGCGGTTTCAATTGTTCATTCCCTTCACGGGGCAATGTTGACCTTTGTAATTTAGAAAATGACTGCTTGTGACTTTAAAAAAAAAAAAAAAAAATACCCATAGAGCCCTTTTCACGGGCTGTTTCTGTCAGAATCTGAAATCATGACGTGTCAAGTATCTTTTTTTTTTTTTTTTTTTTTTGCTTAACAATAACGGAGAAAAATGTTGTTTCCAATACAATAATCAAGGGAAAACACATAATTGATTTCCTGCTTCATTTAGTTTTTTTTTTTTTTTTTTGTTTTTTTTTTTTTTTTTTTTTAAGTATTACTGGCAAGATTTTTTTAAACAGGAGAACTGTTTGAAATAGAAGGCCATGTGTTTGAGACAAAGTTGTAGGTGGTAATAATGTGTGCGCTGGATATTTTTATTTTGATGTTCTGTTTATTTCCGAGGACCAGCTTTTTAATGGTGGCATGTCTGATGACTACAAAGCTTTTCTTTTTTTGGGGGGGTATTATCTGCTCTATATGTTCTCACCATTTCAGACTGGGCAATTCGTGATGTGCAGACGTCTCCTGTTCAGTATGGCTAAGTCACCTTTCTGAATATTGCCTGGTTTCATCCTTCCTGTCTGGCAGATTACTGGGGTTAGCACTTAACATCTAAGGATGGGACAGGGGGCATGGTCACACTGGGGTCCGCGCACTAAGGAGGGAAGAACATTTTCGCCTGAACATGAAGCGTGACCACGAGCTCCAGATCCTTATCTTATCGCCTGCTTGGCAATGAAGGGTGTAAAGTTTTGTTACCAAGAATTAACTCCATCTAAACCCTTAGGAATCCACCCCTACTGCATACAGTAATTGTTGTCAGTTTTATTTTCTGCGTGACATTAGCTGCAATACGAAGCGTTGCTTTAAAAACGAAATATATATGTATATATATATATATAAACTTGCAGTCACAGAATACCTCATTCCATGAAGATCCCACCTGAACAACGGTATCCATTAAAGAAAAAAAATTGAGAGAATTTTCGACGTGGATAATCGGCGCTGCATCCCTCGATATCAGTTACACACGTTCCACGCGTTATAGATGTATGAAGCTCCTTGCAGTTCACTGTGTGAGTTGACTTTCTTGAAATGGCACCTAAGATCTTAGTTTTATTTAATTTGTCAGTGAGCACAACAGCATCTCCTCCCTTTCCTACAGTGCCATACCAAATTTAACAAATAACTTTATGTATTTTTTCCCATTTTGCTTTTGTTACAGGTTACCAAAGAAACGTGTAGTAAACCAAAAACCCTTATGTTTTTTTTTTTCTTCCTTCCAAAAAAAAAAAAAAAACAAATAATGTTGGCCAAATGAATACAGATCTGTAATTTAAATTATTGTTATTCTTTTAAGTTAAATGATTTCGTTATCTTACAGTACAGAGCATTCCAAAAACCAAAGTAATACCACGAAGAAAACTGAGAATTGGGTTGCTTGAAAGCTTTGAAAATGTCGGTTATCTGGGGTGAAGAATCCATCATGCTTACAGAAAAAAGGCCAAAAACATACAGTATTAAAGTACAAACCTCTTGCAGTTCGTTAGTAAGAAGAAAGCACTTACCCCTTGTCTCAGGCTACACCAGTGTTGAAAACACAACCCTAAAAAGCTTCTTGGTAGAAGATTGCAAAGAATTATTTTACCCTTTTAAGGCACTTGAACATGATCGTAATATTGCCTGTATTGAGAGTGACACTCGGACCGTAATATTACCTGTAGTGAAACTCAGTCAGTGTTCGTTGTGATGTTGCAGTTCTCGACCCCCACGCTCCCCCAGCCTCAGTATACATACACTTAGGTGGACTGAATAACAGATATAATACCAAAAATAGAAAAAAACAGGTATTGCAGGCACATAATGAAACCACTCCACCGATTATATATAATGCAGCTTTAGAGTTACGTTTGTAGGCCGTAGTTGTAAATTGGACGTACCTTGAACCTGTTTTGTTTTTTTGTTTAATTTTTTTTGTCTTTTTTTGGTGCTGCCGGTGTTCCTGAAATGCCGATATCGTCCATATCGGTAGCGGGATAGTACCAAGAACGAGCAGAACACCACTAGCATTGCTGCGGTTCCGAAAGGCCGGGGCCGTCAGAGTGATGTCCTGCAGACTCGTACCAACACTTCCGCGACATACAGGAAGGACCTTCCTGAAGACTTGCACACATGGACAAAGAGTGTGTGTGTTTATATACTGCTTTGAAGAAAGAGGTCAGGTTCCTGTTAAACT
>JAODLD010000136.1:9039351-9049796 GCA_026781065.1 Mormyrops boulengeri | reverse complement strand
CCCCCCCCCCCCCCCCCCCCCCCCCCCCCCCCCCCCCCGGGTCCCCAGGAAAATCAGTGCCATTCTGTGGCAGTCATTCTGTATGCGTTTGTGTTTTATTTCTTTTGCCCAAGGATTAAACTTTCAAATTTCTCAATGTCAAAGGAGTATTTTTATGGCATTCAAATGGCTAAATATATCCAAAAATCTATCTGGTTAAACATGACAGCTTTCCAGGTTATAGCCAAGGTTTTAGGAAACGAGGCAAAGACCAAAAACACTACCTCCTCCAAAAATGTTTCACCCAGTACATGGCCAGTGCTGAATGTCCACATGGAATAAACGTGTCCTTTTTCTTTATTAATAATAAGTGAATATACCAAAATACAGTTTACTTTAGCAACAGGACAGACTGGCACATTTGCCCGGCTACCTGTTCTCCAAATTCATGAGCACGAACAGAAAATAGCATATTACGTTGAAAAAGATGACTACCTCTCCCAAACACTGAGATGTATTAAGCATGAGTGATCAGCGTATCTGTAAGGTTTACAGAGGATACGTATTTGCCATCTTGAAGCAATCCTATCATATTCTCTATAAATAGGCCCTCAATACGGAGGCTTTACTGTGCGCTGTGATTCCACGTGCATGGTCAATGATCACGCCATGCCAGTGAGAGCAGTTGGGATGGCTGGGCAGTAGGGGGCGCTCAAGAAGGCGGTCAGCGGGGTGTCAGAGGCAACAACAGGCCTGACTCATTACTGCGGGTGCTTTGGGCCAAATACGAACGTGCTTTTAAGATGACGACCCGCTCTGTCCAAGCGCTGTGAGGGATGTATTTCCCAAATCTTACACCATCCCACAGAATGCGGGGAAATGGCGGCGGTCGTCTAGAGAGCTTCACCTGTCACCCGCACCGGGAACATGCGGCCGTCCCATTTGAGGGGCCACATCACTGACGACAGGAAGTTGTCTTTAAGAGCCAGGACCACTGAATATATGGGGGAGGGGGGTTAACAAGATATCCAAAGAGTAGAGCAGAGCTTGTTGACTCATTATGCCCACGACAAGGACAAAAAGTGTATAAAGTAATCGTTCACAGTAAAGGAACAGCTGCATTTCAAAAGAAAAAACACAAAAAAATTATGTCGGTTGTGTGTTAAGGTACACCTGTAAACAGAGTCCTTTTCTAAGATGTAGATTGACATCAGTTGATGATATTAGCGGATCTTTAAAACAATTATTTTACTTTCCAGCCTTGATGTTATGATGTATTGTATATTACCGCTTGGTTTAACTCTCCAGGGCATTTTTTCCATTCTTTATTTTAAAATTTTCTTGTTTTTTTTTTCCCTGCACCTGTTTAGCTGTTGTAAAGCTTTGAGCTCAGAATGCCTATACTGTATCGCTTATGCTAAAGTGTATGTATTTATCATACTAAGTGCTGCAGGTATCATGGTTAAATAGTTTTTTTTTCTTCTTCTCCTATTTTTCAGTTTACTTCATAAAACGTCTGGGACGATGATGATTTTTTAAGTGTATTATCTTTAAAAAAAAATTAAAGAATAAAAGTTAGATAAGTGGTTTAGGTAACACACCTGTTTGTATATTTATCTTAGCTAGGTCTATTTTGATACTTTTTGTCTCTGTACTGCATTTATGCATTTTTAAGGAAAAAAAAAAAGAAAGAAAACAAAAAGTTGAATTCGTTGTGTATTGATACCTCAGAAGGACTTTTCTCAAAGATAGGACCAAAACCTCAAAAAGAGAGAGAGATCAAAAGCAAGAAAATATGTAGCCCTCTCTTGCTTGTCAGAAAGAGCAACTTTAAGGTATTTTGTTGGTCCTTTTAGGTGCCAATATGTATACAAACTCCCTTTAAACAGAGTCATTCCTGTATTGACCATTACCTTTGAAGACTGTCTTTCACGAATCGATGGTAGTTTCCAACTGTTGCTGTGTCTTGATGACCCAGAGAGGCATGGAGTGACTTGTGGGTGCCATGTATCTGTTCTTACGGCCGCCTGATGGAATGAGAGTTCTGTTTGATCTTTGACCTTCCGGCAGAGATGGGGTCTGCCATTCCCTGCTTCTCTTGTCCTCCCTGGTGTTGGGAAAATAAGCAACTCCTTTCCAGTTTTGTCTGTACTACAAAGATTTTCACTCAACCCTAAATACGTGGACTCATCGTCAGAAAAGTAAACAAAGACTAAAGGCTTTTTTCTTTCATCATTTATCTCTGTGAATGTCCCTCTGTGAGATTTCACACCCTTAGCAGTGTACCAAAAGACGTCCGAAGGCCTTCACCTTCTGCGACCACCAAAACCGGGGTGTGTGAGGCTGCCGTCTGTATCCCCACTGCTGCAGTGACCAAAGCCAAGCGATTCGGGTAACAGAGGTGAAAGGTTGGCACTCGGGTTGTTAAGGTACGCCGGAAAAATGATCGTGAGATCGGAAAAGATGGTCCGTGGATATGATGGTGATTTGCATGCGACCGACTCGATGGATTTGCTAGTGATCTCCACGATGCGATTGGAACTCTGTTACTCGATGTATGGCAGCTTTGAGTTTTTTTTTTTTGTTGTTTTTTTTTTTATATATACTTTTTTTGGTGGGGGGGGTGGTCGAGGAGAATAATGACAGAGCTCTACCGATTTGGTATCAACTTCTCGGCCAACAAAACGGAACTACCACTTTAGCCCTTCCTTTCCATCTGATGAATGTGTGTACATTTCCAGCAGTGACTTCCTGTACCTACTTTGGTTTTTGACCTTTGTTTTTTTTTTCTTTTTGTTTGTTTTGTTTTTCTTTGAAGCCCAGGGAAGTGGGAGGTGGGTGGTTTGAGGTAATGTAAAAAAAAAAAAAAAACAAAAACAAAAAAAAAGGAAAAGCAACAGACAAGCTTCTTGCTGTTTGCCTGGGCAGCCCGTTTTATATCAGTCACTGCCGTATCCTTCATGCTGTATAAAAAACATATATCTGTGTATTTGTAACCTGAATCTTCTTGTGTCTGTTCCTGCAGACAATAAAAAAAAACTGTACAGTAGTTCTAGTTGCATGTAATCTGTACTAATTATTGACAATGGCATTATAAAAATGCAATAAAATACTTATTACACTGTCTGTACTTGTTTCTGTTGAATGCTTTATCTGGGGGGTGGTTCACTGCAAGCTTCCAAATGGACAGAAAGCTGCTCTCCTTAGTCATTGTTAGGTACTGTCCTTTTTCACCTGGCTGAGCCTCACGGTGATTCGGGTCCTTCCACTGCATGCTGTGATCCTCACTGTTTCATGATAAATTATTGCCGGAGGGGTTATCATCCTAGTGATTTCATATTAATATTTTTAAGACACCGGAAAACCATTTTTTAAATTTGTTGCTATGGCCACAGCTAAGTAACCCATGTCAGGGTGGGTAGCTGTGGGCCGCCCGAAAATTCCATAAGGTTCAAGCATGAGCGCCACCTGATGGTTGCCACCTGTAATTACAGAGATCACACCTCTTCCTTCCTCTGCATTATCGTGGAAGCTCCCTGCTGAGTTTGTACCTCTGGGTTTTCGGAACTACATCAAGGGCAGGATGCTCATTGGGTTAGAGGACTTTATTACCATTTAGCTGGGAACCAATCAAAATGAACCAATACTAGTACTATATCTGCTGCAAAGTAATTTAGGTTGTGAGCCTTCAGTGCAGTCCAGAAGCAAAGCGGCTTCAAATTGACCCAGTCATTCATGAGCCTAGTTCCTGAACCAGCCCAGTTTACAGACGTGTCTCATTTTGTTCTACCATCTTTATTAAACAGCTTCATCCTAACACGTGTTAAACTGGGCCATTCCGATCACTGCAATTGTTTTTACAGGGATGCCGGTCCATTTACCAGCCATTTTGATATGATGCACAAGGAATTATCGGTTAAAAATGCATCTGATGGAGGCAAGATGGGAAAAAAACAATTAAGGAGCGCTGCAGTTTGAAAATTGACTCTTTTATGAATCTTTTATCATTTAATTTTCTCACCGCTACCTTTCCCATAGACATCATTAATCACACCAGCAAGCTCTGACACCGAGGAAAAGGGAGCTTTTAATTAGTTTCTGAATTTTGACGTCTCGCCATATTTTCAAGAACATTTTGATGATTGTGATACGGGGAATGTGCACCTTCCATCTATAATCTGGAAACATTTAGCCATCATCTTTAAGGTTAGCATCAGTAATTTCTTTGGGATATTTCATATTTTTATTATTGGGCAGTATTCCATATTCAGTTTTAGATGCTTAAAAAGACTAAATGTAATTTTTTTTATAAAACTGATGTTGAAACTATGTATTAGTATTAGTGCGACGTATTAGTGTTGGTGGTGGTTGGGGTGCAGTGATTAAGGGCTGGAGCTCACCTAAATTCAGTCTGTTATACCTTTGAACAAGCTACTTAACCTATACTGCCCTGCTCACATGCTTAAATGTATAAACAGATAACAATCTTAAGTTACTTAGAGTAAAGGAGTTAATGGGCGTAATCTCAGTGTAAAAACAACAAAATCAATTGCCTCAATCGATATACCTCTTTTGCTCCTGTTCAGTTTGCCCCCTTGGGGGGCTGTATTGACCTGCCCATGGCAGACTGTTGTCATACTGCCGTCAGAGGGAGTTAACACAGGGTCAAACGCCAGCGCAGTCACGGTCCTGCTTCCCTGTGCAGCTCTCTGCTGTGTTACAGCCTCTGTCCACCAGGAGGGGTAAACAGCCGGTCAATCCAGCAGGCAGCTAAGTAACGCAGCTGGATCAGGCCGACGGCGAAAGGCCCCCGCACTCTGGGAGGGACCTGGTGCAGCGTAGCCTCGGATCGCGAAGAGGATGTTATTTTAACCCGTCTCGGGTGATAGACCCCCTCGTTTTCCAATTTCTGTTATTTTGTCTGCCAGCACCTTATCTGATAGTGCCAAAGTGCTGTGATGTTTGTTTTTCACCCCAGCAAAGGACAGTAGGAGGCGCTGGACCACAAGCAGATAGAGTTTGACTCCCTTTCAGGAAAAGCTGTCCCCTATTGAATTTTCTGGCATACTCTGATGCACAACTGATGAAGACATGACTCGCTGCTGTTTCACCTGTCTCTAAATCCCCCTCTCAGCTGAGCCAGAGCATGCAATCTGGCGGGAGGGGGGGACCCCTTCAACAGGGAAAACTCAATGTAACCTCTTAAATAAATATCGAACTTTGTCAAAAAAAAGTCTAATTGAGAAAAAAAAATACAGTTTCAGCCACGGAGCAAAGAATGCACCCTGTATCGGGGAACAAAAGCATCTTTGTGAGTGAGTGAAACCACATTTCACTCGCCTCCCTCTCCGCGGCCGTGCCAAGTCGACCGGCCCACTGAAAACAATCGACGTCAAAAGTTTAAAATAATACCGAAAGCTCCCAGCAGATATCAATGGCACACTGCAGAGCGTTCCGGCTTTGCTGTGTGTCCTGGTCAATAACCAGGGAATAGTTAAGACTTCGCAGCTGCATTTATAACGATGCATGCTGATGAGGCCCCTAAGAGAATGTGAGCAAGAGGGACTGGCTAGCTAATTCTCTTTTGGTTTTCGACTGAAAATATTTCTGTGCATCCACTGAAAGAACCACAGCGTGGACGGTGCGTTACATGCCACAGCTGAAACACTCCTGTGAACCTCTTTCCCATCAACATCTGTAAGATGATGAAAGGCCTTGTTTTCTTGGAGATCGATACTGTTGTTGCTCGCCCCACTCGTCCTGAGTAAAGTCTGCAGCCCTACTGAGGTTTTTCTTGGCCTGATGTCTTTTGCACGCATTAGTCCGGCCGACTTAAGGTCATGTGTACATTTTCTATAGGGTTTGGAGGTCCCAGGTCTCCCGCGGGATACGGATGTGGTGGGGAATTGAAAGCGCAGCGGCGGGTGCCATTCTGCCGCTCAGCCAGCTTGCCAGAGCACAAAGCATGATGGTAAAGGTGGGCCAAGTCCCGCCAGATGTGATCTGGGTCACATTAGCTTGGGCAACTTCTAGCTACAGTCTGGAAGCATTAACCCCATCCTGGTGCAATCTTCACAGCTCTTCGGTTCATTCGTTTAACCTAAAGCAAGCCCTCCATGCATCTTAATGATGATAACATCAAGAAATACTGACTGAAGCACTAAATCCCCAGTTGAGTCCTCTGGCTGCTTTTGCTGTTTAAATATTGTCAAGCTCGGACTATAGAACTGACCTTAAAAGGAAAATGGAGCCTCCACATGTGTCCAGGAGGACAGCTGTCAGTGAAGATAAAAAAAAAAGACGTGAATCGTTCATGAATCTTTATGCAAGGGCCAGTTACTGTATCATAGTAATGGTTAGATCTAGGACCCACCTGAAAAGGGGTCCTATGCAAAGTTTTAATTGGGAGAAAATTGATGGTCATTTTTATGCAATTTGGGGGCCCTAGGCAACTTCTTATCCGAAGCTGGCCAAGTTTCTGCCTGCACATAAATATGTTAACTTGACGTATTTATGTGGCTTTTGTCAATTATTCTAATTCCATATATATATATATATATATATATATATAATTTTTCCCCATGAGTTCCTCTGGTTCTCTTGTTCCTTGTGCCGATCGGTCCCTAAGCAGCTGCCTACTTTGTCTGTACCTGATTCTGGCCCTGATCCTAATTTAAGTGTGAGACATTTCACATTTGCTGTGTTTTGCTTGTTAAAGACAGGATGTGCAGTTCTGGAAAATCGCATGTATTATTTTGCTGACATTTGGTGTATACCGTACGAGTTAACGATGAACTGTAAGCACTGTAAAGTCATTTTAAAAAGCGGTGTTGGTGACCACTAGCCTTAAGATATGCACACTTATTAATGATCTTATTTTAAACATGAGCACACAGGGGGAGAAGGTGCTAAATTTGAATGTGTGAAAGCGATGTGACACCGCCGTGAGTCATGCTACTGAATAGCCAGACGAATAAATGAATAAAAAACGAGATCGCTGCGGATTAAAATTTAGGCTAGACAAATAAATGTGTGTATAACCTGTGATCCACACACTCTTTGTAAATGCATCTGAAGTAGGTATCGCGAGTATGTCAATTCCACTACTAGGTGAATGCATGAAGTTGATTTCTAATAGACAGATGGCTTTAGAAGCCTCGAATTAATGTTGCTTGATACATAAAAGTTCTGATCGATTTTGTTATTCATATGAATAATAAGGCATGGGTGTGTTTAGCAGGCGGGAAATGAAAACAGCGCTATTACAGCGTGAATAAAGACATCATCTATCCATCATTATAGGTGGAAGACGGGAATGAATGCTTAGTTTGTAGGCTACATAGATCTTGGAGGGCTTTGAGACAGGCAGCTGTGCATGAACACGCATGAATAGAAATCGGATTAATGCTGACTGCGCTGCCAAGTATATACTGTATGCTTGTTTTGTTTTCACAGCCTGTTATGTCAAAAGGCTCACTAAAGATGATCTACTGTACTCCCGCTTCGAAATCGTGCCAATGGCACATACCGGGTACCTATCCCTGAAACAGTTTAAAACATCACCACAAAGGCGCCGATGAAGTTTATTCAATATCTTCTTATCTCGTCCATGTGTCAAAAAACAAATATGACAATATCAAAAAGAATACTACGCGTGATAACCACACCGTTCAGGAGATACAATTAATTCTGGAAAGTGCATTGCAGTCTATATATGCCTACGGTGTATTACGGCCATAAATTTCTAATAACTTAAATGTACCTGGAGACACGCTGAAATGTATACCTATCTGGAAATTGTACCCTTCGAGGAATCGATTTGCCTATATCGCAAGAGTACAGCCAGCAGTGTGTATCAGTTTATTGCAATTTTATTTTAAAACAGACCTGTATATAATAATAATAATAATAATAATAATAATAATAATAATAATTGAAATCCTTTGTTAAACGTTTTGTGCGTATATGGCCGCACACGTCGTATTTTCAAGCCTTGAAAAATCCGCGTTTCCTTCTGGCTCTGGTTTTGGTTTTGCATAATTATAGATTACACTGTAGTTAAGCACGACTTTCTAAGTTTCTTTGCCTGAAGGAAACGCAGTAATCAGCCTTGAATGCAATTTCCTGTTGAGGAGACTGAAGCTGTCTTCAGCACTGTATCAGGAGAAGGTGGAGGAGACCAAGAAAGTGTGCAAAACGGGACACATGGAGCCAGATCCTGGACTTTGACACAAAGTAAAAAAGACACGGCACAAAGAAGTTATTGCAGAATGCTGCATAAACTGTTACGGAGTGTGCGGAGGGTGCTGTCAGGAGTTTTAAGAAGTTGAAGGAGCCTTAACTCGGGACAAAGATTGACTTCAGTGCGCTGTTTAAGTGAGCCAGCGAAGGAGAAGCGGATTAACCAAAAAATAATAATGATGATGACGACGATAAAGCCAAACTGAAGTTGTGAGAGTCACGAAAACCGAATCAATTGTCGTGAACTGCACCAAAACACTAAAGTAAAGAACCTGGAGCGAAAGAAACGATTTATCCACCACGGGACCGGATAGTAAAGAAGTGAAAAGAATAACGAAAAGTAGTTATTAGGAGTAGAATGATTTAGTGCAATATCACAGAATATTGTTCCAGATCCAAGGTGGGTTGATTGAGAAATTTTGCTTGCTTTTCTTAATTATGTTTCTGCGCGTTATTTGTAAATCGACTTTTTTATTCTTAAAATTGATCAACAAGTTTCCAGTTACCCTGAGTGTGAGCGTGCATGGGCACGTTAGGAAAAACCCAGAGAATGCATGCGGTAGCCTATTGGGATGAAATGTGTCCATCTCCAAACTGATATGCAATTGTTAAATCGGTGCTTGGTACCTGGTCTGTATGTAGGCAAAATCATTCTTGCGCACAGAAGTGGAACGTCGAAATACTTAAGTAACTTTGCTGCGAGATGTAATGTTCCTTTAGAAACCAATTTATCGACGCCCTATGTTGCCATGGTGTTGTTTATTTGTGGAGTTTTAATGCAGTTTGTTTTCATGTCCGGTAGTTTATTTGCCGTTCAGCGGTAATTTCTGATCTAGCACTCTGAATTCGCTAACAGAGCGCCCTTCGGTGAATCTAATTGCCCCAATAGACCCGCTGGACGTCAAGTATGTTATGTCAATTTCTTACCATTGTGATGACTCATAATACGCGTTTCTTCCGATATAAAACAGTGAAATGTGTAGGGGAAAAACATATTCGAACAAACTCGGTATTTCATGTTTTAGTTAAAATTATTCATTATAAATGTTAATTTTTGAACAATCACATAGGCTACTGTCTTTATGTTGAAATCCTGCACTTACGTTGGACAGTTATGCCGTGTCTCCAGGCTAGCCACCCAGCTGACCTGAGAAATGTGTTTGCTAAAACGAGATTAATTCCCAAAGTTACTGGGTTAATTGCCGCCAGATTGAATAGTATTTAATAACAGCTGGACAAAAAGCTTGCTGGTTTATGTGAGAAGAAAACGAACAGATGTCTTACGAGTCCTTCTGTGTAGAGTTGGCTTCCTAATCAATGTCAATTAAATGATCACCACCTACAACCATTATACCGGGAATATTGGCAAGACTACATGTACTGTTTAATCAGAAACTTAAATTGACATTAATGATTCCCAAGCCAGCTTTCCCCAGCTGTGATTCCACTTGCATGTAAAAATGAATACAAAACGCGTTCCTGATGGCTTAGTTACCAAATGCAGTCAACCTAGCCCCAGCTAATTTATTGCTTTATTCCCATTGAAACTTTAATCATATTTACCGTGTACATTTAGTCACAACACATGTGCCACTTAACAGTCTTGGGTGATTACGACTTATTGTTAAATTCTTGGTCATTCGGATGCATGGAATTCGGACTGTGGAACAACGACTGAATGATGTAACGGTGGGAAACTGGGCAGCTGTTGATTCTTGGTGTTTTTTGGCCCTCTGTCTCATGACGATTCTTGCTGCTGCCACCCCCCACACCCCCACCCTCTCCCCACTAACCCCACCAGCCCCACTACCCAAGCCTGTGAGCAGATGTTGGAGTCTGAGGAGGAGCGCCACACTGAGAGCTCGCCAGAATTTCCCGATGAGGCCCCTGGCACGTCACAGACTCTGTCCAGCACTTCTGGCTCAGGTAGCAACATACTCGGAAATGAAGTCCTTACATTTTACTCCACATCATCCGACTCCTGACACAGGCTTTGGCCACACATTGTAAAACGTCAGCAGCCTCCGTCCGACATGCCGGACATTTCCCACCTATACAAGGCCACCTGACTCGTGTCAGGAAGTGAAGCCAAAATCAGACACTGGTGTAGATTTCGTAGTATGGTGCTACAGCTACATCTTAAGGGGATCCTTTGGATTTCTAACATGAAAAACGGGACATGTGGGAGTTTGACTAAGCCGTTAGTGAATCTGGCTCAAACCGGA
>JAODLD010000136.1:9002831-9039251 GCA_026781065.1 Mormyrops boulengeri | reverse complement strand
CCCCCCCCCCCGCCCCCCCCCCCCCCCCCCCCCCCCCCCCCCCCCCCCCCCCCCCCCCCCCAATGAAGAGTGATCACTGCGCAGTTTCTCTTGCGTGTCTATGTAGCAGATGTATCTGTGTTTAAATATGAGCTTTAGTAAGAATGGGATGAGAGCTGGTGGCTGTTCAGGCATGAGAAAGTGCCTCGAGCTTAGCGAGGGGAAAATAATGTTCCAACAATGGGAAAATTAGCCTTATGAGTCACATATGAACTTAATTAAGCTAAGATGGTGATTGCTGCCGAACTAACCCCTAAACAATTTTTTTTTGCTTACGGAAGAGAAATGTTTAATGTTTAGCGTATACAGTTATAATGAGGACCAGATTTGTTTTATGTTTTCTATTTCTTCTGCCATAGTGAGGTTTAGTGGTCAGGCTTGACAGTACCTACAAAGGGTCACGTTGGTTATAGCAAAGTGTAGGGTGCTCGATGGACACTGGACTTCCTGGTCTTCTCAAGCAGGCTGTACGAGCAGGCATGGAGATGGTGTCAGGTCGCCTTTGATGGTGTGCTTGTCGCTTGCCGATTCACTCGCGGAAGTCTCTATCTGCGATGGGTGCCCTTCCCTGTTGCCATGGCAAATTCCCAGCGGGATCAGCGTGGTTGGCAAAATGCTGCATAGTATATACCCTGATCGAGACCAAGAAGAGCCTGTCATCCGCACGCGTGGCAAGCATGCTGGTGCCTGCCTGCCTGCCTACAGCTTTGTTTTGTACCAAAGAAGCATATCTCGGGATTAGTAGTTGAATGCAGGCTCATGGAGAATAATTTATGTGCATCTTTTGGTGCTAATAGTAATTCATTGGGGGTTGTTTGAGCCCTGGACCATCTGAAGACATGGCATATGTGGGTATGGCACGTATGGGGGCTTCTCTACAGGTATCCGCCTGCATCAAGGGTCTTGCTTGGCATGTTCCCCATGTTTCGAAGAGCGAGGTTGTTGGAAAGACAGCCTTCATTTGTGGCCATGTAGGATGGCTTTGAGGCATCACAATGACCTGCTTTCATAGCTGGTGGCACCCTGCCCAGGTCACTCTATTGCCCATGCTCTGACCCACCAATAGAGAGGGAGAGGTTGGGGTGGGGAATGATGCCAGAAAAAGGACAATGTCGACTTTATGGAGCTTGCCAGCCAGCCTGGAGCCCTGTAGACATTTTTGGGGGCACCGGTATGCAAGTTGGGCTATCGAAAGACTTCTTACACCCTTTATCAGCGGAGACAGAAAGCTGGACCACAACTGCGGCGTGGTAGCCTCCTGTTTCGTCTAGCTTTGGTGTCACTTTGATTCACTCAAGGAATGGATTTAGGAGCCTCAAAGCATGGCGGTATTTAAGGCTCAGCCACACCGGGACTTCAGCCTCTGCTGGACTTGTTATGTTGCAGTAGCCTGCCTGTTACTTTCACAACCCAGCACAGGGCATCAGAGCATCGTATTGGGGAGAGTGGGAGAGATGAAAGAGGGAAGAGAAGGATGCAACATACTCTAGGAAGCTGGGTAAGGTATGCATGGATGTTATTTCCATTTTTATGGGTCTCTACAAATGTTGGGCATCCTTCAAAGGCCAGCCTGTGGTGCAAAGCTTGTTTTCCCTTAATATCGAAAGGTCCATCTCTTCTCAGTTGTCCAGGAGGGCAGTAGACCTTATGAAGGCCCCGCCGTCGTCCGCTAGAATGTGAGCATGCTCAGTACCAAGTCACTCAGCCTACGATTCTGCCCTTGAGCCTGAGTGATACGTCAGCTGATTTCACATTATTTCTAGCGGTAAATTCGGTGCTCACACAAGGGGCTCTTTTATCATATGACTTGAGGCACCAAAGACTTTGTGAGTCTGGCTTTAGCTCCACAAAATAATTACTGCACTCACAATATGCTGTAGGTGACAAGCAAATTTTGTCAGCTTTTCATTTTTTTCACAAAGCAGGTATCTCTGCAGTTTAAGTGCTGAACGCCATAGTGTTCATACTGCTCCTTGTGGTAGCATGCAGATGGAGCACACAACTCCCCAGAGTCTGGCTCATCTCGTCTGTTACCAGTCGTTGGGGTCAGCTTGAGTTTTTGGGAGTTCAAATTTTTCCACATGCTTGGTCACGTGGCTCCATTGCAAAATGCAGGATGTCTGCTCTCCCAATCGCCGATCTTCCCAGAATCCTTGGATGGATGGGAGGGTGCTTCCTGGGGCTAGAACCTGCAACCAACTTTTGGTCCAGGTAGTTAACCAGTAAGTTGATTCAAGTTACTGCATGGAAGTACATGGAAGCAGACAGAGGAAAATGCTGCTTAATCCAAGGAGAATGCATGCGGATCATTGCGTGTGTCGGACGTTTTTGTGAATCAGGGGGTGACTATACTCTTGAATCTTCTGAATGGCAACTACTCTTATCCCAGAGGATTTCAGCATCAGTTGCAGGGAGGGTCACCACCCGTGCTGTCACCTCCAGTGTTTTGTCAGACCTCTGCCTTAGCGTCTGCGTTGAGCAACTGGCATGAGACCCCAGCTAGCATGTCTTCACACATATTCCGACACACCTTAACAGTGTCTTCCAGGAAGTTTTTTTTCCAGAAGTAGCCATAGCTTACATGATTTTTGCCAGGTTTCATTTTGAATTACTTGTGTTTATTTTTTGATTTTATAAATACATTATAAATGTTATATATATGTTACATGCCCAGGTCTGTTGCAATAGGAAAGATCAATATAATTAGATTTTTTTTGCAGTAATAATTTACAGGCATATGAGATGAAATATCTTTCTAGCTCATTCTATTAGGTTACCTTTTTTGAGTATAAGTATTCAAACCTACCCCTCAATTTTATTTAATTAAATCATTATGTTATTTGTTGGTACTGTGATTTATTTTATTAATTAATTTCTATATGTACTGACCCGCAACTATCGTCCATGGATTAAAAATACTGAACACGGCATTTTATTTCATCAATAAACATCAATTAAAATGAAAGTTTTCAAAGAGCTGGATGTTTGAGTTGAAAATCCATGCTGATGAGTGTTTTGAATAGAGAGCCTCCTGTTAAAAGCTGGTCTGATCCAGAGTCCCAGAGATACTCGGGAAGTTTGTGTCGCTGATTAGGGTCACGCACGCTTTATGGCGTCTTTCTGCTTCTGAAATACTCTGTCAGGTGTACGGGTTTTTCCCCCCTTATCTTTATTTGTCTTATCTTTAAGTTCCATTATAACGTAATTTATGCTCTGTTTATTCCATCCTTTTTATGTCTTTTTGATGTAAAAAGAAACGATAAAAACTATGGTTTAGTTCTGATAAGATACAGTTATGTTCTGATTTGTTTTTCTCAGTACGGCGGAGCTAATTTGAATTACACAGCGCAAATGTGCTCACGTGACCCCAGATTTGAGGAGTATTGATAACCCACAGGTCCCATTCCAGCTCCACGTCTCATTTTGCACACATAAATATCTTTTATGGAGTTTCTGCAATTAGAGACTAGATATAGGTTTGGGTATGGGAGCGTTTCTTTTTTAAAAAAATAAAAAAGTGTGTTGTTCAAAAACGCTAATTCTGGGGCAACGCTGACCTTGCATTGACAGTACAGGACTGATTCTCCCCGAGTGACATGTCCTACAGGCGTTCAGACAGACGGAGAGGATTTATCTTGACGTGGAATCGGAAGGCAGGCGGAGGACAAGATATCGCAGTGCTGGTGCTTTCTCTGCGTCCTCACGCGTGGCATTTTATCACGCCTCGTTTTCTTGTGGTTTGCCGTTCGGACAATGCGGCCGCGCCGCTTTTGTGTGTTTCACTGGGAGCCATCAGCCGTGACGACGCTCTATGATTGCCGGTGACCTTCAAGGCCGACCGTCGTGCCGCGGATTTAGTTTGCTGGCATGCGCCTAAATTCTTTTCTTCAAATGATCTTGTCTGAATTTTACTCTTTCTTTTACCTCAAAATAACAGGGAGCCAGAGTCATCAAACCATTGATGCCTCCTGGAAGTTTCTTTCCCCCTCGTAATCACAACGACAAGAAGAGTGTCACCCAGCTCCCGAAAAAGGAGGCATATTTTGTAAAGAATCCGGTCTGAAACATGAAATCCGACACAATTAAATTCTGCTCAAAGCTCCGTTAAACGGCAGATATTTTCTGCCTTAATGAGCTTACACTGTTTTTATTCTTTGCGGAATAATCTGCGTGTTTGGAAGAATTCCAGGCTTGCTGGCTTTGTAGCTGCTCTCGGTATCTGTACCCACTTCTGGCTTCATTACAAGCAAGATTAGTCCCCATTGTTTTGGCGCGTCAGCTTAGCTGGGGATGTTACAAAACTTATTAATACGTTAGAGTAGATTTAGCTGCAAGCGTAATTATTTTCTTTCTGCTGTAATTGGACCCGGAGGGGTCATCTCCCCGATGCACGGTGAATTTTGCCGATGTCCCCGCGGAACGCAATGGGAAGACGGATGGATCGCAGCAGTCGCGTCATGCTCACTACCTTTAATCCATGCGAGGCGTTACGGCTCTCCGGCGCCACCTGTTCCCCGCGCCGTGCCTGCCGTTATGCAGAGACGGCTGGATCTGAGTAATTAACTAACGGCTCGATTCTCTGAAACGTTTTCTCTGTCTCTGTATCGTAATAAAGATGAAATGTGTTTGGCGGGCTTAATGGACTGAGGACTTTGATAAAGCATATGGGAGGAATCGGGGACACAGGAGGGGGCGTCTTTGGTTTGGCGGACAGGACTATCTTGGCATGAGTTGGGGGAGGGGGGTTTCCAATACTGCACTCCCATGTAGCCCAACTGTAATGTGTCCAACTCGCATTCCTGTTTGGGAGGGGACGAGGCTGTCCCTGGCACACAGTCAGTTGGGGGCATACAGCCATACCATCCTGGGACACACAGACAGCCACAGTCAGACACACATCTAGCCTGACTGTCCCAAAAAAACATATTTTGACTGCCGCCAGGTCCAGAACCTCAGACACTGCGGTTTCCCCAAACTGAACCTAAGTATAGTTGCCAAAATGCCAGGGTGGGCAGACCGACGGCAAGCTTGCATGGGCCTGCCCCCGGCGTTGTTGGGAGAAACGGGTAAGTGAAGGAGGGGGCATCTTTGTCTCCTCTACTCCCCTTCCACCCCAGAATGCATTGCTTCTATCGAGCGGTACAGGTCACAGTTGAGCCACCAGTTATTATGACACCACAACAGCTGCGGGCCTTTCGAGCTGCGGAGGGGTGTGAAGTGTGTTCGTTAGTAGTCAGGGAGATGCACTTCCCACACGGCCATCCAGGATGGCTCTCACAGTTTACCCGCAGCATTTTGCCATATTTTTTGTTGTTTTTTTTTGTCTCAACTGAGTCCAAGAGCATTTTGCATTTTACAAGCTGCCAGCTTGCGTCTGCCAATAGCAGCGGGGGAATGCGAGAATAAACCATAGAATGCAATAGAAAATGGATTGCGCCAGTGCGTAAAATGCTGCGTAATGCTCTCCCTGGCAGTGGGCCCACAGGAGGCAATGTTCGGCTGGCTCATCTCGAGACCTCTTCGAAAACTCTCCCCGGGCTCCGTGCTGCTTTTCCACAAGTCCCTGAGGGCTAGCTCACAGCCATGTTTCCCAGCCTCTCATTTGGCCCTTTCTGGGAAAGATGGTGTGTCTGTATGAATGGGTCTCTGTTCAGCCTTCTCTGAGCTTCCTGGGGCTGCTGTTGAGGACGGCATGTCCACCCAGGCCGACGACAGGACAGGGATATAGAATCTCCACAATCTGGGGCCCGACACAAAGGCTTGTGCTCCAGACTCTTTCAACTGCACGCACTATCCTACACGCACGCTACCTACTGCACACACCCTTTCAAACTCCTGTGTTCTCACAGTGTTTCATCATGATACTTAACCAGTTTTAAGTGTTCACAGTAGGAGGGAATTAAAGACTTCTCATTAAGCCATTAAGGAGAAGAGCACACAGTCTGAGGCTTGACTCGTCAGTTAACGATCCCCAAAGTTCATTATGACCCTCCTGCAGAAAGTGGTCCTGCTATCTGTTTGTGCCCAGTGGCCTCTGCGATCCAATTGACCTTTGACTGGGACTCTCAAACAAAACAGAGGGGTATGTGGCTCACTGGGTCAGGATGCTGTGTCTGTGACTGGGAAGTTGCTTGTTGAAATCCCTGGGTCAGAGTGATTTTGCCATTGGGCCCTTGAGCAAGGCCCTTAACTCCCAGTTTCTTCAGGGATTGTCTGACACTCCTTTCTCAAAAATGCCAGTCGATTTCGATAAAAGCATCTGTCGAATGGATGTAAAATTGGATTTTCAATAGATGAAAAAGAAGAATAGTGAATGTTTTATTCATTCATTCATTCATTTTAGATCTCATGTCCATTTTAGACTATTGCCAGACTATTGCTGACTGTTGTCACAGCAGTAAGACCAGCTACTTAGCAAAATAATGACTGTTTCAGCTCCTTAATTGCAGTGAATTAGCATTTGGACATTTAAGTATTTTATACCCGGTATTTGTCACGCATTAATTCTGAAGATGCACTTACAGTGCCAGTATGACAAGATTAAATAAGCATACATCAAAGAGTGGCAAACAAGATTTATACACAATTGTCAGCAATAAAATGAATGGCCTCATTAGTGCTACAAACACAAAAATCTTGATTTCTTTATGCTTAACATGATTAAGCAGCATTTATACTCATCCATCCACCCATCCACACCCAAAGCAGTTTTCCTGATGATGGTGGAGGTGGAAGTGTTTATATTAGCTATTCGAATAGCTAAAGGACAGCAGAATTCTAAAATGATTTAAAGTGGCATGTTTGCCATTCAAGATTGGAGGAATCTTGAATTTGAATATTTGGCCAGTGAAGTGCACAGAAGCGTACTGAATCAAGGAAGGCACTTGTAGGGTCTCTGACGTTTTCATTTTCAGCTGCTGCCTTCCATGGGTTTTGTCGATCTCTGTCTTGAGTTTGTGCTAGCATTAACGTTAGCGCTGCTGTCGGTGTGGTTTGGCTAATCAGCTGGGCGTTCAGGGGGATCTTTGACGCCAGACTGCTGAGCTCTGCTTTTTATTAGGGGAAGTGGGTCGTTTGTGCCCATCACAAGTATACGTGGATCCCCAGCAAAGGTTAAAAACTTTCTCTTCGCTTATCCTTCGGGTGTAAAATCCCAACTTGTGCTTTTTGCCCATCATTTTATCCGATTGCAGTTGCTGTCCTCCAGACATTTTTGTGCCTGATTGAGTTAAACCTCATGCTTAAACCTCAAGGTGAATGTTCCATTTTGAAATGCTATTCGAATGTCAGAAATCAGAGCAGAAAGTGATTACGTTTGTGGTGGATCTTATTTGCTTGCTGGCAAGTGATCTGGTGAGGTCGGAGATAGCTTTCCTTGGCATGGGAGCAATTTACTCAACATGTCAGAATAAAAAGATATGTCAGCATGACCAGACAAGAGTGACAGTCTCTAATGTAAAATGTTTGTTATGTTGTGGTTCCTAAATTATAGTCCTCTGCCCTTAAATCATTAATAATAGTGTAGATTTTTTGTCACTATGTATATTATTACAAAAGCTCTGTCTTTTGCCATGTAATGTCTGTCCTGTCATAACTGTTGCATGGTGGGCAGGAGGAACGTCATTTCACTGTGTACATGGCTGGGATGACAAATAAGCCGTACTTGATTTGAATGTGGTCTTCAAGCCATATGACATATGACCTTCCTTGGCTCACGCTGCTTAAATCTGCCCTTTTGTCTAATTTAGATAATCAGTTACTTGAACGTCTGGAGCCGGTCGTCCCATTCAGAGATTCCAAAAGCCCTCCGATTGGGTCCTCTCCCAGATGTTCCTCTCGCAGGAGCACAGTTGCTGGTTTAGCTAATGGCCGACAGCTGCAGAGATGCAGTTGTTTACGGCACAGAGAAAGTGGAGATCTGGCACGTCTGGGAGCGGGGGCCTCTCTGAGGGCGAGCCAGTCGGCACCGCTACAGACAGATGCTGACGAGTTAGCTGCAAGGCTCAGTCGAGCCTTCCTGCGATTAGCAGGCCCCGGCATCCTCCGCCCGAGCTCAGAGTGAATGCAGGATCCGCACGCTCAGACTCCCAGCCTGCCTTCTCCTGCCATACCTCAAACTTTTCCCTATTTTTCAGCTCCCCTCCGATCCCAGCAGGAGGGGGGAGGAGAAGGGCGCCAGGCCTGAGTGCACGGCGTTGCCGCGTGTTTATCAGACGGCAAATAGAGTGCAGCTGCTTCCCGTTTGGGGGAGGAAGGCGACCGAAGGCTTCGGCGCTCAGAACCTGCCGCTTTGAAGTCGCGGTGCGGCTGTCTGGGACGGACCCATGTAATTACCAGCCCATAATAAGCCTGTTCGTCTCCAGAGGATGCGTTTTTAAAAAAAGCACGAGGCGAGTGCCGGTCGGTCGCCCCGGTTCACGGAGTTCTGCACGTAGCGTTACCCCCCCCGCCCCCCGCCTTCAACGGAGGTATTTGGGATCGTAAATCGCTGGCTTTGTGACGTGGCCCTCCCAAGCCGAGCCCCGCGGGTGGAGGTGGGCGTGCGTTTTGGCGGGGGGGCGTTTATGGTAACCAGCTGTTTGTTTGTTTTTTATCTGGAAAGATGCCTTTATGAGGTCAGGCGTGCTTCGGGTGTCGCGGGTCAGGAAATGTGCCCCTTTTGGTCTCGAGGCTAGAGCACCGACCGCAGAGTTTTGTTAACTGGCGTTTTTCTGGATCCATTTAATGCCCCTTTTATAGGTCGAGCTTAGCAGAGTAACCACATAGAACACTGCCCCATAATAACTTTAATACATGCTCATTTTTTTTTCTTAAGCTTTGGGCATCCGATTAGGGGCCCCGGAGTCTCTGTCGAGCAGGTGTGTGCTAATCCCTCCTCTTCTGGCGGCATGCAGATGCGGAGCGGGATGACGGACCGCGGGGCCAGGTGGAGACAGCCAACATCGTCAAGGAACAGAGCGACCAGGAGAACGGGAACAATAACAGCCTGTCGCGACCAGATCCTTCCTCGACCAGCAAGAACGTGACATGTAAGTCTTTCGAAACGCAGAAAGGGGCTCTCTCTGTGGCTGTGGCCGGGAGGGACCCAAATGGTCTCCGTTCTGCCCGGAAAGGAGAGCAGTGTCGTGGTGAATCACAGGCCCAGTATGACAGAGAGTTCTGGAAGTGTCGCTTCTTTTCCAGACTTTGACATCTGACTCACACGCTGGTGTGTCCGGGACGGGGGACCACACCCACCCCCAGAACTCGGTGAAGGGTTCTCAGTGAAGAGCAATCCCCGTCACTGAGGCAAAGTGGGCGCTTTCTTAGCTGACACACGGTGGAGAATGGCACGCTAAGGATTAGCAGCCGAAAAGCTAGTGCATGTAGAGCAGACCTCTGCTTTCAACTGGCATGTTTATGATAGACAACCATGATCATCAATATAGAGATGGCATGCTGCAGCGATCCCTCTGGTGGAAAAGGACTGAAAGCTGTGCTGAAAGCTGTGCTGAAAGCTGGGCCTTAGGAGTTAAGTCTTAGACAGGAATATACGTCAAAGACGGTGTGATATGGGCAGCTTTGCGTTAGTAACCGATGGGTGATTCACTCTGTTGGCTTCACCTGTAACCTTTGACCTATGACCTCAGAGTGTCAGGCCTGCCTTGATTTGTTTTAACTGACTCGCAGAACCATGCGATGTATACACTGGCTTGGCAAGGAAGTCATTCGCCCCCTCCTTCCCTGTCTGCTCTTCCTGCGGGGGGACGGGGGGGGGGGGGGGGGGTTTGGGGGGGGTGTAGTGGGCTCCAGTGCTTCTCCCCACTCGGGACAGTGGCCCGTCTGACGGGGGTGTCGGGGGCTAATGTCATCCTGGCAGAGCCGCCTGAGTCCTGGCTGCAGCTATCCTACCACAGGCTATTCGCTGGATCTGCGTGGCGTCCAGCTGCTTGCTGCCTCCTGGGGGGCAGAGATTACCAGCTCCGCCGTTTGCTGGCGGGTCGTCGCCAGTCGTACCCGTGAGGGCCAAAGAAATATGGGAACACTAAGCCCAGATCTCAAGGCAAGGAACCATTAGGCCAGGAGCCTTTACCAAGAACATCTCATCCAGCTGTACTTAGAGGCACTGCAGCAATTTGCACATTTCGGTTTTCCTCGTAAATTAGCTGTCTTCCATTGCTGCTCACATGGCATGGATCTCCATGTTAATGCTAGAGTAAAATCCTCGTCTGTCCCTGCCATTGCAGGACGTGCCAGATCAGGCATCGGCCTCTGGAATCCGACCAGGAGCCAGTCTCCATCACACCCGGATGCGCATCCTACAACGTGAAACAAATCCAACCTGTGTTTTCCGGCTGTAGCAACCCAGTGACTTAAGCTATACGCATACAGTGTGCCAATGGCCAGCTGTGGCATGACCCCCCCCCCCTCCACCTTATGTCCAGCTGTTTGCCAGCTGCTTTGGTGCCTTGAGCTAAGCACAGACTTGCGTTATCATCTTTATTGGACCTATTTCTCTAATGGGTGGTTTGAGTCGACTGGGCAGGCCTGGATGAGAGGTTACTTTATCGGTCTCAGCTTTATCTTGTTATTTTTGAGAGGCGAATTCGGAGAGGCGGAGAGCCGTCCTTTAACACGACGCAGACGGTTTGACCTCTGTTTCATTACCAGATAAATGAGTAAATATAGAAACCCAGAAGCGCAGCTGGGCTCTGAGCCCATGCAGTGGTGATGTAAGCAGATTCTGGATGTGTGACAGAACGTCTGAGAATGGGCACAGTGATGTCGCTGTGCTCCCAGGACTCAAATGTGTGAATGAGGAAATGGTTGGGAAGGTGACAGAAGACTAGATGAAGTCTGTGCTACAAGACAGCGTTCTTTGATTTCTCATGCTCAGTGTCACAGGACAGTGTTTTTTGATTTCTGATGCTCAGTGTCGCAGGACAACGTTCTCTGATTTCTCATGCTCAGTGTCGCAGGACAGCGTTCTTTGACTTCTGATGCTCAGTGTCGCAGGACAGCGTTCTTCGATTTCTGATGCTCAGTGCCTCAGGACAGTGTGTCTCTTATGCAACTAATGCAACTACAGGGCTAGTAGCAGGAAGCCCACAGGGCAAAGTGTAAGCCAGCCTTCACAGTCTAGGGACCTCCATAAGAAGATGGTGTTATTACAGAGACAGGAGAGGCTCTGGTGGTCAGTTGCTGCCTCACACAGTATATCTGTGTGAAATTCAACAAGATCCCGGCATGTCAGCCATAATTAGTCCGCCATTTATGATCCCCCCCCACCCAAAAACAAATAACAGCACAGTCATTCCCGAAAGACAGCCAAGAACTTATCGCCAAATGTCAGACTGATGCGGGTCCACCTCCCACCCCCGTTTTGACACCGCCTCAGTGGCACCCCTGCCACCCACCGCCCCCTGCATCTTTTATCATTTTCCTAGTAATTTTTAATTCTCACCCCCCTCACAGATTTACATGTGTATCCCACCCCCCATTCCTGCCGCATCATCTTGTAGACCCCATAAGCCGGGACGCAGGAAATGCGGGACTGCCCCCCCTGAAAATTGCCATCTAGAGATTGATAAACGTCCCAGCGATCCGGTGACCCGGCTGACCGCTTCCAAGGAATTCTCCAGCGCTTTTTTTTTCTCTTGAATTCTGACTTATTCCGTGAGGTATTTAAGGGAGCGTTTATTCATTCTCAGCAGGACTTTGTCCCCCTCATTTATTATCGCACTTCTGAAGGGACCCGTCAAGGGAAATAAACTTCTTAAAAACCTGTGCTTTGATTTACTGGCCTGAAATTCTCTGATTAGGCTCTTCATCACTCCAGATTGTCATTGAAATGAGGCAAGACGGGAGGGATTAAGGGTGATTTGATCGTCCCCCGTCCCCCCCTCCATCCTCCATTCCTTTCGGGATGCCTATCCCCTCATTTTTTTTTGGGGGGGGGGGTTGGGGACGTGGTGGAAAGCTGCCTTCTGGGTTTAGGAACCGTGCCTTCAAATTATCTCTTATCCCCTGGTAAATTTGCACGGTGATTTCCCCCTAAACACATTTCACACGTGCCTACGATGTGTGCGGATGGCCATCATGGTTCTTATGCCTCGTCTGCTTCTTGTTCCTGAGCTCGGGATTGTTTCGCGCGTCCCAATGAGGGACAGAGCTAAAATCTACCTGGCCCCTCTGCTCAGGCCTGTATTTCCATTTAGTCACTATATGGCATTTTTATAGTATAAGTAGCATATAAGCTTTACCTGTTAGTTAAGAAACAGCACACTCACTCAGAGCAGTGTGTGGCTCAGTGGACTAGGATGCTGCAACCAGAAGGTTGCGGGTTCAAAGCCCAGAGTGATGTCACGGTTGGGCCCCTGAGCAAGGCCCCAGTTGCTCTAGGCACTGTTTGATCCTGCTTTCTCAAAATGTACATCACTTTGCATAAAAGAGCCAACTAAATAAATACAAATGTCCATGTTTTTGGGTCCCTTATTTGTCTGGCTATTGATGGTATGTCGCATGCATGTGCAGACGGGGTCAGTTCCTCAATGCTGGGTGTTGGCTGTCTGGTTTAACAGAGCAGTCGGTCAGAGGTGAACAGTCAGCAGTCTGTGACTCAGCTCCCCCCCTTCCCTCCACAGCGTCTCCAGAGTAACCCCCGGCGCGGCGCCTTGGCCACTCCCTCCCGGTCTGCCTGTGGCCAGACCGCTTCACGCAAATGGCTCGTTTTGCTCTTTATTTGTTTATTTTTAACTACCTGGGGGCGATTCATTGTGCCTGTATATATGCATACCCACAGAGAAGCCTGCCCGTAAATGAGGCCCAGGCTAAGCATGCTATGCTCCCCGCCCCCCCACGGCCCTCCCAGCCCCGTCCCCTTAAAGCACCCATTGCCTTGAGCACGTCACAAAACTCAAGATGCTCACTTCTGCACTCGTGTAAATCAGGAGTAAATCCAGGGCATCATGGGAGATGACCAGCAGGTGGCGTGGCAGTTAGGGAAGCAGATTAAAACCCCGCAGCATGGGCAGGCAGGAGGCACACAGCTCTCAGCACATCCCACGCCCAGGAGAGTCCATCCTGCAGAGCAGCTCGGTGCTCGCATGTGGGGGCAACAGCGGCGACTGCTCTCCAGATGCCCCAGAAACCCCACATAGCCCCCTTCCTGCCCCACCCGATGTTTATTACCCTGACACAAATACACTGCAAAGAATATCTTTCTCTCAGCTGGAAGAAGAGTAAAGGAGGAAAGAATGAAGAAGAGTTGACACCATCACAGGCCGTAAAATCCCCGACAGCATTTAGTACGCCGGAGCTGTGCCGTAAGAAGCACTGTTTGCTTGCAGTTGATTTGCTGTGTCCTCTAATGTGGCTCTGCATAATGAACTAATTTTATAGTTTGACATTTACCCGCCCCACAAGCTCAGGGAGCTGAGTAGACGTCTCCGTGCTCTGCTGAGATGTCGTCAAAGTTCTTTCGCTGTGGATGTGGCTGTCACGTCGGGAGGCGTTTCTGAGGCCCCTTCCCATGGCTTTTCAGCAGTTGTCAGGAACCCCGGTAATGGACCGTATGTGACAAATATGACACAGAAAAAAAGGGTGGGGGGTTATCTTGGAGTTGGTCTGCGTGGTATTTGTCAAACTGTTTCTTATTAGGGAATACAGGCATAACTGTGGCATTCTAATTGGGAGTTTTTTCTTCTGAAAACGAAAAAAGTCAGGGCTGTATTTTCTGGGTCGTTTCACATGGGGGGGGGTTTCTGCTTTGACTGGCCTGGCAGAGTGTGAGCTCGTATCTCGACGTGGGAGAGGCTCGACACTCACAGATTGGCTCTGTTTCCCCCCTCTCCCCCTGATGGGGTAACAGGACTGCAGGTGTGCAACAGGCAATGGGACGTTTTACTAAATATACACGCTGGTCGGAACCCCGTGGTTGCGCCGTTACTGTAAATATTCCCGTAGCGCACCACAGGGGAGACATTGCGCTATCCTCCCTCCCTAAATACCGCATGGTTACCATGGTATCGCTCTCAGCTGGCTGTGTGTATCCTCGCTGTTATGGTTGACATAAAGGTTTCAGGGTTAAGGCTTACGTGGCAACTGTAACCCATCAATGTTTATTGACAAGCGAATGAAGGATGATGGTGGAGTCGTAATGAGATACCGATACGCAGAGACAAGCCATGGTGCAGGGGATCGACACTCGCATTATCCTGTGGAGCGAGGGAAGAGCATGTGGGATAGTTTTCAGGTAATGTGACTTATTCTCAGTTGGTTACTGCAGTAAAGGTTCTTCGGAGGAAGGGAGGGGATTCAGGGGGCTTCCATTGTTGCTGTCCTTTCTGAGCTGATGGGAATCAGGAGGATGTATGACGTCATCACTGCCACAGTGCTCTCTCCGGGATGAGAACAAAACACCTCTTTTTTCACTCTCTGTCGCTCACCTCTTGGCTGAAGATGACAAAGGAGTCATAAATGTGATATATAATGCTTTTTGTGGAAAAAGAATCGCCAGACTAAATCAGGCAAACCTTCCGGGATACATATGCGCACCCTGCAGTGAAGAATTATGGGTAGGAGCCAGAGGTGGTGGCCATTTTTCAGCTCGTTTTAGCTCTCGCTTGTCATTCCTCTAACAATCTTCATTCTTTTTTTGACCCGCTGCAGAGTGCCGTTCTCGCTTTTAAAATACGCAGGAGGAGCGAGCGAAAGAGCGGCCAGGGAGACGAGCGCAGTTGACGGGCGATGTGACCGTAAAGAGGCGATACATCGTAAGAAGCCTCCAGAAACTCCTCAGATAATTCGAAACATCTGGGCCTCCGTTTGAAATTACCGCACAGAAAATATTTATAAGCAGCTGGCTGTTTTGTGATCCCAGGTACGGTCCAAAAATAATAATCCGTAAATGCTATCTGTTTTACGGCCAGTCATACTTAAGGTGTATTTAGTCTGCATATGAAGAAGGCTTTTGCTTTCTCTCTCCCAGGACACAGCGGCTAGTGAACCTTCGGTGGAATTAGGCAATATTTTTCTGGAAATGATTATTGCTATTAGGCCCAAAAGCACACATGAAAATATTTGCGATGGCGCAGGGGCGATGTCGCAAAGATGCCACGTCCAGCTCGGGTTTCAGCACTGGGGTCTGTTTCACTTGGCACGAGGGGTGCCCTACCCCCCCCCCAGTGTGGGGATGGGGGTTTGGGCCTCCTCCCAACAAAAGCAGCGGCCAAGTAACATGGGCCTGTCTGCAGGCTGAGAAGGTCATGAACAGGTGCTGCTTTAACTTCAGGGCGTAGGAGATGTGAGGAGATGCTTCCCACTAAGCTAACAGAGTAATAAGAGAAATCTTTGCTTTAATTAATGGCTCCCTTTCAAAACAGACTCTCTCTTCTTTCATATTTACACATCACTGCCAGTGTCGTCAGCTAAGAAAGCGATTCTATATTCCTGCGATATCCAGTCAAAATTACCCTGTATTTGCAAACCTGCCAGTCGAGCTAATCACGTGAAATCCTACAGGAGCTGGAGCAGGATGAGCGCTCAGAGGACAGGTGATGCAAGAGATAAAGGAACCTGCTCATTGGCTGGGTTCTGCAGAGAGGTTTCGTCTCTAACTGACCAATGACAATTCGGTTTGGAACAGTGGCGGCCAATAGGCACTGAGCTCCCCAATATTTCTAAATCATTTTTATACACCCACATAGACCTCACAGTGAGACGCCTAGAAAACGGTTAGCTTAAAACTAAATTTCCTTTTTTTAAGGGTGATGGCGATTAATTTTCATTTTAAAAACTTGCCCTTATGCATAGACTGTTATACAAGTGTAGTCTGAAAGTAGGCTTTAAGTTTAAGGCTGATTATTAGATTATAAAATATAATAAGATTAGCTTCAGGAGAAAAAAAAACAAGTTGCTGGTTTTGAAATGTGCACCTAAAAGTTGGTGAATTATAACTATTTGTCAGTTTTAGTCATTAAAATAACTCTGTTCTTTCATTTCCATATCTATGTTCATATTCTTTCCAATTTTTTAGTTTATATAGTAAAATAAAAGCAAAGTGTTGTGGCACAGGCAGAAAAAGAAGGTGACGATCCGTTTATGGCTCACAGGTCAACAAGGGGGTTTATTGAAGAACAGAACATGCTAACAAAAACTAAAAAGACCAAGAAGAGGCAAGAGGACAGAACTTCCAACCCACAGTAACATGAACAAGGCACAGACACTTAAATAAACACAGTGAAACATGGCAAACAAGGGCCAGGTGTAACTCAATCAATTAACCAATCAGAGGAGATAATAGGACAATTAAGTACTGGGACAGGAAAACTGGCAACAGGTGGAACTAATAACAAAGACAATCGCTGAAATAATAATCTTAAGACAAACTAGAACATAATCTAGGAAACTAAAGCAAAGGTAGAATAATTACAAAATCACAAAGGCACTAAACACAAACCAAAACACAAGGAGGGCAAACCATGAGAAGGAAGTGAGAACAGAAGACTCATACTATAAACACTACAAAACCACAAAAACACAACTAAGCAAAGCAAAACAGGAGAGGGTGGTTTCAAGCCAGTCTCAAACCTGCAACCTGCCGGTTCAGTCTCTGAGTCACTCACTCAACCCACTGGGCGAAACAGTGGTTCAGGGAGCAGGGAAGACACACTGGGGACTTAGGACTTAGACAGAGGAAGGAAGAGGATGGCCAGCGACACCTTCTGGCCAAACAGGGATTGAGCATATAGAACAGAGAGGGGGAAAGGCAGGATGACCCACGGTGCCAAAGGGGAAAGGACACAGGATAAGGGATCAGAGGGCACTGATCCTGACACAAAGATTTAGCAGTATTTTTTGAATTTGCACTTTTGCTGAAGTGTGAAACCAGTGAACTAGGCAAAGAACGTATATCTTTAAGCAATCTGGGAAATTCAGTGCAGTCGATAAAATCCACCTTTCCCGTCCTGTCAAAATGAAATGATGACGAAATTATCCGCCAATAGCTGGCTTCAACTTTGTTTAAAGTGGCTCACACACGCGAGTCAGAATCCAGGGCAGTTTTACATCACGATTGACTCGGTGCGTCAACATGTTCCAACCAGCTGAAGTAATTAATTGCATGTGTTTGGGCACGCTGATGTTTAATCGTTTCATAGCTGGCACGCGAGCTCAAGGAAGATGGCTGCTGAATAGATGCAGGTTGAGAGGAGCTGAAACAGTGTGGGAAAGATTTCCCACATTTGTTTGATGGAAACCTAACCAACAATTTCTCTCAGCAACTAAATGGTCCATTTTTTGACAGCTGCGTCTGGCAGCAATAGCTTATACACCTAAATTTTTGGTAGTAGCTGCTTTTATCCAAGGCAAGGTACATTTCAGAAAGCAGGGTCAGAGAGGGGGGAGGGGTGTTGATGACTAACAGTGGAACTACTCTGTTGACCCTAGTATTTCAACCAGCAACCTTCTGATCACATATATGGCGTTATAACCAATTGAGCCAAACAGCACTACTGTTTAGTTTGGGGGACATTCTGAGTTTTTGCCATGTCCAGCATATTCGTCAAGTCTGCAGCATCAGTGGGACGTGAGACAAGCACCCGAAGGGGCAGCTTTAATCACACACTGTCGCCATCCTTCCCTAATCACAGACTTCACTTCAGCTGGGCTGTCAGTGTAAACAAACCAAAGCACGTATTTAATTAAAGTCGCCCAGCACATACTCCCCCTAAACACCACTGCTGTTTTCGTTTGTTGTGTTTTTCAGGGACTTTACATCCTGAATTCCCTTCTTACGTGCATATTTATTTGTTTCCTGGGACCTAACATCCTGAAGTTTACGTGCATGTTTATTTGCTTGCTTGCCCCTTCGTACCTCTATTTCTGACTAACAATCACGCGAGGTGGCTTTTGTCTGCTTTCGTTTGAGTTTTTTGCAGCTGTTGGCATGCTGCTGGTCTCCACATAATGGGTTTGGGTGGAGATGAGGAGGAAGAGGAGACCTGCTGTATCACGACCCTAATTACACCTGTAGGAGCAGCACCCTGTTGTTCTGTCACAGCCCCGACGGGCCCCCAGGAGCAGTGGCACGCTAAACACCCAGCCCGTCCTGTACGACTCGTAAACGCTCTCCCCCCGAAACGTGGGTTAACAGCTGCTCTCTTTGTTCCTGTGTCAGCGTGAACCCAGAAACTGCAGTCGTTAGCCTGGGAGGAATATAGCCGCCCCCACGATTTTCTGACCAGACTGGGAAGAACCTCAGACTCCTCAGCCGGACTATTTGTCCTGATCAGAAGTTTCTTTGGGATGTGACCTGACCTTGTTAGATGGGACAGTCAGCTGGAGAGCAGATGTACCCTCTGTGTGTCTGTGTTTAGCTGTGAATTAGTAGGGGCAACCGTGCTAAATACAATCCTGGGAAACGCTGGATTTTATTACAGCGAGACAGTCTGAATTTCCGAAGGATGAGCCGTTATATGCGTCCATGCGAATGTGAATCAGAATGATTGTGAATAAACCAGTTCTTTTTCACTCATCATGTTACAAACATGTGCATGTGAATCTTAATAGGCTGAACAAACTGGCTCTTTTTCACTCATCATATTTCATACACGTGCGTGTGAATCCAATTCAGCTGGATACACTGGCCCTTTTTCTCTTGTGTTACATACGTGTGCGTGTGAACCTGAATCAACTGGATACACTGGCCCTTTTTCACTTGTCGTGTTACAGATGTGTGCGTGTGAATCTGATTCAGCTGGATACACTGGCCCTTTTTCACTTGTCATGTTACATACATGTGTGTGTGAATTTGAATCTGCTGGATACACTGGCCCTTTTTCACTTGTCGTGTTACATACGTGTGCGTGTGAATCTGAATCAGCTGGATACACTGGCCCCTTTTTGTTGTCGTGTTACATACATGTGTGTGTGAATTTGAATCAGCTGGATACACTGGCCCTTTTTCACTTGTCGTGTTACATACGTGTATGTGTGAATCAAATCCATAGGTCAGCCGAAGGCCAGAACGGTGCCCTGCCACTCCACAGAAGGCTGCTCTCTGGACTCTGACAGCACCAGGCAGAATGGGACAAGGCCTACCCGAGACCGCCCAGGACCGGGGTTCTCGCCGGGCAGCGCCTCCCATAAGGCCCCCCCCAGGAAGCTGCAGTCCAACCCGTCCCTCACCAGCCAGGGCAGCAAGCGAAGCCGGGGCAGCTCCAAGTCGACCAGCTCGCAGATCCCGAGCAAGGCGCAGGACGGTGGGCGTGGTCTCTCAGCTTGTGCCTGTGTCTGCACCCGTGTGTATGTTTGAGTGTGCATGCGTGTGTGTGGTCATGTATATATTATATTGTGGGGACCAAATAAAAACCTGTTATTTTTGATGTTGTGGGGACATTTCTTTGGGGTGCCAGTGGTGAAGCCTGGCCTTTGACCACCACTGATCCAAGCAGCGTGCCCATCTCTGCACATTGAGCTGCAGATTTACGAGAATAAATGGGGCCGAGAAGGGGGAGGGTTGAAGCTCTGCAGTGATGTAGCCTTTCACGCACTGTTTTTGAGGGTCTCTGTGTGCACTGACACAGGTGTGGTCCCCCTGCCCTGTCCCCTCCTGACCCCGCCCCTTCCTGGTCCTGCCCCCCAGACTGTTGCGTCCACTGCATCCTCGCCTGCCTCTTCTGTGAGTTCCTGACACTCTGCAACATCATGCTGGACTGCGCCACCTGTGGCTCCTGCTCCTCGGAGGAGTCCTGCTTCTGCTGCTGCTGCGGCTCCGACGAGTGCGGCGACTGCGACCTGCCCTGCGACATGGACTGTGGCATCATTGATGCCTGCTGCGAGTCGGCTGACTGCCTCGAGATATGCATGGAGTGCTGTGGCCTCTGCTTCTCTTCCTGATGTTCCTGAGTCGGCCAATCAGAGGGACAGCTGGAGCCATGCCACTTTTTGGGATTGGTCCACCCTATTAGGGAGGGGGAACCACCGGACACATCAGTCTTGGTGCCTGACCTTTCACTATGCAGTAGGTGGCCTGTATGCTGCACTGTGCATCCCAAAGCAAGATTGTACTCGTAGTACAATCCAGGTTAGTCTTCTGCTCCTTAAATGATGTGTAATTCTAGGTATAACAGGGTTTCACTATTTCTGTGGATTTAAGAAGGCCCAGATCTGGCGTGTGGGAGGGTGGGTGGAGACAAAGAAATATAGAATGCTCATCAATTTAACTAGTCCTGAAGTGTAGGAAACGAGTCCTCTCTCTAAACCAGCTTATTATCACATACACGCGCTCTGTCTGCTTTAGGCGTTGTTCAGCAGAGGAAGTCGAGAATGCTAAATTCAGTGTGAAAAATAAGTGCATATTTAATATAAATAATAATGTAATATAAAGTTTTGTGGTGCATCAGACTTACGTCAACATGTGAAGAGAGATTTCCTATTCCAAAGGCTCTCCATACACTATGACATTTTCCTGATTTTTTTTTTGTATATAATTTTTTTTACAATTACTATTATGCTGGAAAGGTCTGTGGAGTCAGACAAACATGAGTGGGACGGTTTGGTTTAATTCCAGGACGTGTGGGTTTCCGGAGCCCAGTTAGAGGCGGTGGACGCAAAGCAGATACCTGCCACTAGAATCAGTCTAACTAGGGAATGGGTGTAAAGTGCATCGACTTGGTCACTCGGCTGAAGGGGTTTTTCCGGGAGGGTGGGGGTTCGGGGGGGGTTCGGGGGTGATGTGAAAAAGCACCATCACAAGGAGGGTCAAAATGTTACCGTCTCTCCGTCCTAAAAACCAAAAATTGAGTTTTCACACCAAAGAGCAAAAAAATCAGTAACCACGAAATTGAGCCATATTTTCCAGCGCCCTGGGGCAGCTCTTTCTGCGAACGTGACAGTGTCGGAAGTGAACAGCTACCAGGAACATTCACGCACGAATTTGCAATTTGATCTGCTGTAGTCATTGATCAATGTACTGTAATGATGTTACCAAAGTGGAGAAGATGAGGCCTCTGACTTGCTCTATAAATTCTGTTTTTCTTCATGTCAAGTCAACGTGACCAAATTCTGACTCTGTGCAATTCTGCTAGCTTCCCCTTCCTTGTCATTTCATTCTGTTTAAATGGGCTTCCGGGCCCCGAATCTGAAATGCGATCTATTGCCATCTCTTGTTAACATTTATGGTCACCTGTAAGCATACTAGATCATGAATACTATGAAGCAATTTTGTGTTTTCTGAAATAAAACTGCAATTTAAAAATCACTCAGGCTGAGATCGTCGTACGTGACTTTCAGAGTATTATTGTATCTTGTCTTTACGCATCAGGTCATAAAGTCGAATTCCATCGAGGCTGTTTTTCTGAGTCTTTCCCCTCACTGTCTGGCCAGCATAAGCCCTGATGATAACACCCCATACACTAAACAAGGCCATGTTTTGCGTTAGTCTTTCACCATTTTACACTTTGCGCTGGTTTTCAGAGATTTTTAGCAGTCTCTTTGAACACAGAATTTAAACTTTTACCATTTAACCCTGGAGATCTTCCTCTCTCTGGTCATCGTCCGTCCCACTTGGTCCTCATCCTCTGCTCTGCCCCCGTCCACCTTTCTCATCTCTGCATCTTTCTCCCTCATCTACCGAGACTGTGCCTGTGATCTGAAGGTTGCCCGTTCAGATCACGTGGTCGGTAGACTAGTCATATCACGGTTTGATTCTTGAGCAAGGCCCTTAACCCCCTGAAATCTGCTCTGGGCTGTCAGATAAATTCTCACCCTGTGCTCAGACGGCAAGCTTCATGCTCACCTCTATGTGTGTGTATGTGTGTGTGTGTGTGTCTTAATAAAGGAGAGCATGATGGAATATGCAAAAACTCACACACATTCCAATGTACCTGTATTTGTGCAAATAGCAAATACAGCATCTGTTCATCACGCGCTGCCGAGTTTCTACCACAAGGTCTATATGCAAGAATTAGAGGAAAACAACACAAACTCAGAGCGTGTCACACGACGTACAGACAGGCAACGCTCCAGCAAATCACTCAAATCATCACACGGCCGCGATCAACTTGGAAACGACAAGCGGCGTTGAACATTCTGGAATAAAAAGCAGCTGAAACACAGAACATGTGCGCCTTATTTTCACCCCCCATGGCAGTGCTGCGCTGGTTTTATATGCACCCCCACAGATACATTTGCGCCCAATATCTTTTCAAATGGCTGACGACCAAAAATTTATGCAGTTATGTGTGTTTGCCTGCTTTTCAGCGAGCTCACTCTCACGGCCGCAGAAAAAGATGTCCTCGGTCGCTGATCTGATACGTAAAGTGCTCCAATCAGAATAATGCTTATCTGTCATTAATGTTTATGTTACCACACCACTGACCTTAAGATCTAGCGATTAGCTGGTTCTTATAATAACTGGTACTTTGTGCTGCTGGTAACATGCTTTATAACTTAACCATGGCGGTGAGTGCTGAGGTAGTTCCTGTGTCTGACAGATTTTGTCCAGAGGATTGTTTTGACATCATGTCATGTAACCTTGTTTTATACTATTATTTTAATCTTTACTGGTGCACACAGCCAAATATAGGGTTTAACAATGTCATACCAGAAGGCAGCTTAAACTCCAGCAAAAGAATGACAGTATCGTCTTAAATTCATTTATATTTATCTTTATAACAAAGCACAAGGCACATTCCTAGTTTTTTGCTTGAAGTTTAATTTCATCACCCAGTGAGTAACTTACTGTAAGTCTTGTCTGGGCCGTTGACAAAAGCTGACTGTTCATTGGTTGGTCTCAGCTACACAGCTCAGAGTGAAATGGCATCGACCCACTTTGGCAATGGTACCGAATCTGAAAGGGGGAAAAGGTTCAAAACAATGCACTTTGAAACAATGGGCTTTTTATGTTATCTGGCTCCCCACGCACCGTGCCTGGGCTTCGCTCTTAAAGGGCCGACAGCAGCGCAGGGCGAATCCCAGGTGCTACAGGCGAGACAAACAAAGCCCGATCGTCTACACCCGGCGTTAAAACATGCGTCTCGTTAATGACCGTACAATTACAGTGATTCACACACCCCCGCACACCCCCCTCCCCAACCCATCTGCAGGCAGCGGGGAAAACAACCGCTAGCTGATTCTGTGCCTGGATGGTGCAATTTTATCGCCCTTTAAAGGTCTGCCAAAGTTGCTGAGATGGAATGCTAGCCGAGGCCAATGGTGCGGCTACAGCCGCTGAGCACGTGAACTCACGAGAGGCCAGTGGGGGGCGCCGCTTGGTGAGCCTTAGTCTCATCACTCCCCCAGTGACCGACCTGCAGTGGATCCTGATTCCTGACAAGCAGAACTAGGCATGAGCCCTCCCCACCCCACATGGGGCCCATGGCTAGATTGCATTTCACGCATCTCCTTTCCGCACATTAGGGACAGCACCCCCCCCCCCACCCCGCTCCGGTGATGTGGATCGATGTTAACGATTGGGAATAAAAAAACACAGTTATTGCAACAGATGCGGCCTGCGACTCTTTTTGAAGAGCTCTCATGGTCCCTCTCACCCTCCACCGACGCATCATCTTCAGCCCCCTCCTCAAACCCCTGCATACACTTCTATCCCGGAGCCGGCGACTAGTGGCTACTGAATATTAACTATGAAATTACAAAGGCTGCATTCTAATCGAGGTGACGGGGTCACCAGCTGTGATGGAAATCATAAATTAATACACCTGACATTAAATGAGACTCGCCTTCGGCTTGCAAAATTTCAGGTTTTCCCTTTTCTTCAGAAATGAAAGGTGAAAAACGGAGGATAAAACGTTTTGTTTTATTAATGCAAAGGTCACTGGAATGGCACACTGACCAGACATCTCCCTTTCTTTAAATAATGTAGTCTGTTTCGCAAAACTGCCAGTGATAAAAGCAAGGAATTGGTCCCATATAAACTTAAACTTAGTCTGAACCCACTCTTAATGGAGAGAGGCTTTTCATGAAATATTCCTCTTACATTTGCATTTATTTTACTAGGCAGACATTTCTCTCCGAAGCCGCTTCCTAGTCAGTGCATGTGATAGGTGCATTAAAACAACAAGCAGAAAAAGCGGTGACGAACGCATGCGATCTGAGAGTGCAGTAAGTGCACCGCATACCATGCGAGATATTAGAATAGGGCCATAATGTGGGAATAAAACACCATTAAATGCACAGCACACCAATTCAGGCAGCATGGAGTGACTCTGGTCAATGATGATGCGTTAGGGTTAGTCTAAGGAGTCACATCAGCCAGGTGTGTTCAAGCACAAAGGGAGTGTCATAATATATGTAACTTTGCCGATGACTTTTAATGCCTCTGCCCCCCCCCCCCGCCAATCTTGGTTCTGGGCAGCAGATTTTGTTATTTTGACTGGGTGCAATTCACCTGTGCATATTAATTTCTTAATCATTTCATTGGTAACACTTAAAGGGTGACGGGGCACAAATAATATAGTATTATGCTATTACTTATGTATTAATTCAGCACAAACTTTAAAGTTTTAGTTACATACCAATCTCATGTTAATTCATCATTAATGAATCGTGATGGAATTGATCTTAAGCAGTTACTCTGTGAACTACTGAAGGAACTACTAAGGAACTATTGAGGGAACTACTAAGGAACTACTGAGAGAACTACTAAGGAACTACTGAGGAAACTACTAAGGAACAACTGAGGGGACTACTAAGGAACTACTGAGAGAACTACTAAGGAACTACTGAGAGAACTACTAAGGAACTACTGAGGGAACTACTAAGGAACAACTGGGGGAACTACTAAGGAACAACTGAAAGAAGAAGCAACACGAGATGCTGATCACATGTTTGTTCATCTTTCATCTCAAGCAGCAACTATATTTATTCATGATTTGTTTATAATTTGTACTTTTACTAAGTATGTAGTTATTACTAAGTATTTTTGCCCAGTCAAGTAAAGTGTTACCATTTATCTTTTATCTCAAAATTCACTGACTTTGTCTGACAGAACTCAACATAAATACAGATAAACCCCAGTAGTCACTCCCTAATTACACCGGGGCTCTTTCAGCAGATTGCATGTAGCACATTTCAGGAGCTATTTATATGTCTGACATGTTTCTTATGCTTACAGACAAAGACAACACCCAAGGTCCTCCGTGAATCTCGAAGGAAGCTGTCTCTCTCTATCCTTCTCCCCCCTCTCTCTCCCTCTTCCCCCTCTTTCTCTATCCCTCTCTCCCTTCTTCTCTCTCTCCCTCACTCTCTCTCCCGAAGGCTCGTATGCTAATAAACACCCATGGCACTAACACAAACACGCTTTCTGTTTTGAAAAATATTTCACTTAATTATAATACTGGGTAAAAAAAGAAAAGAAAAATAAATTCCACACTGTGGAAAAAAGCAGCTCATCCTAGTGTTAAGCAGCCCCCCCCCACACACACACACACACAAACTTGCCTGTGGCAATTTTGCTAAACAAATAAACACATAGTGCGTTCCTTAATTTCCAATTATTGTTAACACCTTAATGCAACACTACAATTTCTTATTTTCTGTATTAAATGCATTAAATCCAAGAGTAGTTCCATCAATGTATGAAAGTGTGAATCGATCTGCTTACCCCCCTCCCCACTCTGAGATGCGAGTGGTCCTTTCCCAAACATACATTAACAGATCCTACTCTGTTTGTTTGGCTGATGCTTTTACCGAGGGCACCTAACAGTTGCTTTCCTTTTTTATACATATGGGTACATTTAGTAGAGCGATTCAGGTTAAGTGCTTTGCTCCGGATTCCGGAAGCCCAGGAAGGGCTCACTTTCAGAGCGCCTGACGACTGAGGGACTTACACCGCTCGGTCCATTCATAAAACGCACTGACGGGGCTCTTCTGGGTGGTCTCAGCATACAATACAGAGGATCTGCCTTTGTTTTATCACATAGCAGAGGCATTTCAAGCATAATTATAGCCTTGGATTTAGAACTTTTCTTGGACCCACAGGGTGACTTACCTACCGTCTCAGTGCCTTAGTGATTTACTGCTATTTAAATGATGACACATATAATAAAGTGCTCATGCTTTAGTTGGACTTGGCTTGAGAGGAGGTCTGGGCTGAAATGGGCTGGTATTCTTATTAGCCAGCTAACTTTTTGTGCAAAAGTGCTTAACAATGAGGTCTCAACTATTATATACAGACGCTCCTCTACTTACGAACATCCAACTTACGAACTTTCAGACATACGAACGAAGAGGAATGTAAGTCCAAATTGTGTTTCTTGGGCTCCCGTTTCCTGTCGACAACATCAATTTTTTTTTCTGCGCTCCAGTTCTGCCTAGTACGATTTCTGGCCTCTACTCCCGCCGTGCAGCAGCGGAGCGTTCGTACTCCCAGCATCCTAGCTCTTAGTACTTGCCTATACCCTTAAAATGATGTTGAATAATGACTTACGAACATTTCAAGTTTCGAACAGTCATAGAGAAGCGAGTAGGGGTGAGTAGAGGAGCGTCTGTATTTAACAGAGTGTATTTATTTCACAGACGCTTCTATTCGAAGTGACATACAATTGAGAAAGCAAGGTCAGTCAGTCCCTGGATGGAGTGACTGAGGTTAGGGGCCATGCTTAGGGGCCCAATGGTGGAATCACTCTGCTGACCAAGGGATTGGAACCAGGAACCTTCATGATTACAGACACAGCATCCTGACCCACTGGGCCACCATAGCAGAATTGTGTTTAGTTTCTTTTTTGAATTATGGCTTATATTTGTGGTTTTATTACAAAGTGGCTCAGGGCATAACACTAAGGCTTCACTCATCTAGGTTTGTGGGTTTGATTCCCACCATGGTCCTGTGTATAAAAATCTCCACCCACTGGTTCTGTAAAGTGCTTTGGGTCTCTTCAGAAGCGCTATATAATTGTAACATTCATCTGAAAATGTGCAGATTAGCTGAACTGGTGTCTCTAAATGACCCATAGTTTGTGCAGGCCCCAGTGCTTACTGGGATAGGAACCAAACCTATGCTGAGATTCTACAATATGGAAGCCCATATAGGGCGTGACATTTAACAAAGAGCCTCCAGTGATTAGGGCCTGTGCTGTGATGGTAGACACATATACATCTCAAACTCCCAGCCTGCTGAGAAGATAACAGGTTTGCAAACTCTCATCATCAGCGGCTGGGCATACACAGGCAACGGAGTCAAAGGGAGGTGCATTCTGGGGGGGGGGGGCTTACAGAGCAGTGTTTGAAAGAGGCTCTACGAAATGTCCACAGATCTCCAGAGCTGGGGGGCCTGGTGCTGTGTTGAGTCAGCTTCCCCACTGGGTCTGTAAAGCAGACTGACTGCACTGTAACAATAAACCTGATGGCGTGGGAAGCAGCTGGAACTCGCTCAGTGGCCAATCAGGTGTGAGGACAGGGAAGCAGATCAAATAACGCAGCGTCAGGGACACAACAGACAGTGTTTCAAAAAGCCGTCCCAGGCCGTCGCCTGATTAGATAAACTCCAGATCAGACCATTAATGAAGTACCCCTCAGCTGACTAGCATCCTGCCTTGGGCCCCGTGCTTCCTGGGACAGGCATCCGGGTCATATGACCCCCATACCCAATAAGTGAAAGGAGGGAAAGATTAATGAAGTGTGCCTCAACGGTTGATCTGGCTGAGAAGCTTGCAAATCGGGAGGCGACGGATCAACAAAGCGATCCTGACAGGAAGAGCAGGGGGTAAGTCACGCCCCGCCTGTTGGCCACAGACTAAGTGTCTCAGAGATGCACACATGCACGTACATGGACCCACTGCCCCCAAATCCGGCCGACGTCTGTTTTCAAGGCGGGCCTGTGACTCACTCCCCCACCCTCGACGGGCCCCATGCCAGACCCCCACTGCAACAAAGCATCTCGCCTGCCCACATGAAAGGGGCAGGGCTGCCCTCTGGCCTGCATCAAAACCGTCGCAGGATGGGCTGCCTCATGCAACACCCGGCCCCGCTGACAAAGGCATGTACAGCCTTGGACGAAAACAGCAATACGTGAACAAAAGTGCTTTTATCAAGCCACACGGGGAAAAAAACACACACAAACATGTTTTCTTTCTCTGTCACAAGAGCTTGCAGTTTTTAGCCGGGTACCCAAAGAGGGTTTCAGTTTGTCCAGCTTCTCTCCGCTGGCTCCCAGCCACCGCCGCAGAAACTATTTAAGACGACAGGCAAAAACTGTCTGCAATTTAATATCTCTGGGTCTCTAGTGCGGAGGCTGGCACGTGACAAACACGCAGCGAACACGCCAAACCAGGCTTTCGTCATTTCGCCGAGATGTTATGACAGCCAACTCCAGTGGCACTTCAGCAGCACTCGACTCAAAGCAGAATAATGACGAAAACCCACTGGCCCGATCCGAATCAAACACTCAACTATGCGCCTCAGGTGGAAAAGCACCCCTCACTTAGGGTATGCTTGGGACCCCAGACCCACAATGGGCCAGGAGAAAGTGGGTTTCAAGCTCCCAACTGACCTCCCCGTGGAGCCAGTCATGAGTGATAAATAACATCAGTAACAGCGTCTAGCCGTCGCCAACGACAACATAGCCCCCTGTGCTCAGGCAGGAAGAAGCTCGCTGATCATGTGACCAGGTGAGCGCCAGTTCAGCCAGAAAAACATTCCTCATAATACGACTCAATAAAGAAAGACGCTATAGCGTTTTTCAAAATGACAGGGTAGTAAACGTTTCTTCACGGACAAAGCAAGTGATACACAATGTCCAAGAAGATGGGTGACATTTTTTAGTGTTGAAGGGAGGATGCAAAGTATATACTGTAACCTCACTGCCAAAAGCTTCGATTGTGCAAACCAGAAGGAGCCGATAATATGTTTTACTGGCGTACAATAATCAGTAAAAAAAAACATTTAATAATTACTAAAAAACAAATGCAGCAGACTAACCTGCCTGGAAATGATGCCAACACCATGAAACAAGGTTAATGTAGCCCTATGTAATACTACGGGGGGCCCAAGCACTGCAGAAAGAGGAGAGGGGGCTCAGTTTGGAAAAACCTCAGTATAGCTGGCTTACTGGTGAATATCATTGTGGTTCAAAGGGAATTAAGTCACAACACTTAACTGTTATGCTGCAAAAATGAATATTTATTTAAGTTGGGATAAACTGCCACGTGGGCATTTCATTTCTAAGCCAAGGTGGTTTATTCCACTGTTTAAGTGGAGCTTTTTGAGGAAAGCTGAGTGTTGTTTTGTAAACTGTTTCATATTTATAACAGCCCTGCATGTACTTAGCAGGCCCACCGCCTGAAGATTATTCTGTAAATATCATAATAAAAATGGCCAGATCTGTCACACTGCCACAGTCTGGGAGACTGCAGAGAATCTTTGCAAGCATGAAGCATTTACAAACATCGTCTTGATGCTATTAGGCTAATGTTTTGCATCTGTGATCTGAGAAAAACAAAAAACATAAAAGCTTAAAGCAATACTGAGAAGCTCACAAAAAGATGTATCCACCCCCCACCCCAGGTGTAGGATGGCACAGGCCACTATGCTAAAACCACCCCCCACACACAGTGTCCAGGGGACCTGCTGCATCTGCACGCTGAAGTGCCACTCCAGGGAACCGAAGGCTACGTGGTTCACTCACCCCATTCACTCTCCAGTTCATCCCATATGGTGTCAGCCAAGGATGCCTCAGTTCACATTCATAGCCTTACAGAGTCATGCCCCATTCCACATTCAGCGTGCCATTTCAGCCTTACACAGGCATGCCCCAGTTTGTGTTTGGTATGCCATTTCAGCCTTACACAGGCATGCCCCAGTTTGTGTTTGGTATGCCATTTCAGCCTTACACAGGCATGCCCCAGTTTGTGTTTGGTATGCCATTTCAGCTTTACACAAGCGTGCCCCAGTTTGTATTTGGTGTGCCATTTCAGACTAACACAGGCTTGCCTCAGTTCACATTCTGTGTGCTGTTTCAGCCTTACACAGGCATGCCCTAGTCCATGTTCTCTGTGCTGTTACAGCCTTAAACAGGCGTGATCAAATCTGCCTTCAGCATGACGTTTCAGCCTTACACAGGCATGCCCCAGTCTACATTCTGCGTACCGTTTCAGCCTTACACAGGTGTGCCCCATTCTGCGTTCACTGTGCCGTTTCAGCCTTACACAGGTATGTTCCATTCCGCATTTGCTGTGCCGTTACAGCCTTACACAGGTATGTTCCATTCCGCATTTGCTGTGCCGTTACAGCCTTACACAGGTATGTTCCATTCCGCATTTGCTGTGCCATTACAGCCTTACACAGGTGTGCCCCATTCTGCGTTCACTGTGCCGTTTCAGCCTTACACAGGCATGGCCCAGTCCACATTCTGCGTGCCGTTTCAGCCTTACACAGGTATGTTCCATTCCGCATTTGCTGTGCCGTTACAGCCTTACAGGTGTGCCTCAGTCTGTGTTCACTGTGCTGTTTTAGGCATCACTTTCTATTACCTTGTTGCCAGGTGGATTATGGAATAACGCATCTGCAGACACCCGTGTATTCCCACGTCCATCAGCGAATGCTATGGTAATTGAAGTGCGTGTGTGTGTGTGTGTGTGTGGGGGGGGGGTGGGGTTCAGCTCGCACTGAAGCAGAGCGGTCTGAAACAGAGACCTCTGAAGGTTTAAATTAAAAGCAGAATTTGCAAAGCAGATGTGGGAAGGTGCCAAAGCTTTTGAATATTGGGGACTAGCTGAGCCAGGGGTGGGCTCGCTGCAGTTAATGACCCCTTCCCCCCCAAAATATAGTCACTGCCAGTTCCAGCATCTTGTGAGTCCCATCAATCGCCCCCTATTTCATTTACACAGAAGTGACATGGGGGGGGGGGGGGGGCGCAGGATGGCATTATGGGTAATATTAAAAGATGGCTGAGATTGGAGCATACATCTTATTTCTTGGTTCCTGAGGAGTATGCAGTATAAAATGCTGATGAAGATACTTTTTGGGGTGATGATGGGGTTGTTCCTGCTTTTGACCAGAAGCCGTGATAGTTGCACAAGCAACATCTGTGCCATATGATATCCATCAAGCCGTATCACAAGGCAGCAGGCAGAGTGGGTGCTGTATTTTATATGACATTTATTAATTAACATATTACATTCAGGTGATGTTTAGTTTCAAAGCTAATCAATTGAGAAATAAAGTTAAAGTAAGTTTCTGGTGGTAGGTGACTGGATGTAACTGTTAGACTAAGCATTAAAATGTGGAAATAAACAACCACTTCTTAGAGGCTTGAGCTTCCACAAAAGTATAAGGCAGTAATTTTAAAAAGCTTATTTCTCAAGAGTTAGTATTTCTGAGTGCACCAAATCCAGGAATGGCGCCATTATTAAGTGATTGTTGAAGAAGGCTTAATATAAGTGGGCGGGACTTACCATACACTACCAATCAGTCCTCACTGGGTGACTAAGAGTTTGGCCATCCTGGCTACTAGGGCTAGTGGAGACTCTTTTCTCCCTTCACTGAGGCAGAGCAGAAAGATACATACATACAAGTATCATCATTTGAATAAGTTCCTCCTGTGCTATATAAATAAGAACACTGGCTAGTTGGATAAGGGCTTCCAGCAGTTTGAGGAATATAGTAAAGAGAAAAGACATACAGGTCATAAGACTACCCTGACAAAATCTCACCATGCAAACAAAGTTTTTGAGCCATTTTCGTGGTAAAAACGTGATGCAGTGCCCCTTTTGGCTGGTTTTGCATATGCATTATAGAACCTGTGTGTTCTACGTGGGCCCCGCCCCTCCTGATATGGTTCCATGTGACTTCCTGCTGTTTCATTGGTTGTGACACTTCACGGTGATTGGCCGTGGCATGCAGAGACGGGAGCCCTGCACACTGGACCTAAATGGGCCCTTACGCTGTGCTGTATTTGGATCCCTTTGCCAGGATCGATCCTGTCCACATCAGTCACCTCTAATTGCAGCCAGCTTAGGTCTAGCCATGCCAAAAAGTCCCATTTCAGAGCACAGAAGACAAAGGATAGAGATGGTCAGAGTTAGTCATACGGCTGGCTAATAGCCCGTCTTTATTTACCCGCGTACCTCGTGCCGCTGCTTTTTAAGGCGCTGTCATGCCCCTCCTAAGCTCCTCATAAACGTTTCAAATTTGCCAGACAAAACAGCATCTTGTTTATCCGAGCCGAGCGGGCCTTCGGCAGATGCTGCGAAAACAAACTTCTGTTCAGCCAGCATGAGCTGCGAGCCTTGAGCAAACACAGCAGCAGACGCAGCCCTCTTGTGGTGCATTGGACATGGAGTCACTGCCGAGCTCTAAAGCCACCGCGGGCCACCAATGCCGCTGCCAAGCTCTAACGCCACCGCGGGCCACCAATGCCGCTGCCAAGCTCTAACGCCACCGCGGGCCACCAATGCCGCTGCCGAGCTGTAACGCCGCCGCGAGCCGCCAATGCTGCTGCTCGTCATTGCCGCTGCCAAGCTCCAACGCTGCCACGGGCCGCCAATGCCGCTGCCCACCAATTCCGCTGCCCGCCGATGCCGCTGCCCAGCTCTAACGCCACCACGGGCCACCAATGCCGCTGCCGAGCTGTAACGCCACTGCAGGCCACCAATGCTGCTGCCGAGCTCTAACGCCGCCACGGGCCGCCAATGCCGCTGCTCACCAGTGCCGCTGCCTGCCAATGCCGCTGCAGAGCTCTAACGCTGCCGCAGGCCACCGATGCCGCTGCCCGCCAATGCCGCTGCTGAGCTCTAACGCCACCACAGGCCACCAATGCCGCTGCCGAGCTCTAACGCCACTGCGGGCCACCAATGCTGCTGCCGAGCTCTAACGCCGCCACGGGCCTCCAATGCCGCTGCTCACCAGTGCCGCTGCCTGCCAATGCCGCTGCAGAGCTCCAATGCTGCCACGGGCTGCCAATGCTGCTGCCCACCAATGCCGCTGCCCGCCAATGCCTTTGCTGAGCTCTAACGCCACCGCAGGCCACCGATGCCGCTGCCTGCCAATGCCGCTGCAGAGCTCCAATGCTGCCACGGGCTGCCAGTGCCGCTGCCCACCAATGCCGCTGCCCGCCAATGCCGCTGCTGAGCTCTAACGCTGCCGCAGGCCACCAATGCCGCTGCCAAGCTCTAACGCCACTGTGGGCCACCAATGCTGCTGCCGAGCTCTAACGCCGCCACGGGCCGCCAATGCCGCTGCTCACCAGTGCCGCTGCCTGCCAATGCCGCTGCAGAGCTCCAATGCTGCCACGGGCTGCCAATGCCGCTGCCCACCAATGCCGCTGCCCGCCAATGCCGCTGCTGAGCTCTACCGCCACGACGGCCCGCCAATGCCACTGCAAGCCACCAACGCTGGGGCCTGTGCCTCCAAACATCCTCTTCCACACTGCTCCATTAACATTCACCCTGTGGGACGCCCTGTTCTCGCAGCAGGGTATGGGCAAATAAACATGGCCGATTTAACAAAGTGGCACTGAAGCGCAGGATTAAGGGTAGAGCTGGCCAGTGGGGCAGCACTCTTAGCGACGTTCTTCTGACCTCTTTGTCTGCCCAGGAACTAGCTCTAGGCATCTCATTCACGGGTTAATTGAGGTATATTTAGAAGTGGAGAAGAAATTACTGAAGAAATACTCAAGCCTCCTCCAGATATTTGTCCTTATAATGACATTAATTTATCATGCCGGAATTTGTCGGCTCTGGCAGAGCAGCAGAATGTGCTGGTAGGACAGGATCCCTGGCAAGCGTGTGGGAGCAGGCTGAGGACAGGAAGGGGGGCTGTCTACATGGATACTGGTTTCCTGCTGTGGACTGCGTGTGAATGCAAAGTGAGAAATGGCGATGTTTGTTTGCCCCACTGACAGGCAGCAAAACCATACATCATGCTCTCAAAGCACCAGATACAGGCATCTCAAGGGGGGCAGGCCCACCATGCAGAATTCCCTGGCCGGGACAAAATGACCTCAATCGGGCCCTGATGATGCACAACTCCTTGTCCCTGGCCATCTCCTAGGCCCGGGACAGCATCCCAGTTGTCCCACCGAGATGGTGGACCAGGGGGCGGGATCATCCCAAAGGTGGGTGTGGTCAAATTCCAGTGTATTAAGGGGCTGCACCCTTTTGGTCCCCACAAAGACTTCTGTAATGGAGGTGTCGAGGAAGCACTCATTGTCTGATAGTTGCCTGCTGATGTCGGATTGACAGAAGCCCAATTTTGTTAAGCTTGTTCAGTCACCTTTCGATCTTCTATCACATTTATCAGCATTTATGATCTTAGCTGAAAATTTTTCAATGCAATTCAATACGCGCGGCTTCACAATTCAGGGCTCTAGCGTAAAAAGTGCAAAATGGAAAAATGTCTGAGATATCCTGCACTTTAATCGAAGGCAAGCGCCTCTAGACTTTCATCAGGGAATCTACTGAGAAACTAAATGCCAAAAAATCATTAGTGTAGGAAATTCCAGTTTGACAAAATAGTTTTAATGAGTTAATGAACAGAAAGAAAGGACTTTTGTTTTGTGATCTCCAGAGGGCTAGGGGTATAGGCACACTGACTCTTGAAGCAAAGTTGATCAAAACCACCTGAGGGGCAACTGCCAACTTTCTGGGTGGTTCTCGATCTGCTGTGTCTAGTATAACTTGTATCTGCGAAGGCCTGTGATACACATGAGGCCTGTACTTTGAAGAAATGGATGACTTGGTTCTGAGCATGAAATAACAGCGTATAATTCAAAACCAGCATCAGGGCCACCGGTGACATTGCAGTTGCGTGACAGTAGGGACAAAATGGTTGTGAGGTCTTGCTTTACCCCAGAGTTAACATGCTGTACAAGGGTAGAAACGTTAAGATTTTACAACTTTAAGGCTCTGAATAAGAATGTGAGCGAAGTGAATAATTGTCACAAGACCTATGAGCAATCAGTGAAAACATAGAGTCAGTTCTCAGCAATTAAAGAGAGTGTATAGACATCTGTGGCCTCTGTGAGTCACTCACTGGGGTCCACAGCTTAGTCATCGTCCTCTGAAGGTATTGCTGCTTTGTGGTTCTCAGTTCCACAAATCTGTGACAGATATTTTGAAAATGCATCTATGCATCATGCTAGCTTTATGTTGTCTGTAAGGAAAGAAAATTCCCACTGCACAGTTATGACATTCTATGACATTCGTCTTCTGGTCGTTCCTGAAATTGTAAAAAAAAAAAAAAACCTCGAAAACGACATGAAAATGGTGAGCTGTTTGAATCCCGTACTTCATTATTCTGAATCACATGCCACAGAATGTGTGAGTACATTGGGGTCTGTTTGGTCTTAAAGGTGCACCGGGGGGGTTTGGAGCCGGGGGAGGACACACAGCTAAGACAGAAAAAAAAACACAAGCTGAGATTGTTGGATAAAAAAATGGTGCACAGGGGTTTTGGGAAGCAGTTGGCTGACGCGAGAAAAGCAGGACCGCAACCTTCTACCTGACGTCTTCCTTTGTGAGCTGGAGCCCTGGGGGGCAACCACGGGGGTGCAGGAAAGAGCACACTGCCATCTTTCACGCACCTTCATGTGCACACACTGGCACTGCGTGAGTTCTTCAAAAATTTTCAGTATTTACCTTTCTCTTCAAAAATTGCATCATAATCAAACTTGCAAGATTCCTTCAGAGTCCAGTTTGCAAGACAAATAATGGAATAGCAGACAATAAATAACAACAAATAATAAATAGCACTGCTCTAGATGAAATCAAGAAAAATACGAGGAATAACACTTTTGCGTTAACTGGAACTAATCTCAAACTTAATGGAATAAATAAGCACTAAGCATGCATAGAAGAGGAGACAAAAATACATAATTTTGTAATGTTTTTATTTAGTATAGTCCAGGCATGTTTTAGGATATAAAACTGCACATAGAGCCTGTGTTTTGGTTGTGTCACTGCTCCCTGACACCATGGCATCTGGCAAGGTGGCTGCAGACCAAACAATATGCAAATTGACCCATGAAGGTACGCTGCTGATTTAATGAGGGCCGGCATTTTGACGTGGGGGCCCTGAAACACCTCCCTCTCCACCACACGAGGATACCCTGGGGCCTTGGGCCCCCGGTTCAGCCTAAGCGACTTTCCGCTGCTGCCGGCCCGGCACATTTCTGAAGGGCCGCTCAGTCTCCTCTTGGCGGGGACCGTGCTGACCTCACCGAAGAATAATAAAAAAGGCAATTAATCCAGCGATCACTCGCGTCGTTTTAAGTGTGCTCTGCGGGCGTGCCTGCGGTTAACCTTGCACGACAAGGAGCAAGCAGGAGGCGGGCCAAAGAGGAACCTGATGGGCAGACAGCGGTGAAGAGGAACAACTTACATGGGCTGCGGCCATGTGGACAGCTGACAGCCATCATGGGGTCAGCACCTTCAGCACTTTGTGTCG
>JAODLD010000136.1:8947423-8988605 GCA_026781065.1 Mormyrops boulengeri | reverse complement strand
CCCCCCCCCCCCCCCCCGCCCCCCCCCCCCCCCCCCCCCCCCCCCCCCCGGAGCCAATCCCAGCCAGCACAAGGCAGGGGAATGCACTGCACTGGGTGCCATGTCATGAGCTGTTTCGTCTGAAAGAAAACTCACATAGCAGATCATGCGGACATGCACGACCTACAGTAATAATCACATGTACTTGATTCTCTAGGAGGTGACGTGTGTGTATTTGTGTCTTACACTCTTTACATGCGTCATGGCATTTCACGTTGTCCATTCATTTAATTTTATTTATAAAAGAATTGCAGACTAAATCAGGGAGCTGTGACCAAATCTTGGTTTTCAAAGAGATTTTTTAAATTACTATTCCCGGATTGTAATACCACCCATTTGTTTTTGTTTTTTTTTGTATTCCTAGTTATATAGCTGCTTTTGAAACATGAAACCACTGCCACGGTTCTGCAATTGCGTAACTCTCAGGATGAGGCTTTGGCCTGAGGCGTCCTCAACTGTGTCACATGTCACGTTAGTGCCGGAGGGTTCTGCGCGTTCTCACGGTGTGGCCGGGCCTGGTCCCTGAACCTGGCTGGAACATCCCAAGATGACCGGGCGTTCCTTCCTTCCGGAGTGTGATGGCCTTGTTACTGCCAAGTGGGGCTTCTGGCCCCTTCTCTCCTCGCACCTGGTGGGAAAGGGGCGCGGCGGCAGGGGGCGGATGTCCTGTCTGCCCATCCTATCCCCGTCCCATGAGTTTCGCCTTTCGTTTTTGCCGGCCCCCCTGTTGAATACAGCTTATTGTTCAGTATTTCACTTGCTGTCATTTTTGTGATTTTTTTTTCTCCCCACTTTACAATGAAATACCTTAATAAACTGAGACAGGCCCTCCAGATTAAATGGATTGAGTGCAACCATTCAGTAAGCAATCCTGTTGCCCATGATGCATCAGAATTTGTCTGAATTCACACCCAAAAATCTATAGCATGTCAGCTTCTGACTCACTCCTCTGCATGTCATTGTGCTTCTCTGTTTCTCTGCGTTACAGTAAAGAAGCCTACTCTGCCCTCTAAAACAGACATTGGGCAGTTGCCACAGTAATTATCATTTACGTTTGAAGTCTGAAGTAAGTTAAATCAGCGGTTTCTTTAAAGTAAACGCTAATGTGACAATTTGATGGGCATAAAGATGCCAACTTGTCATAATATGACTAACCTAACAACCCCACCCCCCCAGCATATCATAGGGTGGTTACGCTTATGAGAGCTAGCTGGTTGCAGAACATGATAGTCAGTGTCTGTTTGATTTTATAAACCGGTGTTGTTCATCACAGCACTTTGAGTATCCTAAAAACAGTGAAACTATACAAAATCAATAAGCTGTCTTTTACCCGTTGCTGTATATGTTTTCCATCTGTTACTGTGTGCCTTTGTTACTCTTGACAAAGGCCCGTTGTCTTCGTTTTGCTTGGGTGTAAGATTTCAGTAGTTCTCACCTGAATTACAATGATCAGAGTAATTATGCACATAATCCCATTGAGTGGCAAGCAGCTAATGAGTGCAGCTGTTCTTGACTTTGCCTTGAATCACATATAGTTAGTCAATGTTAACCTTTATCAATGTTTTCATATAGGGATGAAGGCCATAATGTTTTAGAAAGTCATGCAAGATATTTGAAGATTGTATTTTCATATAAACTCTTACGTTAATTACTTTACCACTTTTTTTCCCCAAAGGAATGTTTTGTTCATCTTAAGGGCCAACGGAGGGAATCTGTGGTCATAGCTATTTCTATACTTGGAAAATAACCACCAGTGGGACGTGACTTATGCTTTCCATACTCCGCCAACGTGCGTGATCAGCTCTCTGGGTTTCGCTATGTTTAGTAGATCCATCCACAAGAGACGAAAGGCTGATTAGTGAACCGTAACAGTCCACAAGCTTGGCGCAGATGTGTCGCAACGGTGATTTCCTCATATGTGAACACTCAGGTTGTTGGAAACCATTGATGCACAATGTATTTGGCGGGGCGGGGGGGCGGGCGAGATGACTCTTGGTTTCCTAGTAAATCTTCAACAGTCTTATTTAGTTGTAGGTTGTCTCTCTACTGCCTAAGCAAACCTGCTTTAGCCTTGACTAGTAGTCAGCTGGCAGTTCAGTGATGGATGGATTGATTTTTTATTTGAACCATCTTTCTGCTTATGCTCAGTGTTCAGGGGGATTCTTGCTGTACTTCCTAAATAGATGAAACTCAGATTGCAAAGTAGATATGCAGAAGGTTCCTCATATACAGACCTAGGCCTTCATCTCTTTTTATTTATTCCGGGTCAGAAGGGGAAGGTCTGAAGCATTGCGTTTTTTCAATATGAACATTTCAGCTGAGGTTTGAATACAGAGGAATATAACTTTGGATGTGCTTGGCTTGATATGTAGGACAGGAAATGTGTCACTGGGAGAGAGCGAGACGGGGGGGGTGAGAGTAAAATTCGGCCAAGTCAAGGCAAGCAACCCCTCCATCCAGAGCAACAACAAACCACAGCTGTAGCCTGCTAGGCTACCACACCCTAGAGAGAGCGACGTTTGTTTTTCTAGCTGGTATTTATGTGGATCCGGTGTAGAAGGAAACGGCCTGGAGGAGCCATTCCTCTCGGCCCATCTTTGCGTCTGTTCACAGGCCGAGTCTTAGCCATGGGCCAGCTGACAGGATTTCAGTTTGTTTGTGATACGAAGATGTTCAGCCGCGATGTGAGCCGCGTCCCTCGAGTGCGATGGATTCGGCTTTGTGTTGGGGCAGAGACAGGGGCTGGTTGATAGTAGCTGCGTGAGGGTGGGACCTGAGGGCAAGTCGGTAAATTAGGGGCCCCGGAGAAGGGGGAAAACCCAGACTGGTGCGGAAGGGTCTGGAAGCTTTCCATTTCAGCATGAATTGCTGAGGCACAAGGGTGGATCGAAGGACTTGTTATGGGGAGGAACACATGACCCGTATGGGCCCTGCATACTGACTAAGCTATCTCCCCCGGTAGGCCACTAAGTCACCTTCTGATGGCTGTGGTCTCTGTAGACACTCCAGGTGCAGATCTCACCCCATGAAAGAAATGGAGACATTTCTATCACTTTATAAGTATAATATAACTATGGTATAGGTCATTAAACAATAGAAATATTAACGGGTCTTTACCGAAGCTGAATCCTGAAATCCATACCTGGCTCAACATACTTCAGAGAAACACTACATGCATTCTTTTCTTAGTTGGTCGTAACCCGATTTGCGTGTGTGAGCACTAGAGGCGGAGCTACTGGAAAGTGGACTGTTTGTTGTGTCCAGCTGCATTCAGCACAGTATGTTGAGGAAAGATTCATTCATTGGGCACTTGGTGTGGAACATTTCCAGTCAAGAGTCTCAGTTTGAATCAAGTCTGAGTCAAGACTGAATGTGAAGTGTTGCCTCTGTGCACTGCAGATCATTCTTGGGTGAATGAGTTACAAATAGAGATGCTGGTTTTATTTCGGAAAGACCACTGGTTCTTGATTTGCATCGATTCTTAGGAGGCAATGTGGGTCATTCTCCTCTGATCATTCTTGTTGAGCTCTGTTGTTGAGGATGGGTTGCATCAGGCCTGCACGTGACGGTGAGGAAATGGAACTTTGGGAGGGGGATCCAGCCCGTCCCTTCCTGCTATTCTTCTGCCTCGATGACGTATAGCCAGTTCTCTGCAGGCCTGCAGCAGTCGCTCAAGAACGTGGCGAAAGCCCGAACCGGATCTCATGCTGAGGCCACATCAGCACAGCAACCCAGGGCTGGGTTCTTGTCTTGTCTTGTTTTGGCTGCCGAGAAAGATGGCTACTGCTGGGCTGCGAGGTGAACTCTGTAGGTTGCACACCTTCAGAGAACAGCGACAGAGGACATAATTCAGATCTACTTAAAATTTGCAACATATTCAACACAAGGATGTTCTTTCAATGAGGTGACATCCATCCAGCTCATTTATCTGTAAACGAGAAGCGCTAAGACTTCTCAACTTTATTGGGAAGTTCACAGTTCTCTTATTCTCCTTTAATGCTTTTGTCTTTCCATACAATTAGGTGAAATTAACGCAGTTTTGAAGAGGGATTTTTACCAACACCTACTTCAGTACTGTGGTATCTCCATCAAAGATTGTGTCCCTGTTCAGGAGCACGTTGAATATGTATAGTTGGCCGGCAGAACTGAGGACTTGCACATTAAACATCACAAAGCCTCCCTTTGTTGGAAGATGCTTGGAGCGACTTAAAAGGATGCCTAAATCCCCTCCACATACTGTTTTGTGAAGCTTGTGGTGTTTAAAAGTACACTTTGTGTTGAGAGACAGGGATCGAGTCCATTTGCTCTTGGGCAATTTTCGGCTGTGGTATGATGTCTGAGACACAGTCAGGAAAGTGATGCTAGCCTTGTCTGTGTGTCGGGGGGCTTGGGGGTAGGCGTAGCCACAGATCAGCTGCCTTGGACCAGCCTGTACCGGTGGCTTCCAGGCCACATCCAGCCCCTACTAGATGGGACTTGCCCTTCCTGGAGGAACTTGAGTTGCCCCATGGGTGTTTACATAGTGTAGCCCCTAGCGTCACCTTCCTGAAAGGGTATTGGCACCGTAAACAAAGACATCGTGACACCCACTTGGGAGGAAAAGCCAAGAAAGTCCACAGGAGGGAGGTTTAATCATTTGTGGCAATGCCGACACACTTGATATCGTCTGCTTAATGAGACACGCTGACTAGATACTTGATACTTCCCGCTCATACTCTGTTGTTCCCCCTCTTGATGACTGTGAAGCGTTTTCAGGATGAGGGAGGGATTAAAGGGCTGGGTGCCAGTTGACACAGTCTCAAAGAGAGGTCCACACACCTGTGCAGTCTGGCTATGCTCTGGTTTGGTTGGCTTTCTTCCCCCCCCCCCCCCCTTCCCCTTTGGTTAACCACGGTGCCGCTCATTCAAAGGACCATCTACAGACCTGCCCGGTGAACATGAGTGATGTAGGGCTGTTGTCAAACCCACGGAGCCCGGAAGGTGGTACGCCAGCTCTGACATAACCCTCCAGCGAAGGTTGAACACACATGCACACCTCTGTGCATAAACACAGGTGCACGAAGAGCAGCATGGTAAAACAAAACACACTCCACGTGCTCCAGCTGTGTGATCAGGGATATGTGCCAGCTGCTAATTCAGACAACTCAGATTATCTTGTAAACAGAAGGTCACCGTTCGACATGCTAAAAGGTAAAGCAGACCCTGGGAAGGAAGCAAAATGGTTGCTCTGTGCTGATTCAGACCCGGGGGGGGGGGCGGGGGGCGTTCATGTTGGATGTGCGTGTGTGTGTGTGTGTGTGTGTGATGAATGGTTCAGAAACTCTGGAAAGTTATTTACTAGTGATGACTAACCCTGGTGCTACAGGGCAGATTTTAAAAAGTATGTTATCATTTCCCGTTGATGACCCTGTGGGGTGTCAGTCCTTTCACCAGTGCGCGTCATGGAGACAAGAGTGTTTGTGTGTGTGTGTGTGTGTGTGTGTGCGTGTGGTCCCAGGATCAGTGTTATGTTTTGGGTCAGCTAGGCCCACTGGTAAATGCATATGTGAGTAGCATATTTAAACCCTTTTTTGTGACTATAGTCTGTAAAATGTGTTTTTCGGTTTAAGACCTTGATTCAATGGTAAATCACAATTTTATCGATGCTAGACGGCTCTAAGCACACAAGAGACATTTCGGGCTCCCAGTGTCGCGTAATTGTCAGTCACTGTAATCGGTGGGAAGACGGCCCAGAGTGAAGAGGAATCAGCCGGGGGACAGAACGTATCTCTGCTAATTAGGCCAGACCTCGGCTCTCCAGCCTTCACCTACAAAGCTCAACAAGATGAGGACCACCTCCTGGGCTAGCAAACCCCCATCTCCATTTCCACCTCTAACTGCAATATATCGCAGGGCTGAATCCTCCAGTAATTCCTGAATGACTAGAGGTAACAGGCTTTGGACAGGTTTAATGATGTTCATGTAGGAACTACCCTTCTGACTCTTTGGGCTGTCACTGGCTGCTCCATCCCTGAACCCTCAGTGAAGCCTTTCCAAACGGTGAACCTCCTTCCCATGTGTCCCTTGGCTACGTGTCTCTTTTCATACAGGGTTGCTTGAGGAATCTCCCTCTTTTTGTCTCTGTCCCCCTTGTCTTGCTGAGAAGCGTGTACTGCAGTGTGACATAGAAAAGTGTTGTTGAGGATGTTGCTTATTCGTCAGGTAAAAGGCTGACTTCCCTCGTTACAGCTCTTAGCCAGTTGTGGAAGTAAGACAACATGGGATATGATCTCTTTGGGATCATACACTTAATTCCAATCCTATAATATGACCAACACATCATAGTGATTGAGAAATTTGGCCTGGTGTGTTAGAATTAGCACTCTTGCTATGATTGTTGTTCAGGTTGGTAGGAGTTGCGGCTATAGCTGTTACTTATTGGTGATTGAGGTAGTTACTGATGTTAGTATAGGGTGTGGTTGGTGGTAGCAGCAACAAGTCATGAAATCACCAGTCTCGGTTTTTTTTTTATATATTTATATATATATATATATATATTATAGGCAGGTCGACTATCTGTCAGCTTTACGAGAAAAGGTGCATTTACTTACTATTGCTATTATATCATGCTTCAAACAAATTAGTAAGCTTTCTCAGATGTCCTCTCCTAATCCCAAATCTGTGTTTCCTGTTAAACTCGTTTTAGTGACTAAGATTGTTACTTACAGACAAAAATTAGCTGGTTCAAAAATTCCAACAGCACAGTAATCTTGGCTTTGGGGGGAAAATCCGCTCATGAGCATGAAGCGATCTGTATTACGCGGTTACCAAAAATCCCAAGCATCTGCAGTCTCCTCAATGAGACCGTAGTAACTGTTTGGCTGTAGACGACTGTTTTCAAGTTATACAGTTCTCCCTCACTCTCGATAAAAGATCATGTGAACAGAGCTCATTTTGCGAAGAGGGTTCGAAGAGCGCTTATTTTTGGCACTGACTCAGATATTGAGCAGAGTTGCTGCTCACATCTTTAATGATTGCTAAGGGGGGGTGGGATGCTGTTTGGTGCTGTTGTTTCACTGGGTTGGGCAGTATTCCTGTTTCCTTCGGTTGCTCATTCCTAATACGGTAACTCTCATGTGGAAGAGTAGTCTGTTCTTGGTGAGGATAAAAAGAGAGGTTGTTGGCCTGCCATCCACATTGCAAAATCGTGTCTAAGCTAAGCCGGATCTTATCAGCTCCTTGGGAAATCGTGAATGGGGAAGGGTCAGCACAGGCCACTGCCTCAGAATGTCTGTCTGAGAACTTTCTTCTTTGACCGAAAAAAATCCATTTCCTGTTGACTGTAGCTCAGGGGCTGGAAAAGTCTTTCTGAATATAAGACTGAACGAATCTGGCCAAATGGAATCAGAAAAATCCCACTAAGTGCTTTAAAAGCATATAAATAATTCCTGATTCTACTGTCCTGGAAATACAGAAAGAAATGCTGGATCAAAATTAACAGTATGATCAAAAAGGACGAAGAGCAAAATGGGCCTTAGCAATGCTAACTCACAGAGTATATCAAAATCCCATCCAAAATGTCTAGTTTTTGTCATCTTAATATGAAGTGAAAACCAGTTTAAATAACTTGAGTTTCATTAATCCATGGTAACCTTTAAGATTGGGGGGGTTACTTCCTGAAAAGGGTCTGAAAGTGGATGAACCAAAACACTTTTGTTGGTGTCTTCTTAGTGGGGATTGTACTTGGTTACTGGGGAAAGTCCCAGATGGTTTGTTTGTCGCACAGTAAACATCTGTTTAGAGAAAACAATGAGCAACGAGGAGGTGACGAGATCTTCTGCATCTTCTTGTTGAAACTTGCAAATCTAGGGGGATGTGAAAAGATTTCAGCAGCCATAAACATTACTGCTGAAGGCTGTGAAGAAAATAGTTGGCAGAAATAGTTGGAGGTAATCTGAAACCACCAAGATGTACCAGGTGTGACTGTACAGGGAGGAAGCTCCTTAGGGAGACTAGTATGAGGTCAATGGCTACCTTAGGAGCTGCAGGATCTCACAGCACTCCATGCTTGTAGCAACAATTTTGCATGCGCTGTACAATTTTCAGATGAGGAACATGATATTCAAGAAGATACTCAGTCTTCCTAAAGCTGTAGAGATGTCTTATGTTGGGGACAATCTCATTTCTAAATACTGGGTTCTCTGAAGCCAGTACTATACCTACTGTCAAGCACCATAGTGGCAGCATCACGCTCTGCGCTGGTTCTCTTTAGAAGGGACATGTGCTCTCCTCTGGATAAGGGGATCATTCATTTTTACCTGGACCTGTTGCCCTCTGCAAATGCCAATATCAGTTGCTTCATACATCCTGAAACGAAAAGCTGATATCTGAAACAGTGGAGAGAATTCTGATGTCTGCTCTATATTAAGCTGGAAACAAAATGGTTATATGTATTAATTCTACATGCATTACCAGAATAATTTAAAAGGGCCGCAGGCTAAGCTGCAATTTCAGTGACGATATATATAATTATAGTATGAATGTCTCTTGAAAAAGAAAGCATGGTAATCTTGCCAAAAACATAGGGGGGGTTGCCCTCTGATGTCACACATTTTTAGTGATGCTCTTAGATATTTTATATCTGTTTTATAGATGAGATATTTTAACCAGTGGTTTTCAACTTCCAGAATGGTTCTTGTATCATCATCCAAACAAATATAAGTTTGCATATTTAATGCAAAACTATTTACATGCATTGGTGAGATTGTATGTATTGTACCCTGACATAATCTGTGAATTTCAGGGACTGTATCTTGTCCTTGCTTTGTAAGCCTTTGGTGTCCAAACTGGCATTAAGGTTCCATGCCGGAACCTGATCCTCTTCCTCAGAAATCAAAAGTCTAATTGCCTCTAGATTGAGGCCTCTTATATGAGTATAAAATTTTAATTCAGGCATTGGTTTGACTAATAATTTAGTCTAGACCAGGGGTCACCATCCTTTTTGAAACTGACAGCTACTTCACGGGTACTGAGCCATACAAAGGGCTACCAGTTTGAAACGCTCTCCTAAACTTCATGTATAATAAACATGTTTTAAATGCTTTTTTAAGATATTGTCATTTTCTATATAAATGCAAATGTGATTAAAGAAGAATAGCAACAGGATAAAATTAAAATTTTAAACGCTGCTTATTGATTAGTTGTGCTAGTTTAGAACAAATCCGCGGGTCACTCATGTGGTCCTTGGGGGCCTCCTGGTGCTCACGAGCACCATGTTGGTGACCCCTGGTCTAGACTTTAACTTTTTTCCTGTTAATGTACAAATAACTCAAAGCAATAAGAGAACTGAGTAGGTTGCATCTTGGTTTTCTTAAGCTTCTTGGCCATTTTTTTTGGAAAGTGGATCCACAGGGATAGCAGACCATAGAAAACGGACATGGGGAGGCAGAGGGGTGAAGCATTTGAAACTTTTAACGATGTTTACCTTTTGCTGGTGTGGTGATTTTTTTTTTTCCATTGAAATGAGAATATATTTAAAGCCATCACGTTAATTTGTCTGCATGAGCGATGTATAATTAGATAAACAGCAGAGTGCAAGCCTTATATCCGAAAAGCTGGGTTGGTGTGTGTGGGTTTCGGGGTTATCGTTTTCTTTGCAACTTGTTTGTACCTGCAGCACCAGGTGAAGTAATTATACTTAATAATGGCTTTAGTACGGTGATTTTAGGTATGATGTTGAGTGAACCATAGTTCACCCCATGGCAAACCGCTGAATAGTTTTGCAAATAACAGACCATTATCCCCAATGCTCACATTTCCAACACTCGTACCGTAAGAGCAGCAAAGATGCATTATACCTCTAGGAGGCGCCAACGTTGCCCCCTGCAGGAAGTGGTGAAACACATGGATTCAAGGGGGTCTATCAACACCAGTGTTTGCTCAGTGAGAATGGGGGGGGCACACAATGTGGCCGCTTCCTAGGGAAAGGCTGTTGATCAGAGGCAGGCCGCCCACATTCAGGAAGGACGCCCCCCCCTTCCACCATCCACGAATCTCAGGGATAAGAGGACAGGAATGGAATTGACTCTGGCTGGGTTCCAGCAATTGTCTGTTTTCCATTTGCAGTTTGTCTGATCGTCAATGCCAATTACCATGTGAATTGTACAGGGTGAGCTAGTGGGGGCAGAGCCTGATCTGCTGCCTAAATATTGGTCAGAACATGTCATATAGATGCACAAGTACATACCCAGCAGTCTCAAACTCATTACCCAATCCAAAGTAATGGCTGATTTGCAATTCAGTAACTGTCACACTGCTCAGCGCTGGACAGACACCTCGGGATAGACAATGCGGTCAAATGGATGCAGTGTCAACAATGCTTTTCTGATGAGAATATGGAGTTGTGTTTACATACTATGGGTTATGGAAAATGTATGCAAACTATGGGGAAATACATGATTAGCAGTATCGTGTAAATAACGGTACATTATGACTGTGGCTAAAGTGTTGGGCTGCTGGATTTGAGGTTTGTCATTTGATCATTATGTGTATGAATTCACACTCGCTCCCGCGCCATCCCAAACCCACATCTGAAATGTTCTGTCTGCAGCAGGACTAACAGCTGTGACCAGAAAGGGATTTTGTAAGTGATCCTTTTACAAAATGTGCCATTCCAGTCCAGAAGTCTCTCAGGCAGAGTAGCTGGTTCTCATGGGCAAATGTGCATGGTCTGTCGGGGCGGGCCTGCGATAAAATGCTTTAATGGGCATTACATACAGCTAAGATACACACAGGGGAGAATGGCCTTGTGTACCTATATGTGCAACTAACAGGTATCAATAGCAGCACCACTGAGATAAGAGCTTGTTTTATTTTTCCAGTGTGGGGTTTTATTCAGTGTCCAAGGACCATAGGGGTTGTACAGATGGTGCTGAAGACAATGGGGTCTGTTTCACATTCATATTTTTCTGCAATGAAAAGGTTGCTTTCAGTCAATGTTTATATATGATATTTGGCTTATTTTGGGTTCTTAGCATCCCTTTTTATTTATTTTTTTGCTTTTGAAAGTTGTGGAGACTAGAGCCAGATGGACGATGTTCGAAATGAGCATGCCGCATGGTGAACGAAGAGACCTGGGTTTTAGATATATGATTAATGTGCTCCTTTTCACTTCTTTCCCCTAGATCTGGGACATGAGTGATGACGAAAGTGTTTAGGGCCACGCAGGGAGTGTAGAGGGAAGAGAGAGCGTGCTTCACAACTCCGACCAGCGTTTTGCTCCGTGCAGAAGGGAGGCGCTCGACCCAACGGCCCGTTGCCGCTCAGGAAAGGCCCACTCTCAGATCTGGTTCAGGACTTTATTTGGGTATTTGATGTTGGTGACTACAGAATGAAGAACAAAATGCAACTTGGTCGGCGCAAGAAGTGTGCCTACCTAAAATGTCATACTGCTTTATTAAAAACTGGATGTCTCCATTTATTAAAGCCATTCCTATTCCATATGAATCTAATTCATACTATAGAGAAATTGTCTGCTGTGTATTGCATGCTGGTAATGAAGATGTACCACTCGAGCTGTATGTGGTGAAACACGACTGTAGACCTCAATGTGACAATGCTCTCTAGTTGTAGTGGTTTCCTCAAATACTTTTTACAGACCATACCAGGAGGCCTGACCACCCCCCCCCCCACCAAAAAGAAAAAAAAAACTAAGTTGTTTATGAACTGGTCCCTTTGCGCAGACATTTTCCACAAGCTGACATACACCCACATGGCAACATTAAAATAAGCCACGTTTACCTTTCATCTGTGGCTTAACCTGCCAAAGGCCTAGAAGTGATTGTTAACAGGCCAGGGATCCAATGTTGTGCGTTATAAATACAATGGATAGGACAGAAACCGCACACGGCACAGTGATTTAAGAGCACTTTATTGTTCTTTAAGGCTACTTTTAAGTACAAAAAGGTGGCCTGCCAGAACCTTTTTTTGCACAAGGCCACGAAACAAGGGTATAATACAGACTTACAAACTTTGAGCATCTAGAAGTCCACCATTGATGCTGATTCCAAGTGAATAAATGTTATTTAAAAAAAATTTCCGGAAGCACATCAAGTCTTCCACTGATCAATTTAAATATGGTCATGTTTTCAGAACTGTATTGGACCTGAATGGTGTGGATGCCCATCTCAGGTCCATCATTATCAAAATGAACACTTGTTCAGACGTCTGACAAACACCAGAGCTCATTATCTGTGCTCCATACTGCTCTGAAACCGCTCAGTAGCATTTCAGCAAATACAAACGAGTGGCTATATTAACGCAGTGTTTAAAGAATAACTGTGTTCCTGCACTTTTTAAAACCTTAAAACAGACAACTCTACAAACAAAAAAAGATCAACTTTTTCTTGAAAAAATGCATGATTACAATAAAGGACAGGGAAAATTAAATAGCTACATATCATTAACAAATTAATTGTTCCTCAAAAAATACCTACGATTTTTTTTCTCTGTACATTCGTTACGCACAGCGTAATGATGGTCTTATAGTTACCTATATAAAAAAAGTTTTTTTTATTAAGTGATTTTCCTACAGTGTGTAGGGTATTGTATGCCAAGCAGAAAGAATGTCCTACCTAGTGAACTGGTAGTGAAATGTATACATGACAATGGTGGGATCATATTTGTGCACATTTGTTTAAGGATATTTAGGCGATACTAAAATTGATTTTAGCTTGTTTTTTTTCATCTTAAAAGGGTTTCCAGAAAGCGAGAACTAATTCTGTTTAAACCTGTACCCAGATATCAAACGAACTATCTAGCAGCGAGCGCCTGCGTTCAAGGGCCGGTCAATTTCTCCATGGCTTAATGAGTCCGACGAATGACAGGTGATGGAATGTACGACCATGTGGCTTCTGGACGAGGCAGACACGCTTTCACCCAAGCCACACCAGGCTCCTCTTCCATGTTACCCTCTTAGTTTTCAGTTAGTAGCTATTATTGGGGGGGAAATAACACCTGTACAAAGTTCCCTATAGGAGGAATGTACGTTGCGTTGATACAGGTTGGTAAGTTAAATTAAAAAAAAAAAAATATATATATATATATATATATATATATATATTGCAGCCATTTGCTACATGCAAAGTTGTTTAGAGGAGTGGATGAAACATTAAAAAAAAATAAAAATTAAGGAGATGGTCAACTCTCAGGGTCAACCAGTCTACAGCTGAGTAAGTATTTCTCTTATTCAGTCATGCAAAAAAAGCTATAGCATCCTGTACCACGGATTAACATTACATTGACTTGTTTATGTGTAGTAGGCCTGTCCGGAGGCTATCCTCTGTCGCCTACCATAATGGATATTAAACACTAATTTTTATATATATATATATAAAAAAAAGTGTACAACTGTACCAGCAGTAAGTATATCTAGGACTGTTACTGACAAAAATAAACTAAATCTGAGGAAAGGCTAATAGTATTAAGATTGAAATGTCTATACATTAATAGATACCAGCTATTTAAAACATGCATCAGTAAGCACTATTTTACCTTTCCAAACGTATCTATGCAAACCACAGTGCTTGGGGGTGGGGTGGAGTGAGAGACAAAAAAAAAAAAGTGTGACTATGAAATGCCCATTTTCAGAGTGACGCAGTCCAGTTGACAGCACCAGCTGATGTGGGGATAATACATAGGCAGAACCTAGCAGTCAAAGGCCAAGGCCTGCCCCCAGCTCCGCCCCCAGTCCCAATTTGCCAGGACGTAACACAATGTGACCGGCTTTACCACAACTGTCGGCAGCTTGCCCACTGAACACAAGGCCAGCTATGTGACGCGAGGCAGATGGGCAGCCTCAAACCCTCGGCCCAATAGTGCAAAGCGGCCTGGGAATTCCTCCTCCAGTTTTTGAGATGTCCAACTACTAAACAAATGGAGGGTGGGGTGTGGCAAACCACACAGTATGTGGGTGGGGGGAAGGCACTGGGAGAATGGCTTTCCTTTAAGGGGGTTAGGGGACAGATTTGCATCAGAGGTTTCTTTGGTAACAGAGGCAGGTGGTAGGAAGCTATGAGATGCAACTCCTAATATTAAGTTCCTGCTTATTTTATCATGACGTCGGGCACTGGATAATGCAAATGCCAAGCACGTATGCAAACGCAAAATAAAAAGTTAAAATAAAGGCCAAAAGCTCCCGCCCTCTCCATCCTTATGTACACAACTATCTGCTAGCATTGTTCCGAGCTCTGCTGAGGGAGGCGCGGCAGGCTTGCGCTGCCCTTCAGGACACCACGGATGGGGAGTGGCTGTGGTTGACCATGTGGCTAGAGGGGGACGATTCGGGGCTGCTGCCAGAGCTGCTGCCCTTGGCCTTGATCTGCAGCCAGGTCTCGCCCAGCGCCTTGGCGAAGTGGTCGTCCACCGAGCCGGTGATGGACACCGAGTTTGTCACCGGCTCCGGCTCCTTGTAGTTCTTGCCCAGGCTGCGGCGGAAGTGCTCCTCAATGACGGGGTCGCAGGCTGTGTTGGCTGGGGGGGGGGAGGAGAAGCGTCACCACAGGTCTACTAGTGAACCACCACCAAGCAGTACGAACTGCTGCCCTATCTAATATTCCCGGCTCACTGGATAAAAAAAAAGTCACTAAATACACCCATAATCCATGTATGAAATACTGAACCACTATTATCTTCATAATAATAATTTACAAGCTAGTGGGCCTCATTCAAACACACAGCAGTACACAAGCCCTGAGTGCGCTGCTGACGGTGACGGGCGTCTCCCTCACGGCCAAGCCGGGAGCCCATCCAACAGGGCACACCCTCCTCTGAGGCCTTTAAAAGCAGCTTTAAGGCACAGCGCTCTTCCATGGAGTGCCTTGAGCATCTTGGAAGGACCCACTATAGGCTGCATAATAAAGCCACACTTTTTTTTTAAAGCTGTTTATAGTCTTATTTCCAGTTCTTTTATAAAGTTTGATAGTCTTTGTGGGTAGCTTGTGAGAACCTTTACTGTCAGATTGGTTCTCGGAGCCACATGCCTTCCTTAGTGAAAAGAAAACCCGGCTCCTGTGCATTTTCTGAAGAGACAGAATTGGCCTTTGTGCTAATGCTGTGTTATTCATCATTAATTATATTTCTCCCCCCGCCCCCTTACATAATACCTTGACAAGTTGGCTGCCAGACTGTATTCATGAGAACAATAAGTTCCCCCCTCCCCAAAGGGGGGGGGGGGGGTAAAAACAATGACCCACCTTTCAGCAGAAGACTACAAAAGACAGCCAGGAATCACTACCTGTTGCTCTGATCATTTAATAGGCTTGGTAATATGGAATTTCGCTCTTAAAGCAGGTGGGACAGAATAAGAGCGGCTTTGTGTGCAGCTAGCAGACTTCACCCCGTGACCCTTACAGATTTCTACCATGCCACTGGACCAGAAGTCCAAAGATCCACTGGCTACTGGGTCTTGAGGCCTCCAAGACATGCACACAACTGAGATGAGAAAAGCTGAAAGAGCAGCACAGAAACCAAAACTACCTTCTTCCCGTAAAGCCAGTTCAGGTTGCCAGATTTTGCCACATGTAGAGGAATAGAGGGACTCCCCGGTAAGGATTCCACATGCCGGTTGTTGGGACTCACTGTTGGGCGGCCTTCGGTAGTTCAGCAGCATGCTGGATGAGCAGCTGGTATGAGAGGCGTGGCAGTGCGACAGGTTACAGTTGCGGTTGTTAGCAGAGGCACAGGTGATGACCGACGGGCGGTTCTGAAACAGCACAGGGGGCAGACTTTCAGATGGACCATTTGCTGTGGTCGAGTTAAACATATAAAGTACAAAAAAGGAGGAAATTAAACTGATCAAATCAGGATGCGTAGGCTAGCAAGACTGGCATTCCTATTCCCAGGTTTAGAAATAAACTGAAGAGCAGCATTGATAAACACTAGCCTTACTCCTTAAAATAAGGGAAGTTATGAAGTGACCCCTAGCATCCAGACCACGCTCGCAGGATCACAGCGTGGTCATGGTTTACCTGCTGACGCTCCACTGCAGTCACAGTGGGTGGGACGGCCACAGCACGGACGGTGTCCACGCTGTTTTTGGTCAGTGCAAGGGGCTGGTCCATTCCCAGGCCGGTCAGGTGGCTGTAGACGTGGTTTCCGTGGAGACTCAGATGCGGCATGGTGGCGCGCTCCACAGGGCTGCGGCTGCGATCCCGAGGGTCTTTGCGGAAGTCGCCGTTGGTTGGCTTCCCTCTGCAGGACACAAAGGTGGGTGAACGCCATGTACAAGCTCAGACAGGGCTGCCTCAGTGGATTCATAAATAAGCCACGCTGTGTTAACAGGGGCATGTGCGCTCACGTGACACTCAGGGCTGATAAGCCCATTAGCGGATGGGGAATGGGAACCTTGGATTAAAGCAGGCAAATTTGGGGAAAGCAGCCCCAGCGGAGAGTATATTCTTTCATAAGCCGTAATGAAATAAACATTTGAGCCTAAACAACAATCGACCCTAAAGGCGCTCCAGTAAAAACATAGTCGGCCATTCTGGTACTTTCCAGGATGACTCGTCTCCTGGGCCAGCCAACATCGCAAGGGCTGGACAATGGGCCTCTGGGTCCTGCCTCGGAACAAGAGGTGGACCTACGTTCTCTAGAGGCCGCATCCCATCGCCACAGTGCAACACAAAGAATCCCGTGTAGGTGAAATGGTGGCAAAGCCCATGTGGAAACTGATCATCTCAGGCTGACCTGTGTGCACTGCCTGTAGGCCGGAGCCCACGCCTCTTTGTTCGACAATCACACGGGATCAAGATGTCGATTGTTGAACGTGCTGCCACAGTCGTCTTCATCTCTGAGTAAGCTGCATGAATTAAACCACTGAGCCGATGAAGGAAGTCACCACAAACCCTGGGGTTCTAAGTTTATTAACAGATACTACACGTGCTGTAAACCAAATCCCAGTCACGGTAATCCGAGTTGGAGGAGTGACAGAAAGGTCGCACGCGTGCGTACACACCCACACGCACGCCCGCCCGCACGCGGTGTCATCCCACCAATAAACGTGTCTTTGGGTGGGAGAGAAAACGGCTCAATTTGCAACACTGGGGCCTGCCAGCTCTGGCACTAGGAATAATCCGTTGCTAGGCAACCAGACTGGCAAGGAAAACATGTGAGGCGCAATGATTTCATCCTCCGGAAGCGTTCACTGGGCGGGCCAGAGAGAGGACACGCCAGTTGGCGGCCCAGGCTAGCAGTACGCTGGAGGCCATTCTCCTGTGCCCACCGCCACCATCCCTTGCATTAACTCTTCCATTATTTCAAACAATCAGCTGCAATCTGTCTACATGCTAGGGGCGCTTACGCTCGAACTTCCTGGAGAGGACTGCTAGATCGCCCCAAATGGGGGTCGGGCCGCCACTCCCTTACAGCCACGACGGACAAAATCATCCCTTGTATCACATGCACCATTATATGTTGGAGTTGTCGAGAGTGTATTAAACCCATAGACTGAATTAATTATACTCCCTATCAGTGCTAAGTAAATGCCAACATGCAAAAAAACAAAAGTAGAGTGAGAGCTGCATAATGTGTGCCCAGGACAAAATAAACATCCTAACAACAAAGCAATCTTCCCCCTCGCCAGTAAACACTCCCCCACGCCATATGAAAATACAGGAAATGTAAACAGTCTGAGGTAACCCCACGATCACCGGCTCCCCCACCGGGCACAAATGTCTTCCTTATTTTTCTGTCGTGTTAACCTACTTAAGCTCTCAGGACCAGTCAGAACATGCCAACTCAGTGCAAGACATAAGTTAGATCTGTTTTTCTCCCCAGAGTGCATTCTCTAGATCTTGATTAGTATAAAAAGTGGTGGGGGAGGTAAATGCTAAATACTAGGTAAATACAGCTCACTTGAAATCATGACCCAAGTATACCTACTCCAGCATGTTATTTTTGCAATGCTTGAGGTTTAGATGAGGCCTTTATGAGCTGATTTAACTATGGAGAAAATTACAGCTATAACAGTAATAAGATTTACTTTCAAAAACTGCAGTTTCTTACCTATTTGTATGGTTATTGATAACTATGTCTTCTATGGTTTTAAAAGTCTGACAAAGTTATTGCCAAATTACACAAGGTGACTGCACAAATTATGTTCATATTCCATATCCCCTCCCTCTCACGTTAAAATGAGTGCAGTCAAAACTGCACTCATTTTACAGCACTGAACAAAAGTTTCCCCATTTCTAAAAACCATCTGAAAACCCCGCTAAAAGTTAATTCAAAACTACGTAATATGCCATTAAGACTGCAAAGATGTTCATTTCAAAAACATCTACACTATTTATAATCTACACTACTGGCCAAAAGACATTGGATAACTTACGCGAGTAAGAAGGAAAAATAATCCCTTTCTGTAAATGACGTTTATTCAATCGGCGCGTATATAAAACGGCTTCACTAAAATTCCCAGCAAAGTTAAGAATGAGGGGTGTTGCCATAGATTGAGGACGTGGGCTGGTGCTAACCTAAAGTTAATTGTAACCAGAAAGCTTTAAGTCCCAGAATCCTCCCAGAAGTCAGCCTACAGCCATCAGACTTGGCAAGCTGTCCTGTTTTAGCAAAAATACAAGGCAGAAGTAGGGGTGGGGGGTCAGGACAGGCTGGGCATCCCTTCAAAATAAAAGCGCAGTAACCGTGGACCTGTGCAAAGGTGTAAACATACAGTCACAACACAAGATAAAATACTCAAACGGCAGGAAGACACTGAAATCTGGCCAAAAACATGCTTTTGGTTGGTCCATCCTCATTTGGCTCTTATAATTTTATTATCTTTTTTTTTTAGTAATTTGTGATTTGCGGCAGCATCTCAGAACTGTTTAGGAACATGGATTAATTTTAGAATCACAACAAACTCACACTGTGAGCAAGATGAGATTTCAGCCTGCTAGTGTTACGTTGTTCGTACTGTACTGTCCCTCCCTTAAGATTCAACCTCCGGTAAGTAATCCATGTGACTGGTGGTGAGTAAGACAAGAGCAGGTGAAGCACAGGCCAAACAGCCGAGGGGTTTTATTTCTGTTCATTGTAAGCCTGAGATTCATTATTCAGAAATGATATGCCAAACAAACAAGATGGAAGGGCAGTATGTAAGAATACCAGAGTGCTCAACAGACCTGCTTTGTCCTAGAGGTAATAACTTGTGCCTTGTCTAAATTGTATTCCATTACAGTTTCAGTACGGCAAATCCTGCCCCTTCCCCCCTCACTTCTTAAAGTCGCCTGAGCCTCGGCTGGAGAGATACAGGAAACATCTGGGAGAGATGAAGAAAGGGAAGGGAAGACCGCAGAATACAAACTTGGCCTTAGGCTGAGAGTCCCCTAGCAACCACACGTTGACTGATCTAGGTGTTCCATCCGGACTCACCTCTCTTACCCATCTTGCCTAAAGAGCCCTTTCCAGTCTCATCATGCTTTAGATCATCAACTGAAGTTTTTTGAAGTTCCCACATAATTTGAACAAACTTGGTCAAAGCCAAACACCACACAAGAAAGGACTGAACACACAAATGATATCACTGCAGACAGGAAATTCAGTCTGCCAAGGATTATTTCATTGTGCTACCTTCCAAACACATTTGCTGAACTCCCAAAACAAAAATAGGAGTTCATTATTAACTCAAAACATTACTCTAAAAAAATCCATATCTTAAAGTCAAAGCAGCAGTCCAACTCATCAAATTTACCTTCAGAACAAGCTTGTCTGAGGTACTGTCCAATACTGCTGAAGGCACAATGACACCATACACCAGCAGAAGTCTGGACAACATTCATATGGCAGCATCCAAATAAACAAACGTGGTGTTTGGATTAAGCGGTTATTTGTAATCTTAAATGAACTGCTTTGTTGCTCTGAAACCACTAAGAGACAGCTGGTTTGAGGACAACATAAAAACAGTAAGGGATGCTGAAGTGCAAGGTGCCCAACATCTTCATAAAATTAAAATTTTTAAACTGACAAATTGATTAATTGCATTGACTACACATGACTGCCAAAGACTAATGCTGCATTTATTCTGTCAGCCAAAGGGGAATAAAAGTACTAAATAAGCATGTAGCGAGGAAAAGAGCAGCTCTCGGCAAGCACAGTACGTTAAACAACCACACGCTGAGTGATTTCACCAGTTCTGGCCACCCTGTTCTCCTCAGGCCTAACTGTGAGAACAGGCTGCACTAGAGGTTCCCAGCACAGGGCTCCTGAACTGAGGGCCTCCAAAACCACAGCCAGAGGGAGACTTTTAATGCAGTAAACTCCCAGACCACAGCGAGGGACTCTTACTGCAGCGAGTTGCTCTCACTAAAGCCATCTGCCTACCAGCGTTTTTCTGGCACCAGAGGCATCCGCAGGAGGCAGCCTTGCAGGAGAGGGAGGATCACGCTGATGCAGCGAGACTTTTACGGCAGGGATGGGGGGGTGGGGCTTGCTGGTCCGGACGCAATGGGAGAGACATCCATCCCACTGGTGCTGGTGTGGGATGCTGATGAATTGGATTTTGGGTAGTGCCCTTATGCAGGGAAATGTTTATGTTGGAGCCCTTCTGCATGCTTTGACCTTACAGAAAGGGTTTTATGTGACTGGGCCCCCATCATGCAGCAGCCCCCCTCTCAGCAGAGAGCAAGGAGCCGGCTAGACTCACAGTCTGCTCACACGATTGGCAGCCATGGGAGCAGCTTTGCAAAACTGGTTCCTGTGCATTTGGAGGGCAGGTAGTGCAGGGTGCAGCATAGGTATAGGCGGTGCATCACTCAGCGGGTTAGGATGCTGTGCCTGTGATCAGAAGGTTGTCAGTTCAAATCCCAGCGGAGGTCGGGGGCCACCATTAACCCTCTTGTTCTGGGAACCAGCTGACCCTGCTCTCTCAATTGTTTATCACTATAGATAAAAACGTCTACTAAATAAATGTGCTGTAAATGTACTAAGAGAGGTTCACGTTCCTCCAGGAGCCCTCGTATGCACACTGTCCCGGTCCCATCTCGCCCTTGTACATCCCAACCTCCTGTCTAAGCTGTAGGCAGAAACTGTATTTCTAATAATGACATATTTACAGATCTAATGTTTTAATCTGGTGATCGGGAGATGTGATATCAGAATGGTAAGCGCAGATATTGTAGTCAAATATGTTTCTGCCCCCCCCCCCCGTTTCCCAGCCTTTAATTCCTGTCTTATTCTGTTGGCACTACCTCCTCTAACCCCCCCGCCCCAAAGCCCATCAAGGCGGTCCAGTGACTCATCTCCCTTCCTATGATTCATACGGCTCTGGCCCTCCGTCTCCCTGGAGAAATTAACAGTGATTTTAATTGCACAGACATCTCCAATTCATTACCGCCCACTTGCACAAATTTTCACCCTCTTAGGTGTCAAATGGCACTTAACATCTCTGCCAATCACGGCCCGCTTAGAGGAGAGCTGAAGGAGACGGCAGACGTTTAACAAGCGGCCGTCAGGGTGATGAGGGCCCTTCTCCATCACCCCCCCCCCCCATGAGTGTGCCGCGCCTCCGCGTCCTGCCATCCGAGGGCCAGTACAGCGTGGCCGCGCATTTTGTTTTGACCACTTCTCCTCCCCAATATTTCAAAATCTGTCATCTTGGAGTTGCATGTGATCTCGGGATACCAGACCGGAGTTGCGGGAGATTTGATGCCATGACCTCTGCAGTTTGGAAGGCAAGATGAAGATGGCAGAATACAATCTCGGCGTCACCCGGCACTACAAAGCGCCTATGCCCCCCACTCCCCACCCCCCGTTGTACAGAGGCGATACGCACCACTGTGTTGAAGGCTTCTTGCACCAATTACATCTCAGGAATGGTGTCATGCACCTCCCTTCCCAGCTGGGAGGCAATTAAAGCAGCTCTCCAAAAAGCTGTCCGGCTCGGGGTTTGGGGGGCCAAGCCCTTCCAAGCAGGGTCAGCATCTCCCTCATGTTCCACCTATAGCTAATTGCCGAAAATGCCGCCGGATTGAGATTCCGCAGCAAGGGAAATGAGACAACGACTATGGATGGGGGCCTGCTGCACATCTTTCTCTTCTGTTGTTGTTTTTCATCTTAACCTTGGCAGTTGCTGAGAATTCCTTCCGCTTGCCGACTTGCGTGCTGTCAGACGATCGGCGGTGTCTTGGTGCTACTGGTACCGCGGTCGGCCCTCTTCCTAACCTGTATGAATACTGCCACTTCCTTTGTGTCTTTGACAGAGCCAGAAACAGAATCTCAGTCTTAATTACGAAAAGGATAAAAGCACTTGCTGTTACACCCTGGAGTATTAAAAATCATCGGTGCTACTTGTAGCCAGTAGGCTGTAGGTTCAGTCCCTTGAACACCCTTAAACACCCACATCCATGAAATATATGCCTTGGTTTTTTACTATTATGTATGAAGCAGTTGTGAATTATTCTTATTGAGGTGTAAAATTTGTAGCGAAGCATTGTTTACAGATGTCTGCAGAGTTTAGCAAAACGATACTCATCGAAGGGTGACGGGGTGAACGAGTAATAATCAAATAAAAGTCTATAATTGGACAAACTCGCATAATGCAGACCACTAATTGACAATTATAATTATTTGGCCCCTGTCGCTTCAAAATCATTTAGAGCTTTATGTATCTATTTACACCTGGCCACTTGTACAGTGAGGTTTTGCTGACTTAATTAACTTGCAGTGATTAACTGAAGCCCTTGACCTTGTACTATGGGATGACATTGCACTGTTTGTTCAGTTCCCATACAAATGAATCCTACACTGGATCTGGTGACTCATTAGCTACATAAAATTATAATTATCTGTAAATCATATACAAATATTCTACTTAGCTGTGACAGATTAAGGCATACATTAACGGCTTCTTCAACATTTGGTTTTATCATTCAGGTATTATGCATTGCAAAGAAAAAGACCATGCTCCGATGTCACAGGTGGGAGTCCAGCCTGGGGTCCTAAGTGACTCGAAAATATGTTGGAAGGACTTGCCCGCAGGTCCTGGTTTCTTCTTAGCATCCAAAGGTATGCATTTTCGGTGAACTTGTCAGATCAGTAAGATATGGGAGATGCATGTTTCATTAAAACATGATGATGTATTTATTTTTAATCATCCATTTAAACATGTCCTTCTAGCCCATTTTGGTAACTGCTAATTTCATTAGTTAGGGTGAACCTACTTCAGGAATCATGGGTAACAAGATGGGTTATGGATAGAGGCAGTTACTGCTTCATCACCGTAATGCAGAACACGACCTAGATGAAGCAAAACTTCACACACTAATGGCTGATTTATTTGATTTCTGATTTATTTGACGAATATGCGCAGAGGATATGCCGTGCACTACGCAAGGGGTCTACGGTGTTGCGAGCATTTATATTTCCACGCAGGAATACGCGTCGCTCTGCAGTTACACCGCCATATCGCTGGTTGGCTGATCACGGGGGTTTGATTCGCTGAAAACATTTTTATTCTGTCATATGAAACAAAACTTAGCAAGCTATGCAATTACAATGATTGTTCCTTTTCAGCTCATCCTTGCTGTTTAAATCACTCATGGACGGGTTTGTGAGAAATGTATTTTTAAATCCTTTTTTGCTTTATGAACATGGTAATATTTATCGCAGAAAAAGTCAAATCACAATATCTGAAATTTTCCAATATTGTTCAACCGTGTTTTAATAGCATAAACAGCAGCAACAGTGTTTTTAACCGCACGAATGGTTGCAACCTTTGCAAAAAGACAAAGCTAACTACGAGCGAAACACAACTTGTCCCACACTAAAATCTCCCAGCTGGAAACAGAACAACAAATCATTTTCGTCAAAGGAGGTGCGACGTTACCAAGCGGACCGATCACAGCTGTCGCGGTCCGCGTCGTAACATTTCTGGGAAGTGCGTGTCGCGCTACGGCATAGACACAGCTGTGCTTTTCCAGGCGGCGTAGGTCTGTTGGTCAGGCAATGTAAAATTCGCACAGTCATGGTGTCTCCAAAATACATTCTGGTGATTAAAGACATTCCATTTCTCACCCTAGTTTACAGGTCTGAGCTCAGAAATGATCATTTTTATACCAAATCCCAGAAAACCCATAAGACTATTCAGTTTGCATAAAGTTTCTCTGGAATTTAATGTCCTTTACATTAACTGATAACCTAAATTAGGTTTTGCTGCTAATCTAATTCATAGGTGTACTATTTATGTTTCAAGATGTCTCTAAAGAAGTGATGTTTGTTTTTATTTATGCTAATTAAACATAGCTATGACCAGAGGAGTCAGACTAAGGTCATTTTGAGGCCATCTCAAATGAATTCAGTCCATTATGTGCTGTGATGTAAACTAAAATATCTAATGAATATGGTACACGGCCTTCACCGATGTCTCGTATCATCTCGAGGAAGCCATTTTGTTTTTATATAATAGATGTTGGGTGGATGAGAAAAACTTGCGGACAGCTTGTAATCTTAGTTCGCATCACGTTCTGAAAAAATAGGAACACAGTGACATAATAGAGCTGTTTGATCCATCCAACACGGCATGGGAGCTTTGAGCCCCATTGAAATGCTGGGATGGAACATTAATTAGAGGTTTTTAAATAAAAAAATATCAATAGTAATATGTTTTTAAGCCCTGGCAGTCAGTGTTTCTTTGGTGTGCTGGTCCAGATGGAATCACATCAGGTGTTATTGGGCCGAACTTCCCCTACAGGACCACAGAAACAGGTGAAAGGTCAGGTGCTGGGGGAAACAGAGAGACGCTGTTTAAAGGTAACATGGGATCAGTACGGTATGTGAGCTGTGAAAGTCATTAAAACATGAAGATTCCTGTGAAATGATGAAATTTCACATGCTCACCCAGGCCTTTAGGTAACTGTTTATTTGAACACAGTCAGGGTGAATCATGGGTCCGAGAAATCATGGGAAACAAGGCAGGTCACACACACAGACAGATATTGCTGAATTAGAAGCCGAGTTAGTAATTTATCCCCATCTAAAAAAGGCAGATTATATTACAGTGGTCTGGAACTAAAAACCACAGAGGGACAAACAGATCTTTGCTTATTGTTCCAAACATATGCAGGTCATCAACACACAACATGGTCACCATACTGGTGGATGACGTGGTAGAACAGTAACAGGATTAGAAATGGAACAATTGAATGTGCTACAACTTATCACTGAATGATAATCATAAGATAAATCTAATAAAGAACGAAACTAACTAAACCAATATAAACTGAATAGTGGGCAGCATTATCCACGCTGCAAAGCATACTGGAAAGGATCTCCCTGAGTCAAGAATGCTGGGAAGGATCTCGTATCTTATCAGCTATTCCCCACTATATTCAACTTTCAATGAATATGAGTTTATATTTCTCTAACTACGGTGGCCCTGAAGGCCCAGAGCACATCAGCATTAACATAACACAAAACATTAAGAAGATGCAAAAACATAAAGACAAAACATTAAGCAAATTTGATTTTTAAATGTGTTTTATTAGTGTGTTGAGGTTTTCAAAATGGATGTGCTCCAGGCCACAGGGGCCAGTATTCCTCCCACTAATCAAGGTTGTACATTTATTCAGCTAGAGAATACAAGATGGACAGTTAGGGCTGGGTGATATATCACGATATTTTCCAAACGAGATATAGGATGACACAATGCTGTTTATGTCTGGTGGCTTTCAGGGCCACCATACTAAACATCCTAAACATATATCTAAACTATATCTTGACATAATTTATTAGATGGCATTGGTCTGCAGAATATATGTACTGTGACACATCAATAGGTAAGGTGGTTGGCAGTTCAGGGGAATAGCAAGGAATTCTGGGACCCCTGAAAAAATGTCACCTTGGGCCACCTCGATACATTCTGTTTAATGGGGGGGGCGGGGGACTTGGAAAACAAACTCATTCTCCCGACCCTCTCCCCCAGCCATGGCCCTGGTTGTGGCTCACTCTAGTGACTCTGGGGAGGGTAACATGATCGGGTGGGGGCTCTCTGAAACTGCACTGCCTGGAACACCTCCCAGTCTTGGCAACTTTTGCAGGCAGCTACAGAGAATGCCAGGCTGCTTCCATGAGCTTTGATCAGTTTCAGTGAGACTAACGAGTCACTTCATTGATGATAAAATAAACTTTGCTGTTCAAGTCATTTTCACTACATAGCCATCCATCTGAACATACATCTTTCTCCTAACTGCTTATGCTGGTCCGGGTCATGGGGTAAGGATATAGAAAGAGTCTTTATTCACATTTCTAATATCCATCCACTGAGTGTTTGACACTGAACTTTTCCATCGATACATACATGAATTCAAAACATACATACATACATCTGGTCATGAGTTGTATGTTCTAAAGTCCTGCTATTAATAATCTTGCAAATTTGGCACAAAACAATTACCTGTAAAAAGGAGAGTTTTATTACAGGTTTATCGAATGCATGGAAAAAGTCACTGTAAAGAAAATTTTAAAATCTGCAATAATTCAGTTTGACAACTGTTTTCTTACCAGAAGACAACGTTTGACATGTTCCAGTTAAAACAATGGTAATCTTCTGTTTGTTAGTGATTTCTACTTATGTTAACGTTTTATTTTCAAAATGCGGCATTAGAATTAATTGGGCTGCTTTGGAACAGCTTTTTGTCAGTGGTTGCTGTTGTGTTGGTGACGTCAGCCATCGCATCCTCAGATGAAATCTGCCTTGACAGTATCGAGCTTGTTAGCCAATGCAGCATCGGCATGGCTGCCGTCACATGACTTGATCCGTTTACACGGCTACAACACAAATGCTTCAGCCTGAACTAAGCTGCCGTTGCTTATTACAGCACGGTCTGTGAAGGTTACATGTGCAGGTGGTCACAGAGTTAAGAAAAAATATAAATATAACCATCCTGATCAAAGCAGCTCATAAGTAAGTTCCCTTCTGTTAGAAATTCTTGGGTGACGAATTACCTAACGATCAAGCAACACAGTGGGATCATTTTCGTTTAGAATAACTGGAGAAATTTGTCAAGGGGAGACTGTTTTCTTGACAGTCCGTTTTTCTTTGCAGACGAATATTTCTTTCACAGTTTTTTCCCTTTTTTTAGCGATGAACTTGATTTTGGAAGTTCATCCCATCCCCCTCGACGCGCGTTGGGTTTCCCGAGCCTCACCGCATATGTTACGCATTAAATGGCAGCTGAAGTACAATTCGCAGCCTTATGCAAATATTATGAGTCGTACACCAAGCTGTCAGGATCGTGTTTATTTAGCTCTGCAAAAAAATGCGACTATTGCATTGGATGGAGCGAATAGCCCTGATTACCCTTCCTGGGGAGGAATGACAAAGTGCTGACAGGAAGTTTCCACTACAGCCCCCAGGTTTGTGGAAGGGCAGGCGTAAGGGCACTACTATGGTACTGAGTAACCTTCAGATGACATCACATATAGGAGGCTGCCATTAATTAATTTCAGGTGGTCAGAACGCTTCATGTACTTTTTGGAAGGTGTGCATAGATTGTTATTTTAAGCAGGGTCTTTTCAGTTCTGCGCCAGTTTAGCTGATATGCACTAACCAGACAAACCCACCCGTACAAGGCAATAGGTGAGGTGGTCTAGATTCAGCTGGTCTTGAGTGGGGTGGTGTGTAGCTCAGTGGATTAGGACCCTGTGATTAGAAGGTTGCTGGTTCGAATCCCATGGCTCTTGCCTCTTATCCAACCGAAAAAAAATGTATGCCGCTTTGGATAAAAATGTCTGCTAACTAAAACTGTAATATTAAATTATGTGTTATGTCTGATCCTCATCCATGAAACATGGAGCTTATACTCTCAGTAGCGGGTGGCTTGGTGGTGCCATGTAACTGGCCATATGTAAGAGATCAGGGTGAGTCTCCCTTCAGGGGCTGTGTTTTGTCAAGCCCATCAGAGTTATTCGCACTCACGGCACCGCCAAGTCGGGGGATCTGCGCAGCGCGCTGAAGGCAAGCAGAGAAAACAAAATAAGCTCCATCCAGACTAAACAATGTCAGAGCTCAGCCTAACAGGAGATGCCTTTCCAATCAGCGGCCTGCCAGCCGCTGCCTCCCATTCTTCCCCGTCAGCTTTCCTTTGGTACGACACTTTAGAGAGGTCAGTCCCAGCCGCAGCCGCAGCAGCAGCTCTCGGCTCTGATGATATCTCTTAACGAGGCGTCACCGTTCACCTCGTTAACTGAGATCCCGCTCTTTCCCTGACTCCGCGATCGCCCGTCCATGACCAGATGGGGCTTTAAATGGGAAAGATGGGAAGCGGCCGGAGATTATGGATACATCATGGTTCTTGGCTGGCTTGGAGGCCTAGATTCTTCAGGGCCAGTCAATCGTCTGGCCCACATAGGCGGCCGCCTAGGGCACCATCTTCTGAGGGGGCACCGACTTAGTCGGGTGGTGTCACTTTGTTTTGGACGGGGCAGTGCCGGCATCGATGCTGGCCTAGGACACTCAAGGGCTTCAACCAGTACAGGCAACAAAATGGAAAACACTGATGGGAACAGGTACCCATCTGGAGGAATTCTGCAGTGTTTGCGGTCTCTGATCAGATGAGTAAAGTACTGCAGTTACAGTGGACTTACTATTCCTGTATGTTTACTCTTTTCCGGACGATGTAAGTTATTGCAGTCAAGATATGAAATGAAGCATCTCTAGTTGATTGGCAGGAACTCAGTATCATGTGAAGACACCTAGTATCTCTGCGAATTAGAGTGGCCGTCACACAAAGGGCATGGAAAATGAAATATGACCTCGCTCATAATTTAACATATCATTCAGCAGCCGTTATTTTGTTCTAAAGTGTAGTGCTGTTCATGGGTGCTTCTCCAAGCAGGTACCTGTGGGCGTGCCGAGTGGCAGATGCATGCTGGGATACGGGGGGGGGGAAGGCTTGTCGTCCAGTTGAGTGCAGCACTAAGTGCCACAGGTTTAATTGGACTTCATTTCTGCGCCGAAGAGCTGGATCAATCTTGTCAGCTCTTTGTGTCCGTGCGGCCCCGTCACTCCTGGCGCCCCCCCCTCCCCCCCAGCCCCCAGCTCCCATCTGACGAGCGGCGGCGAGCTAAAAGGGTCATCCCTCAGAAATATTAATTACCTCCAAGTTTTTCGCCCTGCGAAGAACCTGACATTTGCATGTAAATAAATCTCGGTCGCGCCATCTCGTTTGCGGGCGTAAATCATGGGAAAATAGCTTCCTATTATGCCCCCCCTCCCCACAGCACATGCATGTGGTGCCATCAGGAAGTGACACGTACAAAATATATCTCTTTAATGATACCAAAATGTCACCCTCCTCCTGTCGAGATCAACAGCAGCCAGAAGTGGCTGAGATGTCACCTACAAAAAAATAAAATAAAAGGCCTGACTAAAATCTTCAATTTGCCCTCCGTTCATATGATTAGGGGTTTCCAGGCATCAGGAGTAAATGAATTTTGCACCTAGAGATCTAATCGAAGAGTCTGTTTTCAAAATCCAGAATTCTTTATTGCAACACAACCAGGCTGGTGGTATTTGGCTTGGTTCTGGGAGATGTTCAGAGCATAGCGTAAGACTCACATTACTACTTACATTATACCCATAGCGGGAAGTGTGGATGCAGTCAGTAGATACAGCATCTGGTAAAAGTAATTTTAAGATGGATCCCATAGGGTAGATATATTAGGATAGGATAGATGTGCCGGTGTTGCTGAATGGATGGACAGTTGTCACTATGCTCAGAGCCCAAGCTTCACTCCCACCTCTATATATGTGTCTCTTCATAAAGGAGAGCAAGATGGGATACATGAAGACTGACACATTCCAGTGAACCTGCTCACGTACGTCTGCAAATGGCAAATAGAGCATCATTTCATGTCTGTGGACACAGAACAGTTCCACTCAAATTTCTGCCCTTACCTCAGTTATGTACATGTTATGCTGTCTGTTTTTATACACCTCGACTGATTTACCTTAACCTAATAACGCCCTGTACACATACAGGATGTAAATACAGCTTCAAGGACTTTTTCCCATTTCCCTGGGGACCGACATGACAGGACAGCAACCTCCTACAGTCCCTCAGAGATGTACAAGATAGGGTTTTTAAAATCATTACCCAGACCAAAGTTACCCCCTTGAAATCTGAAAGAACACAAAGGTGCCTCTCTGACAGCAGGCATTAATTATCCATTACGGCTTTCACCGTTAATTAGGGCCCGGGGCTCCACGAGTCACGCCAGTAAACAAGACGGGGGAGTGCGAGCCTGCGTCAGATCAAAGGCGCGTCTCGTGACTTCAGATCTGTACCTGTGGGAGCCGTGGCAGCGTCTTCGGCAACAGAAGGACGGTTCCCATGACGACGCACCAACAACACGGGGACAACAAACAGTGGGGTGACGCAGAGAAAGCAAGAGGGTTTCATGCACACCGTCGCGCTTCATCCACTCAAACATCTGGATGGGTTCAGGGGAGCGGAGCCCGCACCCACTGGGATATTGCCCCATCACAGGGCACAATCAGGTTCTGCCGGCAATGCAGAGATGCCAGTTAGCCCAACTGCATGCTTTCCAGGGCAAACCTGAGTATTCAGAGAACCCATCTGACATAGAGTGAATGTGCAAGCTCCACAAACACCTAACAGGGGGCAGGGCTGAACCCCCCACCATCCCTCAAGGTTTGAAGCAACAGTGCTTACCCACAACCCACATATCAATTCATAATTTATCAATTATGAACTCATCAATCAAACTGAAAACATCGGCAGCCTAATCTCTCTCAGATATATAGTGACCAGGCACCAGCAATTCTGAAGAATGTAACGACAACAACAACAGCAATCTTTTTGTAACGATAGTTTTAATTCCTGCAATAATTCCAATGAAAGGAGCCAAGGTCATGGTGTGAACTTCCTGCACATTAAAAGATCACAAAGACTACCAGAAAGAGTGCATAATATCCTTGCGCCTATTTTTAGCCCCAAATTAAAATATATGACATGTTGAAATGACTGCAATGTGCAAGAGGGGTATTCAAACTAGACACTAATGATGCTTATTAATGGCGTGAATGAAGTCTTGACAGGTCGTGTGTCATTTTCCAAGGAATGCTCCATTGGCATAATGGCAAATGTAAGTGGCTATAATTATATATATTATACCCTGTCTTATGGTATTTTGGCAGCGCTTTGAAGGAGCCAGGCAGTTAGGATGAAAATCAAAGCGGTTTGATTATAAGAAGAGGAAGGGGATTTGTGGGGGGGCAGAGGTCTGGGGGCTCTGAGAGCATGTCTGGGTGGAGAGCACCTAGCAGCGGCCAAAGCAGAACTACTGGCCGTGAGTGCGCACACGTTAGCCGTTTAGCCGTTGTTGATAACGGCCATGATCATTTTTACCGTGTCTTGCCTTGAGATTCCTGGAGAAAACAGCCAGGACTGCCCTCCTCCCCCGCTCCGATGCCACACTCGGAGCCAGCCGCACTACATGACAGGAACAGCTGTCGCATTTCCTATACATTTTTTCCCCCTTGTTTGAAAAAATTAGCGCTAATTGGAAGCCCAGAGGTACAGATCTTTATTAATGGTTAGACGCCCTCAGCCCTGATAGCAGATCTGCGGCGCTCAAACACACATTCTCATTGTAGTTTTTTATTTACACGTTTCCATTTTACTGGGGAGAAGAAGGAAAAAGAAGAAAAGGGGAAAAAAAGGAAACTTATGCTCACTGGGATTAACAGAGCACTTAGTAATTAAATCTAAATTGACATTCTAGTAATTAGCCCCTTAATTACAAGGAATAACACAATTAGCCACAGACTCTTTGCTAATTGTTAATTAGCACGAGTAAAGTTACCGTGTGCACGACAGACAGAGAGCCATGTAACTGAGCAAAGTTTTATTTGAAGCCGGCATTAATCCGACCCCCCAGCCTGCCCCCCCGCCTTGCTGGGCATGTCATGTGACACCTCTGCTGAACTGTACTGCTGTACACGGTTTGGAATTACATCCCTGATTCGCCGGTGCAGATTCCATTACACTTACAGTTGTGTATGGCTATTTAAGCCTGCAGGAATGTAGTTCGTTAGAGCTCATTAATAAGAGCAGGATTACAAAGGAGACGTGGAAACCACAAAGCGGCCACAGCGTGAACGTCTGTAATCCCAGGCTAGACAGCTGCAGTTCGCCCGCGGTTTTCCCAGCATGCTACGCTTTGGTCACACGCTGGAAAAAGACGGCCATGAATTTCACAGGTTGCGATACATATTTTTCGGAAGGTTTGGAGGTGCTGTGTGGTTCAATGGGTTAGGACCCTGTGATCAGAAGGTCTCCAGTTCAAATCCCAGAGTTGGCAGGATGGTTTTGGTGCTGGGCCACTGAACAAGACCCTTAACTACTGATTGTTCCAGGGGTTTTCTGACCGTGCCTTTCAAAAACGTGCATCACTTTGGACAAAGGCACCTGCTAGATAGTGAAGTTTAGCAGTGCTTATCTGACTCCTTGACGGTATGTATGTTTGCAGTGTGCCGTGTGCATTACATAGGCGTTACTACGGTGGCCCATGAGGACAGGCCACCCAATATCCAAAACATTCCAATATTGCTTGTCCCACCCAGCATTTTTTAGGAGTTTTATTTAAAAAATATGAATAAATTTGTCGGGAAAATTCAGCTCCTATCCAACCTATTGAACGCGGGGGAAAAAATTTTAGCCTATAATTTCAGTTGCATTCAGTAGAGATAAACCTCTATGGCAACATTTATCAATGACCCAGAACAAGCGGTGCTGAAAGGGATAGCGGGGATAGTGAAATGCTTGGTGCTAGATTGGATCAGCCGGAGTAACACTGGGAAGGATCTCCTGAAGTCTACGCTGCTGTGATTGGTTGTTTTGCTCTACGCTGCTGTGATTGGTTGTTTTGCTGTCAGTCAACTGCTGACGCTCCTGGCATTTGAAAGTCCTGCAGTGGTTGTATTACAGACATCCTTTAGTTAGAATAGATGGATAAGACTAAGTGCTACCTCTGATTGAGAAATGTTGAGAAATATATACTAAAAACCTGTATCGCAGTATCAAGGATGCTCTAACGGCGTCCTTACAGAATATTTCCCTTGGAAATTGTGAGGCAACACTGTGACAAATGTGCATCATTCAGTTCACAAAATAAATGGAATTTGATAACATTGTGGATTTGGCTAAGACGCTTGTGTAATGTTTTGTCAAACTGCTTTGCCGCTGATGGGTAACCTATACATATGTATACATATGAGGTTATACGGGACAGCTTGAGAGGACAGATTTGACCCAATCTACCCCCCCCCACAGCCAAGTATTGAAAACACAGTGATGTCTTTGTTGCATCACATGTACATTGCTTTGGAGAAAAGCGTGTGTTAAATATAAATGCTTTATTTTGAAAGTAGATGCACCTTAGTGTGCGGAGGACACATCTTCGGTGAGGTTGTGATAGTCTGTCCCCTTTTGAACGTCAGGCATCATCATATACATCTTTGGAGTCATGATTAATCCGCTCATATCCACAGGCCAAGGTGACATTTGGCATTTAATGACCACAGAATGTGCACGGGCCCTCTCTGCAGGCCTTTAATGACGCGCCTGAGCTCTCCGTGGACAGCACGTCTATTCTGAAGAACCCGGTCCTGCCAGATATTACCCTCTAACTGGCTGTGAAGAGCCTAGGCCTGAGATCTCCAAGGTACCACGGGCTGAAGGTCCCGATTGACGCTGCGAGTGGGTGGGAGCCCACGCCGCCTCTGGGACCAGTTTTCCTGCAGTCACCAACTCCTGGAGCGCAAGGAGAGTGACATTACTGCCCTAATCAGTGGCAATAATACTCTGAATGTATTCTTCCGGAACAAGCTTTGACTGGAATGTGCCCTGATGAAAAAGGATAAAAAAAAAACTGGGATTCATCACTAACTGAAGCTCCATCACTTTCTCATGTATTGTTTAAAGGGAGATAGTTTTCCCTTGTGCATTCTTTCATTTATTTTTTTTTGTTTATTAGTCATTTTCCTTCACATATCTGTTATCCTGTGTTGTATTCCTATTTATGGTACTGGACAAAGAAATGTAATCATAAATAGGTATGTAACAAATATTTAACTCTGAAATGAGCTTAATAAATGCAACAGGAAATAAATTTATACAGGAAAAGGACAGAACGTGACAGTGTCTTGGACAGGAAACAGAAGCATGTCGAGATGAGTCACCACCTGGCGAACAAGTAGTGCTCCCGTGACGTTTTCTCAACGTCATTGAGAGGTAACGACACCGTGAGATTGGAAAGCGGGGCCTGTCTGTCTGGACAGCTGTGGTGGGGCTCCGGTGTCGATCCGTGAAGTTTGACATAGACCAAAAACTCGGCAGAACCAGTCTGAACACACCACGCCATGCCATGCCCATCTTCCCATCTCCCACTGCTGTGCCCCCACTGTGTGTCTAATTGGATCCTTATTACGATCCCCTCCACTCGGGGATGATGAATTTCTACATGTGAGAAAACCATTAATCATTCTTATTCACAGTCCAGTCAGGGAAAAAAATCATTTCTGAGAAGCCGGACTGGCGTCTTAATGAATATTCATGTGTACAGGAAATTTGCGGGTCGGCACTAATCAGGCGACTCATTTGTATTTTCTGTGTTTTCACACATGACTTAGTGACCGCATGTTTCCTGCAGAATGTAGATGTGTATATTTTCCCCGAAAAGGTGATAGTGTAATATTTGGTGCAGCAAATTATACAGCTCACATCCCTTTCGGCTAGATCGATTTTTTTCCCCATCTGCAGTAATAAGTACTTAGTAAGTATGGAGGCGATCTTTGAAATTGTGATGGCAGGCTTGGCCAGTGTGTGTTAGCCTGCTGATGGCCGCGGACTGTTGCAGTCTGTGCTGCCCTGATTTTCGACGTTGTGACTCGGCTGAGTCATGTGACTCCATCGTTTCCTGTCGGAATACAGTCAGCCGTGATTTTCCGATTGGGGGGGTGGGGGGTTTGCTTTTGGCTCCATGTGGCTCCGTTGCCTCCCTCATCAAAGAGGGAACTCTGCTACAGCTCACTACTTCACCCTACCGCACTGTTTGTTTATAGCTACCTAAAAACACACAAATCTTACACAAATATCTGCAATGCGTTCAGCATGGGGGAAAGAAGAGTCCTTGTACATCACGCAGGAGCGATTAATGACTAGCTGAGACCTTGCTGCACCTACAAATGTCCGCAAAAGATCTATGTTTTTGAAATACCTATTTTCAGCCCTTAATGAAGATTATCGTAGGCTTGAGCTGAGAAAACAGGCCGCTAATTTGCCTGTGCCCCCACATTAAAGGGCTCATTGTAGATGTGTTTTCCCCCCAGAAGGATTTTCAAACTCTTTTTGAAATCATGCCCACCTGGTATCACTTAGTTACTTAATTAATAATTAATCAATACATTTCGAATGATTAAAATTCATGAAGAGAAAGAGCCTTTTTTTAAATAATGTCCAAAGCCCCAAGGGTGGGTAACCAGTTTGAAGCAGTCCCTAGATCTCACTAAAATAATTAATTGCACCTGAATGTTTAGCGGGGTCAGAGAATGGTGCCACAGAGCCTGAGGTGAAGTTGGTGTTTATAGCATCGCTTGATAGCACTAAAAACCAACATTTCATCTGGAAATTAATTCAGGAACTGAGCTGGGGCTGGAGGCTGGATCCTCGGCGCCCCACCCCCACAAAACGTGCACTGTTTTAGCTCGACTTTGATCATTTCCGCTGCAGGAAACGCGGCGTGTCACACACGAGCACTGAGAACTGGAAGAGAGTGAAGTCTTCCGACTGACTTTCCAGGGCCTCAAAGCTCCAGAGGAAAGGAGCAATGAGAATGAGGAAAAGGGTATTTTTCTCCTTCGACCTCCGTTCTGGCACATGCCGGTGTTGTTCTTGTGACTTGAATTGTTAGACATTGGCCTGGACGGGTACAGAGGAGGGGGCCCTTCAAATATTAGTCTGCTCAGACAAAGGACAAATCAAGGGGTTAAGCTACAGGGCCTTAAACACTGGGGTCAGATGATCAAGCTCCGTGAGCTGTTGACAAACTCCCCATGACCTCCCTCAATCCTGCCATGATGGGAGGGAGGTCATCTTCTCCATTTTCTCCCCCTTTTTTCTCCTGGAGAGCAGTAGGAAACAGACCCATAGGGACTTCCTGTTCCTGAAAGGGAGGCTTCTGGATAGTGTCAATCACATTACTTATTGGTTCACCTAAAAGGCTTGGGCTGTACAGTGGTTCTGAATGACAAGCCAGACAAAAGCGAAGCCTGATGAAAGCTCAGCCCCATGAATGCAGAGCCAGACGAAAGCCAAGCCAGATGAATGGCAAGCCAAACAAAGGCCAAGCGCCACAAAAGCTGAACCAGACAAAAGCCAAGCTTGACCACAGCTGAGTCAGATGAAAGTTGAGCCAGATGAAAGCCGAGCTTGACGTGAGCCGAGCCCAAGAAAGCCAAGCCTGACAAGAGCCGAGCCTGACAAAAAACTGAGCCAGACGATAGCCGAGTCCGACAAAAGCCAAACCCAAAGAGAGCCGACCCAGATGAAAGCCAAGCAAGATTAAAGTTGAGCCCACTGAAAGTCAAGCCAGATGAAAGGTGAGCCCGTTGAAAGCCAAACCCGATGACAGCTGAGCCAAGCGTGAGCCGAGCCCGATGAAAGCTGAGGCAGATGAAAGCTGAGGCAGACAAAAGCCAAGCCAGATGAAAGTCAAGCCCAAAGAAAGCCAATCCAGACGAAAGCCAAGCCTGACAAAAACCGAGCCAGCAGAAAGCGGAGCCAGACAAAAGTCAAGCCCCATAAAAGGCAAGCCAGACAAAAGGCAAACCAGATTAAAGCTGACCCTTACAAAAGTCAAGACAGACAAATTCCAAGCCAGTCGAATGCCGAGCCTGCTAAAAGCCGAGTCCCGTGAAAGCTGACCTATAGGTTCAAGTCAAAACTCCTGATGGGGTGAGTGGGGATCTGTTTTTTACAGTATTGTTTATTTGTTGAATTTGACATGAAATTTTCCGATTTTCCTTTCGTGGGACACAGGAGATTAAAGAAAACTAGGATTTCTAAGATTAGTGGTCATACTACAGTATGTACATGCCCCAACAGAGTATCAATCATACAATTCACAAAGCAGATTCCTCCAGGTTCCTATTTTCGTAAGGAAAAGGGGGTTGTCTTAAAAGGTGACATAGTCATCATCCGCCATCACCAGCGAGTCATCCCAAAAGGCCTGATGATTGACGGCATGTCCATGTCCAGAGTTCCTCTAGTGGACTACAAAGTTCCAGTGAAATGGGACACTTGTGCTAAGGAGAAAGGGTCCTGGTGGAGGGCACCTCTTGAAATTGGGAACGTGGCTTACTATCGGGAAGAGGCCGGGGTATCGAAACATACCTTTTAGAGGGCATCTCCCGAAATTGGGAACATGGCCTCACATTAGCAACTGGTCAGGGAAGTGAGGCTTGCAGTTTGCCTGAAGCTATCGGCAAGGAATATGTTGGGGCAGCCACTCAACACGGACAGCAAGCAGCTTCTCTAAGGCTGGAGCGACTCCACTGAGACGCGTTAGCATTGCCAAAAAAAACATTCAGCGACACTCACGCCCAATGGGACGCCCAGGGATGGGGATGGCCAGGGGAATTGTAAAACTACTCCAGCATGCTGTTGCGTTAGCTCAAGCCGCTTGTACAGTCAGCGGGTGCTGCAACAGTCCAGACAATGGCTGATTTTGGCTAAATAAGAACGAAAAGAGGACACCTTTATATCCACTTCAACTTTTTAAGACCTGGAAAATGGTTTTACCATTCTCCTGGGATAGCAGCAGAACTTGAAAATTAATATGTATTTCAAAACGTGACAGCTTCACTTAGGCCTCTAAAGTTTAAAACAGCGTTTTGTTGCCAGCGGGGCAATGGTGCAGTTTGTCTATTTTCATACGTTCATACATTATATATAAATATACGGCACACCTTGGGTGCAAAGGTGGAAAACCCAAGAGATGAGAGAAGTCTTTTAAAGATATGTGTTCACTTAATCACTCAAGAAAAGGCCCCCTTGAGCTAGTCTAATATTATAATTAATTAATTCAGCAAAAAAGGGTATTAAATTTCCTCCCTCTAAGGATATTATCTGAATTCATTGACCTTTTTGAAAATCGCCCTCTAATTGTAACCAGGTACCCACTGCATTTACAGACTAACACATTTTTTCACTTTAATAATAATATTGTGGATTGTCTCATTCGTGGCCCTCAGAAGTGTTTAAATCTCGCTGCCATAAAGCAATCCCTGTCGTTACCTCTCACCCTCACCAAACCACAACAATGAAAAGAAACCTCCATTGACAGGAAAGCAAAACTAGCATCCACCTGTAGGTGCAGTTGGTTCCTCAGGCTTCCCCTTAGTTTGGTGGCTCTCTAGTGCCAAAAAATCACAAGGCTTAGGTACGATACACTACGAGGTACGAGGGCTTTAGGAAGGACTAGGTTGATAGTGGCATTGTTAAAGACTAAATGATCAAATGCGTAGAAGACATTCTACCTTGTTAAAACAGGCAGCAGTCAAATTCTACTGAATGTAATTATCTGCTTGTCTTTTTCAAGGAGTAACACTCTCTAAACAAATTAAAACTGTGATTAAACACACATCCACTGTCACACTATGAGGCACGCATACAATAATCAACAATCCTCCTTATTAAAGAATGAATGTTGCAATATTAACAACTAGGGAATCTAAACAGCTAAACAACTCTTTGTAGTCTGGTGCATATATAGCTTCTTTTTATGTCCTGGTAGGTATTACACAATTCTGTACAGTGGAACCCTAGACATGGTCATAACACTTCACCAAAACTTTCACTTCGTTAAGTGACATTCTGATTTCAACCCATGTTGATGGGTGACCAATGGGGTTTGACCTGTGTGCGACCTCAAATTTATACCCCAGTGAAACAGAAAGTCACCCAACACCATTCAAGAGTTTCTGAAAACCCAAGCGTGCTTGTAAAGGTAAAAAATGCCTGTGAATGTATGTTAATTGGATTTTGTTCATGAGAACTTTTATGGGTGCCAATGATTGTGACACATGTGTGTGTTTTGAGAAAAAAAAAATTAAAAAAATTTTGTGAGGATTTCTTCGAATAAATGTGCCTCAGTGAAAGGTTAGCCTTTTTGGTGTTTTTTTTTTTTTTTATAAAAAGGGGGTCAATAAGGTCATTTTATTTTTATGTAGCACCTTTAACAACACAGTCTCCCCAACGCATTTCATAAGAGTGCGTGGCAAACGATTACTATATAATTTATAAAAAATGGTGCATGAATCCGTGAGAAGGGAAAAAACGGAAAGAATACAAGAAGACAATGGAGAGAAACCAAACACTCGCAATATGGAGTCTGGAGGATGCTGTATGATCTTCACCTTCTTGTCCACCAAAGTGGGTTGTCCTCTGAGAAGATGCCATACTAGAAGCACGCAGTAAGCTCTCCTGTAGGACTGGCAGATGTTTGAAGATGACAGTAGGACAGGGTGATGTAAGATATGGTGAAGCTGTCCTGAAAAGGCTTGAGAAATTTTGTCCTTGTGGCCACTGAGTGCATTGGGAGATAAAGTGCTGGTGTAACAGCCATGCCCATACTTTTCATTTAAGTCAACACACTCGCCATTTGTTCATTTCCTGGGGCTTAACCTCCAATCTCCTGCCCATCTCGAGCCTCCTTGCCAGCTGCCGTGCCCAAGACCAGCACTCCAAGCAGGACCTCGCCAGCCAATGACTATGTCCGGCACTGACTGACAGGTTGTAATTTAGCCTCTCTCGGTAGATCCGGCCCGTAGATTATGAAAATCCGTCTTGCAGTTAGCTAAATTGAATTTTTCACTGCAAAGTGGATTTTCCCTAGGGAGGGTGGTGGATTTCACAGTCCTCGTCGGGTCTTCCAGGGCGGAGGAGAAGGATCTGACAATTTGCTGGTAGTCATCACTTCATATCACAGCTCTTAGGACCAGAAGCCGGATCCCCAATCTCCAGCTAATTCTTCTACTAAGTCAAAGAGCTCTTTGTGGGGAACGGGGTGGGGGTGGGGATGGGGGGTGGGCGAGGGGATGTCTGCAGAACCTACAGTAAACTGAATTCTGTAGGGGGAGTACCGACACCAGATGGAATCTGACCCTTTCTCCACTGGGTCAGCCCCATGATTGACTTTCATTGAGGTATTGGATCGTTGTCCGCCCCCTTCGGATAGAGATGTTCTTAATACTCTGTTAACCACGGATACCCACAAGGAGTTTAACCCACTCTTTGAGATGCTGGCCAGGAGAGGCATTGTATGACGGTTTCTCCATCCTCACACTGCCTCGAGGGTCAAGCACCAATTGAATAAATATGAGAGCCGCTTTTGCGCAAGCCGTGGGTCAGACGCCTCGTGTTTACGCTGGCTCATGGTGCGTGCTGTGCTTCAAGTAACTTCATACTTCCTCAAGATCTGGAGAAAAGCAGCCCCGTGGTGAAACCACTACCGCTGCCGCAGCCTCTGGTTTGCACGACTGCAGAATCTGCCGTCCAACTGAACCTCTCAGATGTTCTTGAATCTTCCTGAGCGCTTGACTTCTGAATGTAATCCATGGAGGCTTCCACTGTCACCTAGAGATAAAGGCTTTGCACCACTACATTTACGACTAGATGTGAGAGTATTGTCATTCCTCTGTATTTATTCCTAATCAAGCGCATGTCAGCCCCTGCTGCTCTGCGCTAACATGTCTGTCTAGTGCCCGCAACGGGATTAAAGTGACATATTTGATTTTTTTTTTGTCACGAGTACATAAGATATATTTGTATCCCTTATTCCTCCTGCACACTTCTTGGAGGAAACTGACCTGGAGGAGACCTGTCTGTGGACCGTTGCTTCCCCCTGTTGGCCCGTTGGGCAAACATGCAAGCGTGTATGTATGCGCACGCTCACATGTATGCACTTTACCGCACGCACCCCACTTTCGCAGCCGTCAGCAGCGCCGGGGTCAGGGGGAATGCAGCTCGGCTCTCGCTACGCACCAGTTTGTTTGGGTAAGGGGGGGCAGGGGTGGGGCGGGGGACGTTGAGCG
>JAODLD010000136.1:8936484-8947163 GCA_026781065.1 Mormyrops boulengeri | reverse complement strand
AGCTGCTCCCATGCAGACATTTTTCCTGGATGATATTTCGATACTATAAGGCAATGTCGTGTTCAGACACCTTTCCTGCTCTCTGAATGCCCAAAGGCAGCGTGTGGGACCTCTGGGGTGGAGCCCGGGTCCTCATGGAGGAGGGAGGGGGCCTCGAAAGGCCCCCCGACAGCACCCGCACAGCGCCCCCCCCCCGTTAATGCGTTGGAGGGATGTGCCTATTCCAGGTTCCCTGTATTCATTACGGAGACAGTCTTAATCTCCAAGGTCATCCTGGGTTTTGTGTGACCTTCAGGCTAATCCTTAATAGCAGCAGAGTGCAGCTTTAAAAGCGACCCTCCACACTATAGCTTACTCCTTTATTCGCTCACTCTTCCCATTAATTGCTCATGAGTTGATTTGATCTCCCCATTTTGTGAGTTGTAAATTGGCCTCTTATTTCACCATTTTCATCCCTGTTACTTAATTAGGCTTATAAAAAAACCTCCGGAGTCAGAGGCAGGTCGCAGGCCGCATCCTGGGAATAAATTTTGATCTGCAACCGATAAAGAGCCAAGTGCACCCGGAGATTGAACAATGTCATTCCCCCCTGTTCAATTCTCAAGACATGAAAAGGCAAAAGCACCTCTCACCATGTTAATGCGAGGAAATTATTCATATTGCAAGGCCGGCCGCTGTCACCCTTGCCAGTGTGGGACCCTTTTTAAGATTGAGGGTTGAAAAAAGTCAGGTAAAAGTATTAAATATGTAGGAAAGTGTCAGCGAGTCAGAGGAATGCAAGGAGAGAAGAAAAGAGGCCCACTCTTTGTTCACAAAGCGGTGTTAACCTTTCCGGAAAGTTTGCCTGCTCCCTGCCCTGGTCAGGGCCGTCTCGCTTGTTTTTAAACTTCATTCATCCCTTTCTGAAGAACTTCAAGACGAGCAAGAGACCAGAGCACTAATGACAGTATAAGTACGGATAACGCTGGCAGCTGGATGATAAGCGTATCGATCACATAATAAAGGAAAGGGACAGACAGTGTGATTGACCTTCACTTTGGGCATCCAGTGAAACTTTTCGATGTTTGGAACATTTCAAGTGGCACATCACGGTGCAGATATGGCCCCACGAATGGTGGCTGGATCATAAAACGGCAGTGATGAATGACCAGCTAATGGCCACGGAAGGATCAATAAGTAATACTGAAAGTTTTCAAGAAAAGCTGTGTGTGAGATTCACAGTGTCACTTGGTGTTAATAAAAGGCCTTCCTTTACGAGTCTGCCAGGTTTGCAACCTCTGCATCCCTACTGAGGCTAATCAGGGAGCCTGTCTTTCTGCAGATCCACACTCACCACAGCGGTAGCGCTGCAGCTCTGTTGCCTAGGTTCGGGAGCAGGTTCTACCACCTGGCACACTTCACCACTGGTCCCCCTACCGAAGAAAGTGGCTTAAGAAGTCGATGCCCCTTCAGAAGATGTCGCCCCCTCAGTAGATGGCAGTCTGGGTGGCCGCCGATGCCTGTACTGACCACTGCTGGTGGTGCAAGAGAATGAGAACAGTGACCCACAGCAGACAGGCTGACTGGCCAAGAGGTGGGGGGGGGCAATAAGGAGAATGAGAGAATGAACAAGAAATAAGCAGGGAAAGAACAGAGAAGGCTATTACTGGGCCGAACTGCGGGGAGAAGAGGCCAGCGATTCGAGGAATGTGCTCCTTTGACATAATCTCACATATTCCCCCACATGAATGGCGCTGCTGTAATGTGCTCCGAGAGGCAGCAAAATGGTCCATCAGCTTCTGCTCTAGCCTTTTTTTTGTCAATGTTTATTTGTTCTTCTGTCCTTACCCCCTCTGAAAATCCTTCTGGCATAGTTGGCGCTCACTCGAGCCATTGTTTGGACCGCAGGGTAAATGAAAATCTGGAAATCTGAGGTTTGTTTGGCCACTCTCGGACCTCTGGAGCTCAGAGCCAAAATGTGCGAGTACCTTGGCTTCCCTTAATTAATGTTATTTTCTTTCATTCCCTTCCTGTGGCCACGAGACATGTGAGGACGGGAATTCCAGAGCCTCTGAGGAGCGTTCGGACGACACGCCTACGCAGAGCCCGTAAAATCACCGCACTCCAGATCCGCAGGGAATTATTAGCTATGGGAGGCCATTAACATCATAAAGAACAAGCGGGGGAACGGCCCAGTGCCGCTTGGTGGGGGGAGGGCGGGGGGCTTACGGCGTCAGAACAATCCGGCCCCCTTGAGTGTCGCTTAAAAGGCCTTTTGACTCCATTTGCTCTGGGTGAAAAACACACACCGTCCCATTCAGGCTGTCAATTCCACCACATGCTACAGCTGCACAGGGCAACAAAGTCACAGGATCTAAATTACATCACATTATTTCTGTTACATGCAAGTACAATGTGTGCCTGTGAGTCCGGACTCTTCTCTCTCCAGTGGTTTGCGGTGCACCTGAACGTCTGACACTGGGTCCATACGGCTGTGTCCTAAATACTATAGATACCCACCAGGGGGCAGCGTACAGCTCGAGGTCAAGGGTTGCCGAGCAAAAATATCACCTGATTTTCGGGGTTTGCCAGGGGTTGGAAATTTGTGCATTGCTTTGAATTAAATAAGTTAAGCCTCTACTGCATCTACCAGCAGCAGTACTGTGAAGATTTGTGGGGGTGGGAAAACCTTAATTTTTCAATTAATTTAGATTACATCAAATAATTGTTCCTTCCCAACAACCCCTCAAAATGAAATTGGGAAAACTTCTTCTAAAACTAATCCCTTAATATGTAGGAGACCAGACACTAGGGTTTCATTCATTCATGGACGCCAGTCGTGTTTTCCACGTAATAATATTTCTCAAGATAAATGTTTTAAATGTTTCTTGAATTCTATAGACTACATTATTTGAGCACATCATAGTCAAAAGACCATTGTTTTATTATATATTTGAAGCTTATTATGCCTTAATCGTTATCTAAATTTGTGTATTGCCATTCAAATTGTAATTAATTGTACCCATATGGTCTGTATTTGTACTGAAGAAACGGAACAGACACAAACACCCACATTATGTGAGTCTCTGTTACTACCAGTCCCTAGTCTGTTAGTGTAACGTCTCATTCCCCATCTTATTTCTCCTGAATTCTGTATTTGATTAACTTTCATTAAGCAATGAAAATCTTTAACTATACACTTGCTTCGAGTGAAGGCGGTTAGCTTGATTCTGTAATGACTGCACTCTAATTAGCCTATTTTAGGCTTCTCTTTATCTGGAATAAACTGTCCTAATAAAATTGTATTTAAAAATAGGTTAATTGCATTGCCGTGCTATTTCTGTAATTGTTTTTTAAAGAAATAAATTAGACAAGCTCTCTTTTGAGATGCGTGTAAAACTGGGATTGGGTGTTCAGATGGCTCTCCCGTGCCCTCTAGTGGCGCAGGTGGGAAACGCAGGTCATTCCCGTGCATTGCATGTTTTATCATGACGCCGCACGGGCTTCTTGGTGGAAAAAGTCGGCAGTCTGTCACAATCCGCTACAAAAATACAAAAAGATGGACTACCTCAGACATGAGCGTTGATATGACATCAAAAAGATTCTCGGGAGTAGCATTCATCTCTCTCTTCTTCAAGTTATAAAAAACGATTAATCTAGGAAGGTCGTGTCTTCTCAGACATGGTTTTGAACCAAGTGTGGACAGCTACATCAGATTCTCTTTTTAATCTGTCAGTTTCAGATTTCATTCCAGGGACGTGATTGTAACCGCACTTATATGGTAAGTGGGGAGAAATCCAATTTTCTCTTGATGCAGATAGCATAGTTTTGGCTGAAAGTGAACGGATGAGACAGTGAGAGCAGTACAGTATACATCTCCACACGTGCAGCTTCGTGCACAGTCATATCAAAATAATAAACCACAAAGAAACCGCCCAGACTGCATTAACGATGGTAGCTGTGTGTACATAAACCTTTCCACACTTAGTATCCCGTTAAAGCATACTTTATTCATTAGGTGTGCAGTGAAGCGCTCGATCAAAGGATTTCGGATTGTAACACCGTCATCCATTCCAGTCTGTAAAAAAGATGTCAAAGGGATATGCAGGTTTCAAGTTTTTCTTGTCACATGTGTTCCGAAGAACACAGTGAAATTCTTATGCCACAGTTGAAGGGGAGAGGACAGGTGTATGGGGGAGAATCTGACAAACACTAGTGCAAAAAAGCCAAGACAAGCAAGACAAAAGACAGCGCAATATATGAAACGAAACAATAAATATGCAATAAATAGGAAAAAAATAGGCGGTGCAACTGGAAAGAATTCCAGACAACAGAGATCGGAGCGTTATCGGTCGCTCTTAAAATGGTGGTCTGGCCCAGACACAATACTAACGGAGCTTTTCAGAGACCCTCTTGCCCAGTTACTGGTCACTGTAGGAGGAGCCCGTTTAAACTCGGGAGCTTAAAGATAATGGCATGAGTCATCTGACAGCAATTAGCTGTTTGGAGTAGCAATAGGTATTTGGATCCTGCGAAGTGATCCAGACAGCTTTTGATTCAGTTCAGGGAAAACATCTGGATTTCACACGGCGGGGGCGTTAGCGCAGTAAATTTAGTAACACTGCAGTGTCTGATTAGTCTATAATTTAAACGGAGGAATATACATCAGCGCAGAATGAAGTGAATAACCACTGGAAAGTAGGGAAGGCAGTAAAATGACAGATTAAAAACTAACACGTATATATTTTTTTTCTGAAATGTGTGTAAATCAGTCCCCCTCTCTGTAAGCAATCGTTGCTGCGGTGCAGTGACTTTTTAAAATTTATTTTTGTCTGAATTTTTCTTCATTAATAGTAGCCTGTTCCTGATTCAAACAGACAAAATTTTACCTGCCGGCCACAGATTATTATCTCGGAAGGGCACCCCAAGAGGACAAATCAAGCCTGTCATAGACAAGCATTTGGATTCAGCAATGGCAGAAACCGAATCAGCCAGATCCCCCCGCCCATCTGCACGCACACGATACTCCCACAATATTAGGGACATGTCGATTCCGGCCATACCCAAATCTTGGTCGTAGACTTCTTTCTTCTAAGTGCACAAAGTACAAATACGGCTACCGTTATTATGGATATAATGATTCATGAACATGCGCACAGTTCCTGGAATCACTAAGATGATTGTTGCGTCACATACGAGCGTTCGGGAAATCTGCGTTCCGACTGACATAACTCGGATCCCCCTCACACCCTCCCGGCGCCTTCATTGGCCAGTGCTGCTACCGGACAAATACCTCAAATGAGACCCTTTGTAAAGTTTGCTCATTTAAATCCACGGATAATCCCCATGTCCCGTACATTGAACAACTTACTTTTAAACTTCTTATAATTAGTTATACTCGTGTTAATGTTTTATACCAACTAGCTGTAATGAAATTGTTAATTGTATAACTATAGTAAGAAATCCGTGACTAATACATAATTAAGTTATTATATATAACAATTAACACAACACAAATGGTATAATCTGAATTTTATCTAGTGGGGAGTTTTTCTTTTTTAACTCACACAACTAACAACATGATTTTAGCCAGAATATTTTATTGTACAGATATGTTCTTCCAAGGACTCAAAACGACCATCTGTTTCTTCACTACTCGTATTTAAACTAAAATAATCAAGTATAATTAATACCGTTATCGCGATGACTGAGGTCAGAGGCACATTTTGAAGTGGATCTTGACTTTAAACCTGTCGTTAAGTCTGGCCGTGTGCGTATGTGCTCTCCATCAGCATTTTGATCAAGAGTGCCCCCTTATGGACACCTGCGTGAATTGATGTGCCTCCTTTCTTTGCGTAGTCCTTAAGGGTAGGTATACCATGATTCGGAGCACTATCCCTTCAAGCAAGAAGCGCAAGGAATGGTGCATCCAGCACCAAGAACGTCTGGCATCCCCGCACACCTGCCATGTCATAATCTTACGTGTTGGCTCGGTAGCGTTATGTATTCATATATCCGAAGGGTTTTCACAGCCTGTTTTTACTGTTCCATATTTTCTCTGACTCGCATGCTCACTCAAAGCAGGAAAGCGAACCCCCGCATCTCCAAAGAATAAAGAAACCGGGGACTTCCAGTGCAAATTTTCTGAGAGTTTTTATATCCAAACAAACCTCAATCACAGGTTCTCAACTTCCCGGGAAAATAACAGCGCCTGAAAATGGACAGGAGCGGCTTTAGGATGGACAACAAGGCAGCATTCACTACGCAAACCTTCTCATTCCTGGGGCGTCCGTCGCGCAAGCAGCGCAAAACCAACAGACGCGTCCGGCTAATGACGTAGCCTTTTTAAAAAGTCAAGTCAAAGATTTGTATCTGGAACATGGGGGATTTGGAAGTGTGGGGCTGTACACTTTCCTGTTCATTTTTGAATAGAAACGGGAAAAACACAATCCCATGCATAAAAAACAGAGTGATACATTAAGAAATTTTCATCTATACAGCTGGTGGCTTATGAAAGAAAAGCATTCATTTTTTAATAAGAAGGCACTGAGCAGATACTGGCACCATGAAGAAGAATGACCTCACTGTACAGTAGATAAAATTCACATTCGCAAAACACAGGTAACATAAATCAGTTAAATCACCACGAAAACCCATTTCTCTTCATTATATTAAACTATGTGACTTAGAAAACAAATCAATATAAAAATGACATCTTACAATTTTTGAATTTTGCCAAATAAGATTAAACATTCCTTTGGAAACAGAAATTTATATTTTACATGTAATATGGCTCTCCACATTCCATATACTATAGTCTTAACACATTAAATATCTTCATATTTAAATGGTTCTATAGTCAGATAAAAAAGGTCACTTTAGAATAAAATAAAAACCACAAATACAAACAAAATACACATAAGTGGTTTGACGGTGTAAAACATTTCAATAAAACTGTCACTTCATAAAATCCTTCTTGTATAAAGTCAATAATATAATATAGTTTTCCAGTGCTTTGGGAGAAAAATAAAATGACAATCTATTTCAAAGCAGAACAAACACATTTAATTATTATTTAATTATGTTTTTTTACAATTCCTCGACGATGTGTTTACAGTGTGCCCACTAGACCAAACCAATCCAACCAGAAAAAGTCCCACGGGTACACAGTAAGTTTTTCAGAATGCTACACAACCTAACGGCTATCCGGCGTTGTAGTCAGTGATCGGCACAAGCTGCCAGTCAGCGCAATGTGCTTGCTAAACCGCCCACGTGCATGACCCTTATCTCTGGGACATGCTAACAGCCCATGCTAATGGCCCACGGTAATGGCCCATGCTAACGGCCCGTGCTAAATGCCTACGTTAACGGTCCATGCTAACGGCCCATGCTAAAGGCCCGTGCTAACGACCAACGCTAACGGCCAATGCTAACAGCCCATGCTAACGGACACGCCATCCTCTCTCTGTTCTCCACACTCATCGTAGTTCATTTGAGCAGTGGCTTACAACCTGCCCGGCAATTTGTTGTTTTTTTGTGTTTTTTTTTGGAGGGCACTCCATTCCTGCGGGGTCCGACCTAAGTGTTTTCTGACAGACTTTCAGTGAAACGTGGAGTGCTAACCAAACGAATGACATAAAGTGGTTCTTGGCCTGCCAGTCTGTGGTGGTAAGTGGTATGACGTCTCAGGCCACTACTTGATGGCCTCCCTGCTCTACATACGTAACCATGAAGAAAAGCTGCCATGATCCTCTCTGTTGTTCTCGTTTGACCTCTACATCCTGGACTTTGACCTCCACGAGGCCCATTTGTCTGAAATCTGCGCTATAGGCATAGGGGAATTTTAGGCAGGTTGTAGTTCCTGTGGCGACCTGAGGGGGTGCGCTCTGTGAGAGCCGGAAGGCATCGACAGGGGCTAGAGGACTTGGAGTGACAACGAGGGTGAGCGTGAGTATGAAAGCCTCCGAGTTGGTTTGTTTGTGTGTGTGGCTGCATGTCGAGACAGGGAGAGAGAGAGAGAGTAAGAGAGACAGACAGGGACAGTAATTGTTGTCTGTGTGTATGTGTGTGTTGGGCATATGTATGTGTCACATGTCAGTATTCTAGGGACTGGGGGTGGGGTATCGGGTCTTATGTTATACAGGTATTCATTGACTTACTGTATAACATAATACACAATATCACGGCATTTAACTAAACCTTTATAGTGGCAGTGCAATTGGTTTGCTTTGGTTCTTGCCGCATGCCACACACGTGGTAAAATATGTCTACAATGGCAGACGTCTGCTTTGGACGTCTCTTGATAAATTTTATTAAGGCTCTTATGGGAGATAAGTATGTTCAGATGTTACTCAGTAGGATGTAGGTTGATGGATGACTGTGTTTAAATCTTTCTAGATGTGTTTATTGCGTGTTTTTTTTACTGTATGCCAAGGCACATATGCGAGAGGTCATAGAGTGTCAATGACATGTGGGTGTGTGTGTGCGGTACCAGATTCCGTGTGAGTGCATATAGTGTTCTTGTGTGCGTGTGTTACAGTGTGTGTGTGTGTGTGTGTGTGTGTGTGTGTGTGTGCGTGTCACAGGATGTCTGAGTCCTCCATGCTGAAGCTGCTCCGCCGACTGCTGTCCACCGACGTCTCGGGGGACAGGGTGGACAGAAGCGGGTCCCCCACGCCCAGGGGTGACAGCTCGTCCATCAGCAGGAAGCCCAGCTCGCCCTTCTTGCCGGCGCTGCATGGCGGAGGGTAGTTGAGGCCGCCGTCGCATGCGTCCAGCGAAGGGGCGAAGTCGAAGTGCTGGGGACCACCCATGGGTGGGTACTGCAGCGAGGGTGGCTGGACCGGGCCATGGCCAGGCAGCGGGGGCAGCTGGCGGGGCGCTGGAGGCGGTGGGTGCTGGTGGAGCACCTCCTCTGGGCTGCCCTCCTGCTTGACATAGGAGCCCAGGAGCTCAGCCCCACCCAGGGCTGAAGGTGAGTTGCTGGGAAGCCCATGGAGCCGGGCCTGCATCTCCAGCTCCTGGGAGATGAAAAAGGAGGAATGCCATTGGCTGTTAGCATTATCCCTCTACCAATCAGAAACAGTCACAGGAAAAGGGTGCTAGTTCTTAATCAGTGCTGATTCTGGTGGTTTAATTTGTGCCTCAGCCCTGCATGGCTTGTTTTCTTTGACGTTATGGTAGCCATTTTGATTATACCCCAAAAATCAATACTACACGACAACAAGGACCTGAAATGACACAAATGTACCCAAAGCTAGGTGTAAACGAAAGGGCACTGCTCAATGGCTGACAGTGAAATCCCCACCACCTTGATACGGCCACTCGCTCATACACCACAAACCTGAATGCGCAGCCACAGCTGTTTGTTGGCTAGCTCCATGCGCTTGAAATTGTTCTCCACCTCGCGGCTTCTCTGGATGTCCTTCTGCATGCGCTTGATGTACTCCACCGACGCTCTCAGGATGGTGCCCTTGTTCCAGCGCACATCCCTGGGGGGGCAGCAGATTAGACATGAACCGGGGCTATGTCCCTATGACATGTCAACAAAGGTTCCACACTCCCAATCGATTTGCATAATGTTCACTTTAACTCTTCCCGTGTTGTTTCCGTGCTCAAACTGTACCATGTGACTACGGCTCTAGCAGGAGAACCTGCTCAGGTTTTAACTGAAGGGCCAACAGCACCGACATTAAGGTTAAAGCGTAACTTACAAGTCATTTGTCTTGGGGATCATGGTTCCCAGCTCTTTGATGCGGTCATTGATGTTGAACCTCCGTCTTCTTTCGACTGCAAAGCAGAGGAGATGGCAATGTCAGCCAAGGGCTACCAGTCTGTGCCCTATACTCGCCCCGACTATGACAGAGCCACGGGGAACCCACTCCTGGTCCCCCTTGTCCCAGCCTTGCTTAGACCTCAAAAGGCAGCAGATACAAGCTTCATTGGACGTCCAAATGGACCCAAAGCTAGCTGTTAATGTTAAGGCCTGGTTCTCTCCACAAACTGAACATGTAAACACAGTCATAAGCATCTCGTGCAGCAGCCAGCGTCTGGCAGCTTCCCTCCGCACATGGTAATCGCGTAACATGCAGAGGCTGGGGCGTCATGCCAACATGGCACTAACAGCACGCTGCACCTTGATTACCCGACAGCTGTCAAAGGCAATCGCACCCTCATTACACCGCTATCAGCACAGTCCCTCAGGTTAACAGCATGTTGGGGGCCATAAACCTTTGGCTACGTTCCAGCGTGTTGGAGGCAACTTTACGCGGGATGAGGTCATCCGGATAAGGAAAGGCATACTCACTCAGGTTGTGGTTGTCCTTCTTCTGTCTCTCCTTGGCCATAGCACGAGCTTCATCATCTGCAGCAAAGCAAAGAGACGTCAGTCAGTGTCCGGAGCGCCCTGTGCAGACTGCCGACTCCTGATAGCTGCAGTGGGTCTCATTCTCACTGGGGCATCAGTCATCGCAGCATACCAACACGGTCACCAAGCCCACCCCCAGATCGCACTACAGCCAGACCAGCAAGCCACCAAACACTGTTTCTTAAGTGCTCTCATTCTTAAAAACGACAGTGTGGCCCAGCACCTGGCCACTAAACCCTGCTTCAACGGGGGGGGGGGGGGGGGGGAATTAAAAAAAAGGGTTTGTTATTTTTAGGTGTTTTTGAGGGTTTGGTAAATTTTGGGTGCAGGGTGG
>JAODLD010000136.1:8913615-8924517 GCA_026781065.1 Mormyrops boulengeri | reverse complement strand
AGTTTTACACCAGCATGAAGATCATTTAAACACCACTTACTTTGGCTGCCTAAGACTTTTGCACAGTACTGTATATTTTTCCGTTTATCGTTCTCTGTTTCACATTTTGTTTGGTGGATTTGATTCCAGCTAATGGCTTAAAAGCATCAGTTAAATGTCACTAGCCGTACTCAGTATGTGCAGAGCGCAGGACGTGGACTAGATAGTTTCAGAAATGTCGTCACGGTACTCTGAGAGCTCAGCCAATGAAATGCAGGCTGGAGACAATCTGCTTCAAAAATAATGCTTAATATTTAGCACACTAATATGTCACTGTGACCCGAGAGGCAGTTATGGAAGATGGATAGATGGATATTAAAATAGTGCAACTCATTTTGCAGGAAAAAAATAAATATTGAGATTTATATTTAGATACACCTATTATGTTGATATGCAGTTGTCAGGGCATTGAATCAGGTGTTATTTTTGTCACAGAGCCATCTCAGTGTTTGGTAATACTCATTTAATTTACTTCCACATCGGACATGGTACTGACATCAGACACCCCAAACCAGTCGGTCCCACCCATAATGACAGCTGGACACTAGTCCACAGCAGACTGGTAACCGTCGCAACTTGACCCCGCAGAGTGCTCTGGGACGAGTCGTAATAAGGGACCCAGCAACAAAAACCAGAAATGGTAGTCAGGACATGGGAAGGAGGAAGAACCCAAACAAGACCCCGACATGATAGATGGAGACCTTTGACAAACGGATGCGATCAGTGCAGACTTCCAGTGAACCACTGTGACCAGTGCTGACCTCTAGCTAACCGACTCGACTGTTGTAGACCTCCCAGCTAACCAATGTTACCAGTGCAGACCTCTGGCTAACTGACTCAACCAGTGCAGACCTCTGGCTAACCAAAGTGTCCAGTGCAGACCTATGGCTAACTGAAGTGACCAGTGCAGACCTCCGGCTAACTTACACGATCGGTGCAGACCTCCAGTTAACTGTCATGATTGGTACAGACCCCAGCCTAACTGACGCAACCACTGCAAACCTCAGGCTAACTGAAGTGACCAGTGCAAACCTCTGGCTAACCAACGTGACTGGTGCAGACCTCTGGCTAACCAACCTGACGGCAAGGACCCACGAACGACAACTTCAGAAATGACGATCGCACAGATAAAAACCTACAAAGTGGGCGTCAGAGAGAGTCAAAGAAGCACAGAGGCTTTTCTTGAAAGAGCGTAGAGCTGGCAGGATGTTGTTCCCATAGTTATTCTTTGCATTTTGAAACCACAGGAATTAGTTTTCTTAAAAGAGCAAGGTCACGGTGAATTCAATGAACACCTACGTGAAGCGTAACTACGTGCATGTGCACTCGTACAGGTGTGCACAATGGCAGGGGGCGGCTCGAGCTTGCTACCATGCAGATGGGCAGGTTGCAAGCCGTTGTGGGATGGGAACGACTGCGGTAGGCGGCGGACCAAAGATCGCCACTCGGCGGGAGTGCCAGGCGTGGCGCGACAGGGATTAAAATAACTCCACGCTTTCTGTTCCCCTTCTCAGGAACGCCCCGTTCCACTACACAGCGTGCAGTGTGCGGGGGAGTACCGAGGTGGGGCGGGGGAGGGGTACTCAATCTGAGGGAGGCTAGGTGTGATCTAATGACATGGGTTGGATATTTTTGGGGTTCCCAAAACTTTCAAAGTCCAGTGGCGGCTCTTGGTGTGTAGGTCACACCCCCTTCCCCACAAGCTCTGCTTGGAGTGACGTCATGTTAGGTTCCTTCCTCTTCTTCACTTCGACAGCTGCATCCTGTCATGCAGGAAGTCGGCGAATGGCAGCCGCGTCCCCCTCCACAGTGAAGGGCCGCTGGTCATATTGGTCTGCATGCTGTTACACTGACCAGCTAGCCTGGAGTTCTTGCTCAGGTCCAGGTGTTTCAAAAGGCCCCCAGCAGAGCAGACCTAGGCCTGCAGGGATCGTTATGGAAGCTTCCATTTGCCATGGAGTTCTTTGAAACTGGTCAAAAGTGTCACCAAAAAAAAAAAAAAAGATATCGTGAGGCTGAATTCAAAATCAGCAGAATTAAGAAATCTCTCGACGTTACACAATTGTCCGGCACGCGACAAGCGGCAGCCACTCAGACGCTACGCTTTTTACTACCTAGAACGGACTTATTTAGAGACCAGAATGGTGGATTAAAAGATATCAGAAACAGTATTCAGGACTCAGAGATAAATGTCTGGGACTGGCCCCGGTCGCTGGGGTCCCAGACTGAGAGGGGCCCCTCCATTGGCCCCGTTAGGCTGGTCTTTTACTCGTCTGCTGTTTGCTGCAGCACAAAATATAGCCATGGCAACAGAAAATGGCTAGTCACACGGGGGAAGTGTCGGGGCCCCGGCCTTACCAGCCAAGTCGCTGCTGTTCGTGCGAAAATCCGATTATCTTAAATGAGTGAGACCAGCTGGTGACTTCATTATTTACTAGCGTATTAAGTACTCAGGCAGATGTTTGTGATTGTTTAGCAAAATAATAAGCTGTGTTTACCCGGGCGTCCATGTCTGCCCATTACCATATAATTGATTTCATTCCTACCATATTAGCAAGTAATACAAAAGCAGCTCAAATTAAAAATGACGAAAGTGTGTGTGCTAATTACGTGCCACTGTGACCGTGTCCCTCGCCGGGATTTGCCTCATTTGTACATTGCTTTGGACAAAAGTATCTGCTAAATAAAATAAATGTAACGTATAACGGAGTGTGTGTGGGGGGAAGAGGGGGGCAGCAGGGTTGCCAACTCTCGCGCATCCAGTGAGACACTCGCTTTCTGACTCTCACGCTCATGCAGGCAATCTTACGGCCAAACTATATTACTGTATTCCATAATAAACCTAAAATTAGCTAAATCAAAAGCGTTCACATAGTCTGCAAACCCTATAGACTATTTACAAGGTACGTAATAAAACGGTTGCATACATGCATGTGCAGACTTGTCTCGAGTTGAAAATCTCATGCCACCCAGCTGACCAAAGTTAGCAACCCTGTGATGGTCTGGTCTGCGGTTCGCACCTCAGGCCCCCGCCTGCAGCAGGAAAACGGTGGCACCTACAGCCGACCACAGTGTCTTTCCCCGCTGAGCCAGCAGGGCCACGGAGGACCCCGTGCAGACCTTCACAGGGGGCCAGGGAACAGTGGCACCTACAGGCCCTGCCGACTGGATCATCTGGATCATCATTTTCTCAGCAGTCAATTTGTTCCTGATTTATTCCTTGTTATATCTATAAGGAAAATGTGTGAATTTGAGTTATATGGGATCTATAAAGCTAGCTAGCAGCAGGCAGGCGGCGGCGTGAGGGGCTTGCAGCTGTGCACATGGCCCTCTCAAAGGCGTATTCTCCACGACTGCCCTTCTTTATTTGTTTAGCTTGTACATAGTTCGGCTAGGGGAACAATCGCCGTTTTGTACAGAAGAGTCACGAAAGCGATCTGGGTGTCTACCACACGCTGGTCTCGTCTATCTCCAGGAGCTACAGACACACACGCACAGAACCGGAACCGGCAGTGGTGACCGTGGCCCAAAAGAATTGACATTACAGAGGACTACAGTGTCGGGTATACAGTATAACTTCAGCTGCCAGGGTGTCTCATTATACATTGCTGTGTAGTATTAGCTTTCAATAATCATATACGCATTATGGAAAATATTCCTACAGCAACAACAACACTGACAACAGCCTTACACACTTTAACAATACGCTGGACCACTCATGGTAAAACAGCCACTATCTAGGACATTGGAATCTCCACCATACAGTGGCAGCCATTTTCAGTCAGGGCTATTTTTTGATGCTGCAATGAGAATGAAAGCAGGCATGGAGGAGCATCAGAAAGCGCATAGTGGCCGGCACAGCGGTGGGCTCCCACATCCTGATAGAACCTCCCATAACCGCTGAAATAAAATAAGTTGTGTAGTTTTCGCTGCCTTGTTTCTGATATTTCACAAACTAGTAAAGTCAAGCTGTAATTATTAAGCCCTGCTATAATGATTGTAACTGAGGGTTTAAAATGCATTCTTCCACAACAAAGCTAAGCTAAGGTATCCTCCAGGCTAACACAAACGAGTCAGAAAAAAAACATTCAGATTAGACTTCGGAATCCAAAAGGGCCTTCTACCGGAGTCATAGAGCAGAGGCGTACAGCCCCACGTATAGCCAGTAGCTAGTACTGAATGAAGTGTTTATTCATGACTCCACAGAGGCAGATGATGCACCAACATTTAGCATCTAGCTAAAGTTATCATGGCACCAAAGTGCGCGACACAAGGACACCTATAACCTTACAAAAAACACCTCAAGATCCCATCATCCATGGCACTTTATGTTGGGCTGAATGCCCCCATTGTCACATCTCCCCTAATGAATGAAGGTCATTAATCATTGTTCAGAGTTCGTCCTCAAAATATCCCACTGGACCCTGAACACATGGCCATTTCATGAGGGGCCACTATGCAATTTGCGACTGAAAAAACCCCTCTAATCATATTTGAATGACTAATTCAGAATTTCTCCTAATATTGCAAAATGGAAAAAAGGCAAGACCTTCAAAAATAAGTCTGCAGTGTTTTTTCCATGATCTGGGATTTCGTAAGCCTACATGACAACAGCAAGTTCCTTAATGTAGTGCAGACAGAAAAAAAATCTAGCCTAGTGTCCCTGATGATGCCACACTTTTGTTGGCCTACATCTAGAAACAAACAGACCCGAAGGGCAATCTACCTGACAAGGAAGACACCAAAAACAAACAATGGCTGATCTGGAAACCAACCAGGCATAAGTAGCATGTCCCATAACCCACTATTGCTCTGGAAGTGGGAACTGTTTACTTAACCCTTACATTTTGGATGTATTGACAGGATACAATGGCAGACTTTAATATTATTCCCTGAAAAATATCGGCAAGGTGACAAGGTGATATACTTTCAGCAAAGTCCAAGTGTTTACAGTTTCCTCTTTGATAGTTGACTCTATAATACTGGCTCTACAGGAGTGTCCTTAACCATACAAATGGCTGCTCGGTTTATTTAACAACAGGGAGCAACAGAAGCACTGACAGTCCACCCCTATCCAAACAAAACCGGTGGCCTGTATTTGTTTAATAGCTTTCTATAGACTATCCTCGACACAGGCTAACTAGTAAAGAAAAAGCACAGATCTTCATAAGACCTCAAAGTCAAGAAATACCCAAATAACCAGCTATGTTTCGTTTCACATTTACTTACATTTTAAAACTGGTCCCGAGTGAAGTCCACAATTCGGCACACCAAACCTAGTCAACGGGTTGAGCTGGTATTCTCAGCAACCAAGAGACACCAAGAAAGACCCCTTAGCAGTAGGTCATCAGCTTGGAGGGAGCACAATTTATTTGCACTATACCACCAATGGTGAGAAAAGCCCACACATCGTTAACCCCCGCCCCCCCCCAAAATTGCGGACCAGAGGCACAGACCAACCCTCATGACCCGAAATCACTTCAGAGTCACAGGGAAGACCTCAGTCACGGACCGCCCCGATGACTATGCTACTTCTGGACTGAATACTTCCTCTTGGTTGAGCAGAAGTGTCGTCATTCCTTCAGCTAATTGACAAGGAGCCAGTGGTCCATCAGACCCACACTAAACCCGAACCGGCACCACCGATGCCCAAGGGCCAGGGCTCTGTAGTTTGTTTGACCAATGAATGAATTGGTTAGGTGGACCCCAAAACATACAGTCCCTGCTACATGGATACGCACATGGGCCCCTCTGTGGGACTCCTGGGCAGTTTTAGGGAAGCTGCCTTATATGAAGACTTGCTTTACCGATGGTCTAAAGACAGCAGGATGCCCCATAGCCTTGGCCGTTTGATATAAGATGTCTTCCAGCATGAGACACCCTCTATCAGATAGAAAGAGATGTAAGATGTATGGAGAGCTTGGGCAGGGCCGAGTCAGGTGACAGTGATTAGCCGTAATTATTTAGCTCATCTGTTGCTAATTTTTTCCCGCAAATAACCAAACTTGAGACATGCAGATGACCTGCTAAAGTGCCCATTGTGGTTCCTTTCGTCCTGTTTCACCCACCAACATTTCCTGAGCCCTGCTGCCTTCCAATCCCCGACCCATGTGATTCCGTTCACTATGCCCACCCATTGTAGAAGAGCTAAAGGCATCGCAGTGTGATGTCTATAAACATATGGCCATGTGTCCCCGGGCACAGTCAGGGTAAGGTCGAGCAAAGTACTTCATGGTGTTTTGGTCGATGCAGGCCAAGCAAAAAAAAAATCAAAACAGAGAACATGGCTGACAGGCAAAGTGGCGCTGGGCAGCTCCTTGTAGGATCCATAATATGAGGTAAAGCTCAGCATGAAGCACAACTACCTCACACACACACTATTGATTTAATTAAAAAACCCCAAAACATTTTATCTTCATTCTCTCTGTTTCATCATCAATGACATTTCATGTCAACAAATGTGGCTCCAAATCAAAGGTCCAACTGAAGACACTTCAGTGGCAAATTAAAATTGCACTTTAATCTATGCTTTTTAATTAACAGCTAAAGTGGAACAGAAACTTTGATAGTCAGCATTTTGTTTGGCCAGGGTTGACATTCACCACTATATCATCTACGGTATACGGCTTCTGACTCATTCTACCAGGTCACAAGATAAAAGGAGAACATCATTGACATGTTTCTTGTCCCGTGTTCAAAGCCTATGTACACTGAAATGCAAACCAAGAAAATGGATCCCAAAAAGTACCACAAACCTTAGGTGTTGTCCCAAATCACCATTCGTGCTACACTCATTAAGCAACGCACCTGATATGTTGGCCAAAGAAGCAGGAACCCAGAAACCCAGCAGTCATGCTAGAATGGTTGTGTTATGTAGGTGTCCATCTGCTGACCATTTCACTCTGGACATTTAAGAACAGACAAACCACATCAAGGTTTTCTCCTCCTAAATGAAACAGAGATGCTACTCGGTTTTGATATAGATAAGCATGAATCAAAAGAACCTTGCCTCTCGGGGTTATGAAAGTCTACGGTCTCCATGACACTGCGTCATGCTGCCACAGGCCAGGAATTTTCTCATTCTCGCCAATTTCCTACAGGCCGGATCAGTGCCGGTAAACCCATGAGGTGACATAAGGCATCATCTTCTGAGGGGGCAACTCAGTGACCGCCAGTGCCACCCTGTAAGCTTTACCATCGGTGTCCGGTGGTGGGGTGGAGCTGGTGGTGAAGCGTTCCGGGGGAGTCACATGGGCTGGCTTTGACTGGTCCTGGGCTGGATATGGCAGATAGCGCTCTTCCGCTACAACAGGTGTTTGTTATTGAAACTCTCAAGTGTGGGTCCTCGGGGCAAATCCATCAAGTGTGATTGGATCGTGTTTAGAGGAGCAATATTGTGCCAGTAGTTTGCCTCTGCAATATGAGTAAAGTAGATTAAAACAAGTTACGCCTAATTTCTTTGTTAATGGATTTAGCGAAAGAATAAAGACAACATTACCAAGCTCGCAAAGAATTTGGAGAGCATCATAAACCATTACTGTAGGGGTAATTGTGAGAGTCCATAACTAAATAGCCAACAGGGTTAAACACACTTATAGTGCGTCAATGACTGCACATTCATTAAGGATTAGGTTCCTCATATGGAGCAGTTCTGACACGCATCCCTTCTGAGACACCTCCACGCTCCTTCTCCTCCATCCAAACCAGGAGGCTCACTTTGAAGGCATATGTTTGGTCGTCTGGACAGCCTCTATCAATCCACTGAATAAGTAGCAGCAGGCCGACTCTGCAGAAGGGGCAGCCAGTACTGCAGCTAGCTCTGTTTTTCTGTCTGCTTCAGCTGCCCACTGCGGTGGGAGAGAGCCAGTTCCACAGCACGCACATGCGCATGCGGCGTGAGTCAAAGCACTGTTTATCTTTTAGCTATGTACATAGTTTTGTGACTTAATCATCACTTCCACAACGCAGCATGCAGTCACATACACACACCTATGTAAGCAAGTATGACAAGGTGTGTATTATATGCGAGACATCTGCCATCTTACAATGCACTGTTGTATTCATACATAGTTTTAATAAGTGCGTTTAATACAATGATGTATTTCCATATTATCTTGGCATGGTCCAGGCTTTGAAACAAGTTCCCTTTTCTCTGGCCTGAACAGCTACAATCCGTGGCTGCCCAAGTAGGAGGTTCTACTCCTGTGAGAGAGATGCCGTCATGCTATTGAGAACGGCCCCTGGCGAACGGCACAGACGCGGACGGGATTCTTCCGCCCCGCCGTACAGGCGAGGCGCCTGCCGTTTACGCAATGGGACATTATCCGGGGAGAGGAAATCCACGGCGAGTGACGTCTCTGAGTTTGGCGGCGTGCGGTTTCGGGGCAGTTTATGGGTTAGGTCGTGGCAGTGGTACTGAAGAGACTCAGAGCTTCTCGCTGCGTGTTCTACCCTCTGGGAGTGTATCTTACTGGCCGCAATTAAATCATAAAGAGGGATTAATGTTATTAGCAGGCGGGGCCCTGCAGATGTATGCTGTAAACCAGCCGTGCCACATTCTTCTGCAGAGGAACCACGGATGCCGGTGTGAGTGTGCCGGGTCAGGGTGGTTCACGTGGGGCGACCTGTAGCAGCGCCCTCAGATGCGCACTCTGCCAACGGGGCCCGATCAGGCTGACGGTGACCATATTTAGCCAGAAAGTTCACACACCAAATTAACTTACTGTATTTACACTGGCTCCACAGCACCAATAATATCCTAAAACTGATCAACACTAGTCATTTGCTTAAGTAATGGTGTTGGCACATGGCCCAGCCTTATCTACTTTCGCATTTGCTACATTTAAAATACAGCAGAACGCTTTGAAATACCTCTGATTAATGTACTTGTCTAGATTCATGCTCTTCTCCACAGTGATGTATTGGGCCAAATTAAGCAAACATATGGTGACTTGTTTAGTTGCCGTGGTGAGAATGCTGTTTAATATCAGCGCCGCGCGGCAGTGTCACTACAGCCGAGCGCCACTGTGGCCTGCAGCACTGCTAATCCTGTATGAAGAGTGTCCTGACAGTTCCTGTTCACATTTATGGCAATGCAGACCTCGGCGGGGTCATGGGTACTGTAACTCAGAGCAGGAAACAAAAGTGAAATTAGTCCCGAGGCGAGCAAAACAAAAAAACAAAAAAAAAAAAAAACACGGAGTCAATCACAGGTGAAGACATGTGATCTGGTCTGTTTTGGATTTATTTGTGAATTTTTGTAAACAGCTGAATCTTGGTATTTGGTTTCACCGGCTTATCAGGGGCGGCTAATGAATCGCTAATAAACAAGCTTTGCCAGTTCAAATAAGGAAGACAGCCGAGTGTGGCGGGATGAGGAACCTGAAGCATACCTCCCCCCCCCACTACCACCACCAAGAGGAGAACTGTGGGGCGGGGGCACAGCAGAATACCCAAAATGCCGCAGGACCAAGGAAACATGCCCTTCTGAATGAAACCAACACACTGGAGCCGTGACAAGGATCTTCCCCTGACATTTAAATTTGTTAATTTAGCAGACACTTTTATCCAAAGCGACATCCAATTGGGATTAAGAGCCTTGCTTATGGACCCAATGGCGAAATCACTCTGTCGACCCTGGGATTTTAACGACCTTGTGATTACAAGCACAGAGTCTAACCGAAAGAGTCACACCACCGCCCCAAAATATCTGATCTTTCAGTCAGGACAGAATCATCAACACACACCTTGGCCTACAAAAACACCTCAGCGGTTAGACAACTTAGTAATCCTTTTAACCGCTCCCTTTAGTCGATTTACAAACCAAGGTCACATTTGGAGACCCCATTCCGGCTGGAACTGGTTCAACCCCTGAACGGGAGATATATCCATGCTTCTCTAGCAGTAACTTTCTCAAGCAATGTTTCTCAACCCAGTCTTCAGGGACCCCCGAGACAGTCCACCTTTCCACTGCCTCCCAGCCCATCAAAAACACCGAACACCTGGTACAGGTGTGTCGAGAGATAGGAGGGAGCAAAAACGTGGACTCTCTGGGCAACGGCGTAGGAGTGAGTCTGATATTGGGAAGACACACTGCTCTAAAGGGTTCTCTTAATTTTTGTGGAGGTACTAAGGATGGACTAAACTGGAAGGCTTTAGTCACTCGCGGTGCCTCCGCCTTTCCCAGCAGCCCCTGTTTCGGAGACATTGCACATTATAGGGGCTGAGCGTTTGCTTGGCCCAGATGAGTGTGTTGAAGCCACCAACGAATAAAAGGTTAACGAAGCACAGGCCCTTCGATGCTGTGGAGTAAACAGGACGCTGTACTACGGTACGCCACTTACCAGGCCCTGGGGCTAGGTGACTAAGGGACCACAACAGGCTGCGCCGGAGCCGGACAGCCCTCAGAGGTCATCAGGGGCGCGACAGTCTGTGGCTGCGAAGCCACTTGCACATTCACCAGGTGGGGCGCCGCTGAGAAGCCAGCGAGGCATTTTGTTACAGTGTGGCTGAAACTCAGAACAACGATTCAGGAACGCAGAGTCGCCCAGAACGTGGCCAGGGAATGAGCAGGGTGGCCGCACACAGGGCGGACGCACAAAAAAATGTGATCTGCCCCAATCAGAGCACGGTGACCTACAGCTAGGGAGAATCCCCAGAGGCCAAAGCCCATTTGCCACCCGAATACACCAAACCTTTTCAGCCTCATGGAGACTGTGTCGCTGCAGTAAAGGGATCTTTCAAGCTCAGGCAGCCAGAGGCAAACTGCCGCTTTGGGGGGGGGGGGGACGCTGCCCCTGCAACTTTGGGGCGAGGTATGTGAGTCACGCTCCCGGTGTTTGGTTTCACGCCCGGGCGACCCGC
>JAODLD010000136.1:8847385-8864460 GCA_026781065.1 Mormyrops boulengeri | reverse complement strand
GCCGTGCGCCACATACCGTGGCAATAGCGCACCCCCTTCCCCCCCGTCCCCCCCCCCCCCCCCCCTTTTCCCCCCCCCCCCCCCCCCCCCCCGGCCCCCCCCCCCCCCCACCACCCTCCTGTCTCTCGTGGCACTCAGCTCATAGTCCGCCACGCTCTGGATTTCTCCGCGGACCCGGAAGGCCGCCCTTCAGCCGCCGCCACTCGCAGAGCCTAGGAATTTAATTTATTCCCCAGCTTACTGTCATCCGTCGGGGATTTGGCGCTGGGGGGGTGGGAGACGGGGGGGGTTGTGCCTCACTCGCTGGCTGGCTCGCTCTCTCTCTCCCTCTCCCTCCCACTGTTTGTCTGCCGCCATCCGGAGCGCTGGGGGGCTTGCCGATTTGGGCTGAGCTTGGACATGATCCTGTCGACATGAACCCGTCCTCCGTGAAGATCCAACTGCAGAATGGGGTCCACTTTAACACATACATGTACCAGGTAGGGCTGGGACTCTGCGGGGTGCGGATTAGGGACGGGGTGCCTGGGGGGAGGGGGGGCTCACGTGCATGCAGTGCCCCCCCACTGCTTGTACAGCTTATAGTTTCACTAAATTTAGGCAGGGGAGGGGGGTGTGTCCCGCAGCAAAATGTTAAAGTTAGTCAGACACGCCGGCCACCCCCCCGCTCAGATGGCACCCCCCAGCAGGGTGTGTGACACAGTGCTGTTCACGCACCCCACAGGTTTGCACCCCCAGGGATTTTACCCCTGTTTTGGGGGGGGACTCTTCTTATCTCCTCTGCCTGTTCTGGCTATTCCAGCACTTTTAAATTGTGATAAATTGCGGTTTATGTCTGTGACGTTCTTACTAATTTGTGATTTTTATTCTGCCTGTAACATCGCTTCTGTGAAGTGGGTCAGGGCGTGGATGGGGAGGGGGGAGAGGTTATGTAAATGCAGTCTGAAACAAGCGAGATTCTCCCGTTTCAAACTTAGATTGCCCGCTTATGACTGGGGGGGGGCACCTTCTTGTCTGCGTGGTTTGTTCCTAAGCAGTGATGTGCTTGTGGTCCTGGGACTCGGGAAGATTCCGCAGTGGCTGACAGCGGTACCCCGATGTGACATGTTCCCTCGCTGGCATCTGTCGCCCCCTGTCCTGCTAAACTTCTGAGACGAGGTTCCCTCTGGTCCTCCATCCGGTTCCGAAACGGATGGGGTGGGTCAGCTGGGGGTTACCCGGACTGGGTTCCTAAGGCTTGTTCCCAAGGCTCCTGTGTTTCTCAGTGACATCCTGATGCGGCGTCAGCCTCCCACACACCTTTGAGCAGGACATTATATCGGTCATTGCGTGAACATCCTAAATGTATCTGTGTGATGGGGTGGCTCAGTGATTATGGCCATGGAATGTTCATGCCTCATGCTCTGCCCGTGTGGGTTTAAATCTCATTCTGGTTGGTACTTGTGGCCTTACACATCCTTACTCCCATTGCATTATATTCATTACTTATTTGTTGTTTGCTTGTTCTTATATTGTGCTGTCTCTTGTCTTGTCTCTTATTGCACTGCTGTTTGACAGATTCTCCCCCATGCACCTGTCCCCTCCCCTGCAACTGTGGCATACAAATTTCACTGTGTTCCTATCATGCAACTTGAAAGCTGCAACTAGAAACATAGGGCTGTGCATAGCTCAGTGGGTTATGGATATGTGTCAGAAGGTTGTTGGTTCCTATCCCATGTCATGGTCGGGCAGTTTGAGCAAAGCCCTTTACCCCAAATGCTCCAGGGGTGCTGGGTGCTGACTGATCCTGTACTCTGTACTCTGGCCCCTGAACCTGTGTCTGTTTCTCATGGAGCCCAGTTTTGAGGTGTGTTGCAAGTGATTAGCAGTAAGCCATGCTGCATGCACCTAATGAGGGCAGTACAGCATGGGTACTGAATGATACTGAGAGGGCCAGCTCCCTCAATCTCCGCATCAAAAGCAGAGGGGCGACATAGTGAACGGCCCTGATACGTCTTTGAAGCTTCTGACGCCTTCCCCCTCGTGAGGTCTCTGAGGAGAAGCTGTCGCCTTTGTTCCTCCATAAAAGGGGAGCTAGGATCCACTTCTCCCCTTCACGAGGAATAGCTGATTTGGGAGCAGTATTTGGGCTGGAAGGTACTGGGCAGGGGTGGGTTGGCCATTGACGGGCACAATTGTGCTTCAGAACTTTTTTACAGTCTGTCAGAAATGTGCTAGGGCTCCCAGGAGAGGACGCCGGCTCTGTCGTGGGCGGGATTCACCCTAAGCATTTCCTTTAGCTCATCAGTGTCTGTGTGTCTCCCCAATTCCAATCCCTGAAAGTTCACGCCAGAACTTCGGTTTGCTGGCGTCTGAATGAGCCGAACGTTCTGATACCGGGTGACCCGACAGCCTCTTCCGAATTTGACTGATGTGTCGAGGGCAGCCAATGTCCTCCATCTTCCACCCCTGCCCCCCGCTGCTCCTAAACCGGCCCCATCCAGCCGGCTGCTCCATGTAGCACGCTCTGTGGGTTTTCCGTATGCCCCAGTGAAACATTCCGGATTTAGTAGAGATTCTGGAGTGTCTACAGCTGGCTGCCCCTTGACATGCTATATGCTGCTCCAAAACACTGCTCATCTGATAAGGGGAGCCCTGAAACATTCCAGAAGAATCGTGAGCACTGCAATAGACTGGCATCCTGTCCAGGGTATCCTCTGCCTTCTGATCCCCGCTTGCTGGATGCCCCCCCCACCATCCCAGATGGAAGATGAACAGATGTGTCGGTGGATGTGACTGTCACTTGTGTTGGAGTGACATAATGTGCCGTGCCTGCCGCATTTACTGTGCATTTTCCACTGAATACCGTGGTAAATCTGCAGCACTGATCGCACGTCAGCCGTGACAGGAAGATGCTTGGTGTCTGTGTCAATGGATCCTTCACGAGGGCTTCCAGGAAAGCGGAGGGTGTCGATGCAGCTGGAGGGGTTTGCACTTCTGATGCCTGTGAGCTTGGCAGGCGTACAGCTGGGAGGGGGCGGGGGAGGGTGTAACACAGAGGTTTGGGCCCAGCCGGGCTACTAATGAACCCCCCCAGTTCCCCCACTGGATTGGGTTGGGTATTGTTTGAATTTTATTGATTCCGATTTCGATTCTCCTTATCAATTCCGGTTCTTATCAATTCCGGTTCTTATCAATTCCCCATTTCGATTCCATAAAGGTAAGAAAAAAGGAGGACAAATGTTTAACAAAAATATCTTTATTCTGAACAGAATGTCCCAGCAGTAATGGGAGTAAAATGCTAACTTAAGTGCATTCGGTGCAGTGCACAACCTGCCTGCTAGTCATTCATAAATTCCTTCTAGTTTAATAAATAGAGAGCTACAACTTATTGTCTCTACCTGGGCAAACAGCTGTGGTCAAGAATGTGAATGATATTCAACTGGGAAACTCCCTGTGTCCAAATCAGCCTGTCAATGGGCCTATCTAGTGCTGACTGTCAGTGTGAAACATGTTGTAGTCCTGCCTGGCATGGGGGGGTCCGTGCGTGTCAATGCTGTGTAGCCCGGGGGGTCCGTGCATGTCAGTGCTGTGTAGCCCGGGGGGTCCGTGCGTGTCAGTGCTGTGTAGCCCGGGGGTGCGTGCGTGTCAGTGCTGTGTAACTTGGTGGTTGCATTCGTGTCAGTGCTGTGTAGCCCGAGGGGTGCGTGCGTGTCAGTGCCGTGTAGCCCGAGGGGTCCGTGCGTGTCAGTGCTGTGTAACTTGGTGGTTGCATTCGTGTCAGTGCTGTGAAGCTTGGGGGGTGTGTGCATGCGTGCGTGTCAGTGCTGTGTGGCCTGGGTAGTGCGTGCGTGTCAGTGCTGTGTAGCCTGGGTAGTGCGTGCGTGTCAGTGCTGTGTAGCCTGGGTAGTGCGTGCGTGTCAGTGCTGTGTAGCCTGGAGTTCTGAGGACGGCTCTTAGCCACTGAGCCAGGTTTCATCCCATTGCTCATTCAGAACAACCATCTGCCAGCTTGGACTAAATAAATATGGGTCTATACATCCTGCTATTTTTGGGCTCATGTTCTCTCGCTCTCTCTCTTTTCCCCTGCGATCTGTGCGTTGTTCCCACGTTCACATCTCTGTAAACGCCCTGTCCATTCAGGGACTGGACTGCAGTGTCAGTGATCAGCCCTACTGACTGAGGCTGTTACTTTACTTACTTATTTAGCAGATGCGTTTACCCAGAGTGACATACGTTTTTCTGAGAAAGCAGAGCCAGACAATTCCTGGAGCACTTGGGGTTTAAGGACCTTGCCTAGGGGCCCAACTGTGAACTCACTCTGCCGACTGTGGGATTTGAACCACCGATGTTCTCATCGCAGACACAGTGCCCTGACTTGCTGAAGTGCGCTTTACAGCTTGTTGCTCCCCCTCTCTCCGTCCCCCTGGACACTATCTCCCGAGCCCAGCCCGGGCTGCGGACACCCTCTTCTGCGACCTCACGCCCCCCCTTGGCCACACGGCTGGCCGCTGGCTAATCCGCCCCTTGTTCCAAGCGCTCAGATTAAGTCTTTGGTTGGCTGATTATGAAGCCCCAGTGTGGTCCCCTCCCCTCCTCATGTCCAGGGGGGAGGGGGAGACAGCAGATGGGGCAGTGTGCTGGGGGCAGCGCGCTCAGTCCCAGGTTCCGGTGTGGAGCCAAGTGACGAGGGCAGGCCCCCATGGGATCCGAGTCACGTGACCTGCTGTGGGGGCGTCCAGGTTCAAGAGCCCCATAGCACGGCGCTCCTGGGGTGGCGTATGATGGGAATGAAGAGCTCTCCCCCCACAGGAGTGATGGGGAAACCCTCTGATTACAGTGACAGTGTGGATGCGAAGGCGAGAAACATGCACATTAATTTAAATGCGTAACTTTATTTAAACATCTCGAGAAATGTGTAAATATGTTACGCATATGGATTCAGCTTTTTACAGCAATGTAAGTCACAGTGCTTTGGAGGGTGGGTTAGTGTTTCTGCCGTCTCACACAGTGTTCCACAGCACAACAGTCATGCATGCTGTGACGGGGCCTCGGGTGACTGTGGCCTTGAGTACACTGCTAGGGCTGTCACGATCACCTCACGATGTAATCGCGATTATATGGCGCATGCATGATCATAACCCGGGCTTTACATGACGGGTTAAATGTTTGTCCGGATGCCGGCTTTTCAGTACTATACGAACATTTACTTACACCCACAGTTAGGTAAACAGTTTAGTAGTGTGCCTAAACTATTCTTGAGATGCGTATTGTGATGCCCCAAAGTTAGTGATCTGTATATTCAGTGTATTCTTATGTTTAATAAACATGTCGGACTTTAAACTGCAAAAAGTACCACCACAATACCGACGTCTTTTTACCTTGTTTATCCACAATATCTCCTCTTTCAAACGATGTTGTAGCTGTTGAACTGTTCTTTTCTTCAGTGCTACTTCAGTGCTTATCGCTTCCATAATTTAATAACACAATGGCTTGGCGTGCGCCGCTAACTGAATTTAATAAGCATACGGATACGCTGAATTTATACAGACTACTGACTTTTGGGCGTCACAGTACGCATGTCATTAATATCTTAGGCACACTAGTAATCTGCTTAGCAAATTGTGGGCGTAAGTAAATGTCCGTAAAGGGCCGAAAACCCGACGTCCAGATAAATGTTTCAACTGTCATTAAAGATCTGGTAATTATTGCGCACGCGCCATACAGTCGCGATTACATCGCAACTTGATCGCGATAGCCCTACCTCTATTCCTGCTTCCTGACTTATCAGCAACTTTGGCTACGTTCACACTGCAGGCCTTAATGCTCAATTCTGATTTTCTTCACAGATCGGATTTTTTGTTTGCCTATTCACATTACTCTTTTTAATGTGGGCAATATCAGATTTCAATGTGAACGGTTCACTATACTGAACTATAGTCCGCGTGCACACAAAACAACAAAGACGTAATGACGCGCATGCGCATAAACAAAGACATCACTTTATTGATGCGGGAAAACTGTCCGGTTACGATATGAGCCTTCCAGTTTTGCCTGAACAGATTTATCTCCCCAAATATTTATTAAATCCAGCACCTCACTGTCCCTCCACTGGCCAACTTCTGTGCTCTCCTCCATGTTTGGCACTCTGACAGAGTCAACAGTAATTCTATTTTATACATATTTTAAAATGTTTATTTTGTTAAATGTATTAGTAGTTATAATTGCACGTGTTCGATTTAGAGAATACCATATCATGACCGTAAACAGTATACTAGCATGCAATATCAGATTTTTACCAGACTTGTTAGTGTCTTTTGTTGGTAGTTTGTTTGCCTCTCGAAAAAAGAATATCGCTATTAATGTACTAAAATATTTGATAAAGCTTTTAATGTGGTTTGACTAGTTTGTGTTTCTTGTTTGTTTGTCTCGGAAAAAATAAAATCACTCCAAATCTGCTAAAATATAAAGCAACAACACACAACGGCGTGTTCATGGAGGCAGCCATATGTTTGTTCCGAGATGTGGTAGCTCGAACGGGAGATTGTTGGACGTGACGTCACTCATCTCGGAATTAACGAGCTCCGAGAGATTATCGAACGCAGGAAAAGCGCATGAATTTCGATTTCGCCGTTCAGAGTGAGGTCGCATTGCAAAAAATCAGATCTGTGTCCGATTTATGACCACATACTGAAGTGGCTCAAATCGGAATGGAAAAAATTGGATTCCATGTGACTTGTGCTGTTCACATTGTCATGAAAAAATCTGATCTGAGTCACATATGACCAAAAAATCGGATTTGGGCTACATTTGTCCTGCAGTGTGAACATTGCCTTAGGCTATGGCCATGCACTCTCTGCTCAAAGTAAACTGTGGACCCTCCCGACTCAATGGGGGCCCCATCAGCAGCTGCACGATGCTCATGTCCCGTTCCGTGCATTTTGGCACCCTGGGGTGGTCTTGGCGGCTTGTGAATAATACGCTGGTATGCTGGAGGGGCAGTGTCTTCAACGTGGGCATCTCTGATCACCTGTTAATGTGTCCATCGCGAGCCGGTCACAGACAAAACAGTGTCCACTGGGCTTGGTCGCATAGCCAGTGGGTGGCAGGAGGCACAGCAGGGAGATTCACATGGATCCCCTCATTATACGCCCTCTACTGGCCCATATTATACACACCAGTCACCATCATCACTATATTCACTTCCTGAATAACTGCTGAGGTGGTTTACAATCTGATAATGCACATGGTAATCCAGCCTTTTATAGCAGTTAAAGTCTGTATTATACAGTAAAACTGTACATTTGCAGGGATTTATTGACTGGGTTCGATTTTATTTTAAAAAAAACATTGCATATACATTCATTTTTTTAATTTCACGTTTAGGTGTTCAGATCTGTGACATTGGTGTTGGTCTTTGATGTTTATTATAACTTCAAAAATATCAATTTTATAGGTGTTTCTTCCCAAGAGACAGTACTTGCTGTACCACTGCCTATTACTACACTTATAACACTGTGCAAAAGTTTAAGGCTTGCTAGTGAAAACGTTTAAAATATTTATTTTGGTGATTTTCTGTCCACTAAAATATGTTAGGTGAGTCAGTTACCATCCAGTATGTCCATGAACCCAAGCACTAACACACCATGTTTGGATAATCATTAATTAATTAATTAATTAAGTGAGCTGATGGTGAAATTTAAGAAATAAGTGGCATTGCTGGGGTGCCCTTAAGGAGAGGTTTGGGAAGATAATTCTTGTTAGATTTTCATTGCATTATTGTTAATTTATTTGTTGGATTTAAGGTAGTCTGGGGTAAATGTAAGTGTATGAAGATAACCAGACTACCTCAAATTCAACAAGTTATCCAGCTAAGCAAGAAATCCTGCTTTGTGGAATACCCCTTGCCCTATGCAATACCACCTGATGATATCCTGCTCCTGTTTGATTCTGCTTATAATTCTTTAATTAGCTGGGTTTCTGACATTTTGACACCAATCTCACAAGACGTATTATTGGTATTATAAGGGGTCCAAGCAGCATAGCTGCTGGATCCCTATTGTTTTTGTTATTGTTATTGTTAGAGATGCATCGATGGTATCGATCAGCTATTATTATCGACTTATACAGCAACAATTGGTCATTGACTGGTGGTTATAAATGAGCTGATATTTACCACCGGTAATTCCCTTTAAAATGGTGAACCATATTGCTTTGCACACCCTGTACCGTCATAGTAAACAGTTAGAAAAATGTCTGCTGTGCAGAATTTTTTTAACGTCATTAGAAATCAAATCTAAGAGCACCATCTAGTGGGGTAAAAAAATACAGCAAATGGTTCAGCAAGCGCTCTCGGACTGTTGTTGTATGCCACAGTTGGTGTTTTCTTACCAAAATATAAATATATATTTTTTTGGATATGTAATTCATTTGTTTTTAAATTTATTTTGGTGGAATGTCCCTTTAAGCTTATTTAAGCAGAATCCCCCCAAACAGTTGATATTGGTGTCAGTTTTCAAAATAATTGGCTATTGGTATCGGTCAGAAGATTCCTGATCTGTGCAGTAGTTGTTATTATTGTTGTTATTATTATTTAAAATGATTATTATTAATAATAATATCCTTAAAATACATTGTAGAGTGGTATCACTTTCTTATTACTGTATAATTGGAATATTATTTTTTTACTTTTATGTTCTTTTACCTTTATATTGGAAGAATTTTACCTCCTGAGTAAAACTGAGCTGTGTTTCCTATATAGACATATATACTAAACAAAAACGTCACTCAACAGGGCTGACAACCCTACAGAAACATTTGTGGCTGATCTGATTTGGCAAACGTGGCTGATTTTATACTGTGTTTTATACTGCACTGTGTATTTTGAACAGAAAAATAAAGCAGCATAACTCAGTAGGAAACCTCTGAATGTACAGGCCCAGAATACACCTAATTAGTCATCCGAATTAATTAAAATGAGAAGACACTTCTAGGGAATAAACATCTGATTAATTTTACTAGTTGACACTATTGGAAATTCTGCTCTTTTTTATGAAATTGGAACAAAGGAATCATGTATAATTTGGTTTAAAGAGTACCCCAAAATAACAGCCCTTAGTAATTTATATGAGGGTTGCAGTTTTGTGGTTTTGTGGGAAGTCTACTAGGAATGAAGGCCATCAAACGAGAGTGGGTTAAGGGGGGTAGACACCGCAGTGACCCACACAGGTGATTTAAAGACACAGTATGGGCTTCTCCTGCACACATACGCGGCAGTGGTTTTAGACTCCCATTGGAGCAGGTCGAGAGCTCATCATGCCGACACGCCAAGCCAGCGAGCTGTAAACCGGGTGTGGATGTTCTGAAGGGCTTTTAGACCTGGCTTGTCTTTTGGGTGGCGAATCATGGTTAATGAACTGAGCTTCAGATTTCAAAAGCTTGCTGCTTTGAGCTTTGGGAGAAGGTTATACAATTGTACCCATAAATAAGCCATTTAGTAAGAATAGCTTTAGTAATGGTATGGTGGCTCAGTAGTTGGCGCTGTTACCTTGCACCTCCAGGGTTGTGGGTTTCAGTCCCACCTTTGTGTGTGGAGTTTGCCTTTTGATCAGGAGTCTTCTGGGAACTCCTCTTTCAAAGAAAAGCAGTCAATCTAATTGGTGTCTCTGAAATACCCATGGTGTATGATTCTGATGGACTGGCATGACATCCAGTGTGTGCCCCAGACCTGTGCCCAGTGCAGTCTGGGATGGGATCCAGGCCTCCTGTGACCCTGAGAAGTTGGAAGATGGATGCTTCATTAAAAAAGCTTCAGTCAGCTGTTTAAATGGCCTTTGGAATACCCTCCTGAGAACTTCCTCATATGTGTGAGTGTCTATATATATAGTATATAGTGCAAAGAAATTATCCTGAACCTCTGGCTTTTGCATTATTTAGACTGTAACTTGCTATTTTAAAGCTCCAAATCCTTTGTATAGCCTGTGCTTAATGGAGATGGAAATCGATAGCAATAGCTGGAATATTCTTAAAATCCATTCAAAAGTAAAGAAATAGGCATATTATGAAGCTGCTGAATATGACTTTGCACAATCGATATTACTTACTACCTGATCCACTAAATGCTGCCACAGTTATTGATGATAGATAGATGGATGGATGGATGGATGGATGGATGGATGGATGGATGGATGGATGGATGGATGGATGGATGAATGGATGGATGGATGGGTGTTTTGCCATTCTTATATCAGCCAAATAAATAACTAAAAATGTTTTCTCATGTAATGTTTTGATTATTGCACAATTTATGTGTTTGACATTTTAATGGAAGAGTTTTTACCCAGTTTAAAAATATCAAAGTGAAGTAACAGGAGCTAATTTTACTCTTGAAATCTGTCCATCCATCCATCCATCCATTTTCTAGCCCCTTATCCTGATCAGAGTCATAGTTGCACATTATGCCTAAATCAAGGCTGTACCAAGGGTCGGATTCTGACTCAGAGAGCAGCTAGCAGATGTTGCTTCTTTGATACATTTTAAATTGGAATCAGAATCACAATCATCTTTATTCGCCAAATGTGCTGGGGCACACAAGGAATTTGCTTCTGGAATCTGGAATCAGCCGAGGAGTCCTCAGCTGCCCCAGTGGCCTCCTTCCTCTGTCAGGCTGTTTAGCAAGCCCCCACAGGCATATGTTCCTGCAGCACAGAGGCATGGACCCAAACAGCGGCTCACTCCCTTAATGTCAGCATTAGCATCTCAGGGAGCGTTAGCATCTTGCAGTGCATTATCATCTCGGTGAGCTTTAGCATCTCACAGTGCATTAGCATCTCAGTAAGCTTTAGCATCTCAGGGAGTGTTAGGATCTTGCAGTACATTAGCGTCTTGGCAAGCTTTAGCGTCTCATGGAGCATTAGCATCTCGCAGTGCATTAGCATCTCGGCAAGCTTTAGCATGTTATGGAACATTAGCATCTTGCAGTGCATTGGCATCTCGGCAAGCTTTAGCATGTCATGGAATATTAGCATCTCGCGGTGCAATAGCATCTCGGCGAGCTGTACCATCTCATGGATCAATAGTATCCTGATGCGCATTAGTATCTTGTGGAGAGTTCGCAAATGCCTTTTTCAAATTTAGCCAAAATTAAGCTCATGATGTTGCCGGATTAGCAATGGCAAAGATCTCCATGATCAAAATCCATGAACGAGATGTGAACACTATTCTGGTATTTCCAGAAGAAAAACTGTGGAGTGGGGGGGGGGTACAAAATAGGATGGTATACTCCCCATACCCCTCTCGTCCCTCATCCTCCTCTTTGAAATCAATATCCCTCAGGTAGAATGTCTTTGTCCAAAAGATTGTGGGTTGGGTTTGAACCCTGTGCTAATTTACTGCTCGAGAGGTCCTGGCCAACCCCGCTGTCCATCCCTAAGCTTATATCACTTGTGCGGCACTTTGGACAATAAATAAACGTAAATTCCCTGAGGGAATGAAGCTGGCATGATGGCGCCTCACACGGTATCTATTTAAACCTCTAGCATCAACATCCCAGAAGAGCGACTCCGCTCTGTTCCCAGGCCCAAATGACAGCCACGGCTGGTTCCGTCCGCCTGTCACCTCACGGAGCAGGAGAAATGAAGTCAGCTGAGGAGTCTGTGCCGCCGTTTACGCGCATTAGGCGTGAAGGCCTAGTGTTCCTGCAAGTTATAAATGAATTAGTTTAGAAAACAGCACCGTAATTGACCCCTGTAATCCGGTCTGCGGCGCTCGTTATCTCTGTCTCGTGGTCGACGGGGGAGGGAGGGGGTGTGGACCTCAGGAGGTCCTGTGATTTGTGAAGGGAGGGGTTACAGCTTCGTGTGACTCCTTGTGCCGTTAATCATTGGTGATGATCTTAGTGGGACATGGTGAAAGTACATCAGTGCCTACCCGGGCGATGCACCCAAAACGGCCTACTGGACATCCTCCTGGCATTCCTGCTGTTTGCCCAAATGAGTTACACCATTCTGGAATGTTTTTCCTCTAATGTGACGGATAAATCGGCCTTTGTGGCTGGATCTTAAGGGTGATGATCTGGGGGGACCAAGGCACCGGAACACAAACCTAATTTCCAATTGCACTGTTTATGGATATGTGTGATTATTATCTGCCCTGTTTCAGTCTTGGGGCTAAGCAACCAAGCATTTCACTACATATTGTACTGAGCATAACTGTGTATATAACGAATAAAATGTTGATTGGTTGAGTGATTGATAATGGATGAGATTACAATGGTCAAGCCACGAGCCGGCTCTCAGCATTGTGGCAATTTGATGTAACTTGAGATGGATAAATGGATGGTATTTTAATAAATAAATGCTTTTTGGTACTGGTCACTATAGAGAAATACAAAAGAGGTGTCCGTTCATATGCCTGATCAGCCACCTGTGATGTTAGGAGCTAAGAGCCAGGGTTTGGACAGAAAGTTGGTTCAACTAGGGTTTGAGCTGGAGATCGAACGCTTATATTTTATGTTTACCTTTATTTTGGATAGTAGATGCTTTTGTCCAAAACGGTGTACAGGTGAGGCAAATAACACATTACAAACACACAGTTGTCAAGGAGTCAACATAAGTGCAGCTAGACTGAGCTTCCGAAGAATGTTCAGGTACAAGTGTAAGCAGAATTGGAGCAGGGGCTACACAACTATCTTCTGAACAAAGCAAGACATTGATAACACAAATATTCCAATGATAGAAAGTGCATCACTAAGAGCACCGAGGGAACATGGGGTGGTATCAGGCTAGTCAGGGTGTTCCTGGAATAGATGGGTCTTAAATTTTTACAAAATAGTGTAAAGAAAGATTACACTGAAAACCTGCTCACAGCTCAGGGGACTGGAATCGCTCACTGTTGTGATATGACAGATAAGTATCAGAGGTGGCAATTTCAGGTCCAGAAAGTAAAAATCCAGACCATGATTTTGTTTCAACCGACCACTTGAGTACTACTTGACTGTGACTCTTTATGCTCAGCTGGTGGGTTGAAACAAAATCCTGGTCTGGATTTTTACTTTCTGGACCTGAAATTGCCACCTCTGATAAGTATGAGTGAGATGAGTGTGACTCTGCATTGGATAGTAGTGATGGATGGATGGTTGATTGGAATATAAAAGACCAGAGAAGAATAATGCAATATAACCTGTTTTTCAAATCAAGTATGAGTCTCACTTTAACACCGAAAGATGGACACTCAATGTAATTGACCTCATTTAAGTCTGGTACTGTAGTCCAGAGTGCATCTTCTTTTTTTTAACCTTCTTTTTATTGCACAGGTACAGGTTAACACTTTAACAGGGTACATCAATTTTTTCTTTTTTTTTTTTTGTTTAACATTCCCTCTCTCACCCCCACCCCCGGACTGGACTAAGATTAACAACTCATTAACATTTAAAGCATAAAATATAATAGTTAGCAAAATGAGCCATGAAAACAGCCAGGCGATTACACATACAAAATCAATAGTTAAATAATTTAGCATACAAAGGAAGGATTTTGTTTTTTGAGGCAATGTACTTTGAATGTGGGGGGTGGCCACTACCATGAGTATAAGAGGCCCCCAAATTGAGAAAAACTTGTTTGACCCTCTTACCATGTGTTTATCTTCTCCAAATGTAGAAACAGCATTACATCCTATAGCCATTGTGCCGCAGTAGGAGGAATGTTCGACTTCCATTGCAATAAAATCTGCCTCCGGGCCAACAGAGATACATATGAAGCTGTTTCTGTGTGAGGGCTGTGTCCCCATCTGGCACACCAAATATAGATATTAAGGCACATGGCTGTATTGTCACACCAATAACTTTCGACAATATATCAAAGATTGTAATCCAGTATCCTCTCAGCTTGGGGCAAGCCCAGAACCTGTGTGTTAAGTTAGCCACATATATGTGACACCTAACACACTTGCTATCAACATTAGAGTAGAATCTGGATAGTTTAGCCCTACTCAAATGAATCCGATGTAGGACCTTGAACTGTATCAGCCCTGATCGTGCACATGAGATACTATTGTTTACTCTCTTCAGGGCATCCGCCCATACATCTTCGGAAATTTCCATCTCCTGTTCTTCTTGCCGACTATTTTTAATCCTGCTGAGTTTAGTGATAATAACCGATATAATCACTGTGTACGAGCATGCCGTAAAGCCTTTTGAAACAAAAAGAAATTTCTAACAGTGTGTCTATTAAAGACTTTTCAGGAATACAGGGGCATAGCGCATATTCATGGGTCACTGATTAACTCCTATGCTTTTTCCAGGAAGACATATGCTATATTAGCAGAAAACCACAGATGAGAGGGACAGAGAGAGGGAGAGAGAGAGAGAGAGAGAGAGAGATTTGTTTACAGCCACTGGAGCTGTGATTGGAAGAGACCCAGAAATTCCACACCTGTCCCTGGCCTGGGACAGGCCTACTGCCCCGCGCTTGCCTGCACAAAGTGGAATTCACTTATTCTGGACAGACCACACGGCCCCTCCATAAAATGTGAACATGGTGCCTTCCGGAAGCCCATCCGGGATGTGGGTGGGGGGTGGGGGGTGAGCAGCGTCTCCTAAAAGGAATCACAGCGATGACAGATCCCTGGCGGGCAGAGACAGGGCTGCTGTGCCGTTTTAGCCATGTGCTCCTCTGCTCTGTCCATGTGCATTGGGGGGAGGGGGGGGGCACTGAATGGAGCACCTTGGGAATGACCTAGGGGCTTCAAACGGCATGGTTTGTTAAAATCTATGGATTTAATTGGCTTAATTATGAGATATAGTGTGATATACTGTACTGGGAAAGAAGTTAGAAGTAACAAGGCTTACTTTAATTCAACGCAAACACACAACCTGTGAATAATAAGCTGTCATAGTGATAGCTGGTGTTGTGTATTTTATGAACAAGCAGTACCCAGTCAGGCACACACACTTTTACACAATACACATGGAGGGTCATAAGAGTGCAGATTCACACTTTGAGGTGACAGTGAGATGTCTTGTTTATGGTTAATTCTGTCTTACCCTCCATACAGTCCTCAGATGTGGGAAGTAGGATGTCCTTGGGGAGCCCTTCAGACTCCCCAGCCACGCGAACAGATCCGCGGCTGCAATATGACCTTGTAGGCAATGCATTGTGGGTAGCTTGTTCTCCCAAAGTCAGGAGTGGTGGTGTGTTGCTGGAAAGCGAAACACTGAAACACGTAGAAAGTAGGAGTTGGCACGCTGCTCTCACACTGGGCTTCCTCACCAGTACACAGTAAGCGTCGAATCTGCCTCCCGTGGTGAACTGTGTCATATGACCTGACGGCCACCTTTACACAACATGCTGCCTGAGCACGATCGTGGTCACCCTCACTGAAACACATTCATTCAGCTTGGGGGAAATGAACTCAATTTCAGAAGCAGAGTTTAGACCTCACGACTGTAATTAGTCATGCGAGCCATGTTGAAAAATGATGCTGCCTGGAAGATTTTCCCAAAAGGCTATTACAGTACGTGGAAAAAACTGTGCTTCCTCAAAAGTGTGCTTACAGTTAGCCCTGCTGCTGCATGGATTTCAAAGCACTGCTGTAAAAACAAGCCACCTAGAACCGAATCCTATCCAGAGTTAGTAAGAATAATAAATAAAAAGAGATGTGGTGACAGCAGGTACATGGGATTTCAGAAGTGATCCTGTACTGCAGTTGCTTCATGAATACATGTGGTCTCCTATTTTGGCGTGGCATGGAGCACAGTGGTTTAGGACTCCATATGCTAGTGAAAGTATGTGTCTGTTTACAGCACTTTCCTGAGAACCAGGAGAGGTTTGTACCCTCAGAGCTCAATGGAATGGGAGGTATACAAGACTGTGGGTTCAAAACCAGCAGAGATCATCTTATGGCACTGGTGGACCTCAGCCAGGGTGCAACACACTTCAGGCACAATACAGGACGGCCTGTTTTGGGCTTCACTGGGCATTCATTAGGCACTGTGCAAGACGGCCTGTTTTGGGCCTCATTGAGCTTCCTTCAGGCTCGGCACAGGTGGTTCAATAAGATCTCAATGCCCATGTTAAAAGAAGAAAACGAAAAAACACTGGCCTTGTTTTAACATATTATCAGAAAACATTATATAATATCATGTGACTATTTTAGATTCATTCCCAGAATTCCCCGCTGAAATTGTACCTGTGACTTTCCTTAGAATATGACAGCAGTTTTGGCAGGAATAACACTTTGTAATAATGATCCCAAAAGAGTCTCTAATGAAAGGAGTGCCTGGCGGAGATGGTCTTCTGAGGTGTGTACGGGGGGGGGGGGCGGGGGTGAGATTGCTGGCTAATATTAGCGAGTGGCTCCGAAGGGGACGTATCAAAGCGCCGTGTCTTCCCTCTGTGCTTACCGGCTGTCATGGCAGAGCACGACGTGCTGGCGGGCATCTCATGGATGTGGATGCCCGGCCCCCAGACTGATGACACCGGTGACCCTTCTTCACAGGAGTTCGCCGCGCTGACCAAGGAGCTCAATCTGTGCCGGGAGCAGCTGCTGGAGAAGGAGGAGGAGATCTCTGAGCTGAAGGCAGAGAGGAACAACACGCGGGTGAGCGGGGCCGGCAGGCGTCATCGCCGATGCCGGGAAATTGGAGATGTGGGCCCCAAGAAAAGAGTGTTGTTTCAAATTGGTGCTTGAGGTTTGAGCTGTGAAGTTTTCGATTTGACCCTGTAGAGCCAAAACGATGACCTGTATCGATGTCTTATAGTAACACCGGAGAACAGATCAAGCTTACCGTATTTGTTGTGCTTTCTCTGTTTTATTGAATCGAGTAAGTTGGCAGTTGAAAAATATTTACCCATACTCAAGTCTTTGATTAGACCAGTATATCATTTGGTCATTAATGCTTTCCTGTCCTTTTTGGATCCGTTGCTGTCGCTTTCACGCCAGTGCTGTATTACCTAAATGCTGTGTTACGCTGACTAGGCCGTGTTTTGGAGGCAGTATCACTGCTGTTGATGTGCCCGTTGCCGCGGGGGGGGGGGGCGGGGCGGCGGGGGGGGGGGGGGGGGGGGGGGGGGGGGGGGGGGGGGGGGGGGGGGGGGGGGGGG
>JAODLD010000136.1:8798915-8810372 GCA_026781065.1 Mormyrops boulengeri | reverse complement strand
CCCCCCCCCCCCCCCCCCCCCCCCCCCCCCCCCCCCCCCCCCCCCCCCCCCCCCCCCCCCCCCCCCCCGCGGCCGGGCCGGGGTCCGGGGGGGCGCAGGGCTCCGAGGCACTGCTCCACTCGGGGCTGCTGCAGCAGGTGCTGCCCGGGCGCTGGCCGCTGGGAGAGGACACCTGTTACAGGAGGGGGGAGGCACAGAAGGGGGGCATATGTGTCACTGTCCGTCACGGCACGCTCCGACCTGCTGACTCCATGGCGGTGGGTATCCCCCCGCACGTGCATGCCTGGCTCATAAAACGCTGTGACGGCCCCATAGAAAGGGGGTCGGCAACTCATAATAGTTCCACCGACTCCATACCACTGCTGTGGGCTGTTCATCATGAGGCGGCAGCCAGTAGGGGCTTAGGACGAGGCCGAACTCACTCTGTGAGCCGCCCACCACAAAAACGGACACGCCGGCAAGCCACCGGAGAAAACCACAGGACTCACAGTGAAACGTGGTGGCAATGACAGACGGATTAGTGCCGGTGCCGATGGTCACGGGTGGTACTTCGTAATTGAGCAGTTATATGGCCCTCGAGAAGGCATTGGTGGGGCAACGCTTCACCACCTCATGGGGCGGGTGCTGCAGAGAGAATGTGCTTCGGCGTTCACGCTTCAGCAATCCCGTTAAAACGCTGTAATCTGGAAAAGCGGCGATGCGATCGCGCAGGCATTTCCGAGAGCCGTCTCGATGTGTCACTTTGTACGCCCCAGAGGCAGCTTTCTCTACTACTACTCACAGCTCTCAGGACGCCCCCCGGATAGAGTTTCGCAACTTATTAAAGGTTACAGCAAGCTATGATTCACCATACTATGATTCAAACCAATAACCTACTGGAGATTAGTCGAGCATATTAAGTAATTACCTTTATAAATAAAGGTAAACAGTGTTTGTAATCCCATGATTCACCCATGTTCTTTTTCCTTTGACGTGGGTGTTCAGTAATCTTTGCGACCCCCCACCACCCTGGCAAACTCACCACGTGCCCCGTGGAGCCCTGGTACAGCAGGCCAGCCTGCTCACGCTCCTGCTGGTTGAGGGAGCTGACTAGCGCCTGCAACCTTTCGATGTACTGGATGGCGCTCCTCAGGATCTCCACTTTGGGCAGTCGCTGGTTGGGGTTGGTCAGGGTGCTGCGCTTGAGGGCCTCAAAGGCCTCGTTCACCTTCTTGAGCCGGCGCTTCTCACGCAGCGTGGCGGCCCTTCGCCGGTCCACTGTCACTGAGCGGCGCTTGCAGACGCGGCAGGCCCAAGGCAGACACTGGCCCGGACACTGCTCCTGGGATGGGGGTGGCCCTGGTGTAGTCGGTGACGACTTCTCCTCTGGACACACACCGGCCGACAGGAGCCCCGTGGCGGGCCGCTCCGAGTAGGCACCTTGCTCGTAGCTTGCGGGCAGCCGGGAGGGGTAGAAGGCATCCCCACCATCATAGAAGCGCTGGTCGGGGAAGAAGTATGGGTTGGTCTCAAACAACTCCATGTTCCAGCAGGGATCTGCAGCCACAGTATGGTCCTGAGCTCCCCGAGCGGACGCTGAGGGGGATCTGTGGACGACAACTGCTCACACCAACTGCCCCGTGGCATTTAAACCCTCTGCCTGCTGTTAGATCACTGGGTTAAATATAGCCAAGCCCAAAGAAACTCGATCCTCCCTTTAGCTGTTGCCTCACATCTAAACTTCACATCTCTGTTCGTTCTTCGTCTCCTGTGGGGGGGAGAAGGCTTGCCGACCCTGTTGAATTCGAGAAGTCACTGTGATTCACCGGCAAGAAGGACCACGCAGCCTGATCCCAGTGAAGAATGGCTACCGAAATGTCGGCAAACATGACCGTAACCCAGTGGGCTGGTCCTCATCAGCATCCCTGTCTATGGCTGGTATGCTGTCCATCAAGATGCGTAGTTGTGTTCATGATTCAAGACCATTCCTCTTTGATGTGGCAGAACTACAGGCAATAAAAACAACCAATGGAAATCACAAAGCCAACATGAATACTTATTTTTTTAGTTCCATCATAAAATTTAAGCAAACTGTCGTAATGAATGTGATGAATATAAATTCTATAAGGGTTTACTGAAAAAGTGATTAATTGTCACAAACTGAAGCTCTTTATATACGAAGCCTCTTGAGATTCACCAGGTAAACATTCAGGGCCATTTCTCTGGCATCTTGAAAACTTTTTGGCCGGGAACCTTTCTGTGGCTATCAGCCTGACATGTCCTACCTTTCATTTTATCCTTTAACTGAGAACTGAATGGGGACATATAAGCCCATAAGTGTAGGATCGGGGTGGGGGGGCAGCATCCTCATGGCATGTTGTGTGCAGCATATTAGAGTTGGCGATTTTTACGATTCACAGTGCTGTCCTGTAGTCAGTCCATCTGATTGGTATGGTCTCGTTTGGACAGCGTTCCTGGGGACTTAATCATGATTCATCAGAACTGCAGTTAGGACATGCTTAACGAGTTCCATGCAAATGGTGATGTCTATATGTTTAGCAGCTAATAATAATAATAATAATAATAATAACAATAATAATAATATTCATGGTACAATCACAGCCTGTCCCTGACTGGACTCCATCCCTGGCAGGTTGGAGCCAGGAAGCCCAGCTCTCTCTGCACCAGACACCCCCCCCCCAGCCGGATTAAGTGACTCTGCTGTTGGCTGTCAGGTTAAAGTGTGATGGATGGCCACTGGTGTTGCAGGAGCACAAAGGAGTCAGTGTAGTGCTCTGTCATGTCCCAAAGCTGCCCAAGGCAGCCATCATCCCCGAGGCTAGGGGCATGCTGGGAAGGCCATTTTCCTGTCCCGGGACAGAAGTGTGCGCTCTGCGATTTTACGGCACATGTGGGAAAGGCAAGTTCACGCGCCACCAGCGCATCACGCATTATTACTTTATTCTTCTTAATAGGCACGATACAGCTGGATGTTTTACTGAATGATAATATTTGCTTACGGGTACGACCGCATGGTCTAGCGAATGCTTTCTTAACAAGCATATACTCCCTGCAGCTTTTAATTTAACATTAAGCTTTGGATCCCATCTTCCTTTTTTAACATGCATAGTTTATGATTTTCGTAAATGAGGGTTGTTTGTTGGCTAAAATAAATGATCTTTTGTGCTGTTCTTAAACTGTCAGTCACATTTATGTACCAACACTTCCATTAAATTCTCACATTAACATTCACTCACGTGAAACTTAACTGGATTTTCAGTTAGTCGTATGACTGCGCCCCTATATTTGGTTTTAACTCCAAGTATTTACACTTTTAAATCCATAATAGCTGGACATTTTCTTGAAGTTATTCAGATGAGATCTGCATTTCAATGAAGTTGGATCTAATGGCTAATCGCGATTATTCGCTTCCAATGCCTAGAAGGAGCTCAGCAACCTTTGAGATAAAAGCTTATGCCTTTCTCTACTACCTGCCCCGCTACCAGCTCCTGCCTCCTTACTGGACGAATTGTCTTCCTCTTTACAGAACCCTGCTTGACACAGACATAATAAAGCCATTGCCTTCAAAATCTCATGCTGTGTCTTTTATGAAGTAATAAACCATCTTCCTTCCGCTTATCTTGCACAGCAGCACAGGGGGCCTGGAGATACAAGAGCATTGCAGGGCACATACAACCAGCGATTTAGAGACACCAATCAGCCGAACTGCATGTTTTTGGAGCAGCAGGGGGAGAGCATGCAAACACACACAAAGAGACAGCAGGCCTCAACCCCTAAACCCCGGGGCCATGAAGTAATTGCGCCAGACACCTAGCTACTATACTACTCCGAAAATTAATGTCTCTTTTACTGGACTTACTTTACTTTAGACATCTCAAAGTAGGGGCTCAGTTGTTGTCTTAACAAGAAAAGTGTAAAACCAGCATCTCTTAATGCTGTTTTTCAGAACACTGATTTTACAGTGAGCTTGGTCTGTTTGGTCGCCGAAGAATGCTGACTATCGGACCCCACTACCACCTTATTTTACATAAACCATGAGCTGGTGACATTTTCTGCACATTGGAACTACTGACTAGCCAGGGTTGCCCAAACTATGGGTATCATGGTAGTAGAGCACTGAGGTCCTGAGAGACATCCAGTCACATCTTGTCGCAGGCCGACTGCATTGATGATGTCTGGGAGCAACTCGTGGGTCTGCTGGAGGTGGAATTCAGCTAACGTGCTGCCTCACTCGTATGTCACCTTAGAACAAAAGCAACCGTTAAATAATATAAATGTAGATGTGTAAATGTTCCATAGACATGTTAGCCAAAAGAATGTCGACTCTTCTCTTGGGCTTGGCTTTGGACCCCAAAAAATATCACATCCCACCCCCCACCCGTTACAGTTCATGAGCAACGGCAGCTGTAGTGACGGCGACAGATGCTGGCCAAAGCCAAGTTCAGCACTCGCGCACCTTGGGCCACTACGGTGATTGTTGCCGTGGGATTCTGGTTGCTATGGCGCTTGTGCCGTGTCCTTGGTTCCTTCCAGTGCTCTGATGGAGTCAAAGCAGTGGAATTCGGTGGTATAAATGCGGAGTGTGCGTGGGTCCTTGCATTCTCCCCTCCTTCTGTGTTGCCTCTCCTCCATGACCTCACTCCTTTTTCCCTCCAAACCCTTGTCTCCTCAGCGTTGATTTACTCGGCACACATTGATGCACTGGTGACCTTCTTCACAACTGCTATTCATCTCAGTTGATAACGTCCACATCAACTTCTTGAATATCAGTCTGCTGATGGCTGAGGTTTTAATAGTGGGCCAGCATCTGTTGGCGTTAGAAGCATGTTCTGATATATCTATTACTCAGTTGCTCCGGATGCCAGCTTTGTTGCTACACAATAGTAGTTTTAAGATGGCTTAAATAGAGTTTAACTACCAGAATCTTTCCATATCTCTATTTCTATTTACTCGCCACTCCAGGAAAGACACACTCTCCTTGTTTGTCTGCAATTTTGAATCACTTTTTTTTTGCTTATAAATGCCAGTTTTCTTTGCCAACAGTGACTCTTTCAAGTTATTTCAAATTTACCATACACGCTACTCACTCATCCTTCTGCTGGCAACATGGGCCTGATCTCCAATCGGTGACCATCCACAGCTGTCATTACATGTGGAAAGAGACTGATGTCTCTTGTCCATGATGAAGATGAGGTCTCTGCTTGAGCCACACATGCTAATCTTGGCCTGGATCCATCGCCGTGACCTCCTACGTCAAACCTATATCTGACTGGTTGCACGTATGCATCCAGGTATTTTAAACTAGTTAGTCCTTCTCAAAAGTGTCTTCTCATTTTGGAATCTGTATGAGATGACTCAGTGGTTCATTTGGGTATCGTGATAATAGCTCGATAATGATAGGTTTCCATTCCTGACGCCCCTTTTATCTTTGATGACACCTTCGTTCTGTTCCCTCATTCGCAGTTAATCAAACTCACCCTCCCCTGTAGTTTTCTCAGTGAACACAGTTTGTCTAGAGTGTCTGTTTACGTGCAGGGAAATGGAGGTGATATGGGTTCCTTATAGAAAGTGACTGCTCCCCTTCGTCTGGCTTTAATGCTACACAACAAACAGAATGAGAGGCATGCGTGTGTGTCTGTGTGTGTGGGCGGACAGCTGTCAGTGCCTCAGTGCATGTGGTGTCACGTTAAGTCACAGGAATGATCCAGGCCTTGCTGGGATTTTCCGAACCAGGCCCTGCCTCTCCCCCTCCAAGCATCCTGCTGATAGCACCCGGCTATCCTGTTAGTAAATAGTGTTGTCCCCATATCCCCAGAAAAAAACTCTGTGACATTCCCTGAAACAAGCCCTTTCCTCCTGACTTGTTGGCATTTAGACGAGCTCCTTACAACAGAGCGGACACTTTTTCAAGACTTGATTCAAGATTCAAGGCTTCATAGTCATGTCCACAGTCAGTTAAACTATGCAGTGAAAATTTTACTCTGCATGTCCTTCTGCCCACCAGTAAACAGAGATCAAACACAGAACAGGTGTGCGTTGTATCGTGAATCGTCTTTGACAAGTTGTAATCATCGTAATGGACATTAGCTGTGTGTGACAGTGAGACAGGGTGGCTCAGGACGGTGAGCTCTGCTTTGGGGTCACGCCTACTTTCCCTGGTTGCCCCCCTGTGCAGGGACCATGTGGTGCACTCGTCAAAGCCCATCCTGACACCCTGAGTCTGATACATGACGGAGCAGCTGAAGGCACCATTAGCAGGCACAGAATAAAGGGCTTTCAATCAGCGGGTCATGAGGCAAGAAGCTGCATGAGTGTGCAAGAGCTACAGCAGAGTAGGAGCGGTAGTAGCAGTTTTCTGACTGGGATATAGGCCTAGGATTCATATATCCCCGGGTTACGATGGGGTTACGTTCCGATGAAGTGCAAATATCGTAAGGCGAAAATGCATTTTAATACAATACATCTAATCTAACATCCATCATAGCCTAGCTAGCCTACCATGTTTGGAAGACTTACATTAGCCTACAGTTGGGCAAAATCTTTAACCCAAAGCCTATTTTATAACAAAGTGTTTAATATCTCGTGTAATTTATTGAATAATGTACTGAAAGTGAAAACATTTACCAATCGTTTAGTCAAAATATTAACCTGGGGAGCATCTGTATTATATTCATATACATCATCCATTTTCATGTTAATATGCCTGTTCATTGCATTTATTTGCTTCAAATTTGAATACTTATTGCTATGCCATATATCACTTTTTTAACGTTCCTAATTGCATTGTTTTGTCGCTGCTGCTGTGGGTCATTGTTCCACTCACACTCTACCAAGTGGCAAGTGATCATTTAAGTGACAAAAATAGTGATTTGATTTGTAGATGTTCTAACTCATTCTAAACATTGAAGCAGAATTGAATTTTCTTAGCTTTTACGCATGCCATGCAACTTTTTCACATGCATCCATGTTTTGACTCTATCCTGACCAGCTGACCTTTTGCCTCCCCAAGGCTGGGGTCCTGAAATAAGAACCAAACATGCCACCCATCTACAGGCTTTCCGGAGTGAAGGACAACTACACTGCTTTGGCAGGAATTCTGGGAATGATGCAATGGAGTGGCTTTCAGCTCGCAAAGGATGATTTATTAGTGTTCGCTGACTGAACGAAGTAGAAGGCATTGGAAAAAACAGAGGAGAGACACACTGTGACCTGGGTGCATTGTATGTTGTGGTTACATTGGTTGAGGTCAGTGGCATCGCACACAGTGTGTGTTCCTCATTCTCCTTCAAATATTTCTGATTGGCTCTGAAAGAAAGCCTGTCTGCCATGATTGGTCCTCCCTGAAGTGTTCCCATTTTTGCCTAAAACCATTGGTCCTTCGTTGACCGGAGCTAGTTGATATACTTGGTGAAAATCACAGAATCTCAGTTATATTCCATCACTGACCCAAACACTACCGCTGCTATTCATATATGTATGTGCTCAGATGTTGCAGAGAACCACGTGGGATCTTTTTCAGATTTTGCTATGCTTCTGGTATTATCTAATGCACATCATACCATTTACACTTTGTAGCAAGTATTATAAAGCACAACAGAAGCTGACCTCTGACGTTTGGCTCAGGCATTTTCCAGCCTCCTCGTGACTTGACTTTTATGACTGTGATACCTTGTGGTATCTTGTGTGAAATTGTTTCATGGAAACTATGCTTGCAATGCCTTTAATTTTGTGTGTCATCCAAATCGGGATTCCGGTTTGGATGTTGAGGAAATCAGACTCTGTGACCGCCCCCCCCCCCCCCCCCACCCCAGGCCTTAGCTCCCGAAATAAAAAAACCAACCGTGCAAGGGGGGGGCCCAAGTTTTGGTGCGGGGGTAATGGGGGGGCCGGGTGGCACCGACCTTCTCCCATGTCAGAAGTCGGCGGAATTCGGCGGTTCGGTTTCTAGGGCAACCGAATAGCTGAGCAAATTTGTGGGGCAGAGGCCTGGTCATGGATACTGTTATGGGGGATGGGGGGGGGACAAGTCAGAACGTAAACAGGGCTGCGCGTCACAGACGGGTGACAGGGCACGGGAGGCCAGCGCCGTCTGAGTATTCACCTAAAGGTGGCCTGTGCCAGGTTATTAGACAGCGGCTCCCTGTAACTAGGTAACCCTGCGTTCCTGGAAATGGGCGACATTTCTTAGGCGAACTCATTGATGGGCGTGGGGAGCAGCCCCCGGATGTGCCGCATGCCAACATGCTGGAAGGCACGCCATCCCCCCACCCTGCCCAAACCCACAAACGTGCCATAGCTTCCGGCGCACCACTAATCTGTTTTTCCACCACTGCCCTGGCCACTGGGTTCGAAATAGCCCCCCAGGCCAGCCACCCTGGCCCCTTCCCCTAGCATTGCCCACTCTTTGGAAGAGGCGTGTTCACCTGTAGCTCTGCAAATGCAAGAACAACATACTACAACATACTGCAACATACTGCAACATACTGCAACCTACTGCAACATACTACGACATACTGCAACATACTACAACAAAAGCCCTTTATGCATTTATGCCCTGATGCCCTGCTTTTCCTGCTCGGTCTCACTTACAGCCTTGAAACTATTATTCAAAGAGAACACGATATTGATGTATGACACATTTGTCTCATGTTTTCTGCCTCTTGTTAGGTCATTTGATAGCCTGTGTAGCATGATACACTGATTTGGAGATACTGAAGTGGGCAAGATCACACAGGTTTTTAAAAAGGGTTCAACCAAAACCGGGGATCCAAACAGACATGATAGAGCCATGGGCTGGGAAGGCGGGAGGCATACCGGGGCAATAGAGCCATGGGCTGGGAAGGCAGGAGGCATACTGGGGTGATAGAGCCATGGGCTGGGAAGGTGGAAGGCGTACCGGGGCGATAGAGCCATGAGCTGGGAAGGCGGGAGGCGTACTGGGGCGATAGAGCCATGGCCTGGGAAGGCGGGAGGCATATCGGGGCGATAGAGCCATGGCCTGGGAAGGCGGGAGGCGTATCGGGGCGATAGAGCCATGGCCAGTGAAGCCGGGAGGTGTATCGGGGCGATAGAGCCATGGCCTGGGAAGGCGGGAGGCGTATTGGGGCGATAGAGCCATGGCCTGGGAAGGCGGGAGGCGTATCGGGGCTATAGAGCTATGGGCCGGGAAGGCGGGAGGCATACCGGGGCGGCGGTGCTCTCCGGCTCAGCACAGCGTGATTTATCTGACAGCTGCAAGTCCAATTTAAACCGAGTAGCAAAAATGTCTCGCATATCGGGGGGGTTCTTCAGTGCAGCACCCACCTGCCAGGGTGACGGAGGAGGGTCTTGGAGAGGTTGTGGGGGGGGATGTTTTTAAAGACTGACAGGAAAGACTCTCTTTGTGCTACTGTCATACTCACCCACAACCATGGGTGACAGATCTTTCCTGGCGCTAAACTTCACAGGCTGACAGTGGTACCTCACATTTGGGACAGAGCGAGACAGTTGAAATCACCGGTGTATGTGTCTTCGAGGCCTGTGTGATGAAAGAGCAAAGAGACTCCAGGGATTGAATGGACCCCCGAGTGTCAGTGCCCTCCCCTAAATATTTGGAGGGGGGTCCGTAGAAGTGCAAATGTGGCAATACGACAGGGGTGGGCTTCTGCTCTCCCCCCAAAGTGATCACGGCCACGCGGCAGCACGCTCCCACTCGTGTATGCGGCAAGTTTCCGTTAAACAGCTGGAAATGGCAATTTGCGAAGAGAGCTGAGTGTTTGTGCCGTAACCTGAGGCAGAGTGAGAGGAGAGTGTACTACCATAGTAGGTAATCAGGGGGCAGGTGGCTGAGAAGGCTCTGTCGAGAAGGAGACCCGAGCCAACAGCTGGCGGTGTCAAACAATGACTTGTTCTTTAACCCCCCTCCCCCATAGCACCATAATCGGGAGACGGCCGCACACAGATACTGTATTGAGGCTGTGAGCACAGCCAGTGCGTGTGTGTGAGCGCCACGGAATTCAGCCGTAATAATAAACACGTGTGTGACAAAATCCAGCAATTGTGGCCTTCACGAGTCGGTCTGCCTGTATCTACTTGAATATATTCCTGCTCTCTATTTATATTGGTGTTTGTGCCTTTATATTTTAGAACTTACAGATTACAGCGATTTGTAGGCTTTCGATTGGTTATATTTTTACTTAATTCTTAATAAATTTTTACTTTGAATTGCTTAATATCAGGTTAATTTTACATTGAAACATACTAATATTCTGGAAAAATTAGACATTTTAAATTAAACAAAACTGAAAAGTGGCAAATGAATATCAGCTTACTTTACAAATACAACTCAACATGGACAAAAATTATTCATTTTCATTTGAGATCTAATTACTACAGTTTTATGAATGTTAACTTGTGTTGTAACATAAATAATTATATAATGGTAAATAAACTATATGAAATCTTTCCAAAGATTCTCACTTGACTGTCGACTTTCCATCTCCAGTTTAAAATTTTTGAGCTAATTGTCATATACCACATGTCCACTAGAGGGCAAACAAAGCCTTACAAATTAGGCACATAACCTCTGAAAGTCTTTACTGTGTTAACGAAATGCACTCCCACACTTGCAGTATATAAAAACGTCGGGTCTCTTTCTCATGCTACCAAAATGCCCCTCTAACTTGTCCAGGCTTATATTTAAGTAGTGAACCAAAAAAATTTATTGCCCATAATACTGGATAATGAGGATGTTTAAACAGGTATAGAACATTAAATATTCAACATCACAAACTGTGAAAATATTTTAAGTAACATAAATCATTCCAAAACAGCTTAATTTTCACATATCCTGCATAATTATAGAGAGTGGGTATAGATGTGAAGGTTGGCTATAAGCGTATTTAATTAAAATAAGCCTGTTTTAAGCCTTTAGTCTTACCTCTCACTTCTGCCCTTCTGTTATACACTCCAGCTACCTCTCATTATGCTCCTGTGTTAGTCCTTTGTTTTTTAATGCTTCCGGTCTTGTGCTCCCGAGTGCTCCTGTCATTAAAATAATCCCCTTGGTGTGCCTGATGTCTTCCCCGAGTTATTTTTTCCTGTTTCCACCCCTCACGGTCTGTTTTTGATTTCCCTACCCTAGTTTTGGTTTAATAAAGCCCTGTTTGATCCCCATGCCTACCCTCACCTCCTTCAATGCCCAAACGTGACAGTGACCACTAGATCTGCCAGATGCCCGTAGTTTACCTGATATCTTTCCAAAATGGTGTGTAGGTCACAAATTAACAATTAAAAAGACTGGGATGGCGTTATGTGTTTACTTGTAGTCCTTAAATTCTCTTAGGAAAAAACTATTAAATTGGCAAACAAATATTGATATAATATTGAATAGGGAGGTCTCTGCCAATTCCCACCACTCAAGCCACACATCGGGTTTGAGGGGGGCACCTGTTGGATACCAATAGGTACCACACTAAG
>JAODLD010000136.1:8770489-8787549 GCA_026781065.1 Mormyrops boulengeri | reverse complement strand
CTTTCACAAATGTTTGTAGAAGCAGTCTGCATGCCTAGGTGCTTGATTTTATACACCTGTGGCTATGGAAGTGATTGGAACCCCTGAATTCAATGATTTGGAGGGGTGTCCCATTACTTTTGGCAATATAGTGTATGCATGCGCTTTAGTTTTTAATTGAATTTAGTTTTTTTTTTTTTTTTTTTTTAACTTATGTGAGTATGACTGTGCACTATATCACCTCAATATAGCTTCTCCATATCTGTGCATAGAAAGAGGACCATTGATATTTTTTTTACAGAATTTAAAAATTAATATCTTTGGGATTTCTAAGTACTGGGATATTCTGTAATATCGTCAGATCACCCAGGTCTACTTAAAATGTAATTGGTGTAGAGAAAGCTGATATATTGAGACTGTTCAGGAAATAATAAAAAAAAAAACTTCCTGAGCTGTCCAAAAACAAGCTAGGTTGTAGACCTATCTGCACTGGGGGGGTGGGGATTTCTACAGACCAGAGTCTAATTTAGTCACAGCAAGATGTCCAACATTATTTGTTAAGGCTGATATACTTCTGCGTTGAGCCTACACTGTGGCCTACCTAAGTGGTCTATGCAGTTGCAAGCATTTATGCTTGTGCGCTGGTGTCACTCTGTCAGTCAGCAATTACACCACCAAAACACTAGGCGACACATAGTTTAGGATGCTGCATGTATTGTCTTCCCAACCTGTGATATATTCAGTTGTTGAATCACGCAATTGAAACGGGAAAAAAACAAAGCCAAAAGTATCTATTTATGGATTCCTGGTTACATTTGTGCTGCTCTAAACTTCCCATAGACAAATCTGGAAAAATGTTGAGCTGCTACAAAGTCACACTTTATGCATTTTCCCTACTAAAGTTAGTGTCTATACTACTTTTTACTTTTTAAAAAGTCTTTTAAAGTATGAATAAACTTAATGGAGGTAAGTGAAATTGGCGCTGTCATCTTGAGTGTTTTGTAGACCTGTTGCTATGATGCCTGGGGTGAGTTATTTAATGCTAGATATAAATAGCACGTTCAATCAGTGTTATACGTACACCTGAGGTGGACCAATGACCAATCACAGTTCTTGCGGTCTGCGTCACTGTAGTTACATTCTGGGGAGGTGCACATGAGGGTACAGCGTAGGGTCCACAGCTATGCCATACTTACAGTATTGATTCAATGCAGGATTATAAATCAGCTTTTATACTTATGTCTTCTCTCCTCTTCTACAGATGGTGGCCACCATGTTGCTCCCCCTGTTTCCATTGGGGTGGCTCCTCAGAGTCAACAACCCCATGAGCAACAGTGTAATTCTGGCCTGGAGGAGGACAGGGAACCTCAGCAGACTGACATTAAGCAGGAATTCCCCGAGCAGCATGAGAGCCAACCAGAGCAGGGAGTCGTGGACCTGAATAAGCAGGCATCAGCCCTTATGTGTGCTGAAAACCCTTCTGAACACAGGTTCCTTCAACCCTTACTTCTTTTTGAGGAAAAGACTGAAGAAGTGGGGTGTCTTCCTCATATGTTACCTGACCAGATTAAGTCTGAGCCGGATGAACTGGATTACAGTATACAAAAACAATCCATTACCTCACAGCCACTAAACAGAGTAAATAATAACAGTAATACTGCTGAAAGTAAAAACTGTGCAGAAAGAAACTGGATGGACCGTGGTGGAGTAATGCCAGTGGTGGAGCCTAATGAACAGGACTCCAGTAGAGAAGTGAGTATAGTTTCCTGTCTCCGATGTGGCAGAACTTTCAGTAAGCTGAGTGATCTCAAACTGCATTTGTTGGTTCACGAAAGTGAGAGACAGTATATCTGCACTACATGTGGGGAGAGTTTTAAAAAACAAGCACAGTTAAAACTGCATGAGGGAACTCACTCAGGAAAAGAAAAAAACTGCTGCAGCGTGTGTGGAAAATCCTTTGCCTATTTGGGGAAACTGAAGGCACACCTGCGGATTCACACTGGAGAAAAACCCTTTGGATGCACAGTTTGCGGAAAGCGATTCACCCAGTCAGGACACATGAAAGAACATTTGCGAGTCCACACTGGGGAGAAACCATTTGGCTGCCCTTATTGCGGGAAGCGCTTTATTCAGTCAAGTCAGTTTAAAAGACATCTAGCTATTCACACTCGTTAGTGACAGTGGGCATTTCTTTGGGGCCCATTACTCCACCTGACTTTAAACAGTGCTGGTTAACCCCTTAGGAGACATATACAGCCACCTCGGGTGCCGCCTTCTGAGGGGACAAAAGATCATTTCATGGTAGCCATGTGGAGCATGGTGCACAAATGTTTGGCACATGTATCATATGGTGAGATGACAAAGAATGTTTAATCTTGTATGTGCAGGCTTTCTTCTGGCGGACACCTGTGGCCTGTTCTACGAAGCGGGGTTACTGTCTTATTGGGGTAACTTGTCGGATTTAAGGTAGTCTGGGCAAAATGTAAGTGAACGAATATGAAGTCCATTTAGACTGTGGTACCTTAAACCCGACAAGTTACCCCGATAAGCCAGTAACTCTGCTTCGTAGTACGGGCCACTGGTGATCAGTTTTTTCTTTTTCTGAGTGATTAACCCTTTAAGCGCCTGCTCGACCAAGTGGTAGACCATTTAAATGACGACCCCCCTTTAAATGCGCAGCGTCTTGCGTTACAATACTGGGCTGGGCATTCAGTTCCGCGCTTGGAGAACATGCAGTATTCAGAAAATATACCAGATGGTGCTGTGGTGCAAAAACAGAGGCACCACTCCAGCGAGCTGAAGCGTAGACGAAGAATTTTGAAGACTCCCTCCAAGTTGTCGCAAATACCGTAAGCGACTTCGAAAGTAAGCAGATATTTTCGATAAAATATAAATTCAGAGGGGTTATTTAAGCGAATGGTTGACAATAACTACTCCCCCCCCCCCCCCCACAAAAAAATCATGATTCAGGACGCTGTGCCAAATGGTAGAGATGCCCGTTTATGGGTAATCATTGTACTACAAATGTTACCAAAAATATCTACGGATAGCAGTGTTTTCTGTTCATTTACATGTAGCGCTATTTCATTATTTCCTCAAATTTTACAATGTAATCACTGAATTCAATATAATATAATACAATATAATAATTATTGCAATATTTTAGATAGATATTTCATGAAAAGCATCTCGGTGTGTGTTGTTCATATATTGTGTAGATGGACACCAGGACATTCTATGGCAAAAGGCCATGCCCTAAACGGGCAATGGTACCTGAAAACCTTGCTCTGTCTGATGCTGAAGGGTGCAGTGACAGTGACGATGACGGAATAACAGACCCAGATTTCCATCCCACACTGGCACATCACTCCGATGCTGATGATTTTACATCCTTGGATGAGGATGAAGACCAAGATGCTGAACCACTACCACCACCAAAAAAAAAGAAAATAGCTAACGAAGGTAAAAACTGTCTAAAAACAGTCAGTATGACAGAGCCAGAAGAGGAATGCAAGTTAGATCATAGAAGGTCACCATGGAAAAAGCAGGACATTGAGTCGATGCATGTGCCAGATTCCACATTTGATCCCCCAGATGAAATTGAAACATCACTGCAGTACTTCAAGAAGATGTTCACTGGCAAGATGGGTCAACATATTTCTAACCACACTAATCTGTACTCTGCCCAGAAGTTTGGAGATCCCATAAAAACCACCTCTCATGAAATCGAATCTTTCCTGGCCATTCTGTTGTACATGGGAGTTTTCGAATGTCCATCCATAGACGATCACTGGCATCATCGGTCACGGTACAGCCTTGTAGCTGATATTATGCCCGTCAAAAGGTTCAAGTTGTTACACAAACTTGTTCACTTCGCTGACAGTGAGCAGTGTGAAGGCAGCCAGGATCGGTTTTATAAAATCCGCCCTCTGTTTGAAATGCTGAGGAAGCAGTGTCTCCTTATTCCATCCACTTACAGGCAGAGTGTGGATGAAGTAATGGTGGCATACAAAGGCACACGGGCAGGGAATCTGCGTCAGTACATTGCCAATAAACCAGATAAGTGGGGTTTCAAAGTCTTCTGTCGGGCCAGTGCCTGTGGCATTGTACATGATCTCTTACTTTATCAAGGGAAATCCACGTTTTTCAATGTTGAACTGAGTGAGGAGGAGCAGATGTTACTTCTGGGGGCCAAAGTGGTGACATCACTGTGCAAAACTATAGCAGCACCACTTCTGTCTGTCGTGTTTTGTGACAACTATTTTACCAGTTTTGGGTTGTTCCAGAGGCTGAAATCCACTCTGGGAATCAGCTGCACTGGCGGAGCTCCGCTGATACCAGATAAAGAGCTGGTGAAGGAAGGTCGTGGAGCATGCGACTACAGGTCCAGTGGTGGGATGATCCCGGTGAAATGGGTGGATAGTCGCAAGCTCATCAACAAGCCGCGAATTGGCAGGCCACCATCTTCCTCGCCTCCTGCTGAGGAACCAAAGAGCTCCAATGCAAGATCGTCCCAACCAAAGCCAGATGTGTGATTTGACAACGTTGCACATTCGCCACTCTGATAATCGAGGGAGATGTAGCTACTGTGCAAAGGGAGTCTCTAGGTGGAAGCGCCATAAATGTGGAGTCTTCCTGTGCTTGAACACGAACCAAAACTGCTTCTTCATATACCACCAGAAAAAATGAAATGCCATTCAGAATGGTGAGTTATGGAAACACTAAAGCTACATTACATAAAACAATTTTTTCAGCTTTATTTCTCAAGACACAAACTCTCTCTCTTCCCCCCCCCACACAGGCTGAAGCACCATGTTCTGCAGCACGCTCTGATGTGTGAAAGGCTACTCTCTGTTTTATGGTTTTATAGACCTGTTTCTCTTGTTGATATTAATTTTGTTAAAATTTGTTTCATATATTTGTTTCACAATAAAACATAAAAAATAAAAGAAAAACACGAAGATGCTGCTTTGATATTATTGGAAACATTTCATAAATGTTACTTTTACCTTTAACGGCCTCCTCTACCGTTTGGTAGACCTCTGTAATTAACAAACTGCGTGGTCAGTGTTTGAAAAAACTATTGATTTTTGTTTTTCTTGGCCTACAGACCTCAAAAATGATGATAAATCATTTTTTCAATGTGTTTTTCTGGGCGTGCCACTTAATGGGTTAAAGCATATTGAATGTTAATATGATTGGTTGAGAGCATTGTATCACATGACTAACTTTATGTATCAAGAAAATACAAGTGTGGGGAATCTTTGGGGTGTGTGATATGGGTTACGGCTTTTTGCATTTTCTTGCATTGCTTTTTAAGCCTCTCAATAAACTGTCCTCACGCTATTGGCTAATTATGAGTGAATTCTTTGACAGCGATCTGAGACAGACAAATTTCATGATACGTGAACTTGGGCTTAGATTAGGTTGTAGTTTTTTAGATGGTAAATTTGAATCAGTTTGCTCCTGTAAAATCCAGTCAATCCTACGTACAATGTCCTTTGTATTATGTGTACTCAATGCTGCCAGTGTCTTATTTTGCAGGTATAAAAGGCCAGGAGTCGTAAAATATTTGCTGACAATGGGGGTGATAAGATGGTATGTTATCCATGTAGTGATGCCCGCTGTGAAGGTATATGCAGTTTCACAAATCTTCCATGCACACTGAGTATTTTCAAATCAAGTCCAAAGCAGTGCTAATTTTGGCAAGAATTTTAAATTTAGTTTAGTCACTTATTGAAAATTGTAGTTGGATTAAAGTCATATTTTAGTATTTTGTTTTGTTTTAGTGGAATTTTAGTCTGATTTTAGTCTATTTTTTAGTCATAATTTTCTCAAATAGGTTAATGATACTGAAATGGATTTTGCTGAAGGTTGTTTCTCCTGACTGTGTAAATTCCCTTGAGAAGCAAGCATACCTTATACATAAGCATACCCTATTACGCTTAGTTATCTAGGCTGAGAACGTGTTACTGACTTACCATACGTCTTCAATATATAAAAATGAATGCCTAAAGATTGTCAGAAAAAGTGCAATACAATCATATTTCCTTCACAAGTTGTATTTTTTTCTGCATACATCAACAACACATAATTTCCCTGTTTCATTTTTGTTATTAGGGCATTAAAACACCTATCAAATTTAACTGTATGGCAATTTTGTACTTTAATAATTTTTGTTATTAGGGCACCTAAACACCTATCAAACACCCATTTAACTGTGTGCAAACCCTGTAATCACAATTTACAATAACCCTTCTTCTAAGACAGAAAGTACATAATACAGTAAAATTGTTGAAATGACAAAAAACGGACATTAGTGTGGCATTTAGGACTAAGCATTAACCGTATGTGTCTTTCCTTCTGTTTACTAGATACAATTTGCTTATCTCAGTTTCAGGAAGATACTTACCTCCAAGATGACCCTTGCACACGTGTGTGTCTGTGTGTGTGTATCCCTGAACACTAAAAACAGTTCGTAAACAAACTGAACTTTTTACACCTTTCTAAATTTCTCCCTTGGGTTTCCCCTTACCTCTTGTCTCCCTGGCTGGGGCCCATCACCGTACTCATTGCCAGTCGCAGCACCTTGCTTGGTTTGAGATGGCTAGTGTGATCTAGGCTGTCTGCCCAAATAGAGCCAACAATTTCGTCTCCTCCTTACTCGTCAGAGCATAACGAACTTCATTGTAATTTTCGTTGTCAACCATTTTTTTTATTTAGGTTGTCATTACAATTTAGTCATGAAATAAAAAAAGTCGTCAACGAATACTTATCAAAATTTTCATAGACGAAATTAACACTGGTCAAAAGTTTTATTAGTTACATGTACATAGGGTATACAGTGACATGCGACTCTATGAGTAGACTATATTGTGCAAATAAAATTACAAGAGAAATATATGATGTATTCTGATTTTATTTTAAATTAAATTATTGACTGGGTTGTCTGTTTAATAATGGAAACTGTAGATCTGTTTTAGTGGTTCATCTCCATTAATTGATGTTGCTGGGCAGGTTAAACTGAACATAACTATTTCTTTTTTAGTTGCAACTTGCCAATCATTTTTGAGATCTTAGTCTATACTTTCTTTCAGCATAGGGGGAGTGATGTTTTTGTGATCCAAGATAATACAGTTATGGAGTTTTTCATTTACATTTCAAATACCTAGGTGTGTGACATCCCTGCGGTTGGTGGATCACAGCATGTCCTTTGTACCTCATTAATAGCAATGGTGGAGGAAAGACCAGCCTTCGCATCAAATGCTGCACAGGTACTGACGCAAAAAAATAAAAAAATGTATATTCTGCATTTGTATTTGCAATCCTTTCAGTATTTGTCAGTATAGGTTGTCTCCTTTAAATAATTGAACACTGTATAATATATCGTAGTTAATCACAGGAAATTTTTTGCTTTTAGTTAATTCCACGAGAAACACAGTGAGCAATGACAGATAAATGCACTACGGTGTCCAGGGGCCTAGTTAGAAATTAATGGATACGGAGCTGAGTCTGTATTATGGGGGCCGATGGCAAACTTAGATATAATATAAAAAGCTATTCATGTCTTAATCCAATAAATACACATTTATTTGGGGGGGGGGCGGCTAAAAAACTCATAAAATAGGCCTAATGACGCCCCTGACTGTGTGGTGTTCTCCTCAGTATGAAACCAGTTTAAACCATACAAATTTAAACTGAGAGACATAAAAACACTTATGAAGAACAGAGTACAGAGCAGGATTTTACCTCTTTGTCACTATGATCTTTTCATTTCAGTTGGACTTCAAGGCATCTGTAGCTCATGGATTAATCAATGCAGGTTCCACTGAGACACACAAAAGCGGAGGAGCCAGAACAACCCCAGGAGCTTTGAAACGAAGACTTGTATCTAAGGTGCCCCTTGAGATGAGATTCGGCCCTGGAAACCACTGGCCTCGGCTTACTGAAGCGAAAAATGCAAACAGGTGCCACGATCGCGCATGCAGACGAAAAACGAAGTATGTCTGCATGCAGTGTCTTGTTGCTTTGTGCCCTGGGTGCTTTGCCAATTTTCATAAAAGATAAAACCAATGTCCAGGAAGATCAACAAAGAGACTGTTGCTGAATTATTTGGGAACATGAGGACATTTTTTCTTCCATTTTTGAAATGCAACGTATGTTACATTTACAAACTTATGTAATGTTTACAGGACAAACAATAACTTCAACTCCTCAGTTAACTTAAGGTTATATTTTTATGTAGTCAATTGCAGTATATCTTCAAATGTTAAAATATTTGTTTTACAGCATGAAAATCAAGTTCTTTCATGGTTACAACGTAATAGATTCTATTCTGGTCATTAGTCTATGAATACTGTTATTAATAGGATGTTATTAATACTCTGCTATGTTGAACACTCAAATGCATGCTGTCCTTCAGAGTGGACGCGTGAATTTTTTTTGAAGATCCATGTCCAGTGTTGTTATTCATTTCCAAACAAGGTTAAAAAGAACTAGAAAAAATCCAGACTGAAGCTTTAATAATTCATAAATAAAGTTTTACTGCAAATTGTTTTATGTCTGTTCAGTGGTATTCACAAAAGTTCAAAAAAGGAAAGCTGGGACAGGTGGCAACCCTAGTTGTAAAAGTAGTTGTTGACAAAGGTACACAGGTTTCCCAGAGCTGAAGAAGTATATAATCCGACATTGACAGTGATGGTGAAAGTATGAAACATGTCTGGCAAGTTTGCGTTTCTATGCACGCTAACCGCAAGAAAAGTTTTCAGATTGACAGCCGCTTCATTTTCAAGGAGATTGTTTTTTAACAACAAACGCCGTGTTTGCTGGCGTCAAGCCGATTCTGAGGACTCAAGTAAATGCTTTTAAATCAGGTGAAAAACACATTTTTCTATTTCTTCAAAAGTGTGTAATTTGAATTTCTACTCAGCCACCATACTTACAGGAAGCCTTCCAACTCACACAAGCATTGAAAAACTGTTGTTATACTGAGTGTTCATACCCTCACTCTGAAATGTAACATTCCTTTGTATCATTTATGTGCAGAGCTGTCATATACTTCTCTCCACCTTATTACAAGATAGAGCGATATATGCTACAGATGGTTGCAGACAAATTGGTTTGATGTCAGTACATAAAACTTCATAATTAGACATGACTTCTGCAATATATTTTTGTATAATACAATTTCTTACAATCGTATGCACACACTGTATCCATTACAAGGAGATCACCAATTACTGAAGCAGACCCTACATTTCCACAATCTTTACTCAAGATTCAAAAACCTCCCCCCAACCTGTAAGACCTTGTCTGCCTCCCCCACAACCAAATCTCTCGTCAAAGGGCACTTTCCTATCGAAGTTCAGGAAACTAGTTCCTGGGGCTTCTTGATCAAGAAGTTTTGTAGTTCCTGGCCACTTTTGTGTGTCGCTTTCCTATTGCACAACAGGAACTGTGACATTTACGCTAAATAAGCATTTAGGCATACAGGTCACAGGTTAAAGTTTCAAATGTAATTTTATACAAAACTATACCACCCCAAAATGGACAGGTCAGGTGGGAGGCCCAAGATGTTTACCGGTAAAGCTCTCTCCTCAACTTTCTTGTGAATTGTGTGAACTCATACAGTAATACCATGATATAACTGTCAGTTCGTTGTTGAGTATCAATAGGACCATCCTCTTACTTTTTTTCATTTTGTGCAGTTTTCTTTTCAATTACATATTTCACCTGGCTGGTTTATCAGTCAGTGACAATGTTAAGTGTAGCTGCTATCATGATAGTATGTAATTTGACACTGTGATCAACAAACAGAAAAACATGACCCCAACCAAACGTCCATCGGGAATGGAATGGAAAATCGGATCAATAGATGAGGACATACATTATATGGACAAAAGCATTGGGACGCCTGGCCATTACAACCACAGGAACTTTTATGACATCCCATTCTAAATCCATAGGCATCAACATGGAGTTTATCCCCCCTTTGCAGCTATAATAACTGCCACTCATCTGAGAATGCTTACAAGATTCTGAAGTGTGTCTGGAGGAAATTTTGCCCATTCATCCAGAAGAGCATTTTAGGTCAGGCACTGGTGTTGGATGTGAAGGATGTGAAGAAAACAGCCTTCCCCAAATTGTTCCTACAAAGTTGAAAGCATAGATTTGTCCAAAATGTCTTGGTATGCTGAAGCATTAAGAGTTCCCTTTACTGGAGCTAAGGCGTCTCACCCAACCCCTGAAAAACAACCCCATTGACACCATTATCCTTCCTCCCATAAGTTTTACAGTTGGCACAATGCAGGCAGGCAGGTAACATTCTCCTGGCATCTGTTGAACCCATACTTGTCCATCAGACTGCCAGGCAGAGAGCCGTGATTCATCCCTCCAGTGCTTTACATCCACTCCATCTGACACTTGGCATTGCGCTAATACGCTTGATGATGTGAGGCTTTCATGCAGCTGCTTGGCCATGGAAGTCCATTCCATGTAGCTCCTGGCACAGTTTTTAATGCTGTAGTTCATGCCAGAGGAAGTTTGGAACTCTGCAATTACTGAGTCAAGAGTGTTCTCTATACTATGTGCCTCAGCACTCAGCGACACCGTTCTGTAATTTTATGTGGTCTGCCGCTTCATGGGTGAGTTTCTGTTGTTCCTAAACTTAAACAGTTTGCAATAATACCACTTACAGTTGAATATCTGGCAGGGAAGAAATTTCATGGGCTGACATTGCAAAGGTGACATCCTATGAGATTACCGTGCTTGAATTCACTGAGCTCTTCAGAACGACCCATTCTCTCACAAATGTATGTAAACCTTACTGCATGGCTAGGTCCTTGATTTTATACACATGTGACAATGGGTCTGAATGAAACACTTGAATTAAATAATTAAGAGGTGTGTCCCAATACTTTTGTCCATATAGTGTATATCTACACTTGAAACTCAATCTGCAAGTCTGTGATTGGCTGTCTAAAATGGTGAAAGCGATGGTGAAAGCATGCAATTCTTCAGCATTTTTTTGGGACTTTGCAGGCTCCATAGGAGTCATTGAATATTTCAACTGAAAACATTTCAAGGTTGAATTTTGGACCGTCTTTTAAACCACTGAAATTGTGGCAGCGTATCTGAAACAGCGAAAATAAGGACTGAATATTTTGACGCAAAAATAAATTAACTGAATTCATGGGGATGAATTATAAAGATGCACTTTAAAAGATGTATGTTTTGGAACTGAAATTTGGAAGCCGAATATTTTTGTACTGAATATTTAGGCAATGAAATTACAGTTGAAATGTTTTCAGTTGAAATATTCAGTGTTTAAATGTATACACATATTAAATTACAGTCCCCAAAAATTCAAAGCATCATTAATGCAATGCGTTTTTATTCGATAGGTGTAATTCAACAACGACTTTTGTCATTAATTTATGCCCCTAGGCTAGTCTTATTGTTCTAGTAACTTGTAGTACCAATGTTTTTTGTATGTTTGCGTATAACGTATTTTAACTAACAGGTTAAAACACTTACTTCTCAGGTAAATGGATTTAGTGAGAAATTTCATGGTACCCTTTAAAATTTTGGAATTGTGAAATAGCCTACACCTGCTGCAAGGTAGGCCAAATCAAAATGTTACTTCATCTAATTCGCCAATAAACTCTCATTCTAATCCTGAAAATCTTTGGAAGGCTGTAATTTCCATCAAAGGTGTAATATCATGTTGTGTACCTAATAATGCGTGCCTAATCTACTTTTGAGAAGCGTCATTACCAGTGATGATGTGCCCTCTGCTGGTCATAACCCTAAATAAAATGCCAACAAAAAAGTTCGTGTTGCTACCCAAAGCCTGATATGCGTTAAAAATGGTCTGTATCCTAAATTAGCATTGAGCGAGTGTAACTGCAGTAGAAAACTAAAGCTTGATGAACGTTTAATTTAATTTGAAGCTAGAATGTCCACTCATGTTTAATACAGTTAGTATTAAAATATCATCTGATTTTTTTATGATCGTTTCTTTTCAAGATTATCTAGTATATATTTAAAATTAGTTTACTGCCGCTACTTTGCATGAGCTCTGCAAGCGCTTTCCGAGCCAGTCATACAGATTTTTATCTCCTTCTGTTTAAATTAATCGTATAAGTGTCTGTTCATAATTGATTTTTTTAAACTCATTTTTGCTTTATAAATATTGCAATATTTATGGTGAAATTTTTTTATTTTTTCCATATACTATGGAGGCATAATGTATTCAACAACATTCAACATGAGGTAGTAAAGTGATATGTGGCAGATCGAAGTACCAATATAAAGTGCAGCAGTGGGTAGAATATGGCGAATGCTACAGCAGTATTACAGAATCAGAGGATGAATCTCAATATGCGTACTTGACCGTACTGGTGTTCTCGCTTACCCGTTTTACGTCATCTTCCATTGCCGAAGACCAGTTCCAATACTAAGAACACAAGTACAGAGGATGGTAAAAAATCCCCGAATGTTGATCTTGCTCTGCTCCAGATATCAAGGATGCATCAGTTGTATTCTCGCCAAACGAGAATAATCCCATGATTCATTACGCCCCAAGTTCATCCTTGGAAGGTAGCAAGACCTTGCCAAGTATGATCTTTGTGTTCTTGGTACTAAGATTCACTGTGAAACTCGCTGCAGAGGTAGCGAGTGTAAAACATTTCATGCCACAACCTCAGACATACAAGACCAGAAACAAAGGAGTGGACCATGATGGTTCTCACACTGACCCCTGATGGAAATTACGTCAATCTGGAGGATTAAAAGTTAACTACATGTGCAAGTATGAGCAGCACCACTGCTTGCATAGTGACAACACTGGTAAACGCACACATTGCACAAGTAGAGTAACCGGCCTGGGGTATGCTGCGACTTCCTTGATAGGTTTTCTACAAGCTCTTAAAGTTTTTCCAAATTCCAGATGTTTAATTGCTGTTCCAGTACCTCCGGGAATGAGTAATTACCTTGATTTTGCCTTGATCACCCCTTCACTGGCCAAAAGGCGAAGCTCTCGATTTACCAGTTGATCTACGTTCCTACCCTCACCTATGGTCATGAGCTATGGGTAATGAGATCGCGAGTACATGCGGCCGAAATGAGTTTCCTCCGCAGGGTGGCTGGGCTCTCCCCTAGAGATAGGGTGAGGAGCTCGGTCATTCGGGAGGGACTTAGAGTAGAGCCGCTGCTCCTCCGCATTGAGAGGAGCCAGATGAGGTGGCTCGGGCATCTGTTTAGGATGCCTCCTGGACGCCTCCCGGGTGAGGTGTTCTGGGCATGTCCCACTGGGAGGAGGCCCCAGGGAAGACCCAGGACACGCTAGAGGGACTATGTTTCTCGGCTAGCCTGGGAACGCCTCAGGATTCCCCAGAGGAGCTGGGTGAAGTTTCCCTGCTGAGACTGCTGCCCCCGCGACCCAACCTCGGATAAGCGGAGGATAATGGATGGATGGATGGAAATACTGGGGTATTTATGAAACAGAAAAAGGAGTTCAAGATAAATTTCTCACAAACCCATCTAGTCGTGATTTAAACAGCAAGGATGAAAATGATTATGATTGTCTCAGAGAAGGCATGCAGGGCTCACACAAAAGCGGAGGTAAACTTTAAACCCATCCTCTCATTATATTCTGCTGATTTTAAATTTAACACACCTATAGTTTTTAAAATACAACCACCAAATTGTATGTATGGATTCAACAGAATCTAACAAAAGCACTGAACTGCCTTTAATCCTGATGGAACTACTTCTTTCATTTATTACTACATCCTCCTGTTCTCGGCCACCATTGCCCTTATGTTGTTGTACTGTAACTTGATGTCCCATTTATACCACAGAACAGAACTTACAACAGCGCATAGTCTGGCACTAAACTCTGGCTGTCTTTAGAAAAGACACACCGTAACGCGATTTAAATATATATGCAACAGAGATATAATGCACAAAATACGCTATTAGTCTATATAGCTAACCTTGTCTTGTTGCTGTTTCTCCCAGCATTCGTCGGAAACGGAACCCGTTTTCTGCTGAGTGCTGCAATTAAACCGTCCATATCTGCAAATAAAACGTTTAACCAATATTTGGTAATAATGATTTTTGATTATAAGTATGTATTTATTAGCAAAAAAAACTGTTTCAGTTTGCTATCTGACAAAGAAAAATCTCATAATAGCGTAACAGTTTAAATATACCTAAATTATTATAGAAATATTTAGACTGTCATTGATATCCTCGGAAACACAAACTAAAAAATAACATTTTTATTAATTTTCTAAAAAATGTGCACATTACAAGGCAGACGGTTATTAAAGCACTGCAATTTCTGAGCAGTAATCGAGAGCATATGTGTTTCAAATAAGGAGTTTATTAAGCGACATCATCCTGTGTGCAGATGCTGTGGCGCGCAAATCTACATCAGTAATGGACATTACCACGTCAAGTATGATCAGAAACTGTCGCGAGATCACGGGATATGTCGAGATAACGAGAAAAATAAGTCGTGATCTAGAGATAACGAGAGAAAAAAAGAAGTTGATGCATGTCCTTCAGAGTGGCTGTACTTGCTTGTCTAGTTTGGACCGTTTAGTTAGGGAAAATACATCTGCGATCAGTTTAACATCTTATAGCTGTACTCGTGGCAGATGCACCAGAGACCGGGTGAACTTTTAAGTATTCTTCCTTGAGCTTTCTTGAATTCCAGCTTTCCGGTGCAGCGCTACGGTAAACCGGAAATAAAGATAACCTACTTCGAGTCAGAACTGACGTCATGTAAATTCCTGTTCTGAAAGCCCAGTTCTTTCAGTCGCCGTTTCTTTGATGCTGGTGTACCACGTACAAGCTTTAAAAATGACAGTGATTCACAAGTTGAACGCTTATTTAACCGAGCGATTAACGCTGGTCGCTCGGGAGATACTAGAAACTGTGGGAAATACGATTTTGGAGTGCCAGGAGGAAACTTGTCGAGTGATGAGGGAAAACCAGGAACTTCGGAAGAGGCTCCGAGAGATCGGGGCACAAAATAATCTAACGTCGGGTGAGTTCATTATTTAATTAGCATTTAAGTTTTCTTGGGGATGATGAAGCCCGCAACTCGATCGTTTGTTTCTACTTTCAATATCGCGTGGATGGTATAATTGTTTCTCACGTTTCGATGAAAGATTAAAACAGGTTGTCATGTGCAGCGCCTGCACAATGGAATTCAGTTTATTTAATACTCCAGATGCCTGAAAAGCTATAACAATAATATAGCATATAAGCACATAGAATCTTCTCTCTTGTAAAACCTGCTCATTACGGAAGAACGACCGCAAGTTCATTTTTCAACGACAGTTAATTCAGCTGTAACAACATGTGTAAAGCGTTCGAACCAACTGGGAAGTTCCCCAAATGCATGACTATTTGGCGCATGTGCAATAATCACCAGGGCTTTTCATGGCGGGCATAAACATTTGTCTGGACGGCAGCTTATTGGTACCATATGGACGTTTGCTTGCACCCACAATTTGGTAATGGGGGGGCGGCTTTCCCGAAAGCGATTTATCTTGCCGAATACGGAACAAGATAAAGAATAATAGGAAAAGGAAGTCATTCTTCTCAAAAGAAGCCTTAAAACAGCTTATTGAGGAGGTGGTCAAAATCATCCCCCCATCCTGGGTTGTGCCCCCCCCGCAGCCATAGTTTCTGGGATGGGACCCTGAATAGGATAAGCAGTTTCAGGAGATGGATGGATATAAAAATCTTACTTTTAATAAAACTACTACCTTTCTGTTCCTTAAATGGTATACTTACGTACAGCTAAGTGTACAATTGGCAGACCCTTGAGGGTACAGCCCCAGTGACAAGGTAAAGGTACATTTTTTTTCTTTTACCCTTTTTCTGAGATTGTAGCCACCAGAATCACATCGTTTACATGCCCAAAGCACACTCTACAGCAGTGTGTGTGTTAGCGTGCGGTGTTATACCTCTCCTCAGCCATGGTTTGGGGATTCGACACTAGAGTCAGCAGGTATTCGCTAAGAGGATGCCTGCTAGCTCACAGTAACCAGCCACCAGCAAACATCTTTTGCCATCTGACACACTCCAAAGCTGGACCAAATATAAGTATCGTGTTTGTAAAATGTCCTTGATAGTTTCATATCACTTGTTCTTGGCACTAGGCCTAAATGTCCCTTTTTTGACAGTTGCAAGTGGGAATCAAGGGACTGCAAATATGAATAGGGTTGAGGGTTCCATCCACTGTACCTACAATGCCAGGCATGCCTGCAATGGCATGAAGACCAATTTTAGTCTCATGCGAGGCATCCCCTCTTGCTGGACATTAAGGCTGCAACTAACGACTATTTTGATAGTCGACTAGTCATCAACTATTAAAACGATTAGTCGACTAATCGGATTATAAATTGCATAATTATAAAACGGCTCCTGTTTAGCGGCCAGCTTTTACATTTAGCATGAAGTTATTTAAATTATGTGGTAAAATAATAAACACAAGAAACCAAATGCTCCGTGTCGCGGGCCCATACCACCTCGGACGTGCATTAAATTTTCAACGCTGTGTTGTCCATTATCCCCTAAGCCCCTATAGTTGAATTACATTTACATAATTGTAACAATAATTCAAGCTGAGGCAAGACCTTTACCATTGTCAATAATTGGCTATAATGAATATAATAACTGGCTTGATGAAACATCAAGTTTTCAATGCAAATTTATTTCAACAACAATGCTTTAGTAATACACAACAGTGGATAAGAAATAAGCGCAAGTGCAGTTGGACTAGAATCATGCTTTCAAATCACACACAAAAAAACGGACTTCAAAACTGCTGTTATTTAGTTATTTTTAACGGAGCATAGTTTCTCGCAGCACTTGCGACATCGGAGCCACTGTCCTGTATCTTGAGCTTCAGAGTTTTGGCTTCTTTATTTAAGTAATGGATTTTCTCCATTGCTTTCCGACCTTTTTTTAGATACTATTAGAGAATGAGACACTTCATGACACACCATGCACTGACTTCCAAACATAAATACGTTCGATTCTTTTTTGAAAATGTAAAA
>JAODLD010000136.1:8731422-8751313 GCA_026781065.1 Mormyrops boulengeri | reverse complement strand
CTATTAGTTAGGTTCTCCCCAAACGAGCTTGATGGGCCGAATGGCCTCCTCTCGTTTGTAAATTTCTTATGTTCTTGTATTTATAAATAACATAAATACGATTTATATTTCCTCTGTTCATAAAAATGAGTTATGTTCTGTGGAAAGGACAAGACATGGATATGAATGGGAGCAGTAGGGGAGAGTCGTCAAAGTCAGAGGCAGAAATGATCAAGTCCAATTCAATCCAGGATCACATTTGTATCTACACGATTTTCAGTCAGAGAAAAAAGTACTACCTGAACTACAACGCGAATATGGTCTTATCAAGAAACAGTACTTAGTTTATTAAGGAATTTTTCCCATTTGATGTATGAATTTTAGTACGTGTTTTTAGTGAAGGGAAGGTTTTTCAGGAATGCATTGGTCGCGTTGTAGTAATATCCTGAAAAACACTATTGGAATATAAAGGAAATGCATACATATTTAACAACAACAATTGCTGATGGTACTTGTGGAATCAAAAAAATAACACCAGATTTGTACTATTACAAAGTACTTTTCCACCACACCAGGTACTTTCAGTCCTTTACCTTTTCCAATGACTTCCGGTAGGGTACCAGTACCTGACGAAGTTCCTGAGGTACCTTTTGGTACTTCGCTACTTTAGGGTGGGACTTGAATCTCTTTCTTTGTCAGTTGGCTATGCAAATAGCCTGCCTCTGAAAGACAATACAACTGCTGTCTTGAAAAAAGTTGCAAACTCAAAAAACAACAGTAAACAAAGTAAAAAGAACTAAATAAAAGTAATAATTATTTATGCATGTACAATGAAGAGGCCCTAGCTTAAATTGTGATCTGGTCGGAAGAGGAGATACAACTAGATCAGGATGGCATGACAAGATGTAAAGTATTAAGTATAATAATCTAGGACAGTACTATATTAGAAAGCATCACAATGTGACTTTGTTGTAATAAATATTGGGATATTTATTAAGCAAAAAAAAGGAGTTCAACATAAATTTCCCACAAACCCATCTAGGAGTGATTTAAAGAGCAATGATGTAAATGATTATGATTGTCTTGGATAATGCATGCAGAGCTCATGCAAAAACCACGGAGGTTAACTTTGAACTGATTTTTAAACATATGCTAGATGATCTTGAAAAGCAATAATCATGAAAACCAAAAAACTTGCTTATTTTTTTTTCTATGACAGAGTAAAAATGCCTAAGGGAAATTTAAACTTCCGCGCGATTCTTATGTTGCTGTTGTTGTGCCTACATGAAACGTTACTGACAGCATTAACTGCCTGCAGTAGTATTAGTAGAATGTTTTTTGCAGTAACCCTATAATTGACCTCGCTGCCACGCACTTCTATGTCTGCGTGTGCATTCCACCTGGGATGTCATGGTGCACACTGGAAAATAGGGCTCCCCAAAGCCACTGTGTAATTCAAACCCTGCTGACTAGCGATGTAAGAACTGCATATACATAACATGCAATGTTGGTATTAATATCACACATCGTCCAGCCTTATAAGATACTACAGTAATTTTTCAAATACAGTACAAAATACCCCGCCTCGCGTTCTGATGTCATTTGGCGCCAGTAGCAGTTTTTGTGCCATTGGAAAACCAACACCATGAAGTACCAAAAGTATGGTACTTGGTGCGGTGGAAAAGCACCTTAAAACCATATATTAAACCTTAAATATTACCAAAACACATCCCAGATTTATAAATTTGAATAAAAGACCATTTGTGGTTATCCCAGATTCAAAAACGGCAGCCATTTAAAAAAATAAAAATAAATGTGGTTTATGTATTCACATAGAACATCCATCCGTTTTGATTGTGGTGTGTTAGTGGTCTACTGGTTAGGACACTTGTGTTTGGACCAAGGGATCGCAGGTTTGATTCCCACCTCTGGTACTACCATCATTGGGTCCCTGAGCAATGCTGTAAATGATAATCCTTTTGATAAAGTTCTTTTTTCCCCTGTAACAGAGTAAAAATATTTCAGCGAACTTTAACCCCTGTGCTATAACGTCCATACAGAAATGAAAGTACGAAAATTATTAAATTATTTTAATATTTTAAGCTGACTAGCACTGTAAGAACTGCATGTGCATAGCGTGCAATGAGGGTATTAATATTGCACATCATCCACCCTTATAAGATACTTCAGCTGTTTTTCAAATCCCATGCAAAATACCTGCCTCGTGTTGTGTTGTCATTCAGCGGCGGTACCAGTTTTTACAACAGTGGAGAACCAACAACCTGAAGTACTGTACTTTTGGTACTTTCTTGAAGTACCAAAAGTATGGTATCTGGTGCAGTGGAACAGCATCCAAACATGGGGTGCTTCCTGGTGTGTTGTGGTAGGAACTGGTTTATTGCGATTCAAACATTGTCACAAAATTAAAAATATTGTTTTTACACACGTATCCCAAAAACAACAGGCACAAGGCACAGACACCATTCATGCATACACACTGGCAAATCCAGTTTACTGTAGAATGTTTTTGGACTTTGGGGAGAAACCAGAGATCCTGGAGGACAGGCGTTTTAGAAAATGAATGATTGTTAACACATAACCAAATTATATATTGCAGGAAAATGCATATTTTTAATGGCTCGCAAGCTATATTTAGATATTTTTAAGGGCAACGTTGAAGGATAAATTGCAAGAACTCATTTAGTATAGCTCTGTATGAGTTCTAACTGTAGAAATATATAAATTTATTAAAGAAATACGTATTTAAGAATTTCAGAAGAGAAATTGATCATTTCAAAGTAAGGCATTTTTTAATAGTTTTCCATTGTAGCACAGAGTTGCCATATGGTAACATCTTGCTGTATCATCTCTTAAAACTATTGTTTCTTTTGAAATTACTGAAGTTATTTAATGTAATTAAATGTAGTGGAAATGATTCCATGGTTAGAACATGATGCGTACCATAAAAGGTTAAACAATAATAATAATTCACTTCCTCTGGTTGTGGTGCATATTCGGCAAGTTTTGGTGAAAGTTAGCTTCTGACTGTAAGCAATTTCAATTGAAATATACTTAACTATGATTATTTATGATGTAATTTCCCAATTAGCTGATGCTGATCATGTGTTTAACCTGTCTTATTGTTCAATGATGGTAAAATATTTATATTTTTTGTGAATATTTGACTGAACATTTAACTATAAAATCGTGATATGATATCCCAGAAACACAGGCAATTGTTTTGAATGGTTTGTTTTAAAAAAATCTCTTTTATTTCAAGTTTATGAAGAAGATGCCTGCTGACATCATATGCAGTTCTCTGGAACAGCCAGAACCTGTTGGAGTCGAGTCTCCCGTCGACAACATCTCAGTGATGACACTCACCCGGAAGCCCAATGGAGAGAGGAAGTACAACAAAAAGCAGTACTGCTTGTTCTGTGATAAGCCATACTCAAAAATCGCACGGCATATAGAGCAAGTTCACAGAAATGAAGTAGAGGTTGCTCATGCCCTCCAGTTTCCCAGAAAATCCAAGGAGAGGCGGCAGAATTTAGACTATTTGCGTAACCGTGGGAATTTCATCCATAATCACCAAGTTCTGAAACAAAGGAGAGGAGTCCTCGTTCCGCGCAAGCAGTCGAGTAATACTGCTGAACTTCCGAAACATTATGTCCACTGTCTGAACTGCCATGGTTTGTTTCTAAAGAAGTATCTGTGGAAACATGCGAAGAACTGCAAGCATTCAGATAGCTACCTTCAAGACAGGGAGGAGACTCATGAGGCACATTCCCACCGCATGAACTTTTTTCAGGAACCAGAACCTTTTTCAGGAACCAGGCACTTTTGTAATGTTGCCACCACAGGAACTCGGCCTGATTGTAGTTCCTCTGAGGCAGTTCTGGAAACTTTTTTTAGTCCCTACTCCCGACTTGATACTTTTTGTTCAACCACAAACTACTGCCCTGGGGCTTACAGTGATAGCTTGCAGATTGGTTAATCACAACCACCAGCGCCAAGAGCAAGTTACACAGTAAAATGGGGACGATACTTTTTGATTTTCATTTTCTATCTACAAATGGAAATAGTGAAGCAGTAATTATTAGTATTATTATTAGCAGCATAGTAATTATTCATATGGGGATGGTCTATTATTTGTTCATTCTATAGAGCTTGACAATAGCTTTAAAACAATATGAGGACCATTTCTGTGCAGCTTATATTAAGGTAAATATAGCCGGTCAAAGTCATAGTCCCCCCCCAGAAAAGTTAAAACTTTGTTCGTTTAAATCTCCCTCAATACTGATCCAAGACATGCCCAATTTCAGTTTCATGAGTTACTCATGTGACCAAATCAGCATGCCAAGTTTTGTTAAAATCCGTGACGATGAGGTCCAAAAGTGTGATGATTTGACATGGAATGACCCAGCAACAAAATTATTACATTGCCATGTACTACAGTCAGTTTGTGATTATGTAGTGTTAGCTTAATGTTCTGTCATTTTTACGTTGATCATTTGTTTAAACATCTAATTTAGATTTGCATTTTTCCCTCCAAACCTTTACTTTTTATTAGTTACCTGTTAATTTTATCCAGACTAATGTACAGCCTGTTTATCTCTTTTTGCTTAGTCTGTTTGATTAATCTCTGTCATTGCAAAATCTTCCATCTTTGATCCCTTTATCCTGGATAGGGTCGTATGAGGGCCCGCCATTTTCAGAACGTCATGAGTTCTGGTTCTCAGAACGTTCATATACAGTTCTCGAAGTTCTATAAACGTTGTTGAGTAACATGTCTGCAATGATACTACAAAGTTTGTACAACTTTTCTACTACGTTGATACAATGTTCCTGCGATGTTTTTGATCTAAATTTGGAATTTTATTTGTAGATTCTTAGAACGTTCCTTTTTTCAGAATGTCACATTGTTTCATTGTCCTGAGAACGTTTTAGTGTACATTTTTAATGCGCTACACAAATTACGTTACTTGTAGGTCCTACTATATATATTCAGTATTGATAACCTTTCTTGGACCTTTCTTAGTGCAGCTTGTAGATATTTTCTAAATGTACATTTGTTCTTAAAGCATGAAAACCATCAAGTAATACTTACATGTAGTCATTTAGCAAACACCTTTATCCAAAGTGACTTGTATGTTGGAATATGTAAGTATAATATGTAAATGGCTGGAAAATAAAGGAATGAGTAATATGGCTGATCCAAAGGTATTTGTATATTTTAATGAAATACTTTCAACATCCAATCAAAATGTTTAATAAAAAGGAAAAGAAAAAATAGGCTGAAATACAGATTTGGAGAAAATTAAGAGACCACAGCAAAATTTTTAGTTTCACTAATTTCTTGATTTATGGGTATGCCTCTGTGTAAATTATACATTTTTTTGTAAACTCTAGCCTGGCTCTTCCCTATTTCTTATTGATGAAGGGCTACTTCCCTGCTTTATGAGTCTTCAGTCTTGTTTCTATACTTGCCTGTTGTGAATTGTCCTAGCAGTGCACTTCACACCACTTAATGTTTCCTGTCGTCTTCGAAGGTCACTTGATGTCATCCCTTGATTTATGAGGCACTGCCCGATAAGATGACGGTCATCTCTGGCATTACAAATTTGCTTCTGCCCTCTCCCTGGCTGGTTTTTGGTTAATGCCCATGTCTCCTGCATCATCATGTTCTTGTGAACTGCTGTCTTAGAAACTTTGAGCCTGGAAGCAGCCTACCGCTCAGGGTAGCCTTCTGCCAGGCAAACCAGGATTTAAAAATGCAGATTCTTAAAAAATATCGAGTGGTCTCTTGATTTTTTTCCAGAGCTGTATATAAACAAAAATACAAGTTAAACTATGTATAATAAAATAAAACTGCAAACTAAAAAACACCATTGTTTTCCAAGCCAGTCTTTTCAGGTGCACATCTCACCTAAAATCAAAATAAAGGTCACTAAAAGTATCATTGTCTGGTAATGCACAGTATGCTACAAATGCAAAAGATTGGGTTAAAAAAAGAAACATTATTCCATTTTCCCCGCCCCTCTGTGTGGAGTTTACTTCAGTACATCACCTATTGTGTTCTCCATATCCTTCTGGAACACAGAGGGGTGGTGCTAAATATGAAGTTATAAATATAAATCTGGAAGAATATTTCAAAACTTCATGCTTAAGTGCTCCCAAAGTTAGACCTAACTGATGAACTGGTATGCACTTCATAAATATATACTAGCTACTTTAAGCAGTGTTGTCAATGTCAAGTAGCTAAATCATCTGGCTCCAGGGGGCCTGAGAGCACATGTTCCACTCCCAGGCCCCAATACATCATTCCTGAAGACGTAGCTCTGTTACGACAGGTTCTGTTCTTTACCTTTCGCTACTGTGCCAGTCATTCTTTAAACGTGTGTGAGGTCTGGCTTAATAATTCATAAATTAACAATTACCTTATAATGTACATGTTAAACAGCTCTCCTAACTACAGACAACATGTCTTTGCCTTAAAATATGTGTGTGAGTAGTTGTAGGTCACATACAAAGATCTCATATTAAACAAATCTGTCCATCTTCAGAATGCTCCTTTTATTTATTATTCCACAGAGTCGATATGACCACACTTTTCTAAATTGACCAACTAAAGTCAAAACAGACTAGTAAATAAGTGTCAACGGGGTCTGGCGCAGCCTCCGGGAAGTCCAGTATCTCTTTTGTATGGTACTTAACAAGCTGAAAACTGACATGTTGACTTGCACTTTTTGTACGTGTGAATAATTTTCAGCTTGTTAACGCGAAAAGCAATACATATTGACCCTTTCGGCATTCTGTAAAATCACGTTTTATGGAATGACGTTTTGCGACTCGAGAGTGGTCTGGGTGCTGACTGAGGACACGCGGTGTGAGGTCCCCCCTGCAGCCTGGTACTCATGCAAAAATCGCTAAATGTCACTAGATGGCGCCATGTGCTAATTAGCATATTGGTGATGTCATTGCATTGTTTTTGCATTCTGATAGATCGTGACAGCACTACACATATGTTTGCTTCTATCTTACTCTCTGTGCTCTTGTATACTGTATTTTAATATAACCAAATTCCCAATTAAGCTATTCTCATGTACATTTTTTTTCTGTTTCTATCAGCTAAGGATTTTCCAAAAAGCCGCAAGATTTGTGGGTTGTTGATTTTCTGATGAAAGAAAAACAATGTTGCTAAAGGGTTCTTTAAAGTCACTAAATTTAGCAACAAAGTTGCTAGTTGGCAACACTGCCATTAAGGTCCATTTATTTTCCATACAGGCGATTCTTGCACGTGCTAGCCCATGTATCCAATGTTCATTTGACATGTGACACATGCGGGTTCCCGCTCCAAATAAATGCAATAGATATGCAATATCAGCAAAAACTGTGGGAGCAGTGTAAGACCTCAATGTGGCATGCCATTGATTCAAGTGTTTTGCTGTGACTAATCAGTTGGGCTGTTGCTTGTCCCTGTGCAATTACTCTGATGTCAGAGTTATCACTACAAATCGCATAATCCAATAGAGAATGAATGGCCACGGCTGGTTGCTTATTGTAGAGTAATTGTTTCTTAATTCCTTGCATTCATCACTGATTATTCATTAGAGTTTTCTGTAGCTTTCTGACAACTGTATTACACAATACTGAATATAAACATTGCCCAGCACTGCAGAAAGTAAAACCTGGGTACCATTATTAAATGTTATGAAATGGATGATTTCTTTTTTGTTGGCGTTGTTTTTCTGTTCCTTTGATGTGCTGATGATAACGTTTAACGGCACTGATGATAAATGCTTGTGCAAAGTTAAAAAGTCAACTTAAGAATATGAATCAAGTTTGGTCTTATGAACGTGGCAATTTTGTGTTCAGAAAGTTTGGTTCAGTAATGATTTTATGTTCTAGGAACATTTTTTTTAGGTTTGGTTTTAAATATGCTATTTTAATATGCTGTCTGATGTTCCTGTGACTTTCATTTCCGGTCTCTATTTTGTACACCAGCATTTTAAGAATGCCAAAGGAACATTAGTTATATGACATTACCGCAGATTTTTAAGAACATAATGGAAACGTTCCCTGTTAGCTTGGTGGAGCCTGTCCCAGGCAACACAGGCAGTGTATATACCCTGGAAAAGGATTCCAGTCTATTCTGGGGCACATACAGACAAACAAGACACACCACAAAGACTTCAGACTGTGGGAGGAAACTCACAGAGCCCTGGGAGAGCAGGCACACACTCCACACACATAGCAGGGTTTGAAATCCCACACCCTGGAGGTCTGAGGTAACAGAACTTCCCACTGAGCCTCAGTGTCACTCTGGGCAGCTTTGCCATTTACCAGAAGAGGTTTGACAGAATATGTTTGCACCTTGAAACTCATTACTTCATAAATGAAACCAGAGTAAATGACGTGTCGTTACCAAAAGTATGTGGCTTCATTTTTCTCACATTCCCTTTTCCCTAAATTAAAAAAGATATAATAAATCTTTATTGCAAATAAATAAATTTAAGATATAATAAATCTTTATTTATCGTGAGCCATATTGTTGTGCCAAGGCATTGCTCTCACCGTGCTTAAATATACCAAAAATGGTAAAATACAAAAAAAGTCAAATGCAAGTTTATAGAAAAAAAGGATAAAAAGATGAGAAAGGGTGTTAAAATGGTACTGTAATGTGCAAAAGTGAATCAGACAAGTAGTATCAACCGACATGTGTCTCCTCTGGACCAGTGTGAGAGGAGCTGGACAGTCTAACGACCGCAAGGAGTAGGGATCTCCTGTGACGCTCGGTGGTGATATTAGTCTCTTGCTGAAGGAGCTCTGCTAGCTGTTGGGGGGTCGGCACAGGGGGTGAGATAAGCCTCGATAAGCCTGTCGGCCTCTGCTGCCTTCAATCTGCTGCCCCAACACACTGCGGCGTAAACGGTGACACTGACCACTGCTGAGAGGTAGAACATCTGACCAAAGCCTCGGCTCTGGCTTTTCTGCGCACTGCCCTGGTGATTCTATCCAGTCCAGCTCGCTGTCCAGCTTCACTCCCAGGTATCTGTAGCCCTGTACTGTCCCCACTTATATCTCCTTAATGCAGATGGGGGGACTTCCGTGTCCTGAAATGGAATGTTATTTCATGTCACTGTATGCTGTGCATTATATATAGATGAAGAGGTGGGTGATGGTGAATACAGTCTGGAGGTGTTTATATGACTTAAAATAAAATTAAACGTTTGTAGGCCTTTATCTTAAAAATACGTTTTTACGTAAAGGAAAAAAAACGCCTTTGAACTGTATTATAGATCCTTCCTCATAAACATAAGAACAAGTTGGTGATTCTTCTCTCTTCACAGCCACAAAACAGTTTGCTTCTACGTGCAACAGTTTACAATAGTCACAAATTAAAGTTTTTCAGTGTACATAAAACAACAAAATTATAACAAATAATATGTATCCAATTGGATGACCCAGGAGTCATATCTTCCAAATCATTATACCACAAACACAGAAAAAAAAGAAAGCTTCCATTTGTGCACAACAGCTTGCAAACACAAGCAGATATGCAATAAAAGATTTGTCCTCCTATGCTCTGGAAGCTTAATGATCCCTGAAAACATTAATAAGGCCAGTTGCTCCCTAAATAAATAATACAAAATCAATAGATTAAAATGATTTAACTCGCTATTCTACATTAATAGATCAGATTTTGCCGATGCAAAGATGTTAGAAATGATGCAGCCCAAGCAATGACTTCATGCAAGCCAAAATTCTGGCAGGGCGCTGACTGTGATGCAGCACAGGACTGACGCGGTCGTTTGTTTATACTGAAATTTTCCTCTGCATCTCAACCTGGAGAAAACAAATGGAATTCAGTGGTTTGCTACTTATAACCTGTGACAGTTATAACACACACAATTAACTGCCATTTAATTTTAAACACTACATTAAATCACTTCAATAAACATTACTGATGTCTTGAAATATTTGCAGGTCGTACATTTCAGGCCTTAAGGAGTAAAGGACCCTCCTTTTCTTGGAGGTGTTTAACCAGTCTTTAAAAGCCATGTACTGGTTTTATAGTGAGATTAGATTCATTGTGTTCCGACAAAGCCTGGGACATTGAAAGTCACAAAAATATTAAATAGTTACCAATCACAGATAACATGAAAACGGGAATGGAAATGAAAAAACAGGACTGGTTTTATGCCTAAGAAGCCTACCATTGACCGCATCCTGGCACTGAGGGTTCTCATCGAGCACAAACAGGAATATCAGCAGAGTTTCTTTGCAGCCTTTCTCGATCTTCCTTGTCGCATGCACACACAATCCTTCACACACGCCGATGTACCCTTAAAGCTATAGAAGCCCTTCTTACAGTAATAGCTTTATTTCGTCAAACACATAGCATCTTTGTTTAATATCATCATTAAATAATCATGGTGACTTGGTGTAAATGTAAATATTGCATGTTAACATTTTCTTTTCTTTTTTTCTTTAGTGTCTGTTATCTGGGAAATATGTCCTCAAAAATGGTGAGTATCGTTATGGAAAAACTGACTTACATGTAAGCATGTGCAGTAGAATATTATAGATGTATTAAATACCCACACATTCACTCACAAGCATTTATGTCAGTTCTGAATTCAATATTTTCAATTTAATGATCTCACTTAACCACAAACAAATGGTACATAGCAGTTTTTGTTTTTGGAGGAGGATTGGCACCGGGGCTATAATACTCGGGGCTATAGACCTGAGTGATCGGACTTATCGAAACTCATGGTACATAGTAAAATAAATTTTGTAGTCTTCCTCAGATCTGTCTTGAGACACAATCTTATATCTAAATTCTGCAGGCCATTGCTTCGACTCCATGGCTTGGTTTTTGCTATGATGTACATTTTCAACTGTGGGACCATTATATAGACAGTTGTGTGCTTTTCTAAATCATATCCAATCACTTAAATTAACCATAGGTTGAATGCAAAAAAATATGTAGAAACATTTTAGAAATGATCGATTGAAATAGGATCTATCTGGGCTATTTCAATTGTCATAGGAAAGGGTCTGAATACTTATTCCAATGTTCCAATTCCAATGTTTCAATTTTTTATAAATTTGCATAACTTTCTAAAATTCTGTTTTTGGTTTGTCATTATGTCATATTCAGTTAAGATTGATGAGGGGAAAAAATTTATTTAAATGATTTTAGCATAAGGCTGCAACATATCAGAAAGAAAAAATTAGTAATACTTTCTGAATCCACTGTATATTCTCTCTCTTTATATTTTTTTATATAAAAACTTTGTCTCTGTTTGCTCAGTTAACCCAGCAAGGTTAATTTCAATGGTGTGCCACCAATTATCAAATTGCCTCACCAAGAAAGTTGGTACTCAGAATAAATCAGTACCTGTTTGCGCTGTTAACTAAACAATGAGATGGAGAGGGATGATAAGGGTCTGTTGGCGATATGCACTCCAGAACTTAGAATTTGAGACCACATCACCTCTTTCCACCTCATCTCCATTTATATCACGAATTATCTGCTCTGTCCCACAATTTCCTTTGTCACAATGGTAGGTGTGTCAACTTTTGGCAGAGACCGATACAGTACTTTGATGACAAGAAGGGACTGGAGAAGGAGGTACAAAAAAATCTGGACTACAATGTCAAGGGCCCAAAAAGCAGCAGCCAGCAACGATGGTTTCAGCCTCCTAATTCAGAGACAACCAATGATGCTATTTCAAGCTTAGAGATGGCAAGTGTTGCGGAATGTTAAGGCATTTGTCATGGGGGTAACTCCTTTGAGGAGGGGAGCATTGATATGTTTACTGATACTTCAAACTATAAAGAAGTTTACCCCCATGTTCAAAGAAAAGTGTCAGAATGGGCCAGTATGTTTCAAGTGAAGCATACTGCTGCGGGTGCTCTCCTGAAAATTCTTAAACAACATGGACATCCAGACCTCTCCTTAAGAGCGAGAACCCTCTTTGAAGGATGTAAGAAGGATGAAATTGACATCAGGTGTGGCATTGAACAAATAAAATTTAATGCGGGAGGTTAACTATCAAAACACTTGAACAAATATCCCGCAGCTGTGACGAAATATCTGCAGTGGCTTGACATTTTTAAACATTGATGGGCTGCCACTATTCAAAAGTTCCAACATGTCCCTCTAGTCCTTTCTCTGTTCTATACATTTGTCACCAAAATGCATTGTCCCCCCCCTTCAAAACCGCTGCTGCATCCAAACCAAAAAATGTTCATTTTGTCAATGATGCCATGCAAGAATTGGCAGAAGTACTGTGAGGTTAAACATCAACCTGAGCTGTACCACTTGTGATGTTCCAGTCATGGCAATGGTCACGTGGTTTGAGTGGTGAAGCAGTTCTCTGGGTTCTACGGACGTGATAGATGCACTGAGAAGTGATTCTGGGACATTCGGATGATCTATCCTGATCTGGACAACCTTGATCTAAGAATAGATGATTTATTCAGGCAGTGTTGGCAGCCAGAACACCTTCAGGAAGAGCAGATCTCACCTTCATCTTTGGTAAGGTCTCTATGATATGGTAATGTAGTGAACGGCTGGAGAGACTAAAGCCACACTTTCCTGATAGCTTTGCCAGAAAGCCAAGGGGCTTTTAAAACAGTGATCATTGGACATCAACTGAATTCAGGCGATTTGTTCTTTACACTGGCAAAATTGTCTTGAAAAGAGCACTGCAAGATCATCTGTTACAACACTTTATGGTATTCAGCACTGTTCTGTGCATTTTAGTGAGCCCAGAACAGAAGTGCAAGGTTGTTATGTGAGCCAACTCCTGCAATATTTTGTGGAAAACGGACAGGAGCAGTCATTCTGTTACAGCGGGGCATGGTGAACAAACGGACAATCCACATTTTTTAGGCTTTTATTAAACCTTTATTAAACACCAGCTAGGAAAAAATACCCAGCACCACCACTTCCACAGACTGACACCTCTTGCACACAACAAAATCAAAAAACACACAACAGTCAACATCGCATACAATGATTTAGGCAGTGACCCACAATGCCTGAGGGGAATATTGTACATAGCCAACTGATAAAGGCGTAATCCGTTTTGACCAGCTTCTTAGAGTTAACTGAGAATTCTCTCGGTACAATTATGATTTTCTTAAGTCTGCAAAATATGCTTTAGATTTTGTGCAGTTTTCTTAAGTTATTCATGAAACATGCATTCACCTTTATATGCAAGATTGTCCACCCCTGCTTTACATCAGTATAAATAACACATTCATTTAACACATAAAAAGAACCTAGACAGATTTCTTGTGATATACTATTTCATAGGGTTACCATTGTCATAATCTATTTCTTTCTTTCGACATTTTCCCTGGATAAGATGAAGAGCCTGAAAGAAAGAAAAGAAGAACATTGTCTTTGAGGAGGCTAACATTGCCTAACCCACCTGACTGTGAGTAGAAGTACTAATTTCATTATAGTTACAAGACAAAGAAAGCAATGAGCCAACTTTAGCAGGTTACAGGTTATCTGGGTCCATAACTAATATATCCGCAGTTGCCACCATCTCACCTGAAATATCTTCATGGCCCCATCCATCCGCTTCCTCAGACTCAACCAACCAGTGGGTTCAAGGTACCAAGAAATTGGAAAAAAAAAACATAATTAATACTGCCTTTGGTTGTAAAAAACAATAATATTCACAAACGTGTTCTTCTTTTTTAATGGCACAGAAATTCCAAAACTGTTTGAAAATTTGGAAAGAAGAGTCCTCCTCAAGTTGGACCAGATGGAAGCCGACATGAAAAATGCAATCGAGTTCATGTTACAAGCCACAGCCCATCCAACCACATCCACCAGATCAGACATCACTGAACTGCTGGAAGGACCTTGTAGGACTGTGGAAGAATTGGAGCACCTGTGTAGCCAGCTGAAGGACGCGGAGTTTCATAAGAAGGTGGTAAACACTGACAAATGAGCATCACAGTCAAGACTATGGTTTAATGTACATTAACTGGGCCTGTGTGTTTTAGTAACTGTTGATTAATTTCCCCGCAGCTGATCAATAACAATGGGCACACCCGTTACAGGAACTCACACACAGCAATGCATGCAAACCTATGGTACCACCCCCATTTAGCACCCACTTTAGAATTGCCATTTGTTGTTTTGTTTACAACCTCACCCAGCATCATACTTACTCGGCGCAGTCACTCCATATATGCAATTTTCTAAAAGCACTGCTACACACACACAGACACATACACAGGTTTGTAATTATATCTTTGTCAGGACTGTCCCTTCATTTGTATGGGCAAAACTCCCACCCAGCCTTAACTGTAACCACAAGTAACCAAACAAGATCCTAGTTTTTTGGCATTTTTAGTTTTTTGATTGCAGTCAGAGATTTTTATAAAATTTGATTTCCCCTTGTGGGGACCAAAAATGGTGATGTGATTGGCTAATGAATGAGTATAACTCAGACCCCGTTTGTCATGCTGCTAAAGTAAGTGCATGCTAAAATAAGTCTCGATTTTCATTTTTGCACATCATTCTAAAGCAAAAATTCCAATTAATGGATAAAGTTGATTTGTCTCTCAGCTCAGTGTGTGCACTTAAATAAATGATTAATGCAAGTAACACCACGAACTTCATGTTAAAAAGTTAATGTCACTGTATAACAACCCAAAGTAGGAAAGCAATAAAAAGGCCGACTTCTGAAAATATAAAGCATGGTGGAAAACTATATATATATATATACACACACACACACACACACACATTTTAAACAAATACAGTTATTATAATTAATGAATTATGGCTATGGTCCAGTCAAAATTGTTGAATGAGCAGCTTCCGCCAGCTTCAAGATATCCTAACAAGGTTATAATACTAATATTTTTAAAATAGCACAAATTTTATTTTTTCGGTAGAAGTAGTGTCCTAAAATAAAGCCTCAAAGGTTAGTTTACTTAGGTGTGTATTTTTACAGTATATTATTTAAGTACTGCCTACTGGATAGTTGACTACTTGTATAAACCAAGAATCTATAGTAAATAGGCTATGCTTTTTATGTGAATTACTTTGTTTTGCTTACTCCATGCCCCCCTGTAGGCACAGATCGTAGGCAATACGTCGCATAAACGGCGGATGGTTGCAATCACATCACGTTCCATTACGGAACATATAGCGTTTTATTTGCGAAAACGTCGGACCGTCGCGGTGTTAAAAAGCGTTGCTCGTCAAAACGTCGGAGCATCGCATTTAAGTCAAAGATCGCTCGTTGACAGGGAAACTACGCATCACATCGGATCTTGTTTTAAAAACGGTTTGTGTGCCTCTGGAAGTATAATATTACTATAATAATATAGTAAATATTTTTTACTAAATAATAATTATGATTATTATTATAATATAATAATAATATGTTTATAATATATATACATATTTATTATATTTATATATGCTATAATAATAAATAATAATATTATAATATAATACCTGAGAATTTTCGTAGGCTTCAGGAATTACAATGTTAAAAGACAAGAAAAAAAAGAAAAGTCTATTCCGTCGCGTACTCTTGGTTAGAAAGGTAGGTTGAAAATCATTTCTTTCGTAAATAGTTTCAGAATTATCTAAATGATTTTGGTTTTGATGATACGAATTAATATAAGTTAACAATCGTGTTTTGATTAATTATTTATTGTTACAAACTTTTTATCGCACTTGAACCATTTTAACATCTGTGGCTATGTTAACGTATGTTACCATGCTCAAGCTTTTGTTTGATGCGTTTGTATGTTACTATTAATTTGAGTTGTATTACTATGGCGTAAGATCACTCTCAAAATACATGTGCATAATGAAAATTATCACAATTGTGCTTTTTAATTTAGCAGTGTGTTTAAATCTTTTTCTTTTATTAAAAATTCTCTCGTTCATTCGAATTGGCTGTGTGCATATAATATATAGCTGCTGTCGTATAGTTACTATGCGAATGTGAGCGTTTATATTTGATAAACGAGTGGGTTTTAGGTTAAAAATGGTGTTTAGAGTATCAGAATCAAGCTAAGTTTTTACGTTGTTTTGTACCTCAATGTGCTTGTTCCGGAAAAGGAATGTTTGAGTTTTACCTTGAACGAGCACCTCAAGGTACACAACCACGTAAAAACGTATTCTTTCTTTGACTCTTTACTTTACTTGGCAGACGCTTTTATCCAAAGCGACTTACAGGATAAGACACAAGCAATTACCATTTGGGTTCTGTAAATTATGAATTACTACAAACTAAGAGCCCTGATAAGACCCAGTTAAACTTATCAAGAAGAAGAACACGCGAGGAATTAAGTGCTAGACCTTTTTGTGTGTGTTCTGATACTTTAAATGCCTTCTAATGCAAAAGTAATAACTGTGGTACTATACAGTAGTTCCTATGAGAATCTGAGAGAGTATATTTGATGAGTGGTTTTAGGTACAAAAGAGGTATTTTAAATATGTAGTATGCATAGTTATTTCCAGTTGAGTTTCTGAGAGTTTACATATAATACAATAGGTGTTTAAGGTGAATAGAGTACTTAAAATTGCAAAAGTAACTCAAAAAAATACCAGACAGAGACTGTTACCCAAAGACCTCCCTTTGTGGGTAATAGTGTGTCTGCCCTGCAGAGACACTATTAACAATGGTAAATGCACTGTACATAATTGCTTTATGATCTATTTTAATTAAATTATTTTAGATTGATTTTAGAAATGTTTATTTTTTTCCTAGTCTAAATAATAAAGTTTCAAGGTGTATTTAAGTTTATATTTCATACCAATTATATTTCTAAGTGAATTACTATTGACTCAATTAGAGAGTATTAAAATACTTTGAATTTAAATAATTTAATTTTTTGTTTCAGATGTAGCTTAATAGATTTACTGATCTTTGTGCACACTGTTACCGAGGTCTTTCTTTAAGAATCCATTATTTTTTCAGTGTGCAGAGGATGGTGGACTTCCACTGCAAGACATTGAGGAGCTGAAGAACATTGAAATGCAGTTGGGAAATGTTGAGTTTAAGAACAAACTGGTATGATTATGGTTTTAGAAAACTACCTTATACATAGAAAATACATGGATACTAAGAAAAATAATATATACTTATATCATATTACATATATATATAGATACACACACTACCCAAAAGTATGCAATAAATTTTGTATGACCAAACATCTTTTGTCACCTCCAGGTTTCCAAACTGTCACTGGCTGGGGGGCAAACACTAAAGAAAACAGTCTGGAGGATCTGTGGAAAGGTGTTTGCTCCCCAGTTGGCAGTTCATTTAAACTGGTGTGGCAGAGGGGACAAAACAGCGATGAGGAACACAAACATCATAGGTGTTATTATCCGTAAGTAAAACCAATGTTTAAGCAAAATTAAAATTTGACCATTCAGGATAAAGTTTTTATCCTAAAGGTTTAAACACAATATGGATTTAACCTCCCCATGCACGTTACATAATTTTTTCCCATAGTTTTCATTGGTTTTAATTCCCAAGTTGCTTTTTTCAGACTACAGATAAGTGAACAATCATGACGGAATAACAATAAACTCACCTGTATATGATTGACATTTACCAGTTAATAAGGTCTAATGTATGTGAATTGTGTCTGTTCTGTTTTTTAGAGTCTGCATTACGAAACCCACTGGTGTCCACTCCAAATGAGGCTGAGGCAGAAAAAACCATAAAAGAGTGGCTCAGACTGTCTCGTGACAGGCTGACCAGGCGTGTCCGATAGTTCTTTCCTTTCAGTATTTTTATTTTTCTGTATTTTTTTTATTTTTCTAACATATGCATTTATATTTATTTATATTTTGCGTGTGCATTTTATATTTTGTTTATTTTTTTAATAAAAGCTCTTTTAACTCTTAACGCGAACACCTTTGTATTTTCTTCATTATTATATATTATAGATAAAATATATTAGTATCAATACATGTTCAACACTAAACAAACATATAGAAATAATTATTGGCAATCGTAGGATAATCGTCGGGAAAGATCATGTAGGATAATAAGAGGGTCAGGGAATCATCGCGGAGTTTTGCTTATACATAGCGTTTTCATCGCTGTTGAGACGGAAAACGTCGCGATTACATTGCCTGGACGGAGCTGTTTCAACGCCACTACATAGGGCCAATGTGCAACACCTGAAATGCTACTAGATGCCGACCTTTCAAAAAACAGATCAACGACATAGCGCCGACGTACTTGTGCTGACTAAAAGTCCCTGAACATTCACTGGATCTCTCATGAAAGTCCCATTAGAAGTAGGGGTGGGTATTGGCAAGGACCTCACGATACGATACGTATCACAATACATGGGTCACGATACGATTAAATCACGATATATTACGATATATAGCGGTATTCTACAATTCACTGAAAATGTAAAAATGGAGCTGAAATGCAAGTTGCTGTGTATGATCTGGGTGGTCTTATTGAATCACGTCACATTAATAATTCAGCCAAAACAACATAACTCAATTGAATTTTAACTTCATTCTCCTTGCATTTTAACACACTGAACTAGTGGACATCAAAAACTTTAAGATAAGTGCATAAGATTGAAAATAAGAAATTAAAGTGCCCAGTCAGTTATCTAAGGCTGGTGTGGTGCTTGTAGAGGACTGAGCATATTAACTCTTCTTGTAAAGAAAATAAAACAGACAGTATGATTAGAACTATGACCAAAAATTTATATCACAAGTTATATCGGTTTCACGGTATATGACTGTATTTTTATAAAAAGTATGATTGGGTATTTACCACATTTTACAGGACACATTTTTGTTTTATGTTTTTGCATTGTTCCCACATTAACTATTATTTTATTATTAGCCATTGGCCTATCCGCTACCTTAATGATAACATGCGCCATCCAAGTTAACATTTTTTATAAGCAGGGCTGCATATAACTGGTATGCAAGTATGCATTCACCTTTAAAAGCGATACGTGCGGCAATCGATTGCTGTGACACTGCAAATGGCGTACGTATTTTATGTGCTCTAGCGCTGATATGGCAAGAAATTATCGTGCATTTTAACCTGTATATGGTAATTCGTACTTCATTTGCGGTATATAGGTTAAAATGCACGATAATTTCTTGCCATATCAGCGCTAAAGCACATAAAATACAACTTTGTAGCACTGTTTGCATAGACTTATTGGCATCCTTAGTCTTTCCATGCTCGTCTGCAAAATACTTGCAAACGGCACTTTTGCGCTTTTTTTTTTTTTTGCTTTTTTACAAAAGCAGCTTGCAAAGTGCCTTCAACTGCAGCATATGCCATGTTTGGCAAACTCGGTATGTGTGTGTTAATTAATCAGCGCGAGTGCGTTCAGCGGCTATTGAGAGGAGGGGAGGGGCTGCGCGAGTGTGTGCGTGTGCGTGCGTGCACGCCTGCGCCGTAGTGGTGCTGTGTGAAGTGTGGCGAATGAGACGACACTGTTGGTATCAATAATGGTGAAAATGAGTATCTAATCAGATACTTATTTTTAATATCTATTAGTATCTGAGAATCGATTTTTTTGACAGCCCCAGTATCTCATCATTTTCAACTCCAGCTGTATCTTCCGTTTCTGATCTTTCGCGGTATATTTTTAGCGGTGCAGTAGTGAAAAAGGTCCCCCCTTCTGTAAGACCTGGGAAATCAGTTGCCAATCCTCATTAATGTGGTGCGACGTGACGCAAGATTCAGTGGCTCGCTAAGTCCAGCAATCGCACGTAAGTGCCACTCTCCTCCGTAATGTGTTTGCAGTTTGGGATCACATAGCGTGGCTCCAGGCTGTTCCCAAAACGTCTGGTTGTATTTTGCATGATTCTCCCCCTCGGAAATATCGATTTTTGCAGTTAGAA
>JAODLD010000136.1:8707800-8731322 GCA_026781065.1 Mormyrops boulengeri | reverse complement strand
AGAACATCCACTGTCTCATTCAGAATTAAATGATAGACTCTCGGTCATTCACACTGCACTTGTATACATCAATTCCAAAGTTTAGTTTCCAGCCAATTATATGCTCCCTTACAGCATGCTCTTACATGCCTCACTGGCCATAGTGGAAGAAAGAAGCAGCATTCACATCATATTTCAGAAGACAAGCGGAAGAATGAAAAGAATGCATATTTGCAGGGAAGTGAACCTCAGTGTATAGTTCCTGTCAGGGATTCCTTTCCCACAAACGAATCACTTGTTAACGTGACATTAGCATGACAGTGGGAATCTGATGGAGGGGAAAGGCAATGACTCATTGTTACTTGGTTCATTGTGTTTTAAGTTGTTGCCAAATGGCTTGCATGAACAGAAAAAACTCAGATTACGTTATGAAAGCAGCATCGTAAACTAAGGGGAAAAAAATTAGCTGTGGCCCTTATATTGTTCACTGGGAAGAGACCATATTAACAATTTGCCAAAATCAACAGATAGACAAATGTTGGGCTTTATTACAAATACACAGTAATACTCATACCATGAATTGTGTTTTTAGAGGCTTATTTCATTATTCACTGGCTGTAAAGTATTTTTTTTTAGTTCCAACTGGATTGCAGTTACATCAAATATATTGCTATATATAAACAGCACAATGTTCAAAGAGTGAACTATTCATGAAAAATATCCCATTCCTTATATTAGACATTGTATTTGATCATATTGGTCTGATGAATTTTATATAAAATTCGAGTAATCTACTTACACATCAACTAGTTGTGTATCTTTTGCTGCAGTGTTAGTTTCCATGTTGAATCCTTGATTTCTCCCTGCAATTTTTTTTTATTGTCGATATTGGCGATGCCAACCTAGGCTTTTAAACTCAACCATAAAATTTAATATTGAAACCACAAATTTTAGTTTATGTTGCGATTGCTGGGATCATGGCGAGAAGGCCAACATGGGACTCCTGAGATCGAGCGAATGCGGGGTTTATTCTATAGAAGACTCACAGACAGACAACGAACATTACAACGTCTATGCCCAGACTGGGGAAACAGACTTGAACGCGGACTGAAATACACAAGACTGAAGGCAGGAAACGTGTAACAGCCGGTAAACGAAGGGATTCCACACGAGGTTAACGAGGTAGGCATGGCACACGAAGGGGTTGGACGATCGGGCATGACAGTTTCTGCCCATTTTTATTTTATTTTAGTTAGTGTTGGAGTTTAAATTTCAGTTTAGTGCTTGTGTCTCATGCTTTTAGTTTCATTCGTTAATGATAATAACCTTCCCGTGAACCGGACAGAGGCGTTGGACCATCAGACTGTTTTTTTTTTTCAACAAACCAGTTGAGTACTCTGCTACTGTGATTCTTTATACAGGTTGGTTGAAACAAAACCTTGGTCTGGATTTGTACTTTCTGGACCTGAACTTTCCACCTCTGTAATGGATTACTTCTGGGAGTAATGTCCCCAACACTGCTAACCAGGACCCTGTCTGTTTGGGGGGGGGCTCCTAAAGTCTCAGAAATATCTAGATTTTGGTTTCTAATTTTGATACTTTCCATTATTATAGAAATAAATAATAACTTCTGCTTTTCTAGCTGCTTCCTGCCCCCAAGCCAACCTCCCCCTTCCTTTCTCCCCTCCCCCACCTCAAAAGGAAAAGTGGTTTCTATTGGTGCATTTGAAGACCGAATGCGTCACAGCTTTGTGTCATGGCTGTCGCATTTCATAGGGTCCTTCAAATGCAGTCTAGAAATGCATTTTTATTTTTCCGAGTCGTGAAAGATTCCCCCAAAGGATCCTTCCCATCCCCAAAATGGCACTTTGTGACTCAAGGGTAAGGGTGGGAACAGCTAGTGACACAATATAGGAAATTATTCATAGGCCGGACCGTCCCATTTCACAATACTTTCTGTTAGACCTTGAAGAATGCAGTCTGCAAAGGCTTCGTAGGCTGTGTCCTTCAAAGGATGCAGCCCCTGAATTTGGACACAGGCATAGTACGCAGTCAGTGCCTTTTGCCTTGATCTTGAATACAAAATGAAACTGAAACTAAAACTGGGATTTTAGCAACCTGCAGAGAGCTAGAGAGATAAAGTTAAAAGACGGCAGGAAACTGCTGAGTTTCTTTCAGGAAACAGGTGAGCCTTAAGTGCCAAACTGTAAATATGTTGCAGTAACATAAGTTAGTTTGCTGGGGAACGGGGGGGCGAGTCACACACCTGTGCAGGGGGCCCAAAATTTGTTGCTACAACCCTGGTACTAGAGGTAATTCTCTCCCTTCCTGCTACTTATCTTGAAGGTGATTTTTACTCCAGGCGCCTGTTGTGTGAATAGCTGGCGTTGTAGTGGGTAAATCCAGCTTTCCTCATGGATTCTTCCATGTACCATTAGGGAGTTTCTGACTGCCTCTAGATCTCCGACTGCTGTCGGGTACCTTCCCCAGCATCGCTAAGCTTCTGTGACTTATGCTGGGATCTTGTATGGCCCAAGGCTACATTCTGTTTGTTGTTTTTAAAAATACCATAGGAAAGTGTCTTCTAGATAAATAAATGTAAGCATTCTCACGCTTCAATAGCAGCATCAAAAAGTCTGGGACAAACTAGATGTGGAATGGCCTTGTGCTAATGGTCATGACAGTCCTGACCCTGTGAGTGAAGGAAGAGGAGAGAGAGAAATCCATGGCCTGCCCTACTTTGCTGTACTGGGGTCAATGAACATGGGAGACTTTGTTTCCCCACTCAAAAAGTCTCTTTGCCCCCTCCACCATCTGTGTTTGTAAAGTTTGCTGGATCAGATGTTTCTTTGGTTGTGGTGAAGTAACTGGTCAGCTTAGGCACTAATTCTGTTACAGACTTCCTATTTTTCTTTCTTTTCGTAGTGCCACTAGGATCGCATCGTTTCATGGCTATGTTTAACGTTGGTAGCTAGCTAGTTCGTTAGCAGATGCTGCTTTAGCATCTCCTAAATAATGCAAAATGTGTTTTTGATATTTGGACATTTTATTTCAATTCTATGTTTTAACAAATGCATTCATCGAAAAACAAATAAGTTGATCTGTCGAACTCTCCCAGGGCTGTGGCTACAAATAATCATATTATCTTATCATCTAACCTCCCCCCTCCTCATCAACAACAACAACTTTTACCCTCACCTTGGGCTGGGGGGTATATTGAAGTTTAACAATATATGAATATATTTTCAAAACGAGATATAGGATGACATAATACCCTTGATATCAATTTACTTTTATTGTGCTCTTTTAAATACAAACCAATAGTATTCCCTCCTGCTTGTAAACAACGCAAGAGCTTCAGTCGTAACGTCACACAGAGTCTGAGAATTCACAGCTAAAATAAAAAAAAATCAGTTATGGGAAGAATCAGTCCTACTTGGTTCATTTAGTTTTATAACATCGACAAACGGCTCACAGGTTAAAAATATCCAAGTTTGCAATATTTGTTTTATTTTTTTGAAGAGGAATAACTTAAAATTGGGCTCTTTCCCATTATCAGTTTCAGCAGTTGCCAGGCTTCTGTTTTTAAAGCAATTTGCCAGAGGGATTTTAGATTTAGAGTCTAGTTTTTTTTGTTCATTAACTTTCACATTCTGTTTTAAGAGCAGTGTCCTAAACTGACAAACTAAAATGCTGATGGTAGACATAGTTTATATGTCATAGAGGTTTATGTTGAGGCTGTTATACTGGATTCATGCAACACATATATAGGCACAATTTATTTTAGTCGTTATATTGAGAATTCTGTTTGCAGTAAGGAAAATGTCTGTACTGAATAGTTTCATTTTGTTTTTAAGCACATTGTTTTAATGAAAGTGTTTGTGACATCTCACAACCGACTTTGACTTATTGTTAATAGCCCATTTCATAAGCCTATGTCATATACCTACACACACACACACACACGCAGAGTCGTGTAATCATATCTTTATGGGGACCGCTCATTCATTTCTGTGGGAAAAATGCTAATGCTAACTATGACAACCTTAACCCCCACCCTCCCCTAACCATAACCATAAGGAGCCAAACAAAATACAAGAGCTTTTGCATTTTTAGTTTTTTCATTGCAGTCACGGATTTTTATAAAATAGAGTTTTCCCATATGGTACCCATAAGGTAAAAAAATATGGGTATTCATCACATTGTGGGGAGATTTGGTCCCCACAAGGTAAGGTATACCTGGACCACACACACACACACACACACACACACACACACATATTGCCCTATTGGTATCCTGTTTCATTAATTTTCATTCAAGCTGGTTGAGTATATAGCCCAGGTCTATGTGTGTTACCAACCCCCTGCCCCCCCATGTAATCTTAGGCCTGTCTGCCAGATTTGTTTTGATGTCAGCACTGCCATAGCCCTATACTGACTGTGCAGTTTTAGATGTTTTACACTAGAGGGCAGTATAGCATGATATGATGTCTCCATCCTGTTTCCATTATCCTGTACTCCATCGCTTGGCCATAATCAGCTTTTGAGATATTGGACCTGACAGCACTGTGAATTCAGTTGTCGGAGAACAATCATGGTTAGCCTTCAAAGTATTTTAATAAGATCAATTTCCTTTATGGGCAGCACAGGGTTTATTGGTGAGTGTTGCTCTTGCCCTAGCGCATACAAATGTCAACATGAGGGCCATTAGAGAAAAGTTCGTTCAGCCGAATATTGCGCAATATTGTGCAGTTGCCTTGAAAGCTTTTGTATAACCTTTACAAAGAGGCTTTTATTAAGTTTCTATTAGATAAGTATTATTTTCTACGTCTATATTTGCAATTCTAAAAGGTATCTGCTGGATCAATGTTCTGGGCTATTTAGTGACCACAAAATGCCACATTCTGCAAAGGTTTATTAACATGTATGATCGCTTTAGTATAATTTGTACTTAAAACTTTCAAACTGAGGAAACCATTAAAGGAGCCTGAGGCTTTTTCGATGTGGTCAGTAAAATACATTTCAAAAACTGTGGCTCTATTGGCTTCCCGTTTCAGGCTGGTTACGTATTCACAAGTTTGAAAAGACTTGTGGTGAACTTGGAAACATTTGGTAAATTGCACATAAAGTCAGACTGCAGTTTGTGACTCCATGCTGACTGATTGAATTTTGGGATAAACAATTATAGATTCCAGGCAAAATGTATTGAAACAATTCTGCGTACACTTTCGGCTGTTTACCGGTTAGAGATAAACCTCTGAATTTTAATAATCCCTCATGAACACAACGGGAGAGGTTTGTGGCTCTGTGAGTTAGGACCCTGTGCTTGTAATCAGAAGGTCGCCAGTTCGAATGCCATAGCAGAAGGAGTGCCATGACTTTTGGGCTGTTGACTTCCAGTCTCTCCAGGTTTTGGCTGACCCTGCTATCTGACCATCATTTGTTTGTCGCTTTGGACAATAGCGTCCGCTAAATAAATGTAAAAAAGCCTTATGTTCATTGAATGGTAAAATAATTTATTCATCTGGCAGCTGCAATGCTTGTTAGTCATATTTGCAGACCTGCTGGACGTCTGTTTCGTGGGGAGGAAATGTAGGGTTCCATTTACTGCTATGAAGTTCCACAGTACTGTTGAATGGATGTTCATTCCCAAATGAGGAACAAACGATTATACCGTGTTTGAATACAATGACCAAAACCATTATGCTGTGTTACCGGTAATACAGTGTGAACATCACAAGTATTTCATATTTTTTATTTCCTCTAAATAGGCAATGCTATCGGCCATTGTCGTTCCTTCTTTATATTTTTTCATAGAGCATTTTTTACATTGTTACTAAATGCTAGATGGGATTAAGAAACAGAGGAAAACAGGGTTAGGAGGAAATCCACAACATAAAAGGTCATCTGGTGCCTGCGAAATGGTCTGGGCCGGCCGTCCACTGGGAAAACAGCTAATCCCTGGCAGCACCATCAAACGGGTCAGAGCTCAATGACCAGTGATGCCGCTCTGGGTCTGTGGTGCGCGGTTCTGTGAAATATCATATTTACAGGAAGGCTTGACTAATGCAAGCCATCTACTCATAACACAAACATAAATCTGGATTTAAAAGCCATCAGAAGGAATGTATGGATAGCAAAAGATTCTCCTAAATACTGTATTTCGTATCTGCTGTCTGACACAAAAGCATCATATAAAAGCACAGATTGAAAAACATGAACCTCTGCAAGTTACCCTTTCCTCATGAACCGAAAACGTAGAGAGTTTTTGTACTGTGGACATGAAAGTAAAGTGTTTGCGAATCCTGAAGGCTGGAGATCCTGGCCCAGAATGAAACATAGAGTTATATCTGGAAAGGCTCCTAGCTTCTCCTCTTATATGAATGTGACGAAGTAACAAATTAAGCTTCCATCTATATTGCAATGAAATATAATGTGTACGTTTGATCACTGGCATATTCACTACTGTGAATTTTGTGATGTTCGGTGCTGATTTAATTACTTTTTCCTTATATCCAAAAATAACTTTTAAAAACTATAACAACGACTACGTTTCCGATTTCCTCGTCAGCAGGACCATATGCCTTATTGATTTACTTTTGCATTACGTTTCTCCCGTAACTAGTAATTAACGTTATACCATGGTAGTCCAGTTAATTAAAATTTTCTAACCCTAACCCTATTTTCTGCAAATTTTCCTTGTGACCACACTTTTATGATATGTTTGAAGTTAGTTTGTTTTATGTAAATGGGGAAAATTTGTAGTAGGAAACCATAAAGGTCAATAAATAACTTTTTGCTGATATCTGTGGGTTTTTTGAGATGGATTTCTTGCTGTTGGTTGTGGCAAAACTGCAATTAAATGTACATAGGTGTGTGATGCCGTTTAGCAAAACATGGAGAAATAACAGGGTCTTCTGAAGAACAAATAGGAATAAATTAATCTAAAATGTGTGTGACAAGGCCGAGTCCATTCACATGTGAACTCGAGTACTACAGATCTGATATCAGTCTTTATTTACTTATTTTAGGCCACATTAGCTGTTAATTTCTCTAATGCACAAATGCTGTCTTTACCCCGGCGTGGCGCTTCTTAACCGCGTATGGGTCATACAAAATCAGGAGAGACAGTTTCTCCAGGTAGACGGAGGGGAGCAAACTTGTTCTTTTGCTCTTGGCTCCAGCCCCCTGCGAGTCCCAGCCACGGGTCACTTAGGTACGTGCTGTAGCTCATTGCTGCTGTTTTCCTAATAATGCCATATTTCACCATAAATGGCGAGTGAGACAGTATGAGCAGCAGCAATTGACTGTCCTCTAAGGTCAATAAACCAAGATGGATCTGGGTCAGGTTATACACAGCAATAATCATTTCCATTTGTGCTGATGGCTTTGGGTACTCTATTACAATGTGATCTAACAGGCCTCTAAGGGGGTGTCGTTGAGCCTGTCTGGTGTCGCCTTACCGCTGACATTTAAACCATACATGAATGAAATCATCGCAAGTCACACCACCCTGATGCAGCGAGTCAGGCCGCGGCTCATGAACTCATCACCGTACCAGTACCCGTTGCATTAGCTCACTGGAAAATCGGTCCCTGAGAAATTCTGCCACACCGGCAGGGGCTTTGAAAGACCATATGGATATACGGTACCCAGGGGTGTAGCTAGGAATTCTGGGCCCCCCTGAGAAAATGTCACCTTGCCTCCCCCAGTTATATCTGAAGTAAGAGGCACACCACTGCCCAGGTCCCCCACGGTAACATCTGCCATACATGACATGTGTACTGAAATACTGGATAAATCGCATCTTTTCGGCATTCCGTTTTTGAGATATGGGGCAATCGCATAATATGCAAATCTTTCTTCCGCCCATATACTCTTGCATGTTCTAGGCCCCTGTAAAGTGCTGGGCCCCTGAATCTGCCAGGGTATCCATGCCCCTACTGTGGCCCCTGTAAAGTGCTGGGCCCCTGAATCTGCCAGGGTATCCATGCCCCTTCCGTGCCCCTAATAGTATCCACATAAGTGGTTTTCAGCACTTTAAACCTGGTTTGTACTTGTTCCACTAGGTGTCATTCCATGGACTGAATTTCCGTACATTCTTGCAGAACATCATTTCACTCTCATTAGAACGGTAGAAAATTCTAGTAGTAGCTCCTTTTTGATTCTCTTCCAACTTCAGTTCCACAGAACTGATTGTGGCAGGTGTAGTTATGGTTTATATTGCATCGAGTAACTGTTAATGGATTTTATCCTGTTATAGACAAAATGAACAGCATGTAAGTAAATCAAAATATGTTCTCAATAGGCCAATGAACAAGAACAAACGCTTATCTGACGAGTACAGCAAAGGCTGCAGCAGATAAAGTAATCTGATATCCCTGCGTCTGCAGCGAATGGCTGCCTGAGCTTTGTTTGCTCATGACATTACTTAAATCGACTGCTATCGCTCCAATCACCAGTCAGCCGTCTGTTTCCATTAACAAATGTGTGCTTTCAGCACGGCCGTTTCTGCGGACATCTGAATGATGGGAGATGGAATGCCAGCCAGTGGAAGAAAAAGCAGCACTCTCATTAAGCGCAGAGACAAAAACACCGCTCCCATCGCTTAGGTGTGGACCAGGCGGCTCTCCTCTCTCAGCGCATCAGGAAAAATGTCACCATCTGGCTCAGAGTAATCCTACTTTTCATTATTTGTTGTGCAGATTCACCCAGCTGACATCTATGCTTCCGAGGATGACATCACGCTCATTTCGTTAACAGCATTACGACGTCGTTAACTGCTCTCTCTGACTCAGAAACAATATCGGCCGCAAACAGCACCAGATGCTTTGCGGTCCTGATCTCGCCTTCTCTTTCTCTATCATATTTTCCTAATGATCAAACAGAGCGTGGCTTCTATTCAATCTTCCACTTACAGCAGAGCTCCTCCTCACCTTCTTGAGTGGCATCAGCTTTTATTAAGTGCACCTCTAATTACAGAAGACTTTAAATGAGGCGATTTTGCTCGATTTCTCCATTCCGCCCTGCACCGACATGGTGAGTTAATGCTCCAGATTAATGTCCAGCCCATTGCCACAGAGGTCAAAGGATCAGCAACAGCAGAGGAAAACCAAAACAGAAACACGGGGGAATGATGTATCACACCTGATGTATCACACCTGTGACTCACACCTGTGGCTCCCATTAGGAGCACAGCGTGCTCTCACGTTGCTGTGCTCACTCAAAGAACAACAATGGGCGCTGATCCCCAATCTAATTTCAGAAAAGCCATATTTCTGCCGGATTAGACTTCCACCATGGATCAGCTTCTTAGCCCCCTGCGATGACAGCAGTGCACATTTTAAAGAACTTTGAAGGCTAAGGACTGTCTTAAAAAAACAGCTAGTAAATAAGATCATATTCTTAAGTATCGGAAGACATACACTCACTGGTCACTTTATTAGGTACACCTTGCCAGTACCAGGTTGGACCCCATTTTGCCTTCAGAACTGCCTTAATTCTTCATGCCACAGATTCAGCGACAGGTTCAGAGACTTTGGTCCATGTTCACACAGTTGCTGCAGATTTGTTGGCTGCACTTTCGTGATGCAAATCTCTCATTCCACCACATCCCATGGGTGAGATCTGGTGACTGTGTAGCCCATCTGACTACAATGAGCTCATTGTCATGTTCAACAAGCCAGTCTGAGATGAGCGTTGTGACATGGCATGTTATCCTGCTGGAAGTAGCCATTAGAAGCTGGGTACACTGTGGTCATAAAGGGATGGACATGGACAGCAACAATACTCAGGTAGGCTGTGGCATTTCAACAATAACCAATTTGGGCCCAGATTGTGCCAAGAAGATATCACCCATACATTTTCACCATCACTAACAGCTTGTAACATTGTTAGGCCAAGGCAGGATGGATCCATACTTTCAAATTCTGCCCCTACCATCTGAATGTCGCAGCAGGAATGAAGACTCATCTGACCAGACAACATTTTTCCATTCTTCCATTGTGAAATTTTGGTGAGTCTGTGTCCGCTGTAGCGTCAGTTTCCAGTTCTTAGCTGACAGGAGTGGCACCCAGTGTGGTCTTCTGCTATTTTTGCCCCTAAAACTTTCTTTGCAATAATAAATATATCATTAAATCTAACAAGTGTTATTGTAGCTTTCCTCAGACATGAAAACAATCATGATAAAATGATCCCTGTTGACATGGTAAAGCTCTGGTTTGGCCCTCAATGGAAAATAATTGCCTAGACCTGCTCTACAGGAACCCATAGCCTGTTCCACAAGAGTACCGCCCGTCAGCATCTTTATCATCAACCTGCTCATTGCCTACTTCCAGAGTATCATCAAGTTCCTGCATCATAGGTGTAAATAGATACAAACAAAGGGTCCCTCTATACCACAGCAGCTACCTGAAGGACTGATTAGTCATGTAGTCAGCGACAGCGTAACCAAGCAAAAGTGGTTAGACGGACAGGAGGGACAATGGACAGTTTCCCTGGAGAACATATCAGCTGTTGTGATCACTGTTCTTCTCCCTTTCTCCTTTGTAAAGTAGCACAATCAAACCCCTAACCCAGACGAACCAAGCATCTGTGTGTCTGCAAGTGACCTTGTGTGACTGTCTCCTTGGGTGACCATTGGCTATCCAGTATCATCGGCTGTGAGGAACGGCTGTGGTCCTGGCTTGGAGACGGTAAAGCGAGCTGATCCGTGAAGCATGTGTAACTCAAGATGCTAAACGGCGTTAACAGGAAATCTCATTAATCAGCAGGAAATGAGAATCCGCTTCCAGGCGACAGCTGAAAAGGGCCAATGGACCCCAGTGGTGTTGGCATGAAGGTATCCCCTTTGGACTGGAGGAAAAACACAGCTAACCCTGTCTGTCAGGTCTGCAGTGGCCAGCATGTAAAGAAGACTGAAGTACATGAGTAACTTATATCTGCTAGTACCTGCTTAGCAACGCTTAACACCAGTGGTGCCATATTGTTTGACTAAACATTTCATAGATGCCTTGGTCCAAATCATTGAAATAGATAAGATGAACCATTATGCTGTCTTAAGTAGAACTTTCTCAAACACGTGCAGCATTTTCAGGTTTGTGCATTTGTGCTTTACATTTTTGTAGTTATGGCAGCCCCCAGGGAAGCCGAGAAGCAGAACGCATTCGTTTTAAGCAGCACATTTCTGCAGCTTCTCCAGTCCCATTCAGAGAATCTCTGGGAACGTGTCTGAAGTCACATCAGGATGAAAAACCAGGTGAAAATGGCATTAATTGCATTTCAGCATATTCAAATCCCCAGTCTAGGGTTGAGGATCGACAGAAAGGTAAGGGAAAGGGAGAGGGGGAAGACGAGACAACCAGGGAACGGGAAAAGGGAACATGGGAAACAAAGGGATCTTTTTTTTTGTACATTTTGAATATTTGAATCACATCTATCATAGAAGAAAAGATTTTATGTTCATAAAAAGCTCTTTACCACATGCACAACCAGAAAAAAGTCATAAGATGAATATATTTCAGAATATATAAAAAATGCTTGTTCATCCCAACACCACAGAAATGTTCCTACCCTGATTTTGGCATAAAAGCAATTTTTTTAGTGTAGATCTTTACTACTAATGTCCTACACGCTACATTTAATGTTGGCGGTAGTGAATGGCTGTCTGTTTTGGAAGCTTACAGGTCTCTCATTTTCTGGCTTTGGAGAACTTTGTCCGTCATGCACATTAGGGATGTTTCAGGTATGAAATGACTCACTTTGCATAATTCTTTTAGCTTAAAATCAAGCAAATCACTTAACACTGCTAGGAGCATTTGGATTTAAGTTGCACAATATCATAAAGCACTCTAAGTACTTGAGTATATGCCATGCTTTATGTACAGCACATATAAATTACTTTTATTTGCCTTTGATGTAAAACATTGCAGTAGGCAACATTCAATTACAGTCAAAGTTATAACAAAGCTGCTATGCAACAAATACAGAAGGTTTTTTTTTATCAGAGTAGCGTAAACACTGCTCTCAATCAGTTTTGTAATGTGTGACATCATTGTAAGCACTCTAAACCGTATTTTTCAAACATACAAAGAGCGAGGTAGGGGGATGGAGATGACATTGTAACGCTTCATGATTATACTTATCAGTTCCACATTGCTATACAAAACCGTACGTGAACAAGAAGGGGATCAGGTTGCGGAAAATCTGAGGTGAAACAGACGTTATCCTACTTGAGGAATGAAATGAAATATTTAAGATACATGTTTTTATTGTCACATTTTCAGAAGAACAGTGAAATTCTTATCCCACCATGGCAGGGGAGGGGACACGTGCATGGGGAGACAGTAAGACATCCATCCATCCATCCATCCATCCATCCATCCATCCACTTTCTATACCTGCTAGTCCTATGCAGGGTTGCTGGGGTCCAGGGCTTAATAAAACAACCAGCAGGGTAATAACACAGCAGACGGTGCAATAAAAGAACAGGTGAACAATAAATAAGTAATAATAGGATGCAATGGGGATGAAGCTACACTCCCAAGTAACTCAGCTAATCAAATTTAAAAGTCAGTCAGGAAACCAGGCAGCTCTTCCCCTTAAATAGGAGTCTTACTGCAGACTGAGAACATCTTTTACATGCAAAACTCTTCTGAGTTTATCAGTCATTGGCACGCGACTGATCACTCTGGAGTGTATCTGTGCATGTGCCTTGAAACGCGTCCGGCCTGAATATGTCGCGGAAATGACCACATATAAATGGACAGCGAGCCTCGTTTCATGGACACAGAAGCCTCGGCTGATGATGATGACGGCGCTGGGGGGTGTTGATAAGAGGGTTACTCTCCAGAAAAGCTGGCCGTCTTTTTATCGGCCCTCTAAAGGTCTTCTGATGAGTGATGTTAGAAGCACAAAGTGAAACAGAGAGAGAAAGAGCCACTGACACACTGACATTAGATGCTTCATTTAGGCCACATTAGAAGACAAGGGCCTTAAAGCCACAGATGTTATTCTGTTTGTGTCCTAATGAGGCCACAGTCTGTGCAAACACTGATCGGGGCTGTTGCCAGCCCGGTTCAATGAGTGCATTCATAACGTCGGCTGTGCTTCAACTATTCAAAACCTGTTTCGTGATCAAGCATCATTTTTGTACTTTGGGGAAAAAAAATGGCACGTTACACAACAACATTACTGTACTTTGTTTTACTTTTAGAAAAGCCAGGACACCTGTGCTATGTCAGACATTAGGACATTCACAATGGCGACGTTTCTGTGGGTATTCTGTAGCTAGGGTTTCATTATGTCTGGGTTTCTCCGGATACATCCTCTTTTTGGGCCCTTGTCTGGGCATCCGGGCAGATCGACGGTTTGTCCAGAGTTAGCGCTGCAAGCCATATGACCCACAGTACCAAGTGAAGGAAAAGGCACCACTTTTAAATATACGGCACCATCACAGAGTGTTTGCAAGGCAATTAAATGATATGCACATCCCAGTGTGTCTCGCTGCTCACGAGTGACGTCACCTTCCGGAAATCATTGGCACTTTGACTTTTTATTTTTGTTTTCGTGTGAACAGTGAATCGTGTTGTTTGCTTGAAGTTTAACAAAACGTAGTGTTTTGTAAATTTTGTTGAAAAAGACTTGTATACACGTATATTGTGTCAACTGTGTGGAGATCGTAACATAGCATTAACTGTAGGGTTACCATACCTCCAAGCTGTTTGAGCACCCGCCCCCCCGAAACACACACATAGCTTCCCTCCATAGTTCTTAGTTATCTAGGTGATTTATGATAAGTGGTTTCCTGACTCTTGTGTATTTTCACTTGGAGGTCCCTGGGTTAAGAAAGGCTAAAAACGCTTGTCTGTAAGCTTTACAAAGTCATTCACTTCTAAGGCTACGATCGATGACCCTCCTGAGGCATAGTGTCATAATTGCTGCTGCTTCTGTCACTAAAGAAAGGTAGCTGCGGAAGGATGGCGCTCAGTGACTAACACCCGTTATGTTTACAAAGTTGACCGCCTCCTCTGAGACGTAGTTTGAATGTCGAATTATTCAGGCTTACTCTTTAATCAGAGTTCAGGCGTACTCGTTAACTGATCGAGTCTGTATTAGTGTCATTTTGCACGAGTGTCTGTCTTTCTGTGTATGTGAGCATGGAATCAATTACTTGGATTCTGTTTAATTGAAGTTTATATTGACTCTATTTGTCACATGAAGTGATGCTAAAAATAGTATCTTACCAGGCTTGTATTAGCCTGCATTTTCCATTTATAAGGTCTGAGGGTCTGTCAAAGTGCTTTGAGGCTACAACCAGGTCTCTCCCACAGTGGTGAAAAGCCCCCAGACTCAGGCCAGGAAAATCTATTGGAGTAAAAGGTTCCTGCACTTCCTAACATCACCCCAGTTTACTTAATTTCACAATTTATTTATGTACTTCAGTCTTCTTTACATCACATGATGTTTCTTGCTGTAGGTAGACAGTCTAGTGTAAAATGTATGTGTAAAGTTTCATTTGTATATACTAAATATGTTATACCTGGGCACGTCCATCAAGGCATCTTGCTGGTATGTTTAACATACTTGACCAATAAAGATCTTTCTGAGTCTGCTTCTGTGCTGATTTAGTTTCTTCTGGAGCTTAAAGTGTTATTGAATGTTTGAGATTTCATTCAGACGGTATAAGATTTAATCACATCGTACCCATTTGTCGCATGCTTTGCGGGGCTGGACTGAAACTCACTGTGTTATTAGAGGTTGATGCAGATGGTTAAGTGGCATGCACTATTACCTTGTACCACTAAGGGGTGGGATTTGAACCACATAGTGTGTGTGGACTACGATGGGCTGGCATCCTATCCGGTGTGTACCCCAGCTCCAGGGCCCCCATGAGCCTATACTGCAAAAGTGCCTGAAGGATGGATGTGCGTGGATGGGTGGATTTTCTGTTCTCTTTCTAAACCTATCGTCTTATGTTATGAAAAGAAGAAAACACAATGGCCATTAGGAACTCAAATAGACGAGAATGCATTAGAAGTGTTACATTCATGAATGGTACAGATATGTATGTGTATGGAAAGTGGATTTATTAGAGATACATCCCAAGGAAGGTTCAGGAGTTTGAGTGGGCCAGGTCTCTCTGATCATGGGCCCTTTTTTTGTTTCAGGATGAGACCAGAGCAGTGCTGGCCAGCCCATTAAGTGACACTGGGGCCGCCTAGGGTGCCATCTTCTGAGGGGGCACCGTCTCAGCTTAACAGCTGCTTTCGCTTTGTCTCGCTTTGATCCAGAGGCTGGTAGATGAATGGTCCTTTGTCTTTTCTGGAAACTTACCTGGCCCAATCTCACGGCAACAGAGAGACTGAATGGTCTGGCACATTGATTTGACTGGAGCATCAGAGGGTGACACTGAGATCAAAGGATCTGTGTAGGTGAGCCTCTGTCTCTCTGTTGGCCTGTCTGTCCGTCTGTGTGCGTGTATGTGCATCTCTTTGTGCTTTTTTCCCATTTCTTTAAAGTAGTCAATAACCCTGACCCCTATGTCAGTTCTTTGGAGGCTGAAGTCTTCCTAAATCTGTAAATTTATGCCGTGCAACACACAGAAACAGCAAAGTGGCATTTCTGTCTAAAACAAACACTGCTGCCATTAAATCGGTGACATGTTTGCCGAGGAATAGGATGCTAGATGGGTTAAAATACAATTTGAAGAGACAGAGCATTCTCAGGTAAGCCCTGTAAAGAGATCAAGCGACATGTGAAATATATTAAAACTAAATATTTACTTCATGCGAGGCATTTAAATTCTGCAACAATTACGAATCAGCGGGTCAAAAAGCCTTTGGGCATTCTTATAATTACAGCCCTAGAGTAGTTATGCACTGAGGTTCTTGTGTGGAATAACTGAGAAAAAGTGAGAGAGAGAACAAATGTTTCAGTAAATGACGGAGGCTTTTTGAACCTCGGCCAGGGGGGAGTTCAGGGCAGCTGCTAGCTGTAGCATCACAAGGACCTTAGCATGTGCTTCACCAAGAACTCTCCAGATGCCCCCTTCTCATTCAGAAAAGTGAATTAACAGACACATTTCATTGTCTCCACAGACTAAGTGTGCTCTGCAGTGTTTTTGCGTGCATTTTTCTGTCAATTCTGTTTTCATAAGACTTACAGTCGAAGGCTGAGAGGGTAGTCTTGAGAATTTCCTGGTTAAGAAAATGGAATTGGCCGTATGGAGATAAGTGACACAAAGAAAATGACTTCGGAGAAACACAGACACTCATTTTACAAAAGTAAAATAACAGCAGTTCTAGCCATAAGAAACCTCTTGGTCATAGTTTTCTCATCTTTAAAAAAAAACTCTGAACGCTGTCACTACAACTCACAGGACCTTGGTATCCAAAGGGGGTCCTAAGGGGAAATTCTTGCTAGTACTAGAGGGGCCAATGACTGGGTGAGCAGCGTAGTCATGGCAATAAATCACATCTACTACTGTCATTATAAAGGGATTTAAATCAGTGTGGTATCCAGCACTGACCCCATGGCTAAATTTCATCTAGTGTACATATACGATACAGGCAGCCATTGACTTGCGTAAATCTGAACTTAGGCAAAAAAATAATCTGGGTTACACGGAATTCATGGAAGTGCTAATACAAAAAGGCGACATACACTTGATAGTAAATTTACACTTTTCATTTATTTAATGTCTGTTCTTTAATACATATTGCTAGTCTGTTTTTGACTTGCATATACAATAAGGTGTCTTGGATGGTACTGGACCGATAATGTTGCTGTTGAATGTGTATTTTTATGATCACCTGTTCTGTTCAAGCTCATGCTGATTATACTGGGATGGAACTTCTATAAGTGTGGAAGGAATGAAGTAAAGGGGTCGGCTCATCTGCAGCTCATCCAGCATTGCCATCTGGGTGCTGCCAGTGGAGCAAGCACTTCCTGCAAACATTTATGATAAAACTTTTGAATTCGTTTGGATTATAACAGCATTCTGGATAGATTTAGTTGCCTTTATTGGGAATGGTTGGCAAATCAGAAGGTCTGGCACTTTTCTCCATCCATATTCTAAATTCTTATCCTGGTCAGGATCACAGGGGGTCTTGAACCTATCCTAAGCAGCACAGGGTACAAGGCTGGGGTCCACCCTGGACGGGATGTCAGTCCATCTCTGGGCAGGTCCGCACACACATAATTACACACTATGTGTAATGTAGGGACGCCAATCAGCCTGACTGCATGTTTTCGGGCCGTGAGGGTACCCAGAGAAAACCCAATATGACACGGCAAGAACATGCAGACTATACCCGTGCACAGAGAAGGTTCAAACGCACAGCTTTGTAGGGGGGGATTTCTTATTGGCCACAAACGATCATCGCCTTAGGGGTGTATGGGGGGGCCTGAATGGGGCCCAAGAAACAATGATCCTGCCCCTTACTACCTGCATCTTCATGTATAAAATAAATATACCAATAATTTGTGAAAATTAATAAAAATGAAGTTTATAGATAGCTGACAAATGGAGTTTTACTCTGGTAAATGTATAAGAATTAGGTCTGCAAAGATCTAGTCCAGTAAGATGGACATCTAGTTAAACCTAGTGGATTATTTGTAATTCTCCCTATTCCCACAAAAGTCTGACAGATGAGCAATGTCAGAGTGCAGCCTAGGGACACATATTATCTTGAGTCTAGCTAATGACTCTGCTCTGTTATGAGTGCCGGAATGTGTTGTCCTTGTATGATAAAGTGGTCGCACCATTTGAAGAGTATCAAACTAATCAAAAAATGAGCAGTTTTAGGAAAGTTTTAGGAAAGGATAGCTGATAATATGCGTGAGATATTTTTTCTGCGGTTGTTTATTTTTCAGGCTCTTCTGCTGTCATAAAAGTTTTTACAGACTTTTGGGTAATGGGTGGCTGGAGGCTGCAGGTGTTACGGCGGGGCATGACGAAGGAGGGAAAAGAGGCATGGTTCATGCAGTGGCTCACAACAAACAGGGTTTATTAACAAAACAGAACACAAAAAGGGGGAAGCAGAAAATAAAGGGACCACGAGGCGTCAAGAACAAAACAGGAAAAGTAAGAACTAAATAAAAGGAACCACAAAGTAACACAACTAGGAAACAGAGCAACACAGGGAGCAAGACTGGGAACCATCCACAGCTAAAACACGCAGCAACAAGTACAATGACTGACTGAGTAATAGAACAAAGCCAGACACTTAAATACACTGAAAACAAGGACTAACAAAAGGCAGACGTGGGCTACACACAATTAGGGGCAATGAGGAGTAGGTGAAGTCAATTACAGCAGGTTCAAACACCAAGGGAAACTAAAACAAGGAAAACAAAACATAATACATCCAGGGAGCAGGGAGTAAACACAAAGGACTGTAATAAACCAAGCATAAAATAAAAGTTTAAACACAGAAGAAAAACAACTAGTCGGGACTGGCCTCTGGCTTGGCATACCGAAATACACTGGGTACTGAGAGGCTATGAGTCAGGGGAGGGAACAGGTTGGTCAGCGGCACCTACTGGGCAAATGGGAACAAGACACATGGAACAGGGCTAGACAAGCACCCATCCTGACAGTACCCCCCACCAAACATACAACACCGCACAAGCAAGGGCCACAAAATCAAAACCAGCTGTAACATAAGGAGCTGAGACAAGACCACCAGAACACAAATTGGGGACAGGACATGGAACATGAGCAACAGGACCAGGAAGTAAGGATTCTCTCTCTCAGCTCATACCCACAACAAAAGGGAGTCTAGATAGTGGCTGATCGCTTAGCCCATTAAGTCGCACAGTGGCCCGGTGAGTAGAGAAACACACTAGATACTGAGGGGCTACAAGACAGAGGAGGGAACAGGATGGCCAGTGACACCTACTGGCCAAATGGGGACAAGACATGTGGGACAGGATGAGGCGAGCACTGATAATGACAGCTGGAGCTTTTTCAGACTGCTGGGTTGGTAAGACACCCTGTGACTTCATAGTTTCACACCACAGTTAGCAGACAATACTCAACTATGCATTAACTGATTAATAACGTGTTTTTTTACAGTTTGTATTTTTCATACATCTTTGGTTTTAGACTTAAACTGAGACTGCATCAGCAGGGAGCAGAAGCCCAGCTAGATTCTCGCAGCAGTAAACTTGTTTAACCTGTATTATTATTTTTTTTCAGGTTCCGATTCAGCTATTTTGTTGACATCTGTCATTTGAGTGACCCATAGAGGTATATATTTTATACAAAAGTTTCCTTACATCCTCCATATCTATTTATTTTCTGATAGATTTTCCAGGTTTTGAAAGTCATATATTTCTATTACGTTTATCATAACTAATATTTTCTTTTTGATGGATATTTCGTAACCCTCCGTTAACACTTCTTAGATCCCTAAGGTTTTGTTAAATGATTTACATCAAATGTTATGGTTTTATATGCCTTAGTTTTCTAGTCTGCTAATCAATGCTCTCAATGTTACCTTATCAAGATGAAGCAATGGCATTTAGCCCGAGAAGTAGAACACATTTTTTATAGGTAGCCCTGGCTGTCTGAGAAGTCGGTCCTCTCAAATTAAGCACATAGAGCACGTCCTTATCTCTGTCTGGATGGGGTCTATACTGACCTATGCTCATAATTATTTTCTCTTGTATTTATATGCAGAGGTGGACATTTCAGTCCAATGTGACTGTGACTCTTTATTCTCAACTGGTTGGTTGAAACAAAATCCTGGTTTCGATTTTTATTTTCTGGACCTGAAATGTCCGCCTCTGTTTATATGCTCTGTATCCACTACGCTGATGCTCTAAAGTGGTGAGTGTATCAATTACTCTCAATCGATGTCCATTATTGCTACTACTGCAGTTGATTAACTTTCAAACCCATAGGAATGGTTACATAATTCTTAATAATATATTTTTAATCTGATGGGCATAGTTAGAAGAGGGAGCGTAATAAAGATGTCCTCCATACAATTTCCGTTCGAAGGTACACTGACTGATGGGCAGATTAAGGAGATGGAGAAGGTCTTTGATGGGCTTGCAGCCTGGAGGTGGTGACGACTGTGTTTCTCTGAACTATGAAAATGTTATTTAATTGACTGAGGTCCTTTTCACTCAGTGGGAATCACCACTGTTGCTATCAGGAAACTGAAAGGGGCTTAAAAGCTTGTGCGCGACTGAGAGGAGTGATTCAGGAAATTATTTCTACCCTAGTACTCAATTTCCTATCAGGACACACCAAAGCCTGAACCGCCAAACTTATTAGCAGGTGATTGATTCAGGGATAAAACCGACGCCAGCAGAGGAGCCCCTGCGAGACAGAAAGGGAAACCCCCCACGGAGCTCAGAGGAAGGGCTGGTGCTGTTGTCCATTGTTCATTTCATTTGGTTGTTTGTCTTCCATCATCCTGTTCTATTCATCGCAAAATCTTATTTTTTCTGTATAAAATCATCCTTTATGTTAAATCTGTCCTTTTCCTGTTGTTCTATTACAATAAGCCCCGTTTTTATTTTTATGCATTCTGTCTTCATCCTCTTTGATTGTTAAATAACCCCATCAGATTATAAGACAAACAATATGCTTAAATGTGCTGTTGCTAAATATCAGCATCGAAATGTTGTCCAGTTTTTCAAAAATATAGCACTTTGAAAAGGCGGCTTACAACGTCAGAAGAACATGTTATTCAAGACTGAATAAAGGGGACAAAAGTGCAAATTCACCAAACCAATTATATCTGAAATTGATTTTAAAGTGAATTGGGATTAAATACAAGCTGACATATTTTCATTTTATGCCAAGAGCAGAATAGCATAAGAGCTGCGGTTTGAGATGTGACTAAGAAAATGGACATGGTATTTTACACTCCACATACTGCACATAGAAAATATACTTCGGTATGTTTAGTTTTAAGTGGGGCACCCTGGTGTCCAGTTAAGCACTGGAACAGAATGTAAAATGACAGCCTGATTTGTCACTTCTGTCAAGGTTTGCTTACTGGCCTTGTAAATTAACCATCCCTGTCAGAATCTTTCCCTTTTTCATTCTGTTTAATGCAGCAAATGACACAATTTTCACCTATCATAGAATTTCTTCCAGAATGCACTAGGATGCTGTTATGAGTCATATCTGGTCATTTGTATGAATTACGCCCATAAGTTGTTAGTAATCTCTACCTCCCTGGTTTATGCAAAGTTGTTACCAGGCAGAGATGGGGAATTTGCCATTTACAGGAAAATTCACCGCAGAACTCCCTTCACAGTCTGATGCCAGTGGAGACCATCCGTAATGGCTTCCCTGTCCGAACGGAATCCTCACCATACGGGGTCCGGCTCAAATCACCCCCTAATGGCTCCACAATCCACGCCTATTAAGTCCAGTTTCTAAAAGTGAGACTGCTGTCGCTGCCGTGGGACATGTCCGTGCTGCCTTATCCAACACCGCTCTGCAAAAATGGATCATACATGGTTTTCCATACTGTATTTTTATATATAATGCTTTTACTTATGTCTTGAAGAAATTTACTGGAAATTTCTGTGCATTTGTATGCTAAGGGAAAATAAATGCTATTCCTGGTGGTAATAAAGTCCCATTTATCCAGGGAGAGACTGAGCGAGGGGCAGCAAGGGCAGAAAACAGTGTGTCCGGAGGGCAGAAAACAGAGACGGGCTCTGAGTCACAGCAGTAATTACCTTGTTTCGCTGAATGCGAGAGAAGCAGTTTTCTAGCCAGCTAGTGCTGCTGGCGTGCACTCGACTCCCTCATGTTTTCACTAAAGTGCTTCCTGGACTAACAGCTACATCCCCGGCCTTTCAGCGCATTCTGAAAAGTGCAGGCCGGCAGGCTCTTAAGCACTGACGCCTTTTTTCGCCTGGCTTTCCACATCGAGCGCCCTGAAGAGTCAGTGGTTTTGTATTGTGCCAAAAAAAGGCGCCGTCCTGCGTGTGACCGGAAGCAGTAGAATGAAAAAGCAGGGACAAAGCAGAGCGTCCTGTTTTTGTTTCTATTTCGGTCGAGAAGGCGCCGTTTTTAGTGAAAGATGCTGTGAAGCTGAGGCTAACTTCCTGCCCGATGCAGCAGCACCTTCACGCTTCCCTCTCTTTCAGATCCCATAAAAGGTGTTTATTGAACTTTTTACAACGCCTATTAAAGGCATATGCCTATCTCCTGTTTATAGTTAAAAGGCAGGCCAAAGGTCACCTATCCCCTGAATGTGTTCCATTTCCCTTACTGACTATTCGTTGCAGTTTTGCATTTTGCAGCTTGCTATGCTAATGTAGCTATGCTGGTATAGTAAACATTCATATACACTTAAAGCTCTATATCTGTCCTTCATGTACCTTTGCTTGCAGTCTGTAACTCAGCAGGGTTGGAGATCTATACCTCTGCCCAGAAGAGATGGGAAGTGAACAAATTGTCATTTTGGCCCAGACTACCTTCTGGCCCATAGCTCCATGTCACAAAGTGTAGTTTGTATTGCAACTGAGAAAGATTTTAACGTATTGATTGGCCAGGTTGATGATGAATCTTATCATCAAACACAGTGAGCTTTGACCTTGTTTAAATCGGCATAGACATCAACAAGACCTTCAGCTTTGGTGTTTCGGGATTATCTATCACAAGTGCTCTCCTGTCAACGGACTGTACATCACATCCGCTCTTCCTCCATCCACTTTACATGGCTTACATCCATTTTTCAGGCTCTTTCATCATGGCAAACTCAAGAAACTCGTAACCAAAACTTTGCTAAATGGCAAGTTCTTGGGGGTGCTGTGTGGCTCATTGTTAGGCATTAATCAGAAGTTTGCTTGTTCAAATGTCATGATTGGTAGAGTAGCCAAGACTTAATTCTTATCCAGACATGATTTTGCAGTCATGTCTGATAAGCTGCATATGGTAATTCCTAGCATCAAAAGAGTGATTTCACTGTTGGTGCCTTAAACAATGCCCTTACCACCTGGTTGCTCCGGTGGCAGTCTGACGCTGCTTTCTCAATTGTACGTCAGTTTGGATAAAAGTTTCTGCTAAATAAATTAATGGAAATGACAGAGCCGAGTCGGGTGATGGGCAATGAGCCTCCTCTCTCTTCTCCTGTTTCTTCTTCCCAGTCTTCATGTAAGACTGAGTTTCCTCTCTTCTAATGTGCTGCATCCCCGGGGCTTGACTGAGCCCTCCCCCACCAGCCTTCCATGTCCTGACATCTCTGTGTTTCGTTATCGTTCCTCCCCAACAGGTTTGCTAACCCCATCCTCACTCCCGTCCCTAAACAGTGACCTTATTCCTCCCTCCCATGCTCACTTACTTTAAAGAGTTTCAGAGTTACTTTAATTAGACATAGATAAGCCTTTGTTTTTTCCATGCGTCCCTTCATCAGTTAGAGTTGAGGGCCATGCCCAAGGTCCCCATAGCAATGCCATTAGACTACCAGCCTCGGGATTTAAACCCACATATATCCTCCTGAGACCCGGGCCATTCATTTGTGTCCTCTGTAGTGGACATTTTGTTTTTGCATCTATCTTTTCAC
>JAODLD010000136.1:8691462-8707700 GCA_026781065.1 Mormyrops boulengeri | reverse complement strand
TGAAATTAAAAATAAAAATAAATTTGAAAAAATCTAAATTGTAAGATGTTTTATTTCCTCCTCACAAATAACCTGAAGTTGAAAGACACTTTTTTTCCTTGGGTCTCAGGAGGATATGGCAGCAATCGTGACACTTACCCATATGAATAGATAAATGTAATTTGTAGAGTTATGCTTTTATTATTTTTTTTGATTTGTGACATTCAGCATATTTTGCACATACTTATATTCAGTTACCTGGGCATTATTGTTCCAGTAAGTGCTCCTTTAAACTGTTTTTTAGTTTTTTTCCTTAAGTTTGCTGAGGCCATCGAAATTAAGCACCTTCTTCAGGGTTACACTCACCATCCTTTTTCATTTAAATGCAAACATGGAAAAAGGTCCGGCTAATTGAGTTCTTAATCATTGTAGACACTTGTGTTACCCAAGGACTCTTGAGTAAACTCTGACCTGATACACCTCCTCATTTACTATAGTTATAGCATGAATGAGATTTCTGTTGTTGTCTCATGTCTGTGGGGTTTAGGGTTTTCATATAGTAGGCTTGATGGCAGCCTGTTCATAAGTATGAACTGCCCATAAATCGGATATTCTTAACTCGGGGACTGCCCGTATCTGCCCTGTTTAGACTGGCATCCTGTCTGATGTGTATCCCTGTCTTTCTCCCTAGGCTGCTGCTCTCCTAAATAAGCTCATGAGAAGCACACAGGCATGTATGACACCTTTCCACACATTTGTCAACCACTGTATGACTTCTGTTCTCTCATTGGCTTTATAAGCTTATTTGCACATATCCCACAGCTGTGTGTATCTGGGTGTCTCACCTTTATTTAAAAACCGACATGTTTATTTATTATTTGCACATCTCTGTTCTGTTTCTGCTGCTGTGTTTATTCCATTTATTGTTTTGTGTATTTTTGTCTTGATTGCATGCTTAATTGTGCCCTTCATGCCAGCACCTGCAACAAAACAAACCCTTTGTACATTTTGTACTTGCCAAGCAAAAGGATTCTGATTCTGTGATGCTAGGGATTGGCACTGCCCCCCCCCCCCCAATGACTAAGCACTGGATACGGGGTCGGGGGATGGACAGATGTATATATGGCCTATTTCCCAAGTAACACTGGCAGCTTAAAGCAGTATTTAATTATTCAGCTGAAGATTTTTTTGCTACAGCCCCCTAGATTAAGAGCCCTGCTGAAGGTAATAACAGCTCTTCCCTTTTACAAGGGCGTTGATTAGCCACTGCACCTCCTGGTGCCCAGCATTGGCTCTGAGGTCCGTTAGCCTGCTGGGCCACAGGGTTGAACCAGAGCCCACGGCTCCACTTCGGTGCTTTCCGACACCTCTGAAGGCATCGTCCCGTGGCCACCTGTCACTCTATCCCCGACACACACAGCGGGAATGTAAAAAAAAGCAGATCTCCTGGTGCGGGAAGACCGGCAAGACAGAGGAGAAGCTCGTGTTTGAGCATTGCATTAAAGCAAAAGATAGCAACAGAGAACGGAGCCTCATCCATCACTGTCACGGGTGTCATTGCAAGGAGGAGCCTCTCTCATGCTACGTGGTGACTCCGTTTTTGCCACAGACATTCGTTTGAAGGCTATTTTTTTCTCAGTATGCTTACTATACTTTATTTTTGGTTATTATTTCTGAAGTGCTCTTAGTTCACGGACTTTGTAGCTGAAGATTAATATTACAGTATGATTCTGTTTATGCATCTTTATTATTGTTATTATTATTTTTACTTTGCTGCTGCTTACGATAACCGCGGCATCTGGCTCGTCTTGGGTGAGCTATTGCGTCTCCATGGCGATTGATTAGCCACATACTCATGAACACTGTAGGTAATCCTGATTGGAGCAACTTCATTAGTACTTCAAGAGGACCATCTTTTAGGGTTTCAGAGCTCAGAGAGATGGAGGCTTGCTCCCTGGGATGGAAGTGCTGTTTTCTCTTTATTGGGGGAGGGGAGGAGTTTGGGGTTGTGGATTTTTAGCTTTTTTTCAGAATGACTTTCATTTTGTTTACTACCAGCCTAATTACCTTCAAACAAATTGCCGTTTGTTGTGTTGGCCATCGAGCAAACATTAATTGCACCATTCCATTATCCATCTTATTTGAGCTGTCTGAAAAGCGCTTGCAGAGTAGCCCTTATTTACTCTTTACACCATCTGTCATTTTTGCATCTATGAATGATTACTACATGTACTCCTTTATGGGAAAGATGCAACCCCAACTTTCAATGGGCCTCATGCTGGCTCCTTCTACCCCACAGTCCGGCTTCAAGCCATGGACCCACAATGCACTGTGACACATCAATAAAGCTTCGTGAAAATGAGTTTGATAACTTTCCAGCAGAGTATGATCTTGCTCCTACATTAAGTGCGCTTCGGATTCAATGTGAAAAGCCACAGGTGGGCCTCCGAATCCACTTCACTGGTCACGCTGCTTAGGAGATGGAGACCTGGTGGATTTTGGATAGGCACATGCTAATGACTTTAGCATATCTTTAGCATATTTTCAGTGAAATAATACCTACCCAGATTACAGTACATACATACCCAGGGATGTGTCTCGTGTGGATATTCGCTATTAAGGCCATATTAATATTCTGCCCACCATCATTTTGCCGTAATAAGATCTCCTTCCCTAAAATGTTGCCTTCTGTAGCTAATGTAGCAGCCACGGTCTGTGCCAGTGTGCAAGATGTTAAATAAACATCAGCGGTCAAACATAAACAATCATCCGAATAACTATGAATACATACCATATAAGGGAAAAGATAACAGAAACAGTAAAACTCACCAAATTAATTACAGGAGAGGATTTTGTAAATTTGCTTATCAGATGCTTTTATCCAAAGCCCCCTACAGTTGAGAAAGTATTAGCATCAACCGGTCCCTGGAGCAATTGGGGGTTAAGGGCCTTGCCCAGTGGCCCAGTGGAGACATCACTTTGCTGCCCTGGAAGTTGAACCAGTGACTTTTCAATCACAGACACAGGGGCCTGTTCAATAACAGAGTACCTCTACAAAAGTAAGAATTGGTTCATCTTGCACAAAGCATGTAGAAGCAATGTGTTTCCTGAAAAGAAAAAGAAGCTGAAATACTCAGCAGACGATGAAGTGAATCAAAGTCTTTCACTCGGGATCGGAAAGGTTAAATTCTAACAGAGTTCTAAGGCTAAATTCTAACAAGATTCTGGTCAACATCAACCTGTGCCCGTAAAAATTCGAAAAGCCCAATGTATGTGAGATTGCATTAAATATAACGGCGCAGTCAGAACTTTATCACGATTATCACTGTTTTGATTTTTAGACTGCAATATAAATCAAAGCCTAATTGTTTACAATTCAGCTTATTTTACTGGGGTTCATACGTGTCAACAGCTGGGCTCCGGCGAAGACAAACACCAGATGGTTAAAGGCTAAGTGCCTCATTGCCACAGAGATGAATTAGTCTTCCAGCACAAAAGACCTTCTCCTCTTTATCTCCAAAAATGCAGCACCATTTTAATCTGTCCAGGAACATTATGATGCCAGTGCATTTATGATAGCTGAAATGATTTGATTATTATTTTATGATATTTTAAGCTTTTCACGATTCTCATCTTTTAATGATCATGTGGCAGCCTCCAGCCCATCCCAGGCAGCACAGGGCACAAGCAAAGCGGTACCAAACTTTGGATCAGGTGCTAGTGAGTATATAATATGGAATAATCCATTATCCATCCATCCATCCATCCATCCTCTGCTGCTTATCCAAAGCCGGGTCACGGGGTTTTCTGCTGCTTGTATCCGTGATTTAATCCATTCGGTCACTACCCAGAGCTCATGACCATAGGTGAGTGTAGGAACATAGATCTACCTTCGCCTTCCTGCTCAGCTCTTTCTTACAAACTGCTAACACTGCACCGCCATACTGTAAGTAAAAAAATAAATAGATTATGCAAAAGCCTTAGGCAGTCAAAAAGATGTTTAAAGCTATTTTTATGGATAATAAGTATATATTACATACATTTATTAAAAAACACAGTTTAACACATATGCAAATTATCACAATATATGCTAGCAAAAATTTCTTCTGTTCTCCAAACAGTTACTGATATCATGTTGGATGGCTAGATGAACATCGCTTCAGTTCCAGAACCACCAGCTCATTTAATTAATTAATTAGTTTAAAAGGTCGATCAAGTATTGATTTGCCATTTGAGGTATGCGAGTGGATGAAAGATACATGGTGCATTGGATTCTCTCTACAAATTCTGGGGTGATTTCAGGAATGGTTTTGAAATGGCTGACAGACTTTGACAGATATAATATAATAGCTATGCAACTGGTCTTTTAAGCATAACTTTCTTTGACCGCCTAAGAATTTAAACCACACAATATATACACAATATATGCACTATATGGACAAAAGTACTGGGACACACCTCCTAACCATTGAATTCAGGTGTTTTATTCAGACCCATTGCCACAGGTGTATAAAACCAAGCACCCAGTCATACAGTCAGGTTCACAAACAGTTTTGAGGTCAGTAAATTTTCAAGCGTCATAGGATGCCAGCTTTGCAATAAGTCAGTTTGTGAAATTTCTTCCCTGCTAGATATTCCATGGTCAACTGTAAGTATCATTATTGCAAAGCGGAAGCATTTAGGAACAACAGAAACTCAGCCCTGAAGTGGCAGACCACGTAAGGTAACAGAGCGGGGGGGAAACCGAGTGCTGAGGCGCATAGTGTGTAAAAGTTGTTAACGCTCTGTTAATTCAATAACTGCAGAGTTCCAAACTTCCTCTGGCATTAACCCCAGCACATAAACTGTGTGCCAAGAGCTTCATGAAATGAGCTTTCATGACCAAGCAGCTGCTCGCAAGCCTCATATCACCAAGTATTATGCCCATCGTCGGATGGAGTGGTATAGAGCACGCCACCACTGGACTCTGGAGCAGTGGAAAGGTGTTCTGTGGACTGCCGAATCACACTTCTCTGTCTGGTAGTCTGATGGATGAGTCTGGATCTGGTGGATGCAGGGAAAACGTTACCTGACTGACTGCAATGTGTCAACTGTAAAGTTTGGTGGAGGAGGGATAATGGTATGGGGTTGTTTTTCAGGGGATGGGCTAGGCCCCTTACTTTCAGTGAAGGGAACTCTTAATGCTTCAGCACTGAATAACTTGACTGGCCCACACGAAGCCCTGAGCTTAACCCCATTAAAACACCTTTGGGATGAACTAGAATGGAGATTGTGAGCCAGGCCTTCACGGCCAACATCAGTGCCTGATCTAAAATGCCCATCAGTGCCTGAAAAATTCCCACGGACGCACTCTTCCCAAAACCTTCCCAGAAGAATGGCAGCTGTTACAGCTGCAAAGGGGGGACCAACTCCATATTGATGCCTATGGATTTTGAATGGGATGTCATAAAATTTCTTGTAGGCGTGATGGCCAGGTGTTCCAATACTTTTGTGTGTGTTTGTGTGTGCTTGTGTGTGCTTGTGTGTGTTTGTGTGTGCTTGTGTGTGCTTCGGGCAGGAAGTGGAATTGCTGTAGATGCAACTTCCTCAGAAAATAAAAAATAAAACAACCAACCCAGATACACATTTCTAGTTGTATAACTACCCAACAGCAACTTGACTAACAGTGTAGCAGTAGTTTACTGTGATTGGTTTTTCTCCTGTCACAAGAACAATATGGGCTACTGCATTTAAGAAATAAATATTTGTAATGAGTAACAATTGAAATGTAGTGGAATCAAAAGTACAATATTTGTCTTTCAAATGTAGTGGAGAAAAAGCAATAATCTTCCAAGAAAATAATACTCAAGTAATGTATAGATACTCGAAAAATGTTGTGAGTACACTACTCAAGTACATGTATTTTGTTTCTGTCCATCCTTGTTCCTTTGTAAAAACAATAGGCCAATCCCTAATTGCACAACATTAAGCTTTGGCCCATTTTTTGCCCAGGAATGTATACAGGAAGAATTTCCTTTTGCTGCATTTCTTCTTGAGCGAAGAAGATCTTATCCATCATTTGCAATGATTTTTGCCAACTAACTGGTCTGTATTTAGACAAGTCAACTGGTGCAGCTACCGGTATACAGATACTCATCGAAAATGAGAAGATCCACCAGAAGATTAACTTGGCTTGTAAAACAGCAGAAAGTGTACCTTTCAAACTTGTTCAAAATGGTATTTACATATATTTAGTAGGTGTCTTGTTTACATTTCATAATTACACTTTTATCTTGGAAAGAGAAGTATTGAATCACCCTTATTCAAGTCCTATTCAAGAACTGAGGTCTTATTCAAGAACTGAGGTGTTAAATATAATGACTGTGAGTCTAGATGGCTTATGATGCATTCCATTTCAACTGGGAAGTTGGAATGTTTGAGTTTCTTGTGGGAAATTTCAATTGGAACGCCCCCTGAAATTGGAGTTCTAATTTGGAAAGTCAGAGGAACCTCTGTAAGCCATACCTCAGAATTCAAGATGGCTGCACTCTTCAAAAACAGAAATGAAAGCCATAGTTATATAGCACTTACTATTAGCACTTACGTCTTATTTGTGTCTCAATATATTGGTCGTGCTCAGTACTGTCCAAAATACCATGTAATGCGCTGGTATCAATAGATATTGCTAACAATGGCTAACAATGAACCTGGCTAGAACTGGTAATGCTAAATGGCTTTCCGACTTGTCGTACTGCAAAGTGTTTAGCTCAGGTATGACATAATTCCCAGCTCTGACTTCCACCCTCTAAGGTAAATGGGATGCAGCATTAGTCACGTTAATGAGAGCTAATCTAATCACCCTCAGACTGATGAGAGGCGTCACCACTTGTATGGCTGACCAAGGAAAATGGGAAAGAACGGTTCAAGGGTACAAGTCACAAAATACACAGTTTCATTGAGCTCAAAGAATTAATTTTCTAGAATGCTACAGTATTTTCTGTCGTCTCCTTGACGAGAAACCTTCGACTGAGAGGACAGCTGTAAGGCTAGCCTGGTTTTCAAACTTCCGCACTGAACAGTGGTAGCCCCAATAGCACATAAGCAGAAACTCAGCATCCGAGGGTCACGGGCGCCAACAAATAACCGAAAGGTAAAGCAGGTGTCCTAAAATAAGACTGGTCCTTTCCAGGCCCATTTCAAGACATGAAAACACTAATCATGATATTATTCCAAGGCGTCCGTAACCCCATTCTATTAACACTTTGAGGACGCAGTTTACTTAAATCAGCATCAGACCTGTGTGCCGCACTACTGAAGTAATGCTAAAATATAGCTGATGAAAATTGTCGATAAAAATCCCGCTGCTTCATCATCTTCCAAACGAGTCCCAACAAAGTCTGCCGTCGTTAGCTGATAAGAAACAATCTGTGTTAGGGGTAAGCGGAATTAAAAAACAAAAAAATGGAGAGGTGTAATACAATAAATATAAATCAATTACTGGCTGTTGAAGGACCACGGTAATACCAAAGACTAGTTTATGATTAATTTTAAAGGAGGCCAGAATGAAAAATTTTAAAGAATGTATATAAAAGCACAAGTCATTATTTACAAAACAGACAAGACAGCCCTCTTGTCAAAGATCTGAAAAAAAGAGCTTTTATGTTGATTTAAGTATTGTTTCTCAGGCCACCTCATTAAATAAAAAAAATATAAAATTAGCTACTTCCGGACATGCACTGCTGAATCCTCGTTAATTGTGGCCCAGCCCTTGATCACTGGCCTGGAAAGAAATGAAGGCTGGAAATTTTTTGTCCAATTATATTTGCTAACCATCTCCATTTAGAAAATGTGTTGCACACCCTAATGATGGGGAATAATAGCAAGAGACAGGCGCATCTCTAGAGCTGTTATGTAAACTGAAAATTGTTTTGTGCAGGGCCCATTAATTATGCGATAATAACCTGGGTTTGGAGGGAGGGTTCACATTTGTTGTTACAAAAAATAAACAGTACAACTTTGTTAATTGCAGCAGATTGGCAATAATTGGACTGACTGATAGTGTGTCTTTCGTGGTTCTGTGAAGGTCTTGTGAGTTCTACTTATGGAAAAGATGATCCTGAGAAATATAAATTTTGCATAAAATTCATGATTGAAAGGTCGCTGGTTCACGGGTGGCAGAGAAAATTTATTGATGGGCACCCGAGTAAGGCCATGAACCTCAATTTTAGTCATCTCTGAACTGACTGTGGGAAATAAAGAAAGAGAGAGAGATAAAGAAAGACTAAGCCCTGCTAGATAACCCAGCTTCAGCCATTTAGAATATGAAGTTTACTCTGTCTCAGCCTGTCTGAGACTTTTGTTTGGTAAATGCAGGGGCGGATCTACTGTAGTGGCATGGGGTGGCAACCCCAAAATAATCTCTTGCCTCCCCTAGTGCCACCCTAATTTTGCATATAACTATGTTGTTTATGGAATAAGCTAGAATTAACGCCTTGAGCAAGTCTAGCTACAATTACATTGAACATGAATTCTAAAACTCAATATATTGTATGACGCTACCCCCCACCCCCCCCTTGAAAAATGGTTCAACCCATAGTGTCTCCTCAAGACAGCGAGAGATCTGCCGGCGGCTGCAGGGTTGGATTACAAACTGACTGCAGCCAAGTCGGACAACTTCTACTCCTTGTAGTGTGCGAGATCTGACTGCAATGGCAGCCCTGCCAGTAGGGTGTAGAAATATCACCAACATGCACATTACTTCTTTTACAATAACCAAGTCCTGATCCAAACTGTTAGCAGTGGAAAAAATAAACTATTGTGTATTGTGGCCCCGTATAAAAAGATAGTTGCCAGGAAAAAGATCAAATACATGTATTTCAAGGATTCAAAGTTTTTATTGTCGTGTACAGAGTACAGTGCAATTCTTACTTGAATGCCTTCTTCACAGACTGGACGATTAAACAACTAAAGCAGCGCAACATTACAGTAGCTAACAATAAATAAACCACTAACTTACGTGTACTATTACAGCATTCATGTAATTTATCTAAACTTTATTTTACCAGGTAAATTAACTGAAAACCAGTTCACTCTTTATGTGCTCTTCGGGACAAATAGCAGATAACGCATCGGAACTTCCTGGGATACAAACGTCATGCGTGTCACTAAACTCTTCAGCTAATAAGGGCAAAGTTGTGTTGTCATGGAGGTGGTTCCAGTTTGTGTAGCCGGCTGAGAGGTGCTGCACGATCTGTCTTAAGCCGTCTTGCTCTTCCGAGTTTTTGTACCATGTGACATTGTGATGCGTGGTGATGCTTTGCAGCGCCGGCTTAAGCCGGACAAAAAAATCTAACCATGATGCATTGCGTCAGGACCTGAATGCATTGCTTTAAGCCAGCGCTGTAAGCGACTGCATGAAGTCGAACTCACCCATTGTTACACTCTGGAAATGGCATCAAGGTAAGTGTTATTAGCCCGATAAATCATGAAAAACGAGGTTTAAAATTTTCTACATGAAGTGCAGAACATCAATTAATATGTATGATTTAGTGTTGTTTTGTGCTATAGTATAGGCTGAAACCTGCGATTATCATGAAAAACAAAATATGGTAATCGTAAGACAAACTTTAATTTGTGTACGCATATGAATTTTAGTTTTAGCATTAACAAGAATGTTAAATCTGCATTTGCATAATTTCAAACTTATGCTGGACTTGTAGTTTTAATTGATCCACCGCATGTTCTGGATTTTATACTTATTGGGCTGTATGCTTATTTGTTATATAGGCTATACAGTACATAAAATCAAAATGTATTTTATTTTTTATCTAACTGAAATGTTTCATTTTTTGGGCTAATGCCAATAAGAAAGTTATAGACTATATTTATATGAAACGTGTACACTTACTGCATTTTATGTATTTTAATCATATATGGTACATATTAGAGAATGTAACACCTGCAAATGTATAAAGAAATGGCTTTGATTTTGCCACCCCAACTGATTTCCATGCCACCCTTATGCCACCCTAAGAAAATTTCTCTAGGTCCGCCCCTGGGTAAATGTAGCACGGTCATTGGTCACTGAAAGGGGATGGGGATGCTTGGAAGTGTGCCACTTTCGATCATTTGGGCAAAATGGGGCTGGTGCTCAACTAGTTCTATTGACAGAGATTTTTTTCAATTTAGCTCCAACCTGTGTTATTACAAAGTGTTCATGTAATGTTCCCCCTGTTACTACTACAAAACCCATTTTAGAAGACTTGAATTATTAAGGTCATTTCCACAAAATTTCTGATGCACATGCTCACTGTAACAAGCTCCACGGTCCAGTTCTGACGCTGACGTGCCCATTGTAGATGTTATTGGTGGTGGACAGGGGTCAGCATGGGCACTCTGACCGGTCTGCGGCTATGCAGCCCCATATGCAGCAAGCTGCGATTCACTGTGTGTTCTGACACCTTTCTGTCATGACCAGCATTAACTTCTTAGCTAGAGTAGCTTTCCATTGGACCAGACAAGCTAGCCTTCACTCCACACACACATCAGTAAGTCTTGGGCACCCATAACCCTGTCACCAGTTCATCGGTGGGCCTTCCTTGGACCACTTTTGGTAGGTGCTGACCACTGCATACTGAGAACACCCCACAAGACTTTCTGTTTTTGAAATGTTCTGACCCTGTCGTCTAGCCGTCACAATTTGGCCCTTGTCAGAGTTGCTTAGATCCTTACGCTTACCCATTTCTCCTACAGTACATCTAACATCAACTTACAGTTCACTTGCCTACTATATAATGACACCATTGACAGGTACCATTGTAATAAGATAATCAATGCTATTCACTTCATCTGTCAGTGGAGCATATTGTTATGGCTGATCAGTATGTGAATGCGTATGTACACCCTGTGGCGTGATCTTCCGAGGCATGGTTTCAAAAAGGTGTCAAGATGTTAGCAGCAGATCTGATAACTCACATAAATGAAAGTATTAAGCAACATTTTTTTGCAGTTTTTTTATCCTACAAACAGATCTGTAAGACAGATTGTCAAGACCGCGTTACATTAGAGGCCGAGTGACTCACCTTTGTCTTGTGTTTCCATGTCATGGTGTCCAAAACATACTATATTCAGTATAGTTTCAAACAATATTTTTCGTACGGAATATAAAAGAAGTAAATCTGCTTCAATCCTCCACAATGAGTCTTTACACGTTCTTCTCATCGTGTTCAGAACCAAGGTCCATCTCTGTTTCCAAGCACTGATGATAGTCTCAGTGTACACAGCAGTAAAAACACCATACTGCATAAAGCCATCCCCAGCTTTCCACTGCAGTCAGATCCCAGAACAACAAGCTTTACTGGCAGGCTGATTAATAGCGAGTGCAGAGGGCTCCAGAACACATTTCTAATCTGGGACGACTCTCGAAAAACAATGATCCAACAAAAGGAAAGTTAAAAGGATAAAGCACCTAGATATCAAGTGCAAGCATGGATTACTATTATTTTAGCTGGCACTTTTGCCCAAAGTGATATCTGATTAAAAAAGCAGGAGCAGCTGCTCCTCTGTGCAGTTGGAGGTTAAGGGCCTTGCTCAAGCATCCAGTGGTGAAACCATTTAGGCAAACACAGCATTTGGAGCAGTACCCTTCCAGTCACAGCATCCGAACATGCTGAGCCACACACTGTCCCAGATATGGAGTTCAGATAGAGATGCCTATTGAATGAGATGACAGTGGTGTTCATCTAGTTGTTTTACATGATCTATGCAAAACCCATGGTTGTCATGTAACGTCATTCACTGGAAGACCTGGTAAGGTGAGTCCCCTCCCAAGAATTCCAGAGAAGCTTTTGGACTAACAAGCAGACACAAGCCAGCATCTCAACGTTTATATTTTTAATTCCAAGGGGTTTACAATCAGCAAACCAGTTTGGGGTGCATCTTTCTCTTGCTGTATTATGATATTTTGTTCCTTGTTTCTAATGACATCATATTGCTGTATGACCACTGCCCCCCACCCCTTAGATGGTGTAAGAGGACCTGAGGGGGGCCCACGTACACCCCTCCCATATCACTTAACACACTGAAGCCTGAAGCATGTCACCTTTTCATTACAGGCTCAGTGAGAAGGCTGTTGGCCAGGGAAATGAGTTTCGAAATGGTCCTAATCATGTTCAATGACCTAGCATCAGGCTCCCAGCGACGATGTATTCTGAACCTAGCCATAGATTGGAGAAGATCAGCTTACCTGCCCCCAGTGCTGAAAGCTCTGTGACACCCTGGCTGAACAGGTGTACAGGACAGTAACATTAACACTAATCAGTATACTAGTGATGAGGGCTGGTGAACAAATGATTTAATGTTAACGTTAGCTGCCACGGTCCAGACCGCAAGCCTGGACATTCCCAGGCTGAAACTTGGTCCCACACCAGCTCTGACCCTAATGGGACAACAGAGTGAGCATTGTTGTGGGTGTATCATATGCCCTGTGCTGCCTGGGACAGGCCCCTGGCCTCCTGCGACCAGTTACAAATGGTAACTGGTAAATAAACAATTCAAAGTTAACGGTTTATTTAAATTCAGTTTTGCACTAAAAACACATTTTTCAGCTTTAATGTTCTTTTTCATTAGTAGCTCTGACCAGACATTCATTTCTCGATTGAATGAGACATTCCTACATGATGCCTTAATTTCTGTCTAGTTTTATTGTATTTTGACTTATTTTGCTTACTGTGCTGCCACCCAAACTTCACTTACTAGCTAGACTCTGCTACAGGTTAGACATGTGGAAGGAGTAATCCGTGAATAACTTGATATTTTAATGCATTTTTATTGGATCATTTCAGATGAATAAGCAAGAGTATTACTTACTGACATGTCATTTGGATGCTTAAAAAAATTCAAATTCTATTTAACTGTGTAAGATGTACAATACCTGTCACGTCTCGTGCCAGATGAACAAGCAGGAAGCGGGGAATCAAGGTCAGACAGGCGGGAATCCGAAATATAGGGTTTATTCGAAGGCACAACGAAGAACAGCTCAGCACAGACTTCACAAGACTACAATGACTTCAATGACAGGACTGGACTTGACTACTGGCAGGAAACATAGAACAGCTGGTAAACGTAGGGATTCCACACGAGGTTAACGAGGTAGGCATGGCACACGAAGGGATCGAACGATCGGGCGTAATAGAACCCGGCCCCTAAGGCGCGAACTCCGGGGGTGCCCCAGGGGGATGAACAGACTGGATCGGGAACACTGGACTTGGAAAACAAGACAAGACCATTATCAGGGCACTGGGAACAGGACAGACACTGTCTAAGGCGCCGTCCACCAATGAGCCGGAGTGGGGGGACCCGCAGGTGACCGGCAAGTCGGAGCCGGGGGACCGCAGGCGAACGCCGAGCAGAGGCCAGAGGACCTGCACGCGCCCCCCAAGCCCCAGCCAAGGAGAGCGAGGGCGAGCCAGGGGGCAGGGCGGGCGGGACCCTTCCGGGAGACCGAAAGGTGGTGACCCAGCCGGGGTCTACACGACTACACTGGGGCGATGGTCAGGGTGACCCCTCAGAGGGGCTCGGGCAGCCCTGAACTTCCTCAGGGCCAGGGACTGGTGGCGTGGGAGCTGGGTCCAGGATCGTGGGGATCAGGACCGGAGCCTCTGTGGGCAGATCAGGGGTGGGTGGAGCCGGAGCCGCTGTGGGCGGAGCCAGAACCTCTGGCACACGTACCCTGGGGGCAGGAACTTCTGGTACCGGCGAGGCAAGGATGGGTGGAGCAGGACCCTCAGAGGGCGGCGGTGCAGCAGGGGCCTCGAAGAGTGGAGCATCAGCTGCCGTGACTGGAGCCTCGCTGGGCAGCGCATCAGCCGCCGGGACTGAAGCCTCACTGGGCGTTGTGTCAGCCACCGGGACTGGAGCCCAACTGGGCGGTGATTAGAACCTCGCTGGGCAGCACGTCAGGTGACGCAGCAGGGGCCTCTTAGGGCAGCGACGCAGCAGGAACCTCCGAGGGTGGCGCCACAGCAGGATCCTCCGAGGATGGCGCCACAGCAGGAGCCTCCGAGGACGGCGACGCAGCAGCCGGGATTGGAACCTCGCTGGGCAGGGCATCAGGTGACGCAGCAGGGGCCTCCAAGGGCGGCAACGCAGCAGAAACCTCCAAGGGTGGCGCCACAGCAGGAACCTCCGAGGATAGCGACACAGTAGCCGGACCTGGAACTCCGCAGGGCGGTGCGTCAGCCGTCGCAGCAGGAGCCTCCGAGGGCAGCGAGACCTTCCAATCACAGACACATTATCCTAACCTGCTATGGCGTACATCACCCCTGTTCTAGGGAAGAGACATATCAGTTCTACTACGAGTACAGATTCTCCAGATTCTCCACTTATACACATAACAGTCTATGCCAGCAGAGTGAGTCATCGTAAGGGGTTCAAGGAGGGTATCTCCAGACGGACACCAGATTGGGTAGGAAACTCGTCCATTCCCTATGACTAGCACTGAGTCACCTGCATTATGCGAGGTAATGCTATCCACTTAAAGGCAGGTCTGCTCTCTCTATGCTCCCTCCCTGTACATCATCCTAAAGGTCTTGGATCTATCATTCCTTCAACATGACACATTTAATGACAAACGAGTCCAATGCTGTCATTTAGAGAGGACAGTGTTCCTTCCCTAGAGCCATTCCCACAGTGTCATGGGCTTAGATTTCCATCAATTAATCTCAATTTGTTGAATATGCTTTTCCTATTTTCTAAAATCATTCATTTGACCTATATAATGACAAATCTTGTCCAGGACCATCACAGAATCAATAAATGCCAGAATGGGTAGTCTGTGTCCTTGGATTTCAATATTTTAAAGTAAGATTTAAAAAAGTTGCATTTTTTGAGTTAGCATTCACAACCAAGGAACCATTGGTGTCCCTGATAAACTTTTACTTGCACATGTAAATACAGTGGAACCCGCTTATAGTGATTTTTTTTACTTTACTTTGATAATCTTACTGCCTACATAGGTTGCCTTGCGGTAATCCGTCTGCTTCTGCTAGCTACCTGAGGCTAATGCTGCAAGCACAGAAAACGTAAAAAAGAGAAAGTCATTTTCTCTCAATGACAAATACAGACTCATCGAAGCTTATGGTAAACTGCCAAAAACTAGCCACCTGGATGCAACGGCGAAACTACGATAAGCTATATTTTAGGTATTGAAGTGGCAAGCATACTGAGGAATCGGGGCAGCGTCGAATGAAAACGAGAGATGGACTGACACGAAATGTTCTTATGTTACTCCTTAAAGGGACCACACAACAAGCAACAATAACACAAAAGCCATAAATGACTGGGAAACACTAAGGACAGTAAGGCACACACACGGTGGGTAATTACAGAATGGCTATGACACACAAAGATCAGGCAAGAACTAAGTACAACTACAGTTAAAGGCGCACGCGTTAACCAGCTACACAGCGCAAGTACCTACACTAAAAAACAAACAGCTATATACAAGACATATACGGGGCTAAACTTGCGCTCGCGAGGCATGCCGGGACATGCAGATGCCGCCGGAAACACGGTATTATAGCCTATTTCAATTATACATAGTTCAGTAATTTAAATTGTACATTACTGTCAGTGCCGCCCCTCCCTACATGCAGAACACGCGCTGTGCATAGTGCCCCACGATCCATGGGGGGCCCCATTTTCCGCAAGGGGACGCATTCTGTGCAAATGTGCAAAGGATGCACATCGCTGCCGTGAGGCGCGTGTAGACCACGAGGTCAGCCCAAGGCAGGAGAGACAAAAAAGAGACGAGTAATCTGACACCGCAAGGTTGTAAACTTAAATCGCATTTTGTGATACAGTCATTTTACATTTACATTTACCGCATTTAGCAGACGCTCCTTTCCAGAGAGACTTACAAGTGCTTAGTAGTCTATGACTGTTCTTCAATTTAAAAGCTAGATGTAAAATCAACAGCTGTCAAGATCAATTTACCGCTAAGAACGTTGTATACAAGTTGTTAGGAAAGAGTGCACAGGAAAAGGAAGAGATTGTTAGTGGATTTTTTTTGTCATGGGGGGGGGCTCAAAATAAAATTCTGCTTAGGGCCCCAATTCGGCCAGGGGCGGCACTGATTACTGTAATTTGAAAAGCGTTTGAAACAGCTGTACTGTATTTTGAAAAAGTCAATAAAATTCTGTAAATAGCGATGTTGTCCGTTTTATTACATTATATTCATGTAATAAATATACAAATGTCAATTAGATGGTAATCTGCTTGAG
>JAODLD010000136.1:8659778-8682952 GCA_026781065.1 Mormyrops boulengeri | reverse complement strand
TCTGCTGCTAGATCAGTATAAGCTACACCACCCACCTTGGTGTCGTCTGCAAATTTAACTAGTTTACTGTATGTATTATTGACTGCCTCTTCCTTTTTGGGGCAAAACACCAAACATCAGAATAATGGAATATTCTGGGTCATGTTTGCGCTGCAAACTGAAAAACGACAGGGGAGGAAAAAGCAGGGACCACGTCTCTCTTCACTTAGACTGCAGCAGCAAGGATGTGCTCTGTCAGACGTGAAAAGCCTTCTGCGTCTTCACATGCAAATTCTGCATTAGAGATCTTTGGAATTCACAAACCTTTTGGGCTTCCTTTGAACTTTAATCTCCTTACAAACTATTTAATGATTTTACGTCTTCAAATCAGTTAAACCATATTATATAATATATGACATGATTAAATTATTATTATTACATTTGTATCCAGACATAAACCCTTAAAGGCCCATTAATAACTAATCTTTTTATGACAGTACATCTCTGTGGTTGATATCGAGAATCATTGCAAAATTCCGTTCTTTGTAATATGACAGCAAAATGAAATTAATGCTTAGCAGCTTAGTTTGAAACCTCAGATCGTGATCGAAGAGTCAAAACTGAATAATACAATCATGTGTCGTTCCTGGGAGATTGCATATATTTACAGATGAGATAGGACCATGTGCAGTGATTTGCATTCAAAACTGGCTTTTTCTATTCTACTCCTTTTAGACTTATATGGAAACAGATTGACAAATAACCTTGACTGGGACAGTTTGAAATGTATTATTCATGCGGCGCTTGTTGGTGCGTGGAGGTTTAACGGTGACGTGCTCTTAAATTCCGGTTATTTCTGCTCCTGGTCTCACAGCTTATTCTGCAGGGGTGTTTGTGCATCCTGCCTGTCTGTAAGTTTCTTGCCCAGCCCAGGAGACACAGTCAGCTTCCAATCCTGTAGTGATAGACTGTCAGCTTAAATTCTCGGATGGGACCCTGTTGTTATCCTTGTTCTCAGACAGGGGTGTGACAGGGACTAGCAGGAAAGCAGTCCTGCATTTGAGGGTGTTTATTTCATCTTGAAAATGATCCATTTATTAAACTTAATGCATGCTAATTCAGGATATGAAGTGGGACATTGCCCGTCTTGCAAGGAAACATAAAAAAGTACTTAATACCACACAACTTGTTCCATAAGATTTCCTTTGATCTTCTATCTGAAAAGTACTTAGAACTGAAGCTTTTTATCTAGCATTTGTACAAATACAGGTACATAGGAATAATTTTGTTTTCAAATATCCCATCATGCTCTCCATTGAGACATACACACACAAACACACACGCACACACACACATAAATGGAGCTGAGAATTAATCTGGGGGTCTGAGCATAGGGGGCTGGACTATTCATCCAGCCCCCTGGTGCATTTCTCGGGGGGGCCCAATGGCAATGTGATTACAGGCAGTCCCCGGGTTAAGAACTTCTGATTTACGGATGGTACCATATATAGTTACTTTTATTATTACTGTATTAATATCATTCTTCTGACTTACCTGCAAGTTCAACCTAAAGACAGAATTAAGAAATGGACCTTGTTTGTAACTTATGTTCTGTATAGGATTTGAGCTAGCCACCTTCTAAACACAGACACAAAAGGCAAATCCATGGAGCCATGCACCATCCCCAGCTTGCTCATACACCCAATTCATTGATAAGACAGATGGGCTACGTCAAGCTCATTAATATGCAATGTCGTATTCCATGATTGTGACTCTAGTGGCAAACAGTCTTCTTGGCATCACTGTATCTACATACTGTAAGCGTGTACAGGATTTATCCAGACTCTGAATGTTATCTGCAGCATCCGTCTATCCACAAGCTCACAAAAACAAACATCATTTGTGAGCAGTTCATCATTTTCAGGAAGTCACATTAACATTTGTGCTGATTAATGTACTACAATCAAAGCAGGAAATGATTGTAGTACATTAATCAAGACATTTCTTAAATTAATCAGTGCAGTAAAACAACGTCATTATGTCGGAGTGAGATCAGGTTAGCTAGGTTTTATTTTCACTTGACTTTTCATGAAACATCTTACTGGAGTGTAACATTTCAATAATCAATCCATCAGGCTCCAAATCCATGCAGTATGTAACTCAAGAATAAATAAGCCTGACTCTTCTCTTTTGCTTTTACTTGTTTTATATGAGTTTAATTCCCGTTCCATTTCTTACAAGCATCAAGGAAGTTAAAAAAATTGTTTAATGCATGTCCACCTTAAACTCGGGGGGGTGGCTCACCCATGGTTCAGGGAGCCAGTGAGGCAGGCTGTGAACATCATGTGACCCCCGGCAGCCCTGGTCATTTGAAGGATCAAGGATTTTTATTTGTCATTATGCCAGTGGTTTACTTAAGTAGTAGGACCAACTGCAGCGCACATAAGCTTGAATTTTATTTTGTTTTTCCTTCATAGCATGAATAGTAAAATGCACCCCCCCCCCAAACAATGTAGAAACACAAATGTGTCCAACAAAACCAAACAAGGTCAACACTAGTGATTCTACCAAAAACCAGTTTTGGTGTCATGGGAATAGTATCCATTTCAAAGGGACATTTTTGAGGCCTGGCTGGTAATGGAGAGCTTCCTGGCGGGAAATGGACTTTAAGCTCTGTCACTTGGCATCCAGCTGTAGTGAACTTTACACTTCAGCTTTCGGAACGTCAAGGTCACATGAGCGTGAATTCACAAAGCATTCCACAGCCTTCAACGAAACGCGTAATGAGCGTTCGCTCAGGATTGGCAATAAAAAGGATGATGAAGAATGGGTGCATTTTTTCTCACCTTTAACTTGAAAGGTGCCAGACATTCAAAGCCCAATTCGCAACAATGTCATACCACAGTTGACAATCCCATCATGTCTTATTCCTTTTTCCAGGGAATATTTCTGGCTTTGCTCTTGTGGTCTGATCGCAAAGGGGCAACAAAATGTGTGCTCAAGGGAAGAGAATAATTATTTTCTGTTTTCTGTGACCAGGTAGTTTCAAAACAGCATTAGCTGTTTGAACAGCATTCAAAACCTTTGTGTATATCAAATCCATTTAGACTTAATAAAGCACAAGAAAAAAGCATTAGTAAAAACAAAGATGATCAATCATAAAAATGGGAAATCTGGCTTTTCTCCTGGTAATCTTTTTGATAAATTAAAAGGCAATCCCAGACTAAATGCCCTTTGCCTTAAGAAATGCAATTTCCAGGAAACACAGCAGAAGATAAGGATGAATGTCCACTTGCATGCTAACGGAGGAATTTCATACGACAGTCTGATTCCAGCATGAGTCAGTAACTTCACATGTGAACGAGATCCTCCAGCTGAGGAATCACCCCTTAGACATAAGAAGAAAAACCACAGTAAAGAGCTTTAGTGCATACAAAGGGGAAACATCTAATGAGCAGATTCCTCTGGCACTTATGAAGAAGCTAAGTAGAGATTCATTATTTTCCATTCACCTTCTACGCTGCTTGTCCTACACAGGGTGGGAAAGGACACAATTCTGGACACGATGGATGCGAGGCAGGGAGTAACCCAGGAGAGGGCACCTACATCACTCACACTTATGGGCAATTTGGCAACTCCAATTTGCTGCAGATTTGGGGGGTCTCCAGTGGTGTGAAGCGACTTCATTCCACCCATGCTGAGGAGACGTATTTCTCCTAAAAACATTAATGTTGCTTATTATAAGATTTACTTAGCTATTAATGCTTGTAATCCATTTGCAATGACCCAACAGAAGATACCTTGAGTCCTTTAGGGATTTGAAGTTACAACCTTTCTGTCACCAGCTTCTCACCAGCTGTGTTAATAGCCCTATTTTAATATGCTGTAAACCTCCATCTTCCATGACAAGTGGAATGCCCTGGATGGAATGCCAGTTGATAGGAGGGTACAATCACACAGGCACAAACAAATAAGCCAGAGTACCCAAGAGAAATGCAGACTCCATGGACACAGAAGCCAGGGTGGGGCTCGGACCCCAATCTCTGCAGGTGTGAGGTGACGGTGCCATCTGTTTAATTAGTTTGATTACTTTAATAATTAGATCTAATGTCTGACCACCGCTTTGGACATATCACAACTCAGTTTTGTATGTGAAAGCTGTACTATCATGGCTGAAAAGAGAAATCTGATTAATTGATTTTTGCCGAAAATGTAAAAGGTGCACCTATACAATTTTAAACATGAATAAATTAATTTTACTTGCTTATCAGTTGTAGGAATATGGTTGGTACTAAAAGAACATGGAACCTCTGCTAGTTAACATATGCGTGCGCATGCACACACACACACACACACACGCACACACACGCACACACACACACACACACATGCACACACACACGCACACACACGCACACGCACACACATGCACACACACGCACACACATGCACGCACACACACGCGCACACACGCACACTCGCACACACACACACACAGTCATAACTATTAATGCACCTGAGCTGTACTGTTTGAATGATAATGTGTAAATTACATGAATTTTAAAAACCTTGTATTTCAGTTAAACTCTGATTGACCATTAGATTCAAATTATTATGGGTTGAGGGGCTGCATCAATTCCACAAGATATTAACCTGTAAGGTCTGACTGACTGTCAGGGTCTTAATAATAATAATAATAATAATATGAAAAACCTTCTTGCACAAAATGCATTAGTAACTCAACAAGGAGGAGAGAGAAGTAGCTGACGAACAGCCATTAGGCCGGTTTCTAGGATACCATTTCAGATCATTGATTTACTTTCGCTCCTGTCCCAGTGCCAAACGAATATATCCTCCTATGTGAAAATGAAATTATTATTAATATAAAATTATTTCCTCAAGTTTACTCCATGGTGGAAATGAGTATGTAGTACATTGAAAGGTGCGGCCAGCCCAGGGGCCAACAGACATGTCCGATATGCAGGGCCGGGTTTGTTTCGGGGGCCCCACTCAAAAAGCCACTTTGGGGATCCCTGTCCCACCCCAGATGTTCCAACAAAGGGAAATAAATGGCTAGTAACTAGAGTCAGATAGAGTCAGATCATAGCTAGTTAGTTGGTTAGCAGAACATGCTGCTTCAGTGTATCCCAAGTAAAGAATGTTTTAAGTGTAGAGACTGTTCGTGGCCAACAGGGGGCCCCAGGCAAATGCGTGGTTTGAGTGGTGGTAGACATTGCCGCTGCCAATATGTTAAACACCACCCATGGCCATTTATTACCTGTTATATTTGCCAATTTGATCTCTCTGCAAACATCATAAAAGTTCCCACTCACAGATATCAGCATGGTGCTCTGTAGACCTTGCCATACAGGTCTTTGATTCACCATTGTGAAGTGTTAGTGATCAGATGCTGAATAGAAGAATATTACTTCACTCATAACTGATCATGTCTTGGTACCATTGACAAACACATATCCCCAGTTGGCACAATTTCCAAAAACCAACATACAGAAGAAATCTATGAAGAAAGCATGAAACATGAAAGGTGTAGCAGGTTAAGATGTAGCTGGTGCTCCTATGTGGGCTGTGGGTCTGGACCTACAGCAGTTAGGATGACATTTAAAAATTTTTTGTAAATCTGTGGAATCAGTCAGAGACACAAGTAAGATCAATAAGCAATTTGGTATATAATTAAATAAGTATAGTGAGCGAAATTTAATCTTCCCCCAACCTATTGGTCTCGGGAGACTGTGATCCAGACTCAAGTTCTCCAGCAGTCAACCTGAAAGGTCTGTAAATGGTCTGAACTTTTAATTCAAAATATATTTAGATCAAAGTGGGAAAAGGAGAAACAAAAAAAGTTTGTTTAGCTTACAGTAAATGTTCATTGTAAACATGACAGAGCCATGGATGGGAGTCTACATTTCTTCTTGTTCAACAGATGAGATCATAGATGGGATCATTGAATTGGCCTCTTTTGATCAATGCGCTGATAACTTTCTAGAACCCTCCGGTGATGGTCATACAGGTCTGCAAGCTGGTGTTCACAGCCCGCAAAGGAAGATTATAGCAACAAAGACACAGTTACCTGAAAGCCAAGGTCGTGACAAAGTGTAATACTATTCCATTTTACTGAGCTAATAGGTGGCATTTCCTTATTTTTCTGAATTCCATTCTTCTGCACACACTCATCCAATCCCACTCCTCTGTCTCATCCCCAGCCACGCAATTTCATAGGTAAAGATATCCTCAGAAAGGGCGGTTATCTTTGGGCACCAACTGGAGTGTATCTAATATCAGCAGGGAGGCTGATCTGCAGTGGAAAGAATCCAGAAAACTATGTAGCAGGTGCCCTTGAAGATGTAGTTCATTGCCAAATTGGGTCAAAAGGAGGATTTCCAGTCGAAGATTCATTTAAGCTTCCTGAGTAACCCTCCAGGGAGGAAGTACACTTTCTGAAGTATGGCTTCTCTCAGCAAAACTCCCTAGACTGTGATACCATCCTCAGTTTTCTCATTAGGAGGTGTTGCTTCATCAGCGTCATCTACAACAGATTTGTGAATGGCTCCAGGAGTTAAACCTCTGTACCTGAGACGTCACTGGGTCAAATCCTAGTCACGTCACCACTGAGCAAGACTCTTAACCTCCTGAAAACTGCTTCATTGGTGCTGGATAAATGTCTGACTTTGTGCTCCATTCTCACCTGATATCTGAAAATGAAATAATTCTCATGTACTTGTACTCATACTTGAACTAACTGCAAAAAAAAAACATCATCATTCCATTTCAAAGGTAACTACCTGGCAGACAGGTACTGGAAGCCATCAGGAAAGAACTCGAGCTGACACTGACTAATTAGCTCACACAACGCCGCATACACAGGGTAAAGGTCACATGAAAGAACTGCAACCAGGGGAAACCAACAGAATAAGCAGGAAGATAATTCCCCAGCCAATAATTGACTCATGTGCCGGGGGTCCAGTTCTCTGACAGCGCGGGATACCTGCCCCAGCTGTCTGCTGGGAAATGATGCGATATGGACCAACAGTGTGATGCCTCAGCGGAGAAGTTCCATTCTCCGGCCACTATCCTCCACAGCGTCTCTTTTCTTTTTATGCGCCACTTTCACGCTGCTTCGCCGGTTTAATGATAATCGACGGTGAACCTGAGGCCACCGGAATCCTAATGGCCGGTTTTTCGGCAGTGACAAACCACATATTGATGCCACAATGGTTCCTGTGTGACAGCGGCACCTGTACCCATATGGCCGTGTACGTCGTCTTCCTCTGAGAGGGCCTATCAGCTGTTTACAGTGCGGATCTCCATAGTGGCTTCTGTCTCTTTTCTCATTTATCCCTGCACACTTGATAAAGAGTGATTTATCACCGTTACCCCCATATCTACTGTACAGAGCTGCAGAATTTTGTACTACATTGCTACCGCATTATGATTTATGGAGCAATGTACCTGCTCAGGTATGAGATTCAAACGTTATATTTGAATTTCTGGTTAAAGCCTCTATCTTTATTCACTCCCAAAGCTAAAGGCACCCTGAGGTGGACAGATGCTGGCCAAACCAAGGGCTCAGTGTTAATAGTTTTGTGCCAAGATTGGTTGACTCAGGTATCCAACAGAGTTCTGCATGATCCCCTTTTATTAAGCTTCCATTGCATGGTTCATCAGACCTCTTCCAAACTGCCCTTGATTCATAATAAAATATTTACAAGAAATCCATTTTTTGTTTTCCCTGTTTCCCAGTCTTGGACTGACCTTGAATTATCGTTACCAGCTATATTTGTCATTTATGAACGTAGTTTTCCAGAAATTTTACTAAGACATATTTTTTAAAGGGGTCAAGGAGTACTTCGCTTAACTGCGAATTTTGCTATTTTCTGTTTTTTCAATACTAGCAGTTTAGGGGTTTTCTGCCTTTCACAAAGCGTGCATTTTTGAGGCATTTTTCAGGCAATCATGACGCTCTGTTTCATCTCAAAATGAATACTATAAACATTCTGAAAGCTCTTAAAGCCAGAACATACGGGACTCCGACTCTTTTCTCCCACCGCACGTTGAGATTGATTAGTCCGTTTCAGAATGCCTGTCCACTTCATCTTTCAAAAAACTTTTTTGTCAAATTCTCGCCGAATTGATGATGCACATGGACGGTTCTTTAATGAGGGCTTTCTGACAACATATGTGATTTTTTTTCAGAGAAAAGAAAAATAATAAAAGATGGATATGTTTTATGACTTGCATGGCACACTTCATCTGAGAAAGGTACAGGCAGATAACAAATTACTGAGTCTGATGTAGACTGGAATGAATCACTCAATCTGAGGTCCATTTATTAAGATGCAGGCAGAATAAATGTCTTTGACTTGTAATCTGAATGTTTGTAGTTTCCTCACCTCATGCTTCTTTGCCTCAAGGACAGTTGCATATATTCAAGGCTGAGCTGAGCTGCCATCTCTATACAAGGTCTGCACTGTGGCAGTTTCACTAACCTGACTTCAAAGGGTCCGGTGTTTAAATATTGTATGACGTCTTCTTCTGGTCTGCTTTACACTAGGAAAAACACTTCAGTCTGCCAAAACCTAGGGGGGGTTTAATAAAAAAAAACATACTGTATAATTTCTGTACTCTGTGAAATTTTCATATACCTGGAGCTCTCTACACTTTTAGTAAATATATTCGGTGTAGTTTAATTCATCTCTAATTTCTGGAACTTCCAGAACTGACTCCACAGGAGAAGACAAACATTTTTTCATTGTATGCATAATCATGCAATGACAATGAAGAATACTGATTCTGGTTCATCTGTTAATGAGAGGGCAGATTCCTAAAGAAGCAGTTCTTCATCAGTTTGTCCCAATCAAAACTGAGAATCACCAACTGAGAGTTCAGTTCACTGGGCCGCAGGTACAATATGATTCGATCATCTAATCAAAATCAAGGCCCATGCATTTCCAGTCTTCACATCATGTTATTTTATTTTGTCCAGGAATATTTGTCCAGACATTTTAAATAACTTACACTATTATTCATATACATTTTATCTCTTGCCTACAGAAGTGCAGAGAGGACACTCATTATTGTTTTTTTGCTTCCCAAAATCTCAAGATCTACTGTAGTAGTAATCATTACCTAGCAGTCTGTAATTAGTCGATTACGGGTGACAAGTTATCACTCTTTAACAGCTCAACATTATCTCAGCATTATTGCAATGTTCCCTTTTATTGGAAAATTAATTCAAAGCTGTGACCTAGTCCTCAATTTTCTCAAGTGACAAACACTAATATGACTATTGTATGGCCCTGACAGACGTACTGGTATTTCTGCAAGATCAAAGTAAAGTGAAATGTGTTGGTCTATGAAGACAATGTATAGCCAACTAAGCTGCTAAACAAGGCACAACATCACAAGTGAAAATAAGTTGTGATCTTGAGATAAGAACATAAGAACATAAGAAATTTACAAACGAAACAAAAGAGTTAATTTTCTTCTACTCTAGAGATTATAACTTTGTCTCAAGATCACAAGAAAATTAACTTGTGATTTCCGCAGCTGCCTTTGAGACTCAAACCCATATTTTTTCAGCCAGACACCCAGTTCCTTAACAATCCTACCATCTGGTTTTTATCCTATAAAAATGGGGGAAAAGTGTGAAAAACGTATTCAACTCTGTTCTGACTCAAAGTGTCTAGATGATATTCCACCCGTATTTCTCTGTGGTAGGAACCTTATTTCAGATTGTCCTGCACCTAAACAGTAGCTATTTCTGTACGTGTCCTACAGGGTTTCTTGGGTATTAAATATCTTGTGGACAAGGGCTAAGAATAAGAACTGACATGATGTGAAGAAGAAGCACAGTATAGTACTCATGGTTTGCGGCCTCAGAGGATGATCTACACCGCTGTCATATCTCCTAGCTACTCTGAAATTCCTCCTTTGATAAGGGCCTGTTGTTGGAATGGAAGCCTGGTAAAAAAATCTTGAGGTATTTCATTAAAAAACAAACCTCCATACCAATTAAAACCAGGAGATGCTGTTTTCATAGCAGCATTCCTTCCATTAGGACCCGTCCATTAGGACCATTATGGTCACTGGTGTTGGGGCAGCTTTGTTTTTAACTTTGAAACAGCTCTGTAATACTGTAACATGAGCATCCAAAGAAATTATGACTAATGAAATTATGAAATGATGTTCTGTTCCCTTTTTTGGAGAATTACTCATTTTTAAAGAAAATGAACACACAGGAAATCTAATGGTATTAAGCAACATTTCCCAGAATCCTTACAGTAATCAAAAAATCCCATCTGCATATACCGTCATCATCTCCTAGAACAGGGGTGTCAGATTCCAGTCCTGCAGGGCCGGAGCCCTGCCCATTTTTGGGTTTCCCCTCATTTAACACACCAGATTCCACTCCTTGTGCTAATTACCACATAGCTCTTGAGCTAAATCATTTGTGGTGCAACAAGGAAGGGACTAAGCTACACCGGGCTCCGGGCCCCTAGGACTGGAGTTTGACACCCCTGCTCTAGAGTGTGGTTCAGCCAGGGAGAGTTGTTTGAGTGAGTAGTGACTTTGAATTTTTTGAGTTTGAGTTTTTGGGTTTCCAAGAAACCAAGTAGGAATATGCATGTGTTGTGCTCTGTTGGGGGCAGTGTGTGGTTCAGTGGGTTAAGATCCTGCATCTGTGATTGGAAGATCGCTGGTCCAAATCTCAACTTCAACCGAGTGATTTCACTGTTGGGCCCCTGAGCAAGACCCTTTACCACCAATTACTCTAGGGAATGCCTGACTTCTGATGTTTCTGAATAAATGGTATAACAGTGAGCCAACAGAAAAAAAACGTAATCCTGCTCTATAATCATCCCCGCAGGCAGTGGAGAGGTTAACTATTCGCTTGCCATTGCAACATGGCTTTGTCGTTTGTTTCGGCTCAGTAAGTCACTGCTGTCAGCAGGTCACTGACCCGAGCTGAGTGACTGATCTGGCCAAACACGAGGTTCACTCACATAAAGTCACACCTTAGATACAGGTCAGCCTGACGATTGCCCAATTTCAGTGCATTCTATCTGGTATGATCAGAAATAGGAAGAGTGCACTGTAAGATAGTGGGGGAGACGGGAGTATTCCTGGGTGGGGTGATCCTATTGTTGAATCATTGGCGACTAACCGGCTGACACGACTGCTCTGTCACCAGCCCCCAGTGTGATATCTTCACCTCCCCCAGAACTGACACCCGTTTCATCCCCACCCCCCTCCCCCCCACAATTATGATGGTCACAATAGTGAACATCTCACATGGACCAAACAAACTGGAATAAGCCATTTCAAAAAGGAAGATGAATCTGCAGTGCTCATCGCGGTCCTCAGCCCATTCATTTGGTCACTCCTGGTACCAAAGTGCTCCAACCAGCTTCTATATATAGACCTGCAGACTCGGATCATCACCATGTTTCAGATCAGCTCCACTATGTCATATTGTACTGTACCAGCTACATTGGTCATCCAATAAAATATTCAATTATAGTGTCTGCTTTGTAACTAATTGTCTTCCAGTAATTCCACACTTCCCGGCCAGTGTTTTGCTCATCTTGTTACTAATATTTGGCAGACTCACTGTGCCTGCTGGCTGAAATCTGGCAGTCCGGGAGAAGCTGGTTGATGGTATCTCTGGTATATAAGGGTGCTTACAGCAGTGGTCTCAAAGTGCTGGCTCGAGACATGTTTTTAATGCAGTTTCAAATCTGGCTGCAGATTGATCTTTCGTTTTGCACACACTAATCAGCAACAGCAAGTTTCACCGCTGGTACTGCCCTCTGACCCTGATTATTGACATAACATTATTTTTTATTCCTCCTCGTTTCTCTTTCGGCTAATAAAAATAGCTCAATTGACCCATTGGGGGATGACCTCCCAGCCAGTGACTACAGGATATTTAAGGTTTGACAGCCGTGCCTTAAAGCCCCCACATGGAAGGGAAATACAGGCTCCTCTTTGTAAAGCTTTCCAAAACATCACAGGCTATTCTAGTCATCTCAGTGGTGAAGTTCTCACTGGGAGAGCATCGCAGCCCGGTGACAGTCGTGAGGCAGCTGGCCTCGGTGACGCTGTGTACGATCACTCTCTCAGAAAATTTTCACTTTCCTTAGAAAAACTTGCAAACAATCCATCCATCCCTCATCCAATAGAGGTTCTCAGGCAGCATGTGGCTGCAGCCCTGGATGGGTCAAACGATTAGGTGACATAGGGTCGACACCTCCCCCGCCATCCGAGCAAGTTTCACTGCCAATGCCCTTTTAAAACATTCTCAAAACCTGAAAATTATAGTTACAGTTCTGAGTCTATGAGAAATATGATTAAGCTGTGTACATTTTATTCTATTTTCTGAAATACCTGAAATTAAGATCGCACGGCACAATTTTTTGTTTCACTCATTTCTCAATTTATGGGTGTGCATCTGTGAATAATATATATTTTTTGCAAACTGCAGCCTTTCTCATTGACAAAGGGCTTCTTCATTGCTTTATGGGACTTCAGTCCTGCATCTAGGAGCCTGATACACACTGCCGTAGCAGTGCGCTTTATACCTGCACTTAACGATTCCCATTTCTTTTAAAGATCACTTGATGTCATCCTACAATTCATGAGAAACTGTTGGAGAAGTTGACGGTCACCTATGGCATTACACCGTCAGAAAAAAGGGTACAGTCCTGGTACAGTTTTTGTCCCCCAAGCTACAAACAACACTGGCATACACCCAATGGTATAGAAATGTTCCTCAGAGTCCACTTCTGTACCTTAGAAAGTACATTTACCTACAGCTAGGGTACAGTTGGCAGACCCTTGAGGGTACAGCCCCACTGTCAAGTAATTGTACCATCAAAGGTACAAATTGGTACTTTTTTTTCCTGAAATTCTGGTCATTCCCCAGTGTCTTTTGTTTCACCTTGTTCTTCTGTACTGCTGTCTTAGAAATTTTGAGCCTGGAAGCAACCTGCCGTGTAGCCTTCTGCCAGCAGAACCAGGATTAAACATGCTGTGGACATAAGCTGTGGAGTCGGGTAACGTGCGATTTGTTCGGGTCGAAAACACTCAGAAACATTAAACAACATGCGGACTTAAATTCACAGGACTAATTAATAACAACAAGAAACAACAGGATCATCAGGATTCCATATGAGGTAGTGAGGGGGGATGTGGCACACAGGAGACTGGATGAGCAGGGCATGACAATATATATATATATATATAGTGGTCTCTTAAAAATTTCCAGAGCTGTACATGTGTATGTAAATATATATAAATTTCATATCAATCCTCCACAAATGTAAAAAAATGGGTAATGCTTTACATTAACTGCACCTTCATAATGCTTTTATAATGCACTTATAGAACACTCCGTGCACCTTCATAATGCATTCATAGACAGCATGTAAGTATTCGTTAACATCATAAAAATGAATTTATATTAATAACAAACATTATATGATTATACGATGAAAATGTTTGTTAATTGCAATGCATTATAATGGTAGGTATAAGCATTAAGGATGCTTGTACTTAATTAGAAAGGTATCTATAGTGCATTATAGATGAGAGCTTCATAAGGCATTCATAATGCATAATGAACATGCCTATAGTGTGTTATGCCTTTTGACTGACCAAGTACCTTGAATGGTGGAGTGGTGGCTCTGAGGCTAGGGGTCTGTGCCAGCAATCGAAAGCTTGTCGGTTTAAATCACATGAACGCCAGGAGTGATCCTACTCTGTTGGGCCCTTGAGCAAGGCCCTTAATCTGCAGTTGCTTTGTCCTGGGTATGATGTTAATTTACATCCAGCCCTGCAAGGCAGTCCTCCAACTTTGAGGGAAAACTTGGGGGTTGGTGGCAGGATTGGCATTCGAGCCACTGGACAAAACTCACACTGTTCCATTGGACTCGTGTGGTACTGAGGTATCACTCATTGCATGGCTGCACTCAGGTTCTCATCCCTGAGGTGATTTGTCGTGTGGTGGGTGCGGCAAGGCACTGTATCAATGCGTGCTCCTTACCTATCCACTTTTGACAAATATTTATAGTCATGTTTATTATGCTATCTGAATGCATTATTATTTGTTATGACTGTGTTTATAAATTACTAAAGGCACGGTCTTAAGTAAAGTCTTACTGGTTGAAGTTTCAAGGAGAAAGATGGTCACTAGTTTTAACTTTTACACAATTATCTTCTTCCATATTTTATATCTCTAAGTACAAGCTACCATAGCAGGAATATGATAAAAGTCTTTTTAAAGCCAAAAACTGGGGATATAAATTCCAGTTATACACAAACCATTAAAACACTGACAAAGCAAAACACCGTGTGCATTGAAAGGTGTTTAAAGAGAACGCTTTACAAGTATGACAGATATCATGTTTATAGCTTGGCTAACAAAAGTCTCTGCACAGTTAAATGATTTTTAATTTTACCCCAGCCTTCTGAATACATAGAATATTCTGGCAAAGCTAACGTCAGACACTGTTAAGCAAGCATCTCCACAGTGCTTCATTCTTTCTTAATCATTTAATTGCTTTCAGGGAATATTTTATTACAACGAAAATTAGGTTGGTTTTGTAATAAATATGCCGCTGGTTCGCAGGCTGCCCAGCCCCAGGGATTGTTTACACACGCAGTTTCTGTAGATAATTCTCTTGTCAGTTTTTCATACTGCTCCAGAAAGTCACTATATTCACATGTTTTCCAGCCGACCAGCTGCATGCATTCCAAGTCAAGTGGTGTTCCTCCGGGGTTTTCAAACACATCCCAGCAGCTCATCCGCTTTCCAGATAATGGCGTCGTACGGCATCTTCTGCTAATTCTGTAGGTATATACTGTAGAGGCTCTGTCAATGTAAAAAGACTGTAAATGTACTCCCATGATAAATTTGCATATATAAATACTTATTCATTCATCTGAAACTTGCACTACCACCTGACAATTTACATCCAACTACATACTATTTAAGACCATAAGAACATTTATGGTTATGATTGTTGTTTAAAGGTTAAGGTTTTGTCTCTTAAGTTCCCTGTTTCACAGTCTTGGAGCTAAGCAAGCTGGCATTTTACTGCACATAGTACTGAGTATAACTGTCTAAGTAACAAATAAAACTGTAATTTGCTTTTGATTTGATACATCGCCATACAGGGTCACTGCCATATTGCCATATAGAGCATTTTCATACACAAAGGTCATTCGAAATGCTTTTCAGGAAAATGAGATAAATAAAATGCGTAAATAAGAATCAGCCCACCCATCTGATTCCATTCAGGATCACAAGGGGTCCACAGCGCAGGGGCACCAACCCATTACAGGGCACATTCATAGCTATGGGCAATTTGGTAGCTTCAGTCAGCCTCAGTATATTTTCCAACTGTGGAGGGAAACCATAGTGCCCAGAGAAAACCCCTTGACGACATGGGGAGAAACACACAAACTCCACACAGAGCTATGGCAAAGACTCGAACCCTGGTCCCAGAGATACAAGGCAACAGTACTAAGCACTGCACCACCACACCACCCAGAAAAAGACATAATATTATAATAATATTATAATATTATAGAGGGCAGTGTGGTCGCTCAGTGGGTGACCTCACACCCCAGGGGGTTTGGGGGTTCGAATCCCAACTCTGTGTGTCTGCAGTTTGCATGTTCTCCCATGTTCTTGTGGATTTCCTCATAGATTTCAAAAACAGTGCAATGGTTTCCAGTCTAGGGTGTGCCTGTGTTTTCTGGGATGGGCCCCACACTCACCATGACCCTCTGCTGGGTAAGTGCTCATGAATGATGGATGGATGGATGGACAGTGAATGAGAAGCAGAATGGCGTAACGTATTGTCTTCAGTATTTATTTTCCGGTGGGAAACCTTCACGCCAGTATAACACTCATATAAAGATATAAGCAAGTCATATGCCACGAATTAAGATGCATTCTTAGCAAAACATACATGCAAACACTAGAATTTTTCACTCCCAAAATACAGCTGCAGATCCCATACTGAAATGGTAATGATTCAGAGATGAAGCCAGTGAGCTGTTGGTTTAAGTACAGCTGTTGGTGGGATAAGCAGTGATGCATGACAGGTGTAAAGGTCACTCCACACAATGAACTAACAGACGAGCAGCGCCACTAATGGAGCTGAGATGAATGAAGTGTGAAGAAGGAGTGAAAAGTAGGCCAAAAAAATCCCCCAAAGCTCTGTGCAGGTGAGATGAATAGCACCAGCGCCCCCAACAGGACTGACGACTGTCTTGATGATGTCATTTCAGCCTGAAAAAGGCAAAGCCCCAGGGTCCACGGAAATGAAGATGACCGAGCATAAAAAAGGTTCTGTCAAGGTACCAGACAACCCTTGTGGCAGCAAAAAGAACCACAGGGAGCCTAAATATCGGGACTTCACGGTGGGTGGGTTACAATCCGATTGCTCCTTACTGAATGCCAGAGGAGGATGTGCAGCCAAGGATAAAGAAACCAATCCATCTTCTAGTCACTTAAACATGGGGGGGGGGGGTTCTGGAGCCTATCCCAGGGGGCACGGGCCACAGGTCCGGAGTACATTCTGGACAGGGTGTTGTAAAGACAAGGGTATTACTCGTACATATCAACCTTCGATGCCAATATACAAGATCGCTGCAACGCCTAAAGTACTAGGACAGACACAAAGTGCCCCCAACGAGGATGTACCAAGGCTGCCAAAAAGTGAAGTAGTGGTGATGGGAGGGGGGGTTAGCAGAGAGATCTCAACAGGAAGAGACAGCAGAGACATAAAATATGACCAGGCAGGGAGCAATTATTAATAAAGGGCTCAGCCCGATAGACCTCAACATCAGCGCAGCAAGGCCTTGCCACGCACGGAAAACCGATGACTGCTATCATTCGAACCGTTCAAATTACGTTATGGCTGCATGTAAGACTAGCGAATAAATTATGTGAGGAGAGGTTAAAGGTGGCAGGGACCGCATCCCATCAGCTGAACTTTTAAACTTGGCTGCAAGGAAGCAACTCCTGTTTTAGCCATAAAGAGATGTACTTGTATTATACTGCTTGTGCCATTCCAACAACCCAAAACGAAGGTCTATAATTTTATTTAGATTCAGCCTAATTCAGTTAAATGTTCAGAATAGGGAACAACAGCTGGGCTCCACAAATATAAGACTATTCTTCACAGTAATTCAGGAACCTTCACAACCTCCTACTTCCCATCATGCATTGCACAGACAGCCCTAATCTACAACCTGAACCTGCCTACGGCTATCCTAATCATGGCTCTGCTGCACGTAGTCCCACTGGAATCGAAGCCAACCACTCTCCAATGTGTCTGGGCTCCTTTCTTCAGTTAGCACCTCCCATTACACTTATGACATGAAGTCTAAATCTGGTGCACTAGACCACAGCCTTCGAGCCCCCCCCTCCCCATTTTTGTGAGACCCCGTCCCATGTCAAGGACTGAAAATAACCACTGGGGTAATCAACCAAGTTGACAAAGTTCTATTGTAGGGAAACTTGTACGTTTGCCACCAAATTTCCCATGATCCCTATCACTTCCTCGCATCCCAGTTCCAGTACAGTTTAAGAGTCCCATGATGATTTCCCATGTTGATTGTTGAAGCACTGTGGAATTTCCAGGATCCGGTCAGCGACTGCTGCGCAAAGCCTCTTCCACTTGGCCTGGTTCTTCCTCTATTCACTGTGTCTTCCTGACGGTTTAGGAGGATTTATGTGAGGGTCAAAGGCAGAGAGTCGCCCGCCCACTGGACTCAAATAATAAAGCTGTGAAAAAACTGAGGGCTTTCCGGTAACAAAACACCACCTGCTTCAGAGACATATACTTCTCCCCACTGTCAGGTAATTAAACAACTGCTGACCCGCAAATGTCCACCTCTGCACTGTATTGCATACTATCTTTAATATTCCACTTCTGCACTGTATCACTATTATTCACCATACTGGAGTCTGTTTGTGCATCCTTATCCCCACACACATAATTATTATTTATTTATCATTCATATTCCTTTACATCTTGTCATGCATTGTAATCAGCGCATGCTCCTTACCTAGGTGAATGGTCCCTTATTACATCGCTGTTTGTCCTATCTTGCTCTGCTCTTTGTACTGATGTTCCGCAGGCACCTGTCCTCTCCCCTGCAACTGTGGCATCAGAATTTCACTGTGTTCCTCTGAACATGTGACAATAAAACTTGAAACTTGAAAACCCAAACAGGACATTCAAGGAGTCTCAGTATTTCTTCCCCATACATAACATGTACTATACGGCCAAAAGTATGCGGGCACCTCTGTAAATTAGATCGTCTAGTTAAACCACATCCATTACTCACGCAGGTGTATAATTAAGCAGTCACGCAGTCTCATGCAGAAAACATTATCAGCAGAATGGGTGGTCATACGGAAGAGGTTAGTGACTTTCCACTAGGCACCATCAACCTACATCAATACCCAACCTGAATGGCAGTAAATCCCATGTGCAATGTTCCAACGTCTAATGGAAAGCCTTTCCAGAAGCATAGAGGTTACTATAGCAACAACGATCAAACCAAATTCATAATAAAACCCTTGGTTTCGGAATGAGTTATTGGACAAGCTGGTATCCACATATGTTTGACCTTTAGGGCGTACAGGACGATATAAGTAGCCAACTTCTGAGAGGGCACCGACTCACGAAGCCGGGGGCTGTAGCTTGCCTAGTGCGCCACATAGGCGTTGACCAACACTGCCTTAAAATAGGTCATAATACATCTTATTACATTTCCTGTACACACTTTTAATATAGACATATAGCCCACTAGATAAAAACCTTATATAGATAGCGTAAAGAGTTATTTTTACATATTTGGTGTAATAATACTTGTCCATGCAAAGACAGATGCAAATACATGCAAAGATGCATATCTACAGTTCCCTAAAACAACATATAAACAGTGATAAACTCATCAAGGAGACTCAGCATAGACAAGCGCGACAGATGGCAATATAGGCTACAGCGGAATCCCCGTACATCCAGCGAACTACCAAATGTGCCAATAGGATGGTAGAGGACCCATTAAACTGCGCATTAACTATTTCAGCTGCTTCCATCTGGTAGACGTTTTAGATTAGCCACATCCAAAACCACATGACTTAAACACAGCTTCTCCCGAGATGGCTCTAAAGTGCACTGTGCAAGTCCACATTCACATGTACAGAGCAACTGGTCTGCACTTTATTTGCTATTCAGTGTGTGACTTTTGAGGTATATCGTATAATTTACGTTAAAGATTTATTAGGCACTGTCTACCTCTCCCATAATCTAATTCTTTATTACATTTAAATTCTGCTAGTTCTGTCATGTACTCCATAATGCGCGTTTATTCTGTTAAGCGCACGAAATCTAGAATTTCCCCACAGGATCAATAAAGTCCATCTCAATCTTAATAGGCCTACTGCATGTCTTATTTGTATCTGCTTCTGTCATTTGTAGTAAGAAGCATCAAAAAAATACAGTTTTCCAATAAATACACGTTTGCAAAAATTGTATAGGCCCATGTATATGCGATACATGTAGACTATTTGTTGTAATATGGTGTGCTCTCTAAGTTAATTGTTTTCTGCTGAATTTACCGAACGATCTTTTAATAACAGGTAAGACCAATGTGAGCCATATATTACTGAGCGCAAGGCAAGGCAAAAAAGTCCTGTTTGTATTTGCATACTATATTCATCTATAATGTGGTTTACGCATATTTGTTGCGCATACATAGGTATTTTAACTGCTTAAGAGTTAATTGTTTTCTTGTGATCTTCAGTTACAAATCGGCTGTGTAATATGGCTGTGTAGGGCTGAATGAAAACTTGCGCAAGGAGTAAAATTTGCGCAACAGCGAACTGGCGAATGCAGCTTGAAATCACCGACACGTGATTTCATAAACTGCGCGTATAATGAATCCGGACGGCGGCACCTTAAATCAGGAGGCGAGACCGTCCGTAGAGAAGTCCCTTCCTTGTTTCGGGCTGCCTCTTTGCTGCCCTCTGAAATCAGAAAGCAGCCGCAAATCGGAGGAGACTAAAACACGTTTTCAAGGCAGAGTAAAACAACGAAATCTAATTCAACGGGAACCGGGTTTTACCTATCAATGAATGACAGGTGAACGTATTTTTTTTTCTCTTGTTACTACAGTATTTACCAGAACTAGTGGAAACGTTTAAGTATAAGAGACAGCGGAGTCACTTCGTTTTTTATGATGTCCGATTTTGGTTACTTGTTGGTGTTTTCCACCTCCACTGGTTTACTTGCATGAAGGTTAACTGTACACTCACTTAAGCAGTATGGATATTTTCGTGTGAAGGACAGGTATTTTTATGCACCCCTGGACGTGGGTAATTTGGATGGCCAAAAGCGGAGGACGTGCATCTTCGCCGGATACAATGCTTTCTTACTTTCTAAAACGGATGATGTGACCTTCCAAGTGTTTCCTTCTCCCTGTCTACGTCTGTCATGTTTTATACCGTCAGTATTTTTTGCCTGCTTTTATACGCTTTTGAAAGGAAACACCTTGCCGCTTAGGATCCCTCGCTGCATCAGTGAATCAAGATAATATATGTATTTTTTAAATTCTGCTGTTTTTCATTCCTGTTTTAAGTAGGACAGTTTTCCTAAAGGATTTCATCCGCTGAAACGCAAGTATGTCGGACGATTTATCACTCGCCCGGATGCTTTATATTGGAATGGAGGTAGCCATCGCTGTGGCATCGGTTATAGGAAATGTGATGGTCGTCTGGGCAGTAAAAACGAACCGGTCACTGAGGGACACCACTTACTCCTTCATCGTGTCTCTGGCATTTGCCGACATCGCAGTCGGGGCTCTGGTCATCCCCCTGGCCATCACCATCAGCATCGGACTGCAGACGCACTTTTACAGCTGCCTGCTTGTGGCTTGCAGCGTACTGGTCCTGACGCAAAGTTCAATCCTGGCCCTCTTGGCCATAGCGATCGACCGCTACCTCCGAGTCAAAATCCCAGTCAGGTAATGTATGGTTAATTAGGTACCACGTATTATTTACGCAGATGCAAATAATTAATGCTATTAAAAGGTGCACGTTAGTCTCACAAAATCTAAAGGTCATAGTTTCGTTTGGGCGTTTTGATTCTTTGACCTCTGTCATCTCATCGCTTTAAATGGGTAAAATAATAAAATCTGCTTGGCGTGGTACTGATGGGACATTACAGCGTCCGACATCTGGGGTGCACACAGATAGTGTATGGACACGGTAAATGCCAGCTACCCCAGAGCCTCTGCCTGATGATGCTGCCACAGGAATGCGCAGATGTTTGCCTTATTTTTGAAACATCTGCGGGAACTTTGCACTGCGTTTCTAAAACGGCATGCGTGTCGTATCGTCTGAGCCGTGCTTATGGATGTTTTACATTTTTGTCAGCTATTTCAGAAGTGTAATTTTTCAACACCTAACAGTTTTAATAATCAGTTACCTGTTTTATTGGGTAGTCTGAAAACTATTCCTCTACAAGAATAGTTACTATTACTATTTCCAGTCCCGGCTATGGTATAACTTTTCCGAAGCATGGTTCGTGGCAATCTGATAATACATTATTTCAGGTCAAAAACTTTCCAGTCTGTTTACACATGACACAATGCAGTCGAGTATAAATATAAACGGTATTCGCTATGTTACAAATGCACAGATCATTCCGGTACTTAACAGGGTTGCCAACCTTAGCTGGCTGGCGTGACATTTTCAATGCGAGACAAGTCTGCACACTCATTTACATGTATGTAACAGTTTTACTACCTTGTAAATAGTCTGTAGGGTTTGCAAACCACGTGTAGATAATTTTAAGTTTATACTGGAATAATATAGATCAGCCGTAAGATTTCTTGCGTGAGCGTGAGAATCTGAAAACCGGAGTTTCACGACAGATGCGTGACAGTTGGCAACCCTGACTTAAGTTGGTTTGGACCAAAACCTGCATTACTTGTGATTGCTACTCGCGCATTACCGGTTAAATTACTAAGAGTAGAAGATCATATTGTGCAAAAGGACGACTATGCCACACCGAAACAAAACGCGCTAGTTTTTGTTTCGTTTTCAGTTTGTTTGTCGTGTGAATCACACGCCATTGCTAAAGTTTTAATTTCCTGGAAATAATGACTCAGGCTGTGGTAAAATTACAAACATCTACCGTTACTTAAATTAGAATTTGCATTTACTTACATTTACCTATAAATACAATACACGTTGAATAATGACTTTCCTGGACTGAGCACAACCATGTTAAGGTTTTGTGTGCAAATTCCAGCCTGAGATTGAAAGGGAAGTGTTGATTTTGGGCGATTTGTGATCCTTCTTTACCATCCAGTCCTAAATTGCAGCCAGATGAATAGTGCTCACCCCTATGAATTGGAATATTCTGGGAATATTAAGAATGTATTAAGATGGGAGACTGTCAGGTGTATGAAATGACCGTGTCTGTGGAAAACTTCTTACTACTAACGCACAGCTAACATGTCAGTTATTTGTACGTAGCTCAGATTATAAATTGCTAGCCAGGGATTCAACACAATGCCATAGCTCTGTAGCAAAAAAATCATCAGTAGATTAGCAAGCAACACTGCATTGTCTGTTATGATTTCTGGCACATACAGTGAAAGGATTAAGTACATCAACTGGGTAAATGAATTTGAATGACAATAGATGCTACATTTTCATGCATACATGGGATCTGGGTTTGCCTTCCTGCTTGGCCTGCTGCCCCCATGCACCGAATGAAGGACTCTGATAAGGACCCATTAACAGTAAACTTTGTTATATGTGCCCATAACATTTTTAATTTTCAAGTTTCTCTGCTCCATGCTGGTAAATTTTGAGACAAAGAAATGATGACATATCAAAAGAGTAGACATTCTCTTAAAATGAGAGGTGTTAAACATGTCCTCTTCATATACAGCCTTCGGTCTCTTTCTTGCGGTACCATCCGCACACTGTAGACTGGGAAGATAGTACCATAACATACTGTATGTTTCCATGTGTCGCCATCAATAAGTATGTTTACCACCTATATAAGAACATAAGAAATTTACAAACGAGAGGAGGCCATTTGGCCCATCAAACTCGTTTGGGGAGAACTTAACTAATA
>JAODLD010000136.1:8629826-8659678 GCA_026781065.1 Mormyrops boulengeri | reverse complement strand
GGATTACTTCTATCCCCTTTTTTGAATATGGGCGTTATATTAGCATGCTTCCAATCAGAAGGTACCACACCAGCAGAGAACAATTTCTGGAATAGTAAAGACAAAGGTTGGGTAAAAATGTCCCTCATCTCTTTTAAACACCTGCATTGAAACAAGCTCCCATGGCCAATCCAGATTTCCCATAAATGGGTAAAACAGTATAATCTGCCTGGCGTGGTACTGATGATGCCCCCCCCCCGTTTACCTTTATGCATACATGACCAGGGCCACGCAAAGACTAGGCTGGACCCCTGAAACAATCTCTTGAATGGCACCCCCTTCTCAAACCAAAGCTGTCACGTCATTTTCGCCAACCTCAGCATCTCATGCCCCCCCCGCCCCCAGTGTCCAGACCCATGAAAGTCTTCCCTTATCCACCCCCCACCCTGCACTTCACTGTGCCAGTTCTGTGGTGGGTATGTCTTTTATATGCGGTTAATAAATGCATAAGTTCATACTTGGAATATTAATAGTACAAAGACCCTAATCATAACAGCTGCCAAGGTGTAAATGATGCAAATCAACATGTAAAAACAGGGGCTACTTTTCATATCCATGAGATTAGAAGTTCCAAACAATAAGGGGTTGGGTGATGGATGTAAGAGGGCAAATAATACCTGATGGAACAAAGATCGAGCAGAGATAGAAGGAGCACGACCTCTACAGCCATGACGTCAACAGCCAAGATATACTTAATAGGGTGAGATACATGTAGAAGCCTTCAGCAGTGTAACAGGAGGTTATGTTATCCCTGAGATCACTGCCAAAACGGGAAGGCCTTGGGGCATCCCTGAACAAATAGGGGACCAATCTATAATTGTTGGCTAAATTATGCCAATAAACAACAGCCTAAAGATTGGAAGAGTTTATGCCTCAATATCACACATGATAGTGTGCAAACTAATGTACAGTTTTATTTATTTGACATGGCGATAGAGTTATGCTGAAAATCATTTGATACAGATTAGAGCCTTACATAAAAATAGTATCAATGGATATTCAGTGTGGAAGCAGGAAAGGCAGAGGTTGAGATGTCATTGCTGACGCACAATGAATAATTAAATAAGCAGGCAACACCAGAGGAAGTCAACATGTGTTTCATTGATGACAAAAGAGCCAATGATTGTGCTGATTATGTAAAACTATGAAATGTTCTCAGTAAAAAAAGGTGGAGCCATGCACCTTATTGGCCTTATGAAGAACTTTAATCAGAAGCCATGGTCAGAGCTGAATATATAAAAAGAAAATGGTTGTACAGTCAAACATGATATACAGGTTTTTGTGTGGTGATCACAGTACGGACAAAGGCAGTGCAGTGCTTCCCCAACAACAAACCCTGGGTGACCAAGGACATCAAGGCAACCCTGAATCTGAAGAAGATGGCTTTCCGGACAGAGACAGAGAGGAGGTGAGAAGGATACAGGTGGAACTGAGAGAGACAATTAAGGAGATGAAGGACCGCTACAGGAGAAAGTTAAGAAGGTGTGAGGAGGCATAAAAACCAGGCCGTAAACAGAACAGTGGCTGGGGGATTGCGGATAATCTGGGCAGAGCCAATGAGCTAAACCGGTTCTTTAACAGGCTTGACGAGGAGGCGGTAAACCAAAAGCGGCCAAGCTCCTACCCTCCCTGCCCACCTCCACCTACCTCTCCTCCCCGTCTCTCTCTGCTTCTCTTCAGGTTTACTCTAGAGCCTGCAGCGTCAACGTGAGGGATGTGGAGCAGGTTAGAGAAGAGCTGGGCTGACTGCAGCCAGGCAAGGCAGCAGGCCGGGACGGCATCAGCCCAAGGGGGCTCAAGGGGTGTGCAGCCCAGCTGTCCGGCGTCCTGCATTGCAAATTTAACCTGAGTCTGATACTTCAGAAGGTCCCTGTGCTGTGGATATTTTCCTGGCTGGTGCCCATACCCAAGAAAACAAGCTACTACATGCAATGACTACAGGCCAGTGGCACTGACCATGATGCACAACTCAATGAACCCCCTACAGTTTGCGTACTGGCCACACATGGGCATTGAAGATGGCATCATCTTCGTGCTTCATCGGGCTTGCACATATCTGGATGGTTCAGGCAGTTGTGTTAGAGTTATGTTTTTTGACTTCTGAAGTCATATGAGCCTTACTGGGAGATACTGTAAGTTCAGGAAGATGCAAGTTAATGAGCCAGTGGTGTCTTGGATAACAAGGCCAAGGAAATGATGGGGCATTTCAGGACACGGAAGTCTCCAAAGACACCCGTCTGCATCAAGGGGACAGAAGTGGGGACAGTACAGGGCTACAGATACCTGGGAGTGAACCTGGACAGCGAGCTGGACTGGATAGTATCACCAGGGCAGTGCGCAGAAAAGCCAGAGCCGAGGCTTTGGTCAGATGTTCTACCCCTCAGCAGTGGTCAGTGTCACCGTTTACGCCGCAGTGTGTTGGGGCAGCAGATTGAAGGCGGCAGAGGCCGACAGGCTTATCGAGCTCATCAGCAGGGCTGGCTGAGTGCAGGGACTCCTGGGGCTGGACTCCCCACTGACTGTGGCTGAGGAGAGGATGCTGTGCAAATTTGTCGGCATCCTGGACAAGGCCTCTCACCCCCTGTGCTTCCCCCCTCCCCCCCAACAGCAAGTGGAGCTCCTTCAGCAGGATACTAATATCACCACGGAGCACCACAGGAGGTCCTTCTTCCCTCCGGCCGTTAGACTGTATATCTCTCTCATTCCAGTCGGGAGGAAACCTCCACAGCAGGCCACATAGAGCACTGGGATCACTAGAGTCTCATTGCTGACACTGTTGGACTTAGTTTTTAATAGTATGTATTAGAATTGTATGCCTTTCCTTCACACATTTATAAGTTATCCTGTATTTTTGTACATTATACAGCATCGGCAGTTCTACACCCTATTTAAGGGGGCTTCATTGGCTTATTTTCTTGTCTCGCACCCCCAAAAAAAGTTTTTCTAAAACCATTTAGTGATTTGTCCCGGATTGTCATATACATTTTGCACCCCCAGCTCGGCAAACTTCTTGAGGATCCTCCTCCTCTCAGCAAATTGAATCATGGGGGGGTGACGTCCCGTATTTCTTCATGGGGCTGAGCCCCCCTAGTTTTCAAACCCTAGAATCACCTCTGTTATACGATACCCTTTTTACATGCTTTGCACCTGCCCACTTTCATTTTAGATACATACTTAGTCTTTTTATCCTTTTGTCTTTATATTTGTATAGTATTCTCCTTGGATTCCTTATTTTATTTTGTATTTTATTGTACTCTTGTATTAAATTGTCTTCTTTATTCTTGGTATTTTTAACCTGTGTTGTTTAATTCTGCACAGTGAGATCTATGTCTAGCAGAATAATTTCCCTTAAGATGAACAGTCTTATCTTATCTTATGGCGAGGGCTTGTAGAATTTTTCATTTGCTAAAACTATTTTGAACAGATGAGATGATCCTTTATTTACCATTTGCACCAGTACAGGTTCACGAGAATTCTATAGTTTTTGCATATCCCATCATGCTCTCCTCTGAGACAAAACGTATAGAGGTGAAGCTTGTGGTCTGAGCACAGGGTCAGCATGTAGGGTATCACTGGGGCATTTCTGGGGGCTAAGAGCCTTGCTCAGGGGCCCAATGGAGATGTAACAATTTTACTCAATAATTACTATTTTATAGTAGTCAAGTACCTGGTTGAGCTATGCTGAAGGACAAATTTTCCAAAGTACTGATTCTCTAAGAGCGCTGCTTCCAGTGTACTGTATGGATTTATATGCAAAACACCCTGTGGCTTCGATTTTGGGAAAGATGCTCATTAAAATGGCCAGAAAGAACTGAAGTCAGATTTACATTAACTGCAGTACCTCAGAAAGAATCCAGTTGTGAACTTTTTAATGATTTATGGGGAGGTTTGTCATTGGCTGTTTTCCATTGAGGTACAACAGAGTTGAAAAAAATGTAAGCAGGTATCATATTCTTATTTTGATATATTTTGATTACTCCAGTTACTCTTTGCAGAAAAATAATCTTCTTTGCCAAATAATTTTTGTTGCAAATCCAAAAATAATTAGCAATAATAGCCGTCTGTCTGGATTAAATAACAAATTAATTTGTAATAAAATGTCAAGTTTCTAGTGTCCAATTTGTAGAACATAACTGGATTTGTGGAAAGGAACCATTGATCATTTGCATATATTTGAGTTTTTTTATTGAAAGTATGTGGTTAATATTGCAGCTTTCATATTTTATGCATTTTTGATATTTGCAAATTCTGCATCATGATCTTTAATTTCACACTTCAAGGAAAGGGGAATATGACTTGTTCACAGAGGGATTTTTTGATACAATTACAATAAGATTCTTTAGTAACTTAGTAATAAATCAGTTATCATTCAAGTACAAACTGTGAACAAATATAGTAGCAACCTGAGATAAAAGGTGCGTTACAAATCATTAATGATCAACACACAAGATGAGTATCTCATTATTTGTTCCATCAGTAGTGCACAAAGGTTTATAGAATTAACAAATATAGTAATAAATATAGTAACTGCTTGAAATAAATGATCTGTTACAGTTCATTAACGATTAACGATTAAAGCAAAATGATTAACCTTAAGTAAAGTGTTACCTTTTTTTTTTAAGGATTTGTTAAGGACTGTTGAGTGTGGTTTATGGTATATGAATGGTGTGCCATTTCAGTTACTTGATTAGCTTTAGGGAGAAGTATTGCAAAGTTTAGAAGTTTGGAGGGGAAAATAAGAAATTTTAAAAATAGATTTGGGTTTTAGTGCCTGACCATGTTGTGGAGTCAACATGCTGTGTTGTCAGCAGCATGTAATCAGCTCACGTTAACTAAAGATGGAACACTGTTCGCGTTCACCTAGAGCCCGTCTTGCACACCTTTGGGAAATCCTCACTAAAAAGGGTTAATTTGCCTTCTGGGTGTCTGCCACATTCAGAGACTGGAGGAGTATTGTAAGTTTCTTAAAACTTGCCAATCCAGTTATAAAATCATCACCACTGAAGTATACACACCTATGACTCTAAAGATGACATTCACCCTGAACGCCTATTGCGGAATGCCAGCCTTTACCAATTAGTTTGGTATTGAACGCAGGTTAAAAACTAATTCAAAGCAATTCAATGTCACATCGTCAAATTCCATAGCCTCACATCAATTCATACTCTAAATAATGAATATGGCATCACACTTGCAATTATAAGTGAAGGCGACAGATTTGTACAACACAGAATGTAACTAATAAAGTATTTGGTATGATCTTCTGTGTATAAAAAAGCTAATATTAACTGCAGGATTTAGAATTTGTTTTGCACCTTTTTACCTGGAAATTAATGCAACTCTAGTAACTACTTTAACGAAACACTACTTTAATGAAGGCTGAGCTGAGACAAAAAAATGAGTGTCCTGCAGTCACTGTGGCATCTGCTGGCTGACGAATCTTCTCCTGTCTTCATCCATCCCACAGCTACAAGCGGGTGGTGACACCACGGCGCGCAGGATCAGCGGTGCTGCTCTGCTGGATGGTGGCCTTCGTGGTGGGCCTGACACCAATGCTGGGCTGGAACAATCTCCAGAGACTGCATAAAAACAACTCGGTATCATCCGACCTGATCATCACCTGCGAGTTCGAGACGGTCATCAGCATGGAGTATATGGTCTACTTCAACTTCTTCGGCTGGGTGCTGCCGCCATTGCTTGTCATGCTCCTTATCTACGTGGAGGTCTTCTATATGATACACAGGCAGCTCAGCAAGAAGGTCACCTCAGGCCACAGCGACCCCAGCAAGTACTACGGCAAAGAGCTGAAGCTAGCTAAGTCTCTGGCTCTAGTGCTCTTCCTCTTTGCGCTTAGCTGGCTGCCGCTTCATGTAATGAACTGCATCACCCTCTTCTGCCCCGACTGCCACAAATCCATCTTCCTCATATATACCGCAATCCTGCTCACCCACGGCAACTCAGCCGTCAACCCTGTCATCTACGCCTTCCGTATCAAGAAGTTCAGAATGGCCTTTTTCCGGATCTGGGAACAGTATGTCTACTGCAAAGCGGTACCACCCCCGAACAGCTACCAGGACGACCGAGAGCAAAGTCACACTAAACGATTCCAGAACAGTGACTTTTGATCCTGTATGGAACATGGAAGAGGGAGGAAAACCCAAAACAGGACTAAAACAAGGGTTTGGACCATGTAACCGAATCGTGTAATTCCGTACTTAGCCTCTGATGAATGAAATAAGGGCTATAATTATAAACATTTAAATGTAGTAGTTTTATCAGCTAGAGGTCATCATGGGTCAAACTGGAGTTTAACCTCGGTGAGAGGAAGCTACACTGCTCAGCTGATGTCTTTGTGAAGTTCCATGCCTTAATATGAAGCCATGTGAAATACTACTAACTAATACACATTTGGTTCATGATCATCAGCCATTTAAGGTACATCTGCATCAAGATGGTGAACAATGACACTCCCTTACTGGATGGAAATATTATTCAGAATGAACTCTCTGATGAACTTTTTCACATTGTTATAAGTGTTTTCATAGTCGTTATGGGAACATATTTGCCTTCAGCTGGTATGAAATGCAGTTAAGGGGAGTCTTTATATTCCGTCTCTTCTGATAGTTGCTAAGTGTGCATATGACCATTTCCAGTAGAACATCAACCCAAAAAGTGTTATAGCTGCTTTTATTACGTTATCACTTGGTCTTCTTAATACAATTGCAAGCAATTGTTCGGCCATATCGCAATGTATCGCTAATGGGTCTTTTTCAGAGTACATATAACAAATATGAAATGGTAAAGGCTGGCTACGATTCCTGAACCCCAAAACATACTGTTTGATAAATGTTATAAGGCACAACTAATCTAATATTGTCTGTAAGATATCTATGTCAAATTTTTCCTTGAATAGGAACACACCATGGATATGTAAATATGTAGACTGTGACTTTGGAAACTACCTGTTTAGTAATGTGTCTCCTGAACAAAACAGGCCCTGGAAATAAAGTGGTTTGTTGTTGTCATTTGTGTGACATTAATGGGTCTTGCACCTGGGTCCGTAAGAGTCAAAATATAATCGATGAGCATTAAAGATTCATTGGATGGTGTTGTGACAAAAATGCTAGTGAGCTATCCAGTTAATTATCAGCGAAATTCTGATCTTTAAACAAGTGACCACCTCAAGAAGCCCCACAGAGACGAATACTTGCCCACATCAGAGCTCCCCAGGATTGTGGATGGAGACTCCTACAACCAGTTTTCAACCAGAATGCAGAACATGAAGCATGATCTGTGCACAGATACTGTCTACAGCACCTTTTATTTATTTAGAAGATGCTTTTATTCAAAGCAACATACAGTTCAAAAACAATTGGGGGTCTTACTCAAGGGCCCAATGTTAAAATTACTCTGCCATCCATGAGGTTTGAAGTTTCTAATGACAGGCACATGTCCAAATTCGCTGAGCCGCACACTGCACATCTAGACCAGCTATCCATTCATAACCATACAGCACAAGGCTGGGGACGCTGGAGAGGATGCCAGCCTGGCAAATGTACACACACACATACACACACACACACACACACACAGAGTCGTGTAATCATATCGATATGGGGACCGCTCATTCATTTCTATGGGAAAAATGCTAATGCTAACTATGACAACCTTAACCCCCACCCTGCCCTAACCATAACCATAAGGAGCCAAACAAAATACAAAAGTTTTTGCATTTTTAGTTTTTTCATTGCAGTCATGGATTTTTATAAAATAAAGTTTTCCCATACTGGTCCCCCATAAGGTAAAAAAACAGGTATTTATCATATTGTGGGGACATTTGGGCCCCACGAGGTAAGGTATACCTGGACCCCCCCCCCCCCACACACACACACACACACAAACACACAGTCGGCAATTTACAGAAACCTATCCATTGAAGCTGTAAAAAAAAAATCTCTTTGGCTTGTGGGAAGAAACTGAAACTATTTCACTGGCAGCTGAAGCTACAATTACAGCAATCTGCCGGACCAAAGGTAACACCTGGCAATTGGGATTTGATCACCAGGGCTGGCTCTAGTCATACAGCATTCATTCCTTCTACCACACTGTACATTTAACAACTTTTCTGATGCACATTTATTCCTAAGAACATATTACATTTGTCAGTTATTGGCAAGAAATTATTATTGACAAATGAAGCATTGTATGTCATTATGGTAAAATGGTCTACAGAATGCTGACTAATCTTGACATTTCTTAAGTCTAAGTACTTTTCAAACTACTTTGTGGGCAGTTGTTGAACACAGATTATAATAAGAAAACTACGCAACTTTATTAATTCTGGCCCTTAATATTACAATACAAAGTCAAATGCAATTTTAACACTTCATCACCTAATTGTCTGAAACTCCTGATGCGGCGAAAGACCAAATGATTAATCCTAATTAAATGAATTCTACTTTGTGCCTTAAATAATAATACTCAACCCGATCAAATCAATTCAGTCCAATCTGCTTGACCTTTCAAACCCAATTCTGTCAGCCATAAAGACTCAGCTTCTATCACCTAGTTGTAAAACCAGGTAAAGACAATGCTATTGCTTTTTTAACAACTGCAGCAAGACCAGCAATAACAGACCAAAGGATTTTTATACTTTATTTAAGCGAGCTACATTCCACCATCACTTACCATCTGCAGCTTTCCAGGGGTACTTCTTCAACATGCATTATTTTTTTTATAAAATGTTTCACAAAACTTTTCATTGACTTGATGTTTGTTTTCACAAGTGTTCCTTTAATTAATCAAACAGAACACAACCTACAGGCAAAGCACATCAGGATTACTCAAACCATGTCATGCTAGGACAAGGTCAATAAAATTTGGGGCCCTTCCAGTATCATTGATACCTTTGTTGCAAGAAGCTAATAAAAGACTTGACCTAGTTCCTAATTCCATCCATCTTCTAACCACCTACCCAGTACGGGCTTTTGGGAGGCTGGGGGTGATTTCAAACACTCAAAATTTTCTACTTCTTTTATGTCTCCATTGTTTCTCTGAATATTATTAAGCTGCTTTGCTGGATTCCTGGAGCAACTACAGAGAGTCTCCCCACTGTGTTAGCACTGTCTGGGGTGCAGGCTGGAGCCAGCAAAATAACTCAGTCAAACTGAACCTGCTTCAGGTGGAAACAAAGGGCAACAGCACCTCCTGGTGGTCGGTAGACTGGGTCACATGGGAGCTGGGCGTCAACGCCAAAGAATCTGGCTGGGCACTGGCACACAGGCAGCATATTCCGCCAGAGTACAGCTGCTGCAAAGCTCTGTATTAGTGAAGCCAAGCACGTCATCTCAAAAAGCCGGGGGAGGGAACAACAGCAAGGAATCACCATCTCCGTTCTAGAAATTACTCATTTAATTTAGTCTAGTCTCACTTTTCCTGGGTATAATCAAGTCATTAAGACTTAACAGACCATACATTTTAACTACAAAGTCACTGAACAGGAATAAGCAGAAAACCACTGTAAGAAAAGCAAAAGAAAATATAATTCAAATGCTTATAAGCTTTCTGGCTTGAACACTACAATAGCTGCATTTCCAGAACATAACTTAATGATTATTACACCAGTTTGGCACGAGTGCAGTGTTTTTGCATAAAAAAATACAAGACAAAATTTATAAATAGAAAAATACAGCTACACTCAATTCATAGTCCAATAAAATATAAATGTACACCTTGAATCATGAATATGAAATGTCATTCTGTATTGAACAATACTGTATTTAAGAAACTCAGGTAATTAACTTCCTTTTATCTAAATTACAGAATATATACAGTACTTTGGGAACTCTGCCTGCCCCCTCCCTTACCATCAGAAGGCCCAGGATAAAAGAGAAGAATAAAGGCATGCTACAAAACCTGAATATTAACAGAGAGGCAAACGGAAATGCGCCGTGCTGATACAGCAGTCATGACACACCCTGCCAGCACTCACCCAATGGAATGAATGTTACATTCCTGAGAAAAGGCTGATTAGGAGGCAAAGTACGCAAACAGGCAGGGTACTTATCAGTGGCTCCCAAAGGGTGTGTACATATGTACAGTACCAGTACATGGTCCACTTTTATAAGCGTGTAACTATATCCTCCTCATTGATAACTTTACATGACCATTTTCTAACTCAAACTTTTGATGCATTCAATCCATCCATTTCATATACCCACTTATTTCTCTTAAGTACCCAGAGGGAACGGGGCGACAGGCCATCCAAATCCAACTAAATAGTAATAGATACTTTATCAATCCCCGTGGGGAAATCGTTTTTACGCCTCCCTCAACTTGCCCTTTACAGAGTAAGTTGTCCGCGAGGGGCAGCCGCCCGTGGCAGCGCCTAAGGAGCTGGGGGTGAAGGGCCTTGCTCAAGAACCCACAGACACGCTAGGGCTGGCGTTGAACCGGCAACCCTGTGATTACAGGCAAGCAGGCTTAGCACACTGAGCTACACGCTGGCCCCTATAAGATCTATACACACCCATGTGCACACAGACCTGTGCTCATATCTTTGTGGGAACCATCCATGCATTTCTATGGGAAAAACTCTAATCCCAACCAAGGGCGTAGATTTGGTCTTGACATTGGTGGGGACGTATAAATCTAACACCAACCTAAACCCACCCCCGTAGGCTGTGAGTTTACATCTAAACTAGAGCTGGGCGGTATGACAAAAATTTATATCACGGTATTTTCCAAAGTTATATCGGTTTTACGGTATACAACGGTATTTTTTTTAAAGTATACAACAGGGAGTTAACCACAGGATTTTACAGGACACATTTTTGTTTACGTTTTTGCATTGTCATAAGGACCAGGATGTCGGTCTTTAAGACGTTTCACCAAGTTTGACGTGCTACTTGACTTCGTCGCCACAACTTTGTAGCACTGTTTGCATAGAGGCTTGTCGACATCCTTAGCCTTTCCATGCTCGTCTGCAAAATACTTCCAAATAGCACTTTTGCATATTTTTTTTTTTTTACTAAAGCAGCTTGCAAATGTTCGGCCAAGTCGGTGTGTGTGTGTTAACCAGCGTGAATGCGTTCAGCGGCTATTTAGAGGAGGAGAAGGGGCTGCAAATGTATTCCCCCCCCCCACACACACACACACACACACACACACACACACAGTCAGGAGCAAATGTACAAGCCCAGAGACATGTGACTACAGTGCTCTTCATGCAGTTGTAGATATTCAGATACATTATATTCTAGCCTCCATTAACGTCTTCCCCTCTGTTGTCATCCGGCTTTCTTCAAATTCTCTCCATCCTTTACCATTTTGTATTACTCTTTCTAAGGATGTTGTGATGTATCCATGTAAAGCACCTTGGGACAACAATCGTGAAAGGCGCTATATAAAAATTAATTGATTTTTTATTTATTTATTTTTTTTTAAGTAAAAACACACTTCTGTCGTGCCTTAGTAATAAAATATATATGGGTTCTGGGATTCATCCAATAACATTTGTGTGTGAATGAGGGAGAAATGGAGTCATATTTTCATTAGGAAACTCACTCTGTCCACTACTAATGCAATAAAGCTCTTGACAGAGATCTTATGAGAGTATTTGGCAAGTGCTTACATCTTTCTCTATACTCTCCATAAACTCAACATAGATCCTGTATACACCCTGAGGTGAACTGAATAAAAATAAATGATTCTCAAACAAGCTTATACAAACTTAAAAAAAGAGAACAGGACACAAATTCTACACTACTGGGAATTTAATAATTATAAATATTAAAACTTAAAAATCATAAACATACCCAAATTTGTAAACCTTTGACATCTGATCTAAATAAAACAAGTTCATTTGGCTGACAGGCATATTTAAGACTCAGATTCTTAAAAAACGACAAACGAACATGAACTTTGCACCCATAATGCATTGCTGCTAAAGGAAACAGCACAGCATTGTAAACCTGCAGCCTCATGACAATGACTTCCTATTGTGCCTTCCCACAAAATGAGGTAAATTGAAATATTAAACTGCACAAACCCTGATTACCGTGGTCCCGATTTATTCCAGATCCATGATTTAGAAATGCAGAGGTGGAATGCTCAGGTCCAAGAAGTAAAAATCCAAACCAAGATTCTGTTTCAACCAACCAACTAATCACAGAGTGCTGAGCTGGTTGGTTGAAACAAAATCTTGGTCTGGATTTTTACTTTCTGGACCTGAACTTTCCACCTCTCTAAAAATGTGCCCTGAGTGTATATGTATGTTAAAACGGAGTCTTAAAATCATTTTCCCTTTACATATTGTACCTTTTCCTTATCTCTGGTAAGTTGCATAACTACCATAGAACAGCAAAAGGCAGACATATGTATGATTGTTCCCTGACCTGTTCAGTAAACTGTGTAAGTAGTAATTTGTTCCAGAGCTGGACACATGGATGCAGTCCCATATTCAGCAGAACTCCTGAACAAGCAGGGAGTGTCTGACATGTAGGTAGGTGTTCTCATCCTTCAAGAGTGAATTATGGCGTCTCATCAACATATGGCTGGCTCATCAACTTCACCGAAATCTCATTCATCAGAAGCAACTCGATCCTAAAATAGAAGACAAATTTCATTTTAAACCCGGGTGAAAATTGACAAATATACATCATCCACATTAAAGCCCCTTCTAATGAGTGGGGTACCATTTTATCCCCACCTCCTCACATGTCACAATTAGTAATGTGTCGGTAGGTAGGCTGAGACTTACTGCTTTTTCTTGTCTTTTTCTTAGTGTAAAAATATGTGTGTACATTACACAGGAAAAGGTATAATGTCACAATCAGATCTAAGCAGTATTAGCTTTTTTTACACACTCATATGATGAAAGAACTTCCCAGTTAAGAAACGGCAACATAACCCAAGGGACATAAAACCTTTTACATAACATTCTGTGTGAATGTAGACAAATTTTGCTGGTAACAATAACACCAGTGAAAAACCGAGCGGAACACATATTTGTGTCAGGAAATTACTGGAAATCAAAGAACAGGAAGTGAGGGGTCAGTGAGTTATGGGAGTAATGTCACTGTCCGACGCTACATGCCGATGTGTAAAGGTGATTCCAAACAAGTGTTGGCAAGGATATTTGTGTCTAACTCATGTATTATATTCAGTTTATTATATATTACCAAGCTAATCAACCGTGAGTATTTCAAAAATATGAATTACTTTTAAATGTTGATTTTTATGGTTTCAAGAAAGAGAGAGAGGCTTACCCTTAGTATGCACCTGTCAATCAATACAGCACCGAGACACATCCCTCTCTGCTGTGTCAGGTGGAGCCACCAGCATACTGATCACATCAGTCGCGATGTCAAAGTGCCTGCCAATTGTATGTGTATGCCGGAAAAGTCTACCTCAATAAAAGTCTCCTATGCAAATAAACAAAAATTTCGAACTGATCATAACGCCCATTTGGCATCAGATTCTGATGTACAGCCGTGGCCAAAAGTTTTGAGAATGACACAAATATTAATCTTCACAAAGTCTGCTGCCTCAGTTTTTATGATGGCAATTTGCATATACTCCAGAATGTCATGAAGAGTGATCAGAGAACTGCAATTAAGTGTTGATGAGGACAAGGCTGGAGATCACTCTGTCATGGCTGATTGAGTTAGAATAGCAGACTGGATGCTTTAACAGGAGGGTGGTGCTTGAAATCATTGTTCTTCCTGATCATCAAGAACTTCGAATAGAGAGGTTTAATTGTTGTGAGGAAGGCTTCAGGGCACACAAGAAAACCCAGCAAGTGCCAGGACAATCTCCATACAGCTCAACCAGCTTCCTATCGGTGCACCACCAGGGCAGAGCTTGCTCAGGAATGGCAGCAGGCAGGTGAGAGTGCATCTGCACGCACAGGCGAAGACTTTTGGAGGATGGTCTGGTGTCAATAAGGGCAGCAAAGAAGCCACTTCTCTCCAAGCAAAACATCATGGACAGACTGATATTCTGCAAATGGCACAGGGACTGGTCTGCTGAGGACTGGGGTAAAGTCATTTTCTCTGATGATCCCCTTTCCGATTGTTTGGGGGATCCGGAAATAAGATTGCCGGAGAAGAAAAGGTGAGCGCTACCATCAGTCCTGTGTCATGCCAAAAGTAAAGCATCCTGAGACCATTCATGTGTGGGGTTGCTTCTCAGCTAAGGGAGTGGGCTCACTCACAATTTTACCTAAGAACACAGCCATGAATAAAGAATGGTACCAAAACATCTGACAGCAGCTTCTCCTAACCATCCAAGAATGATGCCATTTTCAGCATGATGGAGCACCGTGCCATAAGGCAACAAGTGATAACTAAGTGGCTCAGGGAACAAAACATCAACATTTTGGGTCCATAGTCAGGAAACTCCCCAGACCTTAATCCCATTGAGAATTTGTGGTCAATCCTCAAGGGGCAGGTAGACAAGCAAAAACCCAACAAAAATTCCAAGCATTGATTATGCAAGAATGGGCTGCCACCAATCAGGATTTGGCCCAGAAGTTGATTGGCAGCATGTCAAGGCGAATTGCAGAGGTCTTGTAAAAGAAGGGCCAACACTGCAAATATTGACTCTTTGCATAAACTTAATGTAATTGTCAATAAAAGCCTTTGACCCTTATGAAATGCTTGTGATTATACTTCAGGATACCATAGAAACAAAGACAAAAAGATCTACAAACACTGAAGCAGCAAACTTTGTGAAAACCAGTACTTCAATATGCTATAAACTTATTGCTAATGCAATTTTTTTGCCAAAGAATAAGTCTGAACAGATTAAATCTATGACCATCCTAATTTTATAGATTTTTTTTTAGGTTTCGTTTCTAATATAAATAAGATTTGTTATTCATAAGATATGAAAATTAGTACTGCACATACATTTGGCACTGGGTTGAGTCTCAGCGAAGGGAACTCGTTTTTGAAAAGAGGACCCCTCCCTCATCCCATGACAATGAATTTGCTCATTTTGCTGGGGAATCTTCTTTACAGAATGAAGCAGTGACACTTTATTCATCTCCATGGGAAATTGTCTTTCCTCTTGCCCCAGCTTTCTCTCACACAAAGACAGGTTAGAGCAACTTGGAGTGGGATCACAGCACTACAGTTCGTGCAGCACCCCTGAGGTTAAGGGCCTTGCTTAGGGGCCAAATGGCACCATCGGCATCGGGACTGCATTTCTAACTTTTAACCAAATCAGCATCAGGGATGACCTTCATGCATTGTTGCCCTTGATCTCAGTTTCTCATCTAATGTCATACATCATTATCCTTGGTCCGTCTCCTCCAGTCTCAGTCCTGCCCTGTCTAGGTTTAACTCAGATAGCTGTGGCCAAACGCTGAATTATCCTATTGATTTTCTGCTAGGGGAAGGGGCTGATGCTTCGCTGATTCTGCCCTTCACTGTCTTTTCAACGTTGCTGTACGCAAAACAAAACGTGAGTGCCAGATTAACTCTGTCGTTTCATAGCAGGCCGGTAAATTGCACAACAGCCAAGTCAACTGGTTTTTATTGTCATTTCAACGATATACAGTGATACAGTACATAGTGAAACGAGACAACGTTCCTCCAGGACCATGGTGCTACATATAACACTACATCAACACAGGACTACATGAAGTGCAAGTGTGCAAAAAGTGCAAACCTTGCAAAAACCGTGCAACACAAGTGCAAAAGAGGAAATAGAAGAGATGATAATGTATAAGGCAGGCTAAGTCTAAAGTGTAAAGTGCAACAGTGCAATGAGTTGTGCAAAAAGTCCTTGAGGTAGTGGGGTATTTACTGTAAAGGTGTGTATGTGTGTATGTCTCAGTCCAGTCTCTGATTGTTCAGTACAGTCTGGCAGTGAGGACCCGAATGCTCCGGTACCTCTTGCCAGAAGGCAGGAGGGTGAAGAGTGTGTGTGAGGGGTGCGTGGGGTCCTCCACAATGCTGGTGGCTTTGAGGATGCAGCGGGTGCGATAGGTGTCTGTGATAGAGGGAATAGAGGCTCCAATGATCTTCTCAGCTGTTCTCACTATCTGCTGTAGGGTCTTGCGATCCGATAGGGTGCAGTTTCCATACCAGACAGTAATGCAGCTGCTCAGGATGCTCTTGATAGTCCCTCTGTAGAAGGTGGTGAGAATGGGTGGTGGGAGATGGGCTTTCCTCAGCTTTCGCAGAAAGAGACGCTGCTGGGCTTCCCTGGTTATGGAGCTGGTGTTGAGACACCAGGAGAGGTTCTCCGCCAGGTGAACACCAAGGAATTTGGTGCTCTTGATGACCTCCACAGAGGATCCATCGATGTTCAGTGGACAGTGATTGCTCCGTGCTCTCCTGAAGTCGACAATCATCTCTTTTTTTTTTTTTTCTCCACATTCAGAGTCAGATTGTTGACTTTACACCAGTCCGTTAGCTGTTGCACCTCCTCTTTGTATGCTGACTCATCATTCTTGCTGATGAGACCCACCACAGTAGTATCATCAGCGAACTTGATGATGTGGTTCGAGCTATGCATTGTCGTGAGTCGGCAAAGTGAACAGCAGTGCACTGAGCACACAGCCTTGGGGGACTCAAAGTGCTCAGTGTGGTGGTGTTGGAGATGCGTAGATATTGCAGACTGACCGGCTCATTTCAACATTGTTTATTTCTAGCCACAGATATATTTTAAGCCAACTAGCCTGAATCATATCTTTGCCTCCACACTACTCTTTTATGGTCTTTCCTTTGGCCCTTCTACTTCAGAGGATGTAGAGCTATACTCCAACCAACAGTCCATGTTTGCCTGGTTTTAACTGAAGTTCATTTAACTGAATTCCATGTGACAACACGTGCTTATTTTCACCTGCTGTCGGGACGCTAGTGAGACATTAGTGTAAACGTTGACAATGATGCCCCAATCTGACCAATAAGCTATCAGTATGCCACTATGGAGATGCTCCACTCCTGGGCAAAAAAACAGACCAAAGCTTAATGTTGTGCAATTTGGATTTGGCCCATTTTTTGCACAGGAGTGTACACATACGGCATGCAGTATTAGTCTGATAAGAAGAACAGGACCTAGCTAGTGAGTGTGTGCGCGCATGCTACAAATGCTGAAACTGCAGGGATGATTAACATTATCCCATTCAAAAATGTAGGCCCTGGGCATCCAGTTCTTTTTCATTGTACTGCTGTTAGTATACAGTATCCTGAAAGCAATAAGTACTAGAGTCTTTAATAAAATTCCATATCTGTACATGATATTAGAAAATCATTGAAATACTTATTCCAGAGCAAATTACATCCGTTCCCCTGATCCAGCAGAGCTAAACATTTACAGCTTCTGGAGATCCTTCTACCTACTACCATCAGACACCACAATGCCTCCCAGCCACAACACGTCAGGAAGCAGCCCATCTTTGTGGTCATAAAAGTCTGGTACTACCCGTGTTCAAGTCAGCTGTCATATTTTACAACATTTACTGATTAAAAATATGCTATTTATGTAGTCTATGCTAATTACACTGCAATGCAAAAATACAAAGAAGTGTCAACCTCAGGTAGCACAAGTCAAATGTTCGTGGTATATTTTTCCCTATTTGCCATTTTAAAAACAGAAATTTACACTTGATAAAGGCACAAAGAAATGCTTACTTTATGCAAGTGCACAACCTTTTTCAAGATACTGATTCATCCATGGCAGTTAAAGGCTGGTAATGTCTGGCGAATTTTAAATGAGTAGTTTTTTAATAATTTCAATACTGTAGTGTTAACCATTATGACATAATGGGGTCATGATGCGCATTGTATCACAGGCTGGTTGATAATGTTGATAATGCCCAGCCCTATTGCCCTATTGTTTACTTGTCTGTAGTCTCTTATACTTTGTCTTGCTTTTGTACTAGATGTTTGAACTCTACTACTGTACGCACAAGAATCCCCCTCCCCAGAATCTTCGCTTATTTTTAAAATTTACTTTAGCGATTTTAGCCAGAAAATAATTTTTTGTTTTATTAAAAACATGCCCTTGACTAGAGACAAACCCGTGAAAGAGGCCCATGTGTTTCAAAAGAGGCCAATATACACACAAAAATGACGAAAGCTCTCGCAGAAAGGCTGTGTGCCGGCGACACTCACCCATCCCCCCCGCTGCTGGATCCATGTCACCAGGTGCCTGTTGAGGAGGTTCACCATGGCACTTTCGACTGTTCCAACCAGGTTGGGCAATTTTCTCTTCACGCCCATCCCCAGCATGATGGCAGCCCTCAGAAGCAGTACCTCAGGGGCCAACCCCTGACAGCTCAGAGTCTGAAACAGGCAGTCCACACCCTCGTCGAAGACACTCGCCACCTAGAGCCAGCAACCAAGATTTATATCCTGATACAGCCATATACTTCAAACGACGTCCAGACAAAAAAAATCAAAACACGCTTGCCCAAACAATGTCGCATACTTAAAACGACGCTATCACCTTGTTTGTTCTGTCACAACACGACTCAAGAGGATGCAGAATGTTTTCGATGCAGCAGACCCACATGCAGAGCTCAAATAAATGGATTGTGGCAAGTGCGCGAGTCATTTTAATAAAGAAGATGACAGGTCTTTCACAACGAAAGTTGCTGTCGTTATTAACAGCCGCTTTTGTCTTTATACTCGCAGAGGCACAGACAGGGAAGCCAACAATTTAAACAACTCATGGTAACAAGCTAGAGACAAACGCTACATACTACAACATTTACTATTTACAACCGAAACACACAAATACACATTCATTTACACTATTTACATATGCATGCAGTAAGGCATGTTGGTAAGTGCATAATGAGTCCTACTAGCCAACCTCATGACATCACATTTATGTCAGCAAATCATAGACAGTGCGTGGGATCAGAACAAACAAACAAAAAAAAGTTTCCCTTGTAATCCTGCACAGGTAGTGGACCAAAACGATGATCACTGTGGTAATTATGGTTCATACATATTGCTAAAACGATGCCGATTCCATTGATTTGGTTTGAAGCATATGGCCACTAGTGATGGGAGAAATTTGATTCAGCTCACCTAAAAGTCTGATTTGTTCACCAACTCCTTCAGTGGCATTTCCTATTTGCATAAAATAGATCGGAAACACGTGTGTGTTCCAATATGTCAAAAAATAGTTTAGCATTTAGGCTACAAAGTGCTAAGGAGTAGGCCAAATACTACCAGTATGTCACGTGACGAAAAATAATATTTGTTGTTGAATTCACCATCTCTCAACATTGTACCTTAGTGACTAACGTTTGTTAAAAGCGCAAACCTAAGAGATCAGCTCTTAGGTTTGCGTTTTTAACATAGTCAGCTAACGAATCCAAACGCAAACAAATCTTGGTTACAATCATTTAAAATTGACCCAAACTGCAGCATGTGGGAAGTCACTGAACATGTATGCTATATATTGCACCAGTAGATGGGGTATTTCAGTCACCGACTCCCTCACCAACTCGGCCATTTGTTCACCGTAGGCATATAGGTTCGGTCAGGTTTAGTTTCCAGCCAAGGAAATCAGATGCTCGCTTACTGCATGCCCTTATGTGTCTCACTCGCTCTCATTCACCAAAGTACAGGAACAAATCTTTTCAGGTAAAGGAATGTAACAGGTAAGGAATGTGTATAGTTCCTGTAAGGGATTCGTTTCCCGCAAACAAATCGTAAGTAAACGTCACACCATTAATGGCCACCAGAACTATGCCAGACCTGCAGACATGTGACGTTTGCCCTAGTTACAAAACAAGAAATGGCAGAACAGCCACTAAATGGGCAGTAGCATATATGGATAGTCAGTGCTCTTGTGAACTTCCTTAATTGTTCTTGCTAAACAAACTGTTTTTAAATTAATTGCACAAGCCATTTACAGATAATTGCACAAGCCATTTACAGATAATAGTTTTACCTAATTATATCTTCAACTACACCCGAAGGGAAACACACACACTCACAAGGAAAAAAATACCTGATTTTCTGGAGTCTCTTGCAGCTTCTTTAGTAGGGGCTGAATCACAGATTCTTCGTATTTATCACCCAGCTCACGAAGTTTTTCCGCAATTATCACCGGATCAAATGAGTCATCTGCATGACAAGGCAGATTTTATATATTAAGTCACAAACAACACAGACAAAAAAACCACACACAACAAATACAGACGCCAACTTCCACCCCACCAATTACTGTACTGTATAAGGTATAACATCATAAATAATATACATTAAACGGAGGGCAGAGCAGTGGCTCAGTGACTAATACCGACTCTATAGTACTACGGTGACTAGATAATCCATGTCATCCCGGACACTCCATCCCGGATCTAGGACAGGAATTGTAAATTACAATTTCAATGAAAAGGACCCGGATTTCACTTTAGCACTGAGTTCTTGCTGTGTGCTTCTTGGTCAGTCTCCTATAATCATGAATGTGTCACTAATGTTAATATGAAACAGCAGGCTGAGTCTTTCAATCAAGGAAACGAACCAGTCAAAGCGCAAGAAGAGCTGAACTATGTAGCGGAGCACAGGAGCCTTTCAGTTTGAAGGTAGTTTGTAAAACCCGAAGTAGCTCAAAGTGTCCGGGATGACATGGATTATCTGGTCACCCTAATAATACTAACTATAATAATGTTAATGATGGCTGATAATACTGTACCTACTGCCTACTATTTCTACGTAATAACATCCTTGCGGGTTATATTCTCGTCTTTCTTGGTAGGACATCTTCATTACAGCAGAACAGAAACGGTTTATGCGGAAAAAGTGGTAAAAAGTTAACATGACAATGCAAAAAAAAAGAAAAGAAATTTATTCGGAGACTGCATACAGTGCACTCTCTCGTGTAAAAAAGTTCGAAAAGTTCGGTCACAACTAAGATACACTACTACACGGTTACAGTGTTCGTTTCAATTACATTGAAATGTAACCACCCGTCAAGGTCGGTTAAAACACGAAATTAACTCACCACTGTGGGAGTCCGACTCAATTAAATTCCTGTCTTGTACATCACCGTCTTCATCAAAGAGGTATTTTACTATCAAGCAGGTCTGGTTTTCTATGTCTTTCGCGTCCATCATTCTGGGCTCCGGATATTCGAAGGACGCTCTTAATACTCGCTATACTTCCTGATTCCTGTTTCCATGCCCATAACGGGAAGCCGCTGTGCATGTTATCGCGTACAAAAAACATACGACTAGGTAACATAACCATAGTTTTATCTCATATGCGCTGTCCCACTAAAACCCATGAACCATTATGCGTGCTATTTCTTAACAAAAATCTGGGAGGAAATACAGACGGCTAAGTGTCAGGTCGTGATCTGTCCCGTTTATCTAGTTTTAGGGCACGACCTCAAAGAAGCCTAATATATGCCAGTTTAAATTGGAATTAAAATTTTATTTTAACACTTTGGATGGACTAAAAAAAAACCCGAAAAGCTGTAAAAACTATCAATTTATATAATGTCTTGAAGAATCTTTTGTAAATGAGAAAGGATGTGTACCCCTCTATCTTTAAAGTGTAAATTGTATCTGTTATGCATCTTTCATTATGTTTGTATATTGTTAAAAAAATAAAATAAAATAATTGTTTTATGGCACATTATGAATGGCCAACATGTTAGTCTTCTGACGTTTCCATTTTAAGCTCCAGCTCAGGGGGTCCACACTCCACAGTTCCCAGCTGTTTTAGAAACACAAAACAGAGAATGTACATGGGTACCACTTTTCCCCGGCGTCTGTTTTAGGAGTGCATACAGTCTCCCATCTCCAGAGATCACTTGACTGCAACTACCTATCGGCTTCTTTAAATTAGTCAAGCACCAGTTCCTCGTTGATTACCTCCACCCTAGTGTGTTTATCTCTCTGGGGGCATCTGAAATTGCATACTTATACATTAGGTACTTAATTTCTATTTGAAGGCGAATGCGCGACCGTTAATGCAGTATGTAGGCCTATGCGTGAGAAACAGTTTGCATGCACTCGGTCACACTGCAGTGGCCATCTTGTATATTATCTGACCCAAATGATGGAGCTTGAAGCCTGTGAAAGTTAAAAGCTATTTAAAATTATCAACGAAAAAAATACATATGTTACATATATACACACACATGTTTCTTATTATCTTGGGCCTCTGCCAAGGTCTCTTGTGTATGTTACTCTGTGCTTCTCTTCCTGTTTTTGATCCTATGCTGTTTTTCAGGTTCTCATTCTTGCCCTCTGTTCTTATCCTGGCCTGTGATCGTTTACCTCATGTGCATCGAGCCTCTGCCTGTCTACTGACTTTTCCTTTGCCTTTGTGGATTTTGTACCTCAGGCCAATTCTAAGATTCTTGTGTTTTTGTCCCTGAACCTGTTCCTCGATTTTCCCATTTTTTTTAGCTCTGTTGTCTTTTGTTTTGGCCTTGTTAATAAATTGCCTAAACACCTACTACTGTCTCCATCTTCATTTGGATCTGACTTCAGAAAACTTGTGACACTCGTCATTCTGCCTTCAGGCACCAACTTCAGCAATACTCACTGGATACATTACATGAGGTCTAAACAGGTAATCCTTTAGGACATTATCATAATGGTATGTGGTCATTATTGTCACATGTGGCTGTTTGTTGTTATTCTTTGTCATTCAACTAATAAACATGCCACTCATTCTACAAAACGCACATAACACATTTGATTTCCTGTGACAAACATGCCAGAATGAATGTAGTCTTTTCATTCTATGATTCTGTAATTTAACATAAGACACACTCAGATGTTCCATTTTTAAAGTAGTTTGCTAAGTCGTAAATAAATGAGTGTGTACTGTTATCAGCGAGAATTTATTTCGGTCTGATGTTTTGGTGAATGCAGTCATGTGTACACTGAAACGTTTAGAATACGCAGCATTCTCAGTCTATATGTGTATTGCAAACAATGGCCACTAGAGGGAGGCATAAAACCTTCCAAAATACCACGCCGAGCATTTTCCTGGACCCACGCAGAATGCAGATTAGCTCTGGAAGGTTCTAACTTAATATGAGATCAGTTGAACAGAGTTTCCAACATAAATGCTCTGTTTAAAATGCAGCATCTAATTGGTGCAGCCTCTGTGGGTGTAGGGGCCTATCAGAAACATGTGAATATTTATAAAAGACGCTGAAAGCCTGGGTGTATCTCCCTACTGCTTTCTGCATATAAATGACTGAACGCAATCGAGGATATATGTGCTTCATGTGAGTCTGACCATAGAGCATAGGCTTCAGTGGAGAGTAACCCAGCTGATAAGAAACAATGATCTGCAGGGCTCAATGCAAATTAGTTGTGCGTGATGTTTTCCAGGCAAATTCTTTAGCCAAATAACAATTTAGTGACCCTATTAATGTTCCAGAAAAATGAATGAATCAATATATAACATTTAATCTTTTTTGAATGTGCTCCTAGAAGTTTATTTTTTTTGTTTTTAACAATGCACCAGAGGAGGATTACCTCATGTGGTCATGTGACCAAAAATTTTAGGGACCAAAACAGTGACGTTCTGTGTTCTTGTGTTTTTCTTTAGGAATCAGATCGAAATCAGCAATCCAAGTCTGCCCGGACAGGGGTCCATGAGACATTGAATTCAAATAAATATCAAAGGCCGCTTATTCTCTTTGTTCACACGATTCATAAAAATAGTTACAAATATTTAGAAAAAATGATGGGAACTGTAGGGGGCGGCATGGTGACACCATGGTTAGCACTGTTGCCTCACACCTCTGGGTGTTCCCTGCCTTGTGCCCGCAGACTCCGGACCCCCACCCCGACCCTGAATAGGAAAGGTGGTATGAGAAGATGGGATGGATGGGTAACTGTTTGTTGATAGAATAGCATACCAGTATGTGTTTAATAGTACCACACGATAATATATATGAAATATGTCTTGTTCAAGGGCCTAATGGTGAAATAATTATGCTGATTGTGGGATTTGAACAAGCAACCTTCAGCACAGAGTCCTAACCAGTGCCACACTCACCCCTTAAATTTGGTTGGGCTAAGGCTTGAACCCAGGTCCAGATGCATCAACACAATCATTTGCCAATTAGCTATTCAACATAGAACTAGAGTAAACCCGCAAGGGTGTAGAACTACACCCTCTGCAAAGCTGGGTATCAGTGCCACACCACCTGCTGCACACTGACCTCTATTTGCATTAAGAAACACTTCAGCCTTTCACCCTGACATTCTTAGAAATCCCCACCCTTAACCAGTAACTTATAGACAGATAGCAAGACACCCCCCATCCCCAATTTAACTGAAAATGGGAGGGGGTCGTTCTGCTTGGGCAATTGTGGGAATGATTACAATGCTTTTTGGCTTCACGGCTGCTGCCAGCTATGCCCCTCCCCCGAAGAATTATGTGCGTCATGGTGCAGGTGCCTGCCAGCCACTGTTTAGAAGCTTCTACGCATCGATAAACGCTGCCTATTCCTCTCCAATCCTGGCTTGTCGCACGGGAGGATGTCTCACCACTACTGCAATGGTGATTATTGAAATTCAGGCTAATGACAGATCAGTGGATAATGGTGGGTTATCAAACTGTTCCAGACACCCTTGTACATTTGTGTGTCCTGCTGCCCTGTGATCTTCACCCCTGATATAAGACATTCAAATTTTTCTGAACACTGCTAAATGGTAATTAGCAAATGATAATGTTTCAATGTGCCGAATTTGGCCGTCCCGATGACGAAGCTGCTGCTTTTAGGCTGTCTGATGTCACCGGAACTGCACAGCAAACCCACAGTTCATAGTGGATTTGATTACAATTTGATTTACAGTGGATTCAATTACAAACAATGTTAAAATAAAGATCTAGGTGGTGGAAAAAAACATTTTATCCAAACACATAACTATGCAAGTTTGATTTAAGATGTTTGATTGAGGAAACTATTATTTTTATTATGATCGCATTGCTCATATGTTATAACAAAAGCTAAGCTTCACTTAGGTTACATATTTTGCATTTCAATTAAAATGCAATTAACTTCTGTTTAATCAGCTAATTTCGAACTGATCATACCAACTTATACCAAGGCACTGTTGAATTCTCGAATTTGATGGGTGTTCATTAATTTTCCAGGCAAATCACAGTAGTAAATCAATGCACGATTATAATCGTGATTATAAAAATTGCTATAAATTGTTTAAATAACAAATGGTGTTTCAGGCTGAGAACGAGGACCCATGGTCAGTGATTAAATATCAAAATGTTTTACTGGTATGAACTTGTAGTCTAATCATACTTTGCAGTCCTGTTTCAGCTGTCTAAACCAGATGGTCACGGCTGCAAAGGCAAGAATACACACACACACACACACACACACACGCACACATACATATATATATATATCACAGTATTTTTGCCTCAACAGCCGTGCCTTTAAAAACATATCATGCACTTCTTGGAGTGCATTTACCCGCTTATACCACTGTTACTACACATTTGACTTACATGTTTGTACATAAAACTGGCCTTTCTGCTTAGCAGCCGGCAGTTTCTACCTAATGACTGTCTAATGGTCTTAGCAATGGACTATTTTGATGTATTAGTAGGTTAGGTCATATATAATCAAAATATTTAGGCCTAATAATAGTAGGTTTCGGTGATATCTGATTTTTCATACTGTCCAGATGCCGCGGTACATGGTATTTTTAAAAGTAACACTCTTCTGTTATTCTGAAATGCACAAAGATACATTTTCACTGAAAGGAAATACCGCGGTATGCTTTGTTCCTGTTATACCAACCAAGCCTAAATATTAGTTATACTTATAAATACATTTCTAGCTCATAAACATGAAAAAAAAAATGTCTTCAGGTACACGTAGCTCAAATTTGTGGTAACCGTGGTATTAGCAGGTTAGTGCACTCCAAGCCGAGCATTATGCGTTTTTAAAAGCAGCGGAGCGGAGGCAGCCTCTCTCTGCTTAGAGTCGGGGGGGTTGTGTATAATGGCCTTCCCGAGCATTAACCCTTACATGTCACGCAGTCGTCTGGGGCACAAGTTCACTACTCTTTTTATTAGGCCGATACAAGCCGAAACCTCATCCTCTTTTTGTGCTGTTCATGATGTACACACAGAATCGCACACATCTCAAGCAGCATGACGACAGACCCCTGTCTCAGTGGTGTCATTCAGGCCAGACTTAAGCACGGGCTAACCTGGGCTGTAACCCAGGGCCCTGAATTGTAGGGGGGGGGAGCAAAATATTTTTCTTGCTGTCATAACAGCATTTTATGCTTAAGTGTGTCGATTTGAGTGTGTCTGCACCTATTGCTGCAACTCTTACCTAACAGGGATATTTATTCAAAGGAATGGTTTCTTTGTTTGACATATTCTCCCTGCATGGCCGTATGTGTCAATCTATGGTCACCAATGCTTTTTCTATACCCCTTGGTATTTTGTCTATTTGTATCAAGTACCTTGTCAGACGTCATTTCTGGGGACTGAAGAGATTCTATCTTTGCTTAGTGGACCCTTTCACATTAGGAATCATTCTTGCTGAGTCCGGGACCGTTCTTTTTCCAAAAATTCCATTTTGCTGGACATGGTCACCAATACATCTGGCTACTCACCTACTTCCCATCCAACCAATCCTGGCAGCCAGCCACGGACAAGGCCTTCAGCAACAGCGTCACTGCACATGGGTCCGCATAAAGATGACGGCTGCGTGGGCGCTGTTGTCCCAAGGGTGAGGTCAGCCTATCGCTACGGATCAGCGAGTCAAGTGGCGAAATCGTACGTGACATGGACCATTTCGTGAGGAGCCCTGAATTATCCCGGGAGAGCGAGGAGATATTGCTCACGAACAGATCGAATGCGATGCAATTTCACGGCATCTCTCGTCAGGGTGCTTCAGGGGAAGCATGTTTCATTTTTGTTCAAGCCGATTCAAAGCCATGTGACTCCATGTGATACCTTGAGCAGGTTAGTGATGCAGGGCACTGTAACCCAAGCAACCAAAAACATGTTGGCCCAATGTGTAGCTATGTACACAATGGAGGCTGACTGTCTAAACCACTCCTGCATGTCCAGGGTAAAAGGCCACGGAGCAGGAAGGACAAGAGGAGGAGAGACTTCATTGGGGGTGGAAATCTTTCTCTGATCCTATGCATTGAGTCACCGTTCCACTGCCGGTGTTGTAAACATTGTGATCACACTCCAACAACTGGGGCAGTCGCAGAAATAGACACAGGCACTCGTTTGCAGGGTGTGTGTCTGTCGTGCGCGTTGGGATTTGAAGGTAGGCTCATTGCACTGTGAACAACGAGTCCTACTTCCTGTCAACATGCATTACATTCCTTTTAACCCGATTCGATACTGGAAGACCGTGTACCTGGCCACCAATAGGAATGTAGACAACTCCTATTAAATCCATCCCCTATCGACCCCCAGCTGGCAGGTCAGGTCTTGCCTGTGCCCTTATCAGGCTTCGTTCAGAAGCTAGCTAGACGGGGTGTGTTGTATGCCTCAGCAGGTTAGGCATGTATGCCTGTGATCAAAAGGTCACTACTTTGAATCCCATGCTTGGCAGAGCACGCACATCTCCAAGTGGGATGTGTGAAAACGTGAAAAACATATTCCAATGTACCTGTACAAATGGCAAATAAAGCTTAGTTGATGGCTGAATTCAAGACAGTTTAAATTAATTTTCACCTGCCAGAAATGGCAACAGGTAGCATTCAAATAGAGATCTTGACAAAGACTTAAAGTGGACAGCTAAAGGTCTCCTACACCTGTGACTGTAATTCCCTGATGTGTTTCTAATTGGCTGAATTACAGGATATTATCACGCTGAGTCCAGTTCCTTCCTTTTGTGAGCACTGAGATAAAGCTTGCTAATGATTAATGTACATTATTCCAGGCTGATGCTGATCTGGCTTGTTTGGCATTTGGCATGTGCAGGCCCATCCGTTGCGTCCTACACTTTCGACATGGCTTGGCCTTGCGCTTGAACCCTAGTAGGACTCCCAGCTTTTCTTCTGCTTTCAAGCTCTTCCCGCTTTGAAAGCCTGCGTGGGAGGACCAAGCAGGGATGAGGGCGAGCGTGTGAGGTGGGGAATGATGCGCAAAGAGACAGAGAAAAAGAGAGATATTTAAGCCCGTTTACCACTTCCTCCATCTTCAACATTCCCGTGTTCTCCACCCTGTGACCTGTTTGTCATCTCCTCACTCTAATGAGGTTTGTTTTTGTTTACTTGCCACTACCATAGGAGTAAAAACTGATAGAGGGAGAGCGAGAGAGAGAGAAAGGCAAGAGATCCATCTATGCTGCAGCCCTCTGAAATCTTACGGCGGCCTCAGGACTCTATGTTTAATTCACATAGCGACGAGAAACAAGTCCCCGGTCTTGATGGACTATTAATCAGGAAGATTAAGAACCAGCGGCCGACCATGAGGAACGTGTACACAGGGGAATTAGGATTCCGGATGCATGGTGGCCTGAACTCCCCTTCCCCGGAATTCTGATGATCTGCTTCTGCATCACTGGCACAAACTCCGCACGCTCCACAGGCTAATGCAGAAGGTCAGTCTGTTCACACGACCATAAAATGTTAAAGCTGCAAATTGGGAGAGTGTGTCATACCACATCACATGACCGAGAACTCCCATTTACCTATTTAGGATGATTCATGGTGTTGATTTCACAAGAGCTTCATCTATGGCCGTACTGCACAAACAAATTCCTTGAAGAAACAAGCAATACTGTGTTTATACATTTGGCGCCCATTGATGGATCAGCCAACTGGACAATGCCCTGAACCACAGCCCTGTGAGAAATAACACCATACATGCAACAATCTCAATGTCGACAAATATGTCTCTGGGCGGCAGGTAGAATGAGTAATGGAAACCCTGAACTTTGGCTGATCTGAGCCAAAGACGGCTTCCCAGAAGCCACCACCTAATCTCAGCATTTCTAAAAGAAGACTTTCTGCTAAAAGGATGGAACTTACTGGAATGACCCCAATTTGTATGCAGCCGTCTGTTCTCCAGAGACAAATCTGCTCTTTGGTGGGCGAGCCCTTTGTCAATGTAAGTCTGCTCTTGTAGGCTAGACAGGAATGTATAATAAAGAGACGTTTCTGTTTGGCAGAGGCTCTCATCTTGTTGCACCTACAGATTAGGGTAACGTTTTACATTAACTGCACCTTCATAATGCATTATGCATTCATAAAACATTCAGGGCACCTTCATAATGCATTTATAATGCAATCTTAAAACATTCATAAGCTGCATGTAATACACTAACACACCTTAACAGCTTTCATATATATTAATAACAAACAATATATGATTATAGGAATATAATGATTGTTATGATCATATAATGTTTGTTATTAATGTATATTATTAATGTATATAATACCGTGTTTCCCTGAATATAAGACCTACCCTGAAATAAGCCCTAGCATGATTTTTCAGGATGATCGTAATATAAGCCCTAATCCAACAATAAGCCCTAGTTACTATCCCATGGATTGTACGGTAACTAGAATGAGATGCGATTATACGTAAACAGGAAATAATATTTTGAACCCCAGACAAGATGAGTGTAAAAAGAAAAAGCTATTCTTTGGAGTACAAGAAAGGAATTGTGGAGTTTGGAGTGTGGAATTTTTCTTTATGAATAGCGGTAAATGTACTGTAGTTTGTTGTACATGGGAAAATAAGACATCCCCTGAAAATAAGCCTTAACGCAGTAGTTCCCAACCCAGTCCTCAGGGACCCCAGACAGTCCACATTTTTGCTCCCTCCCAGCTCCCAGCCAATCAAGAACGC
>JAODLD010000136.1:8600531-8620017 GCA_026781065.1 Mormyrops boulengeri | reverse complement strand
GTTCTCCCCAAACGAGCTTGATGGGCCGAATGGCCTCCTCTCGTTTGTAAATTTCTTATGTTCTTATGTTCTTACATTGCAGATGTTTCTGTAATTCACACACAGGTGTAGACATGCAAAAAAGTCCAAGTGAAAACAAGGCACTCTCTGAAAAACCTTGACACCGAGCTGTCAGTGTGCTAATTTAGGTTTGTTTCAGTCAACAGCCATTTGTGATCAGCGTGGGCACAACCCAGCGTCCCCCCTTTCCTAAAATAATTCTTTCCGCCTTTCTAAATGTCAATTCCTCTCCTCGCCGAGTACCTTCTGTCCACAAAAATCATTATGCAGTAGCGACCTCCCTTGCTTTACCACTTTCCTTTATCCATTATTCTTTTTTGGCACCGAGGAGAAGCTCCCAAATGAATCCAATTGATAGTATATGATTAAATTTGAGGACAGTATGTGGTTGTCAGAAAACGCTTTGCATCACTGTGCTCTACCCCAGCCTGACTGAAAGTATTTATACAGAAGAAATTCAGGCATGCATATTTTATAGCCCTGCAACTTAAACGAGGTTAAAATTCAATTCCCCAACATTTTCATTGCAGACGTTCGTTGTGCATGAGGCAGTTCTAACTGTAGATGCAAACTATGAGATTTAAGGAAGATTTATGTGTCCTTTGCTACATTGTTATTATTGCAGATTCACATTTTCTTCAGTTCTAATGCTATTAAGAAGCCTTGATATCCCCTTTATTTATTTTTTGTGCTTTTGACTCTTTTGCTTCTGTCTGAAACAGACATGACTCTGATGATCCACAGCCATACGAGGAACACTGGAGGAGGGGGCTCTTTCACTAAGGGAGCTGTGAAGTGAAGCAGATGAGCAATCAGAGTGTTTACGCTGCTACCTGAGTCTCTCTGCTGCCTCCGCTCGAACTCTCCGAGCTGGGCAGCCTGTGGGTACCGCAGGAGCCTAACTAAGACGTTCTAGTTGTCTGCTACGTCACTCCTGGAGCCCTGAGATGGCAGTAACTGGCGCTAATGGGAAGCCTGCTGGGAAATCAGCCAGTGCGGCAGAATTCTGGCAGGCTGCTTTCCGTTAATTCCAGTGGTGTCATGGCTTCTAGTATCTGCATTGCAGGAAATCACATGTGCTGATGTTGTTTGACTTTGTAATTTAATTATCAGGCAATCCACCGGCCCGTTCTATCAGGCGCAGTCCGATAAATGCTAAACCGCGCCATTACCGATAGCCATCATCCTCCTGAGGCGCTAGGCATGCACTTCTCACCATGTCACATGACATTGCACTGCACACTGGGTAGCACGTCTCTCGCCGTAGACATCCAGAGATTTGACAGGAGTATGACAGGTTCCTGGCGGGGGGGGGGGGAGGCAAGCAGAGACACCCAAGTGCATGCTGGTACCAACTGCATCATTTCATTAGATGGAAGAAAAAGCTTTTCTAGTGAGATTACTGCAGTTCCCTCAAAACACCGGGTGCTACTCTGAGCGGACATGCTAAAGACCGCTAATAAAATGCACTGACATTTTAATCTAAGCGGGGCCTTTTGTGTGACTGGCACCTGCTGAAAGCTCAACCCTCCTTTTACTGGTTTAGGGGAAATGCTTTTTTTCTAAAAGGTCAATTCACACTATGACACAGTCGGGCAAATCTTTAACGTTTATACTAGAAAGCCCTCTAGTACTGGGACATCTTGATTCAGTTTCATTTTCAATCATCCCTTTCTTCAGTTGCTTACTAGTTCTGTTATGATATTTCTATTAAACGCCACTTTCTCGGTCCTCAGATAAAGAGCGCTTCAAAACTTCTTCCTTGCTGGAATGGTATGGCGTTTATTCTCATTAAAAAAAATTTTTTGTAGCGTTGCATCCCTCGACAAGTTTTGCTAGTAAAAAGTTTTTTGAATTGTACTACTGTATTTTCATTTTTTCATAATATTGCATGAAAAATAAACACATTCTAAATATCACAGGTGTTCATTTTGCGTCACTGTTTTGCAGTACAAGTTTTGCTAATTTTGTACTTTTACCAATGTCGTTGACGAGTGAGTGGATGAAGGGTGCTTTGTACGGGCACGATATACTACAGTAGATGGTACTAAATGAAGATTTAAGCCACAGCCACCATTCAGTAAAAGAGCGTTGTTCCTTAAATTAAAAAGGACAATACAGAGTTATCAGAAAGGCCTTCTTCGAGCAGCTGGAACTGCTGACCCTTTAAACGGCTGTTGGCCAGAGGAGGATCTGGCAAAGTACCTGGTTATGAATATGCAATTTCGCTACGATGTACAACATTAAATACATGAATTGATAGAACCTGATTGCAGAATCTGTATCACAGCAATGGGAAGGCCCGCATTTGCCTGCATAATGTAGGGAGGCATTGTTTTATATTTCATCTGCTGTTCAGCTTGCCAACACCTTGCTAACCCTCGAATGTTCCAAAGTGAAATGTATCCCCAGATAAAACAGCATACAGAGGACTGTGTGTTTATTGGGTGACATGGTTCATTGGAGACTGACCCCTAAAGGCAGGGTATCCACAGTAAAGATCCCTAGTGTCTGTATCTGCGGTACGAGATCAGGGCCAAACTGTGTAATGAAAGCAGCCTGCATAGATGGGGGAATAATGGCCTCCTGTTGGGGGGGGGGGGGGCAACAATCCTACATTAATCCCTGGCAGGTGGATTGGAAAAGAATGGGTACAAAAAGCATTTACTTACAGTAACAGAACAGACACCTGGTGGGAGAGGAAGGATCTCTGTTCATTCACCTCAAAGGAAGCCATTTATGGAGGTCCTGAAATTAATAAATAAGTGGACATGTATACATTGTACAGAATACAAACAAACAATAAGGTCCATGCCCCATTCAATCACTTACCCTGGACCAGGTTGGCAGCATTAGAGTCCAAGTCCATCTGGACGAGATGCCTGTCTGTCACAGGGCACATTCATACTACAGGAAATTAAGCACCGTCAATCAGTTTAACTATACATGTCTTTGGACTGGAGGAAATCAGAGGAAACCAGGGAAAACATACTCCATATGTACACACACTGCGGAGATGGGATTCGAACCCCCAACCAAAGGCTACCCATCTGGCCATAATGCCATCCTATAAACACTAACCATATTTTCCTTCTTTTTCCCGTGCATCCTTGTCTGTGTCATTCCCCTGATGTATTTGTGCTGTTGTAAAACTTCAACAAAAATACATTGACAAAAAAAGCACTAACCTTATTACCCAAACTGGCATTTTACATCCAAATAACAGGCAGCAAATCAATCCACCCCAATGTGGTGTTAAAGAAGTTTCTATTTACAGTAACATGCTAGGTCGTAAACTTTCACAGATTAAAGATGGATGCTGACGTAAAGGGAGACACAGATTGCAAAGGGCATTTATCAGTGAAGTCTTCTTCTAATTTAGCCTTGCCATTATCTTGCAGGGTCTGTCCGGGGGAGCATCCTCAAGGCTGGCTAATGCCGCTCCACGCAGTGTCTCACATTCAGGGCACGGACTCCAGCCTGGCTCACATGTTACCTTTGACGTCTGAGGCAGATTACTCTCCGGTATCAGGGCTCTGTGTGAGAGCAGAGCTCGTAGGCATCGCCGTGCTGGAGATGATCCCATTCGGGAACTATAGCTACGATGCCCTGAACTGAAGGTGACGGATAGGTATCTGAAGCGACTGGCATCATGCATCTGGTACTCCTACGATGGGAAATGGGCATCAAATCACATCCAGGCCTTGTGGAGCTTGTGGACCACTACTCATGGCTGCAAACAGTCACTACACTACATATTAAACATGTTCCTTGTTTAGGAGATACTAAAGCAGCATGACATGCTAACCAGCTGGCTAGCTATGATCTTCTCAAGACTCACTTGCTGTTCGTTTAAATTTTGAAACTTCGTTGAGGGAGCGGCAAAGGGACTTTTTGATTGGAGCCCCAGAAACAGAATACCCACCCCTGTTTGTGTGGTGCAGAGGAGAAAGCCCCCTCAGATCACTTCAGACACTGCAAGGATGACTGGAAGGAACAAACCCCTACAGCTTTAATAAAAGTAGTCATTCGTTTAATTAATTTTCAGTTAAGGCAATCCAATACAAAGCATTTCACACCCCACTGTATGCCGACGATAATGTACAATAAAGAAATCAAAAATACCATGCTAATAAAAGACCAAGAACAATAAAGCACTAGGATGGCAAAAAATAATAAGAAATAAATAATAAACCCGAAAAAGAGAAAAGAAAAACCATAATAATTGTGACATGCTGGGCGGCTATAGTTTTCCATTAGAATAATCTCCATAGAAACAAGTCAAAAACAGGAAGTGCCAAGCACAAGACACAGGAAGTGCAGCGACCCAGTAGATGTGCAGCCATTTTCAACGCTAACATGCACGTTTGCCAGATATCCTGGCTTGGTACAGTATGTTACAAATGTGGGCGGGGTCTGTCGCCCCGCCAGCAGCTGAAAGTCCGCTTTGTCCCCAGAGGATCGCGGAGTGACGCTTTGCCTAATGGGGACGGAAAAAACACCACGTTGGGAATGCAAAACAAAACGAAACAACTGGTATTCTTGCATCAACGCATCCGTAATACCTTAACATCACACTTTAAATCTTCCAAAAAATCACCCACTACATATGTCCAGAAAAACTATAAAAAATCTCTCTATTTATTACTAATTGTACATAAGTATCATAAAATCTGTTTAACGTAAATTTAAAGACTTATTAAATGATTATGTCCCGTGTATAACACTGAATAATGTAGATCTATTCAAAGACAACCTTAACTGATCTAATCAATTTCATAATGACTCACAACATAGCAGATAAATGAAGTATTTATGCCATTCATCAAAACAATAATGATGTCTGTGTTTTGGGTGATTCTGGTTCACTCAGGGCAAAAGACCTGTTTGTCCACAGATTATCCGATTGGGTTACCAAGTCCGGTTATCCATGAGTACTGTTAGCATCACTACCATCATTAGCATTAGCAAGGAAATTTTTTACAAAACTGATGCATTTAATCTATTCCCATAGTGAAGCCAACACATAAATCACACACAACGAAATGCTTGACAGTGAAAGACAAGTGTGTAAAACAGGAGAAAGAAAACCTCCGTGCCAGAAACTCAGCGAGTAAAGTCATATGTTTGCGATTCTGGGAGCCTAATCCGGTGCTGTAAATATTGTTAAATAGCCCAACACTCCAAATATGAGTCACATTAGTTAAAAATCAGAAACTCACATTTCATCTAAATTGCTCTGTTTGCCAATTAATCCCCCTCTTTTTAAATGTATTTTAAAAAAGACATATAATATGCTTCATTTGACTGGGATGCACAAACAGAACAGGGCTGGGTTCTGTCGATCTTTCGCGTTTCCATGGTAGTTGCTCACCGGCACCTTGCCCACAGACTCCGCAATTAATGACATCCCGTTGGCCCTGGCTGTGCTAATTAACCGGGCAGAGCTGTAAATGGGGTCAGTTGAGTGCGGTGCCGGAATAGCACTGGAACACGGGAAAAGGTTTCGTGTGCCGAGCACTTGTGAATTTATTTGTGGCTCTGCCCCTGTGACAGACCTCTGGCACATAATAATCACCATAACAATAATAATAATCAAACAACAAAGGTGGCCATCAATGATTGTGTGACATGCAGGGAAAATAACAACTACAAATTAACCTTCATGTTTCGAAAAATACCGGTTCCTACACGCAACTGAGAGTGCAGCTGGAACCTGGCCGCTAAATCCATTCATCCTGTTTTTAGCCTTGATGGAACCTGTGTCGTCCCCATAGGGTAGAGGAACACTTCGTCGGAAGTCTTATTTTTACAGATTATAAGGGATGTGGACTTTTCATTTTGATGAATACTTCATTAATTCTCCCTGAAATTCCATGGAGACAATGAGTTCTCCACAGTTCATTAAAAGCTGTAGGGAACCTTCCCTAAAGAATAGGAGCAAAGTGAAATAATTATTAAACAATGGTGAAAATAGTACTCTGGGTACATGCGTCCCCATGACGAAGTCTAGGGTTAGTGTCCTGAATCTCTGTCAGTAAAAAAACTGAGGTCGGGCTATACCTGTCACCATATGTATCCAAAACACTCCCTTATATTAAGGGCTACCATAACAAGAAAATAAGCAGCTAAGAGTCAGCGGCCGAGGCCTAGAGGACCTTAATCCCCAGAGTGTTTCCTGAAGAAAGAGCTTCCGGCAAATCCCGCCGTATCGGCCGGAGATGGGAGAAATGCTTCGGAAAACGTGGCTTATCAAGTAGCTATTTATCGCTACCATTGAGTGGTGCTAAAAGGAGGGAGACCCACAAGGGTCACGACCCGTTCCCCGTGATATAACCTCGAGGCGTGTGGACAAAATGGCAGGAGGCGTGAACAGCAATGGCAGACCAGATGGTCTAGAAACTCTCTAGTACAAAATGCAGTTATGAAAACGCTTTCCAAAAATCCTGTATCGGTACAGGAGGGTGCCTGACCAAAACATCATGTCCATTAAGACATATCATGACCATTACTCGGAACACACTGTGATTAAATTACTGACATTATTCAAATACTTCCATGGTGCATTATCAAAAGACATTGGTGCGCCTTATTCATCCTTGAAAAAGTAACATAAACATTTTTCACATTTGGGCATAATGAACAGTATGTTCTCCACAGAGTCTCGCAGCTGGAGGACCCTGACACTCCATTTTGTAACTGTACTGTGTTCCATGGAAAGTCAGATGTGGATCACTGACCTGGTAAAAAAAAATAATAGATAAATGCCAGAACAAGTTGTAAAAACAAGACTTTGAGGATCGTATGCATATTCCCCATATTCAGTAGCTGAAATTTAAGGAATCATTGTGTGGATATTTCGAAAGACACAGTTCAGAAAAGTGTCCACGAACAGCAGCCACAGACATGCTGAAAAACAGTTATGGCGAGCGGTTTCACAGACCAGAGGAGCGCAAAACGCTCCAGAACATTTAGATAACCACACACGGCACAAGTTTAAACCACTAACACAGTCCACTCCTTCTCCTGCTCCTCTCCACTCTGTTCGATGTTCCAGACATTCAGAAACATCGTCATTCTGATCTACATTTTCGAAAAATCACTTTGCCAAGTCCTACCTGTCCCATCCCTCCAAGAAAAATTAACTCAAACAACAGAAACCTCTCTCCCTTCCGAAGTCTCTTTTCCATAAGGAAGTCCAGCTGAAGTCCACAGACGTCCCAGAGTTCTGTGGGGCTCCACCTCCGCCGCTCCTGGCAAGTGAGCTCAGATCTGTGTGTGGAGAGGAAGTCCCGGCGGCGTATATGGGGGTGGCGAGGGATTGGGTTTGATGCCTCGCGACTTCATGTAGGAGATGAACTGGTCAGGGATCTCAGCCAGAACGTCCTTCGCCAGCCGGGCCATACTCAGGACGTGGTTACCCGTCCGGTCCATATAGTCACGGAATGGCACGAACTGGGGGCGGGGAAAGCCAAAATTCATGTGTGAAGACCAACCAGTAGAGATGAACAATAGGCGTTATGCTGCATTTCATATGAACTCATAACTCGGAAATTCCAAGATCCTAGTCAGATTCAACTGAAGTTAGAATACTGACTCATGAACTCGGAGGAATCCACACAACCCCGAATTCAAGATGGCTGCTCCCTTAGTTTTGTACTGCTTATTAGCACTTACATCTTATTTCTGGCTCATTAAATCAGTCATACACACAGTACTGTCCAACTGCCATCTGTGGATGTGTTGCTACGGTCTTTTTATGTGCAAAATACAGGGTAAAGAGTTGTTATTAACTGATATTGCTAACAATGGCTAACAATTAACTGTGCTAGAACTGGGGCCTGTTTCAGAAAGCAGGATTTCTTGCTTAGCCGTATAACTTGTCGGAGTTAAGGTAGTCTGGGCTAAATGTAAGTGCACAAAGGTAAAGGCTATATAAACTGCCTTAAATTCAATCGAACAAGTTATCCAGCTAAGCAAGAAACTTTGCTTTTTAAAAGAGGTTCCTGGTATTACTAAATGGCTTTCTGACTTGCTGTACTGGAATGCGGTTACTTAGGGTGTGACGTCATTCCCAGTTCCGAGTTCCAACCTCTGAGGTAAATGTATCACAGCTTTAGGTACCAGGAAGTGAAAAAAAATTGGCCCACATAGCTTCAGATTCAAAACCTGGGATATTTCTTGTTCTTTTTGCACCCTATGCCTTATTGTTATTTCTTTCAAATATCGCACAAAAATTATCCACAATCAAATCCCACAATCAATTGTGGAAGCCTGTCGTGGAAATGAAAGTGAGGTCCCCACTCACCAGGTCAGGGCGTACCCCAATAGTCATATCCCCAAAACCGATAATGACTTGAGGATTTTGGTATTGAAGTAAAACATTCTGATTTATTAAATCTAACTTAAGCCAATTTTCAAATTTTATCTGCCAGTACCTAATAATATGGACAATGGACAATTTACCAGACTAATTATCTGTAATGTTGGCCTTGATTGTCTAATCCCTTTCATTTGCCTGGGCTCTCACAACAGTTTGCTGCTGTAACTTCTTATAATCCATTCCCTGATCACAAGGCTTCATGCTGCAAACTTTGAATATCTTTAATAAAAAATGTATGATATACCTACATTCGTTGCTTACTAATGCCTGCTAATGTGTTATATTCCACAAATAAAGTACACAGTAACAACATCCATCCATCCATCTATCCATTCATCCATCCATCTATCCATTCATCCAACCTCCATGCTACTAGTATAAAACACATAGCTAGCTTACACAGTCAGGCCTACAATTAAAAGGTCAGGGTAACTTCCTATGCTGTTCATTATACACTTTATACACTTGTAACTGTTTAGGACACATTTTCAATTGTGCTTTTGTTAGCTATTCATTTCGCATTAATTATGTACATTATGCACTACTTAAACGATGGCCTATATGTAGGCCGTAAATTTAAAAATGTTAATTAAATTTTTGAGCTAAAAATGGACCGGTGATATCACCTATTTTACCATAATTACTTATGGAATTGAACTGTATTTATCTATTAATATCACGCTAGCATTTTTTAATTCACAGCAAGGTAGAGGTGTTGATCTTTCAGCAGGAATATTAGGAAGCACTGAGGAGTTGTGCTGTGTGGCCAAAGGAGTAGCATCCCTATGTACTGTGTGTAAAGCTTCAGCTTGTGGCCGCAATGATGTTATCCTCAATGGGCCCCATGAAAGCATATCGTATTGGGCCCCCAGCACAGACCAATCCAGTGATGTTCCAAATGTTTTAGGGCCCCTGTCATGTCAATTAATGGCCCTTGGAATCTCCCTAACTTCCTCTGCCTTTATGGCACCCCTGATGCTTCCTTCTAGCAGCACCTAAAATTATGTGCACATGCTTGTTTTGCTGCCGTTGTTTTATTCTTTAAAGAGCAGAAATGCTGCATCAATAACAATAAACAGGGAAGCTATTTCCCCCTCAGGGCTGATTGACGACTCTTGTTGGCAGCGGGGATAGCTGTACTTCAATGCTGTCGGATGACCATGGAGTATCAGGGTAAAGTCTTTTATACAGTAACATCTAAAGATGCCTTTATAGCTAAATTCATTGATTTTTGTTTTCTTTTTCTTTCATTTGGGCCAGTTTACTGCTTGCTAACTGTTAATGTCAGATTTAAAAACTCCAGTCTTTCGATTGCAAGTTTGTTTCAAGGTTCTGCAACTGTGGTCCACACTGACCTAACAAACTTTTTTATATTCGTTTTCAGAACGGTTCCTGCTTGTATGACCGATGAGCATCACCTCGTGTCTGATCCTCCATGAGCTAAACACACCCTGACCTACGTCTTAATATATTTTCTGCAATTTCTTAGCAAGGAAATTCATGAACAAGCTCTCGTTTGTGGCATCCACCTGGACAATGTCTCGTTCTGCCAACTTCCCACGTGAAGAAATCCTGATGTCATCACCATCCAACTCCACCATAGCTGGGGAAGTAAGGAAAATGGGAGATGGGAGATGAGACATGAGACAGAGCTTGTCCCAAATGTCTCTGCGTTGACATTTATGTCTAGCAAACCAAGATGGGACATCAATCTATTTACCACAAAGAGCGCCAGCAGTAAACTCCATCAGTTAGCATCTTAGTCAAAGACTAAGAGCCATGAAAGTATGGAGAGGATGTTTCTGATAATGCTGTACTAAACCTCTCCTCATGGGTCAGTCAGTTTTTCTGTTGCTTTCCACCACAAGATCATCTCATTTAATTAATCAGCTAATCACAAGTGCTTAGCAGAATCAACAAACAAGATTGGATCTGTGGAATACCTTGGGGTTCCTTGAGAAGAGGTATTAGCAGCACTGAGATAACAAAATCCGAGTGCAGATCGACTAACATCTGTTTGTTTGCAAGCATGATTTACTATAGGTAATGACTGTGTGTATATTGATTTCTATCACATGCAGCAGTTTTACTGACCCGAGGACGTGAAAGTCGGTACTTACCGTCAAACTCGGCCTGTCCCACTCCAACGATAATGATAGACATTGGAAGTTTAGCAGCCTTGAAAGAAACATGGGAAAATGTATTAGTGCTGAGAGGCCATTAAGTCACACCGCAAGTTGTCTGAAGAACTGAATAGCCAAAGGCTGTACAATTTATGAACCTGACTTATTCGATGCAAGCCGGAGCAATGCTGGCCCACATTTATTGAGTGAAAATCACAAAATAGAAAAACTATGTGCAAAAGACATGGAAAGTTTGCATTGACAGCTTGCGCTAGATTAAAACACCTATACCATATGTCTACAGACAGATCTGTGGATTCTGTATGTAATCTCAACAGATCGTACTGCATATATTGGCTCACAGACAATGGCGCCCAGACCTCCCAAAAAGTCAAATCCCCAGAATACATGAGGGAATGCACATGTACACCAAATATTTGAGTTTCCCGAAGAAAGTTAAACATTCAGTTGGTTCCCACTGCACCACAGCAAAGGTACAAAGTAGGGCCATTAATGAATAATTTTTGAAGAGAGAGAGGTGCTCATTTGTGTCATCTCTGAGGAACAGAAGCAGCCCACATATGCCGATCTGCCCCGAGGTTCTCACTTTCACTTACTCATTACTAAGTTACACGTCGTCCTCCAAGACTGATGAACATTGTTCTTGAGTTTTTGTGATAGTGTCTCCCCCACAAAGCCAGAGCCTTTTCAATCGACTGGAAAAGCCATCGTCCATATGCGAAATACCACTTTGGGTAGAGAGGACATTAAGCAATGATCTTCTGGGAAATTAGAAAGTAGGGGTTGATCAGGGGGCGAGATCTACACGATGCATCCAGCAGCCTCACATGCGTGTGGATCTACTTGTCTGTGAGTCAGTCTGTATCTTTGCGTTCAGACTGCAAGTGGGAATGTGCGAATCCTGTCATTCATTTTATTTCTCTATGCAAGAATTAGAAGATCTAGTTTTGTAAACCCAAAAGACACTGCTCCACCTTCCATATCTAAAATGGCTGCAGTTCAATTTTTAACATTTAGAGCAACACAATTATCTGCTCTATGAAGTTCAATCGATTTGTTGATGAGGTCTAGAGGAAAAAGCCTGCTCTTGCTTGTAGGAATCGCGGTTGGGTAACCCAGCTGTAATGGAGGCGTTAACATTAAGTAAGCACTACCTGTTAAGTCTGTGGCTCAGTAGATTAGGATGCTGTGGCCAGAGGTTGCCAGTTTAAATCCCAGGGTTGGCAGAGTGATTTCACTATTGGGCCCTTAACCCCAAATTTCACCAGGGACTGTCTGAACTACATGTCGCTTTGGATAAAGTATGTAAATGTGAAACTGATCACTTATTATTAAAAGCTTAGTCAGTGGATGTAGATTGTGCATGTAAGTGTGTACAAGGAGTACAAGTGTGTATGAATATACAGGCAGAGTGTTTATAATTGTGTGCAAAGCTATGTATGTTTCTAGCAATTGGATGCAGGTTGAATGCAGGAGCAAGTGTGAAACGTGCTTGAAGGGGAAATGTGGGGGCTGACAGGGTTGGGCTAACGCAATTGGCACAGCACCAACCTCGCCCGACACCCACCCAACCACGTCCCCAGTCGTTGGGAGGAGAGTTGGTGAAGACACACAAGCACACATTCCACACGCATAGGATGCGGTCATTTACAGCTCTCTAATCACCCCCCTTCACCATCCCAAAAGACCCCTCCCCCCATCAAGACGAGCGGGGTCATCTTATAACAGCCTCAGCAGATTCAAAGACACAAGCCACTGTTTCACAGCAAAGCTTACAGTGCCTTCCCAGTATCTTTCTCATCGAACCCGAGGCAGCGAGGATATAAATACTCAGGCAGTGTCACACCCTACGCTCCACCACCTTACCGGGTGAGTGACAGCCCACGATCCCCCGCATTCAGGCTCGCAGGAGTGCTGCAATAATATGCATAACAGAGGCGAAACATGCAACACGCATGACAGACCCAGGATTGCATCACCCGCAGCACATTCTCCACAAGATATTTAAATAAACAATCGTGTTCCTCCTCTACATCTTCCACAAAGGTTCCAATGACAACATTAGTGCTGAAAGTTAAATTAGGCAGCCGAACACACCTCTGCAAGTCTGGCTCCACCACCAAACCGCCAGAGGAGGAATTCCGCGGCACCCCTGTGTTTGTTGTGTATCCCTGCCTAAACTTTTTCATAGGGGGTGAAGCGCAGAGCGCTCCTTCATGCAGCGTGACGATGGTAATCTACCGGTCCTCCAGCAGCATCTGTCACCTGGCACTCAGTTACCAGCAGAACATAAATTCATCTCCCTCCCAGTGACAGGTGCATGATGGAAAAGCATGACTATACTTCTAAAGCTGAAATTCAGATTAATACACAAGGCATCACGTTTATATAAGCAGGTATATACTGCTACTGATATCATTCCAGTGTGTCAACACTGATTTTCCACCCTCCACGCAGTGCCATACTGCAACATCCAGTGCCTAGTTTCAATAACTGATGTAACAGTTACAGATCATGATATAACACACAGACCTTCATCCAGATCAGTGACATCCAACAGCACTAATGTCTCTCCTGTCGAGCTGTTTTGCCGGATGGTCGGGCAACCGTAGCAGGGGAAAACGGCCAACAAAGTGAAGTCCTCTTAGCTAGAGGGCTACATTTGACATCCATCTTTCTGTGGCAGATGAAGACCAGGCCAAAAACAGAGGTCCGGTTGATCTGTATGGATCCGTCAGTCCCCTGGGGATGGTCTGGGATGTTAAAACAGGTCAAGATCCTAAGTGAACTGAACTCCAAATTCCTTTAGGTATTATTATTGTTATTATTATTATTATTATTTCAAACTGACCTCTGGTGTCCACCTAAAATAACACTGCTTGCCTAGACAGACAGATACACATGAAAGCTGACAACTCACATTGGAAAGCAGACAAACTTGACCGCAGTCTACGTGACCCTGGGGTTTGTCAGGCTCGACAGAATGGAGGCGACAAGTCACCACCCCCCAACCCCGTTAGCTCAGCTCAGCTCTTGAAACTTGCAAAGTACCAGAACGCCTGGAAGTATCTCTCTGACTTTCACTGCCATTGCTCATACTGCTAGATAAATAGAGAGGCAGATAGCCAGATAGATCGACAGATAATTACTTGTTGACAGCAGCACAACACACACATGTACACTAATAAACAGTAACAGTAAATGATAAATGACAATAAACAGTGACAATGCAAAGAATGTCAAGGAAGGTATCGCACGGAATTCCGTAGTAAGTTAATAGGATTAAACAGTATTGCACAGTGGGTTGTACAGTGAACTAATGACAACTACCGACAACTATGGACAAAATGTGATGCTGTGATCACGTTCAGGTTATTTTAATATGTATTTGACCTGTTACCATCGGTCCATGGACAACAGACGTAAAATAGCCATTTTGGCTAATTCTGGCACATTTACATTCTTTGTTTATTAATGTGCACTGTCCATGTCAAATAAACCATAAATAAATAAATAAAATAAATAAATTCCCCAGTTAGAGATGGCGGGCAACTACTGTTACTTACATATTCCGAGTAAGGTGTTTAATGGAGTGTGAGCGTCAAAAGGTTGTTAAGATGTGGGAATTTGTACCTAGATGTTTCGGTGTGGAGAAATAACCTCAGCAATTACGACGAGAACGGTGTGTGCCGGAGAGGCACAGGAACGAGAGTCTGATCAAAGGCCATGCAATGTGGAGGGAAAGATGGTGAAGAGACGACAGTCGGTGAGCCACGGGTGGGGGTGTGGGGGGGGGGGGCAAAACACAACTGAGGCGGCAAGTAGGTCAGAGAGTTAAAAGGCCCCCTGGAGTAGAGGCTGGGGACAGGCCACTCAGGCTTTGATGAAGCAGTCTACACACACACATACATTTTAAGAATCCATAGGTACCTCCCCTCCCAGCTAACTTGGAATGTCCCGTTACCACAGCAACCAGTTTCCACAAAGCGACCTACACCGCACATGGACCTCATTGCCCAGTTCACTCCTAACCCTGACAGGAAGTCGTAAGCTCAAGGAGGTTCACTGAGGCATCATGGGCCGGAGGCATTTCCCCACAGTGCCGTGCTCCAGAAGAAATTCTGCCGCCTAATAAACAGGAACAAAGGAAGAGGTGGAACAGAAGAAGAGTGACAGCTTTTTTTTCTTTGTTTTTCACCAGAGTGCCTGACAGGCCTGACAACAAACGTTCATTGGCATTTGAGAGACTCAAACAGACACTTCTGTTAGAAGTCAACAAGCGACAACCTGCAGCCCCCACCCAGTTTTTCATTTGCCGAAATATTTTGATATGTCCTTCCATGCGAGCTTTCAGAGCGCAACCTCTTGAAAACTGAACAACCTTCCATTCTTTTGAGAAGCACAAAAACATGGTTAAAACTGAGTGAAAGCATGGTGAAATGACCATGGGCCAGAAGAGGAGGCGTGTCAGGGAGAGACTGAGCAGCAGGCAAGATCTTAAAAGGAAGGTGTGGCTGTTCTGCTCAGATTGACCAACAGTCGCAAATTCCCTTTAAATCCAGTCTGCTGGATGGTTCCCGACCTCACCGGCCATGAAGACGGGCACATTCCTTCTCTGCAGTTCTCTGTGGGCGAGGAGCCTGAGGTTGTGCATGCAGGACCAACAACCCTCAGGCGTTTGTGGAAGCACTGCAGCTGGAGAGTCAGAGACTAACAGTGCTTCGCTTATTACCTGTCACGATACTTCACATCACTGCTCAACAGTCTCAGACCATGGAAATATAAACATACGGATAGCAACCATCTGGATCTGGAAATCGAATCTGCTGCATGAAATTCAGTGATGTAAAGTAGCGAAGGGATGCTAGACCGAACCGCAGCAGTGAGAATTCTCTGCACCACTCTGATACGAGATTTGATGTTTCACCAGTAACTTACGTTGACGATGGCTTCCTTGGTTTGGGCCATGTCTGATATGACGCCATCTGTGATGATGAGGAGGACGAAGTACTGAGACCCATCCTGTACGGCTGCTGCATACCTAACGGAGGAGATGGGGACCTCCATTTACTTATCGACTGAGAGGCATGATCCCATACTGTCATCCAATGAGCTTATCCCATGTAAAACCTGCACAGGATGCCAGATCATCACAGGGCACACAAAGGGGTTATTTAGACACCCTAATCTGACAGGTCTCTGGTTTGTAGGACACCAGGAACTTGCAAACACCCCACACATGCACAACTAGAACAGGCAGTGAATTCAAAAGCCTGCTTGCATGAATAAGAGTCTATATATAGTTTATAGGCTACTATATTAGTAGATTTATATTTAAAAATGTTTAAAACTGATGTATTAACTGCCCAAACTCTGTGTCCATTAGGTTCATACCATGGCATATTGCCAATAGTATTGAGCATTCTTTTTCTAAAAAAAAACAATCTTTTCATATCATCAGTCAGCAACTTTAATACCTTTCGAGTTGGATAAATAATGTCCAGGATTATTCTCTCATCTTTGAAGCACTACTGTTGAGTTTGGGTGCCATTTCTATTTCAGTTCTGTGAGGTGCATGAAGCAGGAGTTTGGCAGGTTCGGAGCACCGGGATGGACATTTTAATTAGAGAGGGGAATGAATTCATAATCTGACAGGGCACAATTTACTCTGGCAGGAGCAAGGGAGGGGGGCTTTTCATCCCTTGTCATCATATGAATTGATTGACCTTTTTCTAATTTTGGTCGTGTTTATCAAGATCGTTCAAAGCCTTTTACCCACAAGCACCATGTTTTAACGTGCAACCAGCGGTAGGGTTTGCCACCAGTAAAAACTATGCATTTTTGGCGGCCCCTATTGACCAAAGACAGTCACTAAACTAAACGTTAAATAAACATTTTCCTTATTTAGGAGATGCCGAAGCAGCATGCTCTGCTAGTCAGCTAGTTAGCAACCATCTTCTGATTCTAGTCACTAGATATTGATTTAGTTTTAGAAACATCTTGCATGTATTGTGGTCTATTCCTGGACAAGTCAGTTCAAGTCACGCCACTATAACACCCCCCAGGTAAGGTTATAAGGGGCCAAAAACATTCATTGCATCATGCTACTGGATTCCAATGATGGCACTACATGGAGAGGATCACACCTGACTGGACTCACCTGGCCACATGATTAATCACTGGGGCAAAGTTGGTGGGTCCGTAGAGCTGCACTGTCTTCAGGCTTTGGTGGTAAGCTTCTAAAATCCCCTCTATACCATTGCAGTATGGATTTTCTATATTGCCATTCTAGCAAAGAAAAACCAGAGTAAGGATTTACTTAGTTATGGATTATATTCAGATGTCCATAAAAAATGCCATCACAGTGTAAGGAAGAATTACAAATCCAGCCAATCAGATACAATGATTCTTGTATTCTGAACATCATAGTCTAAAAAAACGCAGTCGATACATAATTCATATTTTCTCAATTTTATTCATACCTATACATTATTAATAATATGCCGGTGAATTCCCTACTGTAGATAATGTGTAAAACTGGTAGCATAAGGCGCTGAAAAGAAATTTTGACCATCAAAAGTGTCAAAAGGTTTTACTGCTGGAAATTGAGGGCAGGAGCAACTGACTGGGTGAGGCCCATAACTCTATCTGAAGTGATTTTAAGGAGGTGAGACTGTCAATCAATGTGATAGCGGGAGATGTGTTTCATATTTCTGCAGCCAGGTGCTTATTAGTTCAGTGAGACGGGGTTGGGGGTATTTCAGGGCTGCCGAACAAGGCCTAAGTGAAAATCTTTAGTTAATGATACACCTCCGTGCCAGGTTCAGTGAACAAATGAGGACTGTCGCAACCTTGCAGATCTCAATTTGCGTCGTGAAACTCATTTAACTTGGATTTATTTTCCTTTAACGTTTAAAGAGCATTTATCCTTAAAGGCTGCCTCACACAAACGGGAGAATCAGACATATTTGTCTGAAGGCGCGGCTCTCAGATTAACCGTCGATTCCCGGAACTGAGTGAACTGGTCTGTGAATATGGGGGACGGGGTGTTCTACTGTCATCGATTTACTGGGAGAAGTGGTCAGTGCACCGGGCTTTAATCACCAGGGGAAACTCATGGGACACCCGTCCATCTGGGGGCAGCTTGGCACCAAAACCAAGCGCAGGAAACATCTTGTCGCTGTCATAGTCTTGGATGATCTCACCCACGGCCTTGAGTGCCATGGCATAGGCGTTCATCTGGTAGGGGTTCATGTAGTGCAGTGAGGTGGACTGGGAGGGGTTACCTGTGGGGGGCGGGAGGGACAAAGGGTCAGACTAAACACTGCAGCACAGGCAAAGCGAAAAACATGCTTTCTTACTGCTGGGGTCTTGGCATATGCGTCGGCCTTGAGCTTTAGCCTAAAGGTAACCAGTGATCATCTAAGGGAACTTCATCCACTTCATAAGAGGTGAGGAAGAGGATGACACTAACAGAATGAGTTATGAACCCATCATAGCAGATATGACACATATATCAGCACTAATAATATGGAGAAGGAACTTAAATCTTATCAGCACATTGCTGGTGCATGTAAGCACATTTTAAATGAGAAAGGTCAACAGTTTCACATTATTACATTCTAGCTAGTCAGGAGAGTGGGAATACAGGCTGCGAGTTCGAGAAATGACTCATCTGTTTGGCCTTTCAAAAGTTGGCTGTTATGGTGTGCAGTAAACAAAGATGGCTGATTAAAGGTGAGGGTGAAGTATCACACAACGAAGCTGCCCCAGAAAACAGTTGTTCTATTTGGCCAGAGGTGAAGATTCCTGTGCACTCTCCTCTAATACCACCCCCCAAGCCCCAGTAGCTGCAACTCAAAAGTCATACATCGCCCCTGTTTTAATCACTGACCCTCCTTGAGGGCAGAGTAGCTTCTAAGCACAATTAAAAATAATTATGCCACTTAAAGTGATGTGAAGCTTTTCAAACAGTGCCTTCCAAAGAAGAACTCCTCCCAATCTCCATGCCTATCGCCAACATACGCAATCACACCAAGTGTGAGTTCAAAATTGTATCAAGCTTATTGACACTCGATATACTATACTAAAATTAGACACAGACTAGAGCATATAACATACAATACGACACATACTATACTAGTATATACTAACATACAACGGGAGGAGCAGATGACCAAGTTCACAGCTAAGGACTGAGTTTTGTGGAGAGTCACATACCGTTAGATGCAGTGAAGTCAATGGCTACAGTGAAATTGATCTGGGTCCTGAAAGGAGAAAACAAGCGAAGAGTGTGAGAATAAAGGAGTTCAGCAGACACGGCGGGTCCCTGGTGGGGAGGAGTCAGCAGCAGGGCCTCCTCTAGTGGCTAAATGGGGTAAACAGGAAGAGTGATTGGACTGTTCGCTTTGCCAAGCTGATGGAGCGGTACCTCGCGCTCACCCAGGGGCCCGAGCCGGGGTCACGCACGACTTATCTCCGTGTCTCCAGACCCCAGCTGCCTCAGACGAACTCACCTCCTCACCCATAATTAATTTGCACTGTTTATGTGTTTACTCAGACCACACATTTGCATGCCCCCCCCCCCATCCCCAAGGTTTGAGCCCCCTGTTGGCCACAAATAGTCACTACAATAAACATTAAATAATCACATTCCTTATTTAGGAGATACTGAAGCAGCATGTTCTGCTAACCAGCTAGCTAACTACCACCTTCTTATTTAGTCTTTGAAACATCTGGGGGGGGGGTGACTTTTTTGAATGGGGCCGAAGATGCAACAAATGTGCCTCTGCTCATATTCAAAATCACAGTCATCTATCTTCTCAAGACTGTACTTGCTTGCTGTTTATTTAATTTTTTCATTCTTTTCACTAACATCTGAGTGGGGGGGGGGGGGGGG
>JAODLD010000136.1:8578653-8600431 GCA_026781065.1 Mormyrops boulengeri | reverse complement strand
CCCCCCCCCCCCCCCCCCCCCCCCCCCCCCCCCCCCCCCCCCCCCCCCCCCCCCCCCCCCCGATATGACTGTCTGAGTGCAGCCCCAGAAACAGCAGCCCCACCCTGGTGCTGCCTCGGAAGGGGTAAATCGGTAGTGTTTTTGGGACATGGTAAAATCGCAGGGGAAAATGTGCTAATTTTGACCTGATTCACCAATGTGTGAACACAAGACGAGATGTGTCCCTGGAGGAGAGAGAAGCACAGCTCCACCTCACGGGAGGGGGGGGTCAGTCCCTAAGTTTAGTATAGCTACACTTTAGCACAGCTAATACTCATTTATTATACATTATACTTCCTACATTTTTCACTGAGAGGCACAAGCAGACAGATGCCCGTCTGTCAAACTAGTACTGCACTTGATTATCCGTATTATAGATACACACACACACACACACACACACACACACACACACACACACACACACAGGTGTCATCGATTTACATCCGGGTTTTGTTAATCTGGATGTATCTCAATCATTATAGGGCAGAAGACAAATACACTCTATTACATAAGACATACTATCGCACAAATTTACACCTTTATAGTGGCAGTGCAACTGCTTCGTTTTGGTTCTTGCCACATGCCACATAAAGTACAGCCGCTATGGCAGACGTCTCTCGATAAGGCTCTTGTGGAACATAAGTATGATCGGACATTACTCGATGGATGACTGTATATACCATTGAAATGGATACTGTTTGACGAGGGAGGGGCATTCTAGGGCAGGGAGGAGTTACGTGCCGAGCCCCCTCCTGTGTGTCTGAGTGTGTGTTCTGTGCATGTTCCCCTTATTGATGCTGAAACGGTTCTGTGGTTTTTTTCGTTCCTCCCTCCGCTTTTCCCTCCCCATTTCCATCTTGCAATTGCTGCCTCCCGTCCCTGAGTCTCGTGGTTCTGTTTCCAGCCCAGAGCTGGTCCACAACCGTTTGCAAATCTGCCACATCACTAAGATTCTTTGTTATGCTATTGATATTATATATAAACATTATAGGCCTGCAAATATAAATGGTGTGTCATGTCAGTTTGCAAGTATAAAAGCATGAGTAAAATTTCAACCGTTAATTAACAAACAGAAATTCTGAGCTGGCATCAGTCAGAAAATGTACTTGGAAAAACTTTCATTAAAAGGTGATAAATTTTACATTAACCTCTGAAAACGTGCCAACGACACAGTCTGACCTGTAATATTTTCGTCAAATATTCCTGAAAGTCAATTTCTCTCAAAATCCATTACATCTGGGTCTTAAACACTGTTGCAATTATAACAAAGGAAGCAATTTTAGTAAATTCAATGAAAATAACAGATTAAAATAACCACCGAAAAATTAACCCATCGCATATCTTAAGCATCCGCCTCCTTCAGAGGAGAAAGAGAGCTGCTCGCCAGCGATCCACAGACACAGTTTTGGAGGGATGTGGGGAGGGACACGCCCCCACCCCCCAACCCTCCATTTATGCCGCATCAGCCAAATGTTGCGTTTAGAAGTTTAACTTGCTTTGCTTTGCCGTTTCACAAAGTACTCATTAAATGGCAAATAGGCACTTACTTTGCTGCAGATTAAATATTAACCAGGTTCTAACAGAAATCAGGTCAGAAAGCTGCCTGGTTTTTGCGATCGTTCATGAAGGTGCCATTTGCTTCTCATAATATCTAATAAGTAATAAAATAAATACCCTAACCTTGATTATGTGTGTGTCTTAAGTCCAGCCTCCATGTTTCACCATTTCCTGCATTTTGCTCTTTTTAAACCATTATAAATCCCCTGTCACTCTCTACCTGTATGTTGTACTGTGGTCCAGGAGGAGCCTTATTCTATGTCCATGCCAATGTATGCCTGTATATGGACAATGTGGTATGAACACACAAGCATGCTGTACACACATACATGCTGCACCCCAACGCCAACAGGCCGACTGGAGTGTAAAAGCACAGCGCTGTATGTCTGCACCCAGCCTATCCCTGCTCCTCTGCTGCCGCCCCCTCCAATCAAACGAGACCGCAGCTGGCAGGACTGCCTTTCCATCTCTGCTGTAATAAAAGTGATTGCCGTAATCATTGTACCCTAATCATCTTCTCATATGCTAACAGACATGCTAACCTGTGTTACAATCAGACGGGTGTGTCCTCCTGCTCTGCATGCCCGTCCCAGAAGGCCTCGGCGACTTCCCTCCCTCCCACGTTCACGGCAACCCCTGTTCCTGCTCACTCACCCCCAGACAAACAACCCTGGCACATCTCTCCTGCCTGAAACTCTCCTGCCTCACTCGGCTCCCTAAGTCCCACCCAAAGAGTCGTTAATGACCCAGGGGCCACACGCGGTGCGCAGGGGTGGGTGGACTCATCTGTTCTTTGGCCACATTCACTGAAAGAGCTGGTGGAATTCACCGCAAAGGTCGATACACTTGTATATTTTAAAGGAATTAGGTGGATTCTTAGCCCTATAAAGGCCACGGCTGTGAGATTCTATTTAAAACAGTTTTTAATTAACCATCTGCTGTTTTTCAAGAACAAGCCTTCGTTCTTCTAGCTGAATGACTTGTTTTGCTTATGCCCCTTCTTGTCACACATTCGCATCTCTCTCTGAAGGAAGCAGGCGAACGCAGTCCACTCCAGGAATCTGCTTTGCATGCAGGAAGACAGCCATCGCCGTGTTTTTTTTTTACGAGCTCACGGCAAGCTCACGCCAGAATCTGCACTTTAAAGGGAATGGAAAGTAAAGTCTGAATTGAAATTAGCCGCTGGCACGCTGTTGTAAACCGCACAGATGCATTTTGTTAGAAAGCGAAACCCGGCCGAACATATCTCGACGAGGCAGGACATAATATAGTTTCCTGCTGAAAATTACTTTAAAAAAATGGGATAAACTTCCTGTGCTGCGCTCCAGAACGCCAGCTGTCGTCTGACTGATACCAGCTCAGAAAGAAAGAGACCTTGTTGTGCTAAACTCTGTCCTCAGCAAGGGACTGTAAGATTGACAGCTATGCTGGCATTTCAAGTTGAAATCTTTACAAATGTCCCGAAAACGTCCCAGAAAACCCCACGGGTGCCTTCGGCGCACCAGCTAAATGCGTTCGTCAGAAGCTGCTAGCTTTATTTATGCCATTCTCTTGATGTGCAACCTTTATGCCACCCCTGCGTTATTAAATAGCCATTATTATCACAATTGCCATATTTTTTTTTACCTTAATTCCCTTCCATTAAATTACTGTCATGCTTATTATTATAAGTTCACAAAATTAATGGGAAGGCAGCTCCTCTACCATCATGAAGCAAAGCGACAGCTAAGGCTTGCTGGCTGAGAGAAATGTTACATGATTATTAAAGGGCACCTTTGTTGTAGGAAGAATTTTCTCAGAAGATGGAGATGTCTGTATTCCATAAAAAGATGTAAATTAATATAAATCAAGCTGCACCTTCGCCTGCTGGTAGATGTGGTTAATTTGCGTGTTTGTGTCCTGTACATGCCTTTTTCCACGCACATGTCCATGCACTCCTGTGGGCGTGTATTTCCATATGTGAGTCTGTGCACTCCTGTGTGCGTGTGCATTTTTGCATCCATCATATACCAAATGTCTCCATAATGTGATAAAACTAAACATGCCAAAACACTGGTATTTTGTTTGGTTTCTTATGGTGAAGGTTAGGGCTGGGTAGGGGTTAAGGTTAACATTGTTGGTATTGCCCATAGATATGAATGGACGTTTGTGTGTGTGTGTGTGTGTGTGTGTGTGTGTGTGTGTGTCTGCACGTGCATGCCCTGTCCTGCATACTTACCCTCCTTTGATGTAGTCCAGGAAGGTGCACTCCGACTCCACGGAGAAGGACAGTAGTGTCACCTTGGGGTCAGAGAAAGAGGCGGTGTTCAGATCTCTGCACATGTCGGAGCCATCAAAGCGGCAGAAAACTGCCGGTGGACGCGGCCTCGCACACGTAATGGGGCCTCTTGGCAGATTGATGGCAAGACAAGATTAATAACTCCGCTAATTGAGCTGTAAAGCCATAAAAAGAACGTGACTTGGTTGCGTGGGCAGGATGATTCCAGAACAATCTAATTGCTTCGGCATGAGTATCAGTCCTCGCAAACCACAGACACTCCTGTTAGCGGCTACCGCTCATCCTTGCTCCCGCCTACGCTGATGATGGCTGATAATATTTGCCGGGGACTAAGAGGAATGCCTCTATTATCAGCCAATAAAGGCGCTTTTTTAATGACAAATTTTATTTTTGAAATCCCCTCATAGTGTTATTTTTTGACTCATCTCACTTCGCTTCTAGTAAAAGTGAGACAGGTGTCATGTTCCTTAATGACTGGTGTGAAAACAGGAGCCAATTCGATCTCAAGCATCACATATAACTCAAATAGGAAATGCAGACCTTACACGTATTAACATGCTGGTAATTGTATTTGTACTCTTTTTTAGGATACTCTATGAAATGCCTTCTGGACAGCTTTGTTGGGAAGGGCAGGATATCCAAATTGTTTAATTTTAGCAATTTAATTTATTTATTTAGCGGACGGTTTTGCCCAAAACAACAAACAAGTGAGGATCAGAAAGCAGGGTGAGACCGTGTTACTGCCGGCCCTGGGATTTGAACCAGCAACCTTCATAGAGGCTTGAGCTGCTGAGTCACACACTGCAGATGTGCTTTCACACAGGCAGATCTGTCCTCACGTTTTCTTCAGCACTGGTTCGTCTTTGTTGAAAATGACGCTTCTGGCAAAGGCAGCAAACCTGTAATATGTTCTGTCTCGGCAGTTCAGTGAGGCCAGGGATTAGTTGGCTGGTTTAAGTCACAGCATCTTGGGTGACCAACGTAGCAGCAGCCGAGAGAGATTTCAGACCCAACCAATCGATAGCGCTGACCGTTCTGCCACACTCTAAATGTGGACTGGCAGTTGGCTGCTGGCCATGGCTACCTCACCATCTGCCGACCGCGGTGACGGATGGCCGCTGGATCGCCTCGGCAACTCAGTTGCCAAGCGCGGCTATTTTGAGACGCCGTCACGGGGACGACCGATAAACACTGCAAGACAACAACACCGATCTATTCCTTTTTAAATCTATGTAAATTAGCCTGAAGTGTGAAAAGGGATAACGACTGATCTGGCGATGACGCGCTCCTTCACAGAGGGCACGTCATTTTTCTGTACCGCTAAAATCAACGGTGAAAGAGTGGGGGCTTCTCAGGAGGTTCAGAATGGGTAGGGTGAAGGGAGGGTCGAGATTCGACGCGTGCACACTCACCGTTCCCGAATTCACATATTTCTTTTTCTTCATTTTCTTTTTCGGATTTACCACCTAGAAGCCAAACAGACACAGTGGGTACATGACATAGTGCCACCAAAGCCCAGATCAAGATGCAAAGGCAGGGAGCCATTCAGCACCAAGCCACCCTCCATTTGCAGAGGGGCAGAGCGAATGGGGAACAGCGGCTCTGTAGGAACCTCAATGGCGCTTGAAATAACAGGTATAACAGACCATGCAGCCATGTGAAGTGGCAGGACAACCTCCTGCTGTCTGCAGAACAACGCTGACCACATTCTTCTGTCAGAACTTTTCTCCTTCATGGTCAATTTCTCTCTCTCTCTCTCTCTCTCTCTCTCTCTCTCTCTACATTAAAAAAGAACTAAAAATACAGAGGTTGTGGAGAGGGAGATGATTAGAACAGTGGAATGGCACGCCCACACCTGTCTGACGGCATGAGCAGAGATGGCGGTAGCGACGGTGATGACAGAGGGCGATTCTCCTAGAGAGCAGGAAAGGGGCAGCCTGACACCCAGAAAACAAAAGAAAGTTTGCAATTGTCTTGATCAACCCCCACCTCCAGATGACGCTCTCTGTGTGGCAATTAACGTGAGAAATCCGGGTTTGGGATGGAGATGAGGTGGTTCATCCTGAAATACACTGCATTACCACCAGCACCATTCTCAGGGGAAGGGAGGGGCTGTTTATATCTGGTACCCCCTCCACACCAACACCCTGCTAGTTTTCACCAAAACCAAGGAGAAGATGCCGCACACGGCAGGGCACCTAGGAGGGGAGGCGCCATGTTCGGGGCAGAGCTGGCATCCGAGGATGCAACGGGTGGCTTGTTTCCGCGGAAACCAATTACTAGGTGTCAGATGGAGGGGTTGTCGGGGGATACGTCTATAGTTACCAGCTGCCATTGTTCCCGTGACATGGATACAGAATTTCATACCAACTGCCAGTCAAATCTGACATTCATGTCACACCTCCATGTTTCTCCAACCTAGCGGGTGACACCAAGGCCCCCAGACCAGTCCCAGGCCTCTTGTCTGCGACAAAACCCACAGAGCATCCCTCTTTCTCACGCTCGTTACGAGCTGCAGGCCTACGATAGAACAATAACAGTTCTTTCTCACCATAATTAATCAGACAGCATCTAAAGGTATTAAAATAATCTAAGAATTAAGAGATGGACATTACACAGAAAAGCATATGGAGGCAGCATGATTTCTAAGCTGGTCTTCGTGAAGACACGGGACCGGTGTAATCTTAATGAGAGCCACATCGTGAAACGGCAGCAGCTGGCAGAAGCTTCAGGGACCTTCCCCTCCTCACACCCCATGAGAGATCCACTCCATCCACCCCATCTCCTGTCACGCTCCAGTGCGTTTAATCTGCTCCAGAGCCCGGCCACACTGCTACCGCGGCGGGCGGAGGGAAAAACTTTTTTTTCAGATCATTCCCGATTAAATCCACTTGAGGATTCCGTCAGACACGGAAGCTCTCGTCTCCTTTATTGTAGCCGGCCCCCATGGCTCCTTGCACAACACATAGTGAGATACAGTAATTGAATCACCATGCTCGGTTGATTACGCGAACGTCTCGTCACGTGAAAATGGTCCTGATTGTCGTTGATAGCGCTTATGAAGCCCATTGCGGTAAATTGGGGCTCTATTTACCAAGCAGTAAGGTCTGCTCATCAATAGACACAAGCACAGTCTCATCGCAATGCCCCCAACGTCTACAAAAAGCATGAGGCTCATTCGCAAACATTTCGATGGTTTCACCATGTAATCTAACACAGCTCATATTCTTCTCAAGTGAATCAGTCCCAGGTATACTGAGAAGAACTGCCGCTGGGAAATATATCTGATAATTCCTCCCTCCCTGGGTCTCCTGTTAATCTCTGATCACAAACTTCCCCGCAGAAAAACTTAATTTCGTTCTGCTGATCAGCATCTCAAAAAGACACGGGGAGCAGAGCAGGGGAGCAATAGAGAACAAAACAGCCTTTTGCTTATGCTGAGAAAACAAACACAAAAGTACTTTTAAAACAATTCATTTGGTAATGCATGGAATAAATTGCCGTGCAGATCAGCGACAGGCCTAAATCCAAACGTGAAGAGGAATCTGGCATGAGATTCAACTCCATGGCAATCAGCAACACCATTAGCTTGCAAGCTCAGGCTGCAGGAGTCGTGAGCAACAAACAGGCGAGCAAATCCAGAGCCAGCTGCATGCTGGGTAATGGGGCTGTTGAAGTGCACGTCAGACAGGCACGGGCTCGCGTTTCGCATCTGGAACAGCTGCTTTACTCCCGAGATGGCCAGAATCTGAAATGCGGCACGGTGCCACTCACCTCGTAGACGTTGAACTGGCTCTGGCCTCGTGCCAACTCTCGGTAGCTCGTCGTGAATTCGCCAATGAAGTCATGGCTGCAGGCAGAGACAGACACACATCAGTGTCTCCCAGAGAAGAACATCTGGACATGCAGTGAAAGGCCACCATCGGTTAGCAGTCTGCGGGATCACCGGCTCATGGAAACAATATGTAATGACGCCTAATTACCCCTAGGGGGAACTTGGGCTGCCACATAATCCTAGAGGGTAAAGTAATAAAAGGCCAGCTGAATGGTGGCAACCACAAAGCATGATCACTAGAAGTCAGACAGAAGCAATAAGTAGAACCTTTAGCCCAGGCATAAACCATCACAATACATGCGGAGGGAACATGCATAACAAAGAGAAGGACCGAGTTTTAACCAGATAAACCTCCAAGACACCTGTGTAAACAGGTCAGGTCCTAACCCGCCAGGCTGAGATGTAACGGCTTTTTGGCCCCTGACTCACCTGCCATCCCGATCCCAGTCGTAAACCTCAACCTTGATCGTCCTGCAAGGCATCCAGAAGAGCATCAGCGTCTCTGCTCATCGTGTGTCAGATCAAACCACTCAGATCAGCCTGAATCCCTTCAGCAAAAGATCCGGCTGAATAGATGTGTTAAATGTACACTTGCAGTCTATGTAGGTCACTTTGAAAGAGAGAGCTTACTGCTCATATATGATTTAAGTCTCTCGGGACGAGAGCATATATGAAGTGTGGGAATCAATATCATTCCTTTAAAAAAAGGGAGAAGGTGACATGTTCTTTCAGGGCATGATTCACCCGCCCCCCTGGGCAGGCACTCGCATAGGGTGAGGCCCGTGGGTTTGGGGGGGTGGACCAGCAGGGGGTGCAGAGGAGACGACAGGAGACGAGATAGCTGCAGGCTTCTTGTCGCTCAACTCTCCCAACTGCAGAGCAAAAATACATACAGTGCAGTACACAAGTCGGCAGCTAGGGGAGCCACTCCTGGGAAGGAGCTCAGCTTTCTTAGCTGTGGAGCGCCTAAAACGTCTACCATTTACAGACAGTGTTTCTCAAATCAGTCCTTGGGGACTGCCAGACAGTCCACATCTTTACTCCCCCCAGGCTCTCAGCCAACCAAGAACAGTGTGTTGGGAGCTGGGAGAGAGCAAAAATGTGGACTGGGGGATCCCTGAGGATTGGGATAACAAACACTGGACTAAGACGAAGCAGCCACCAGACCTCTCCCACCGGGTCTCCACGAAACCACGGTCCTGGGGGACCCTGTGCTTGGAGCAGGAGGACAGGGATGTGCAAAGACAAGGCAGTCCTGGTCAGAATAACTGTGGCTTACAAGTTCACTGATACCACTGCAGAAGAGAATTACTCTTACAAGTGACAGACCTTACGCAGTGAGAAAGTCACATAGTGTCGCTTTGGAATCGGAAACACCTGGATTTACATTGGCCAATTGGCTTCACGACTTGACACTTGATCTCTTTTATGCCTTTAAAACACACTTTGCACTAACTTTCGTCCATCTATTCCAAGCTATCAGCTTCTCATATCTAATGCATTTGCAGAGTAGCCTTTCAGTTTTATGGTAATTACGCTCAGTCTGTCCAGATTCACCCAGCTGAAAGAGAAGCATCAACCGCTTCCAGGAATTGAAGGCTCAAGTGAGTTTTTGAGATGCCGTCACTTTAAGAGCTAGAGGACCAATCATACAGGCTGGCCTCTCTGATGACGATGAGGCACTTAAGTCTAATGGTATCCTTACAAAGCAAAAGGTTTCCTCTGATACTTTAATCTTCACACACAGGTTAAAAGCTTTCATGTCTTGGTTCGTGGACTTAATACCGTCAACAAAACAAACACACCTGCCATGTGACAGCTGTTGTTTTTGAGTAGTAAGATATTTAATGTAATGTAATTTTTTGTCAATTAAAAAATGAAGTACAATAGTTATACTTAAATCACTGAAATAAGAATCCAAAAAAAAAGGAAGAGATCAAAGGCATTTTCCAATTTGTCTGCAAACCTTCATTTCTGAAGACACCAAGACATCTTCAGATTTTACATTATTTAAAAGGTTTTTCTCTCGATTATTGTTACTTTGATGCTACTGTAGAAGCATAAGTTCTACACCCATAGGTCTAGGATGCCTGTCATTTAAAATAATCTTGTTCCAAAAAACATAAAGTTAGAATAATTGTAATTCATTTTCTGCCGCTTTCCTGGGACCAGCTTCAATTCACAACCAGAAATACAAAAGATCACACGATTTGTCGGTCTGCCTGTAAAACATAGGTCTGAGCACTAATTCTTTTTTCCCGGGAGAGAACCAAATAGGCCTTTCTGCCAACGTTTCGGAGACGTGCTGTCAGGAAAAGCAGCGTTTAACGAGTCCATCAGCCGAGGGACAGATCCACGGCACAGCTGGACCACGCTAAGGCCTCTTCGGGTTTTCGGCACAATGTTTACTCTCAGCTGTACCCTAACAGCACCATCGCGACTAACCATCTGTGTCAGTGCAGTTTCACATTAGTCTCATCCAGACAAAGCTTTTGATGAGGAATATAAAGGGATCGATTCGTTTGAGCTAAAAGCAGCAGATGGATCCATGCAGCTCGAATGGGACTCAGAGATGCTGCTTAGCTCCTAAAGAGTGTTAAGTCAAAACAAAGCAGGTCCAAATCTTTCACATGCACTCGTTATTAGTACTGATGGCTTTAAGTGCTAAATAATACTCATGCTAGAGGTTTATCTGGATTTATTATAACACATTTCAGTCTAAAAGCCTTTTATTTATAGTTGTGCCTTTTATATGTAAACATGAAAATCCAGGCCTAATGAAAAATGTTGAGCCAAGTAAAAATTTCCTTTAATCGTGCACGGTGGAGAAAAACATTTTCACTTTTTAATTGAGTATCCACTTGCTTTTGTAATCAGGATAACGCATTCATTTAGTAAAGCAACACCATGACCATGCCTCCCTTCCCCGGCTGATGGAATCGTTCCCGGCCCCATGTCAGGCTTCTCCTGGGGGCGATGGGGATTATGACATTCACACGGCTAGAGATCGGTGGCTCATCTCCACCACAAATTCAATCCCCAGTCAGATCAGCGATGGGCCACCCTGGAGATCAGCCTTATTCATACAATCTCTCAGGGTCCTCCTGCCCACACAGAAAGGTAACTCATGCTGCCTGATTGAAGGCCAGTGTCTCCATTTCCTTAGTAACTCTGCTGCGTACTGAAGATCCCTAACCATGGTAGTTGCATGGCAACTTCCATCTCAGAGTAACTCATACAGCAGGCAGTTTTACATTTTCCCCATTTATACAACTGCATATATTAATTGAACGGATACAGGTTTGGCCTGTAGCCATGAGTCACAGCAGGAGGGATCTTCTGGGAAATGGACACAGTAGCTATTTGACAGTGACCCCTCGCTCGTCAGCGCAGGCTAACCGCTACCTGGCTACCTATGAGCTAAGCTTCTGCTGCACGCTGCTTCACGCTTGCCGGACAGGGAAGGCCGGCCCTACCTGTCGTAGTCGCCATTGCAGAGCGCCCGCACCGGGATGGTGAAGGGCTGCCACACGGGGTTTAGCGTGTTCTTCACCACCTCCGTCTTGTGGCAGATGGTGAACCTGAGCACGGGGGGGGGGGGCGACATCACAATCACGAGAGGCAGGTTTTTTCAGCTATGCGCGATGGAGCTCTTTGCCACCCGCCTCCCAGCTGAGAAACACCACGCAGCAATACGTTATTTTATAACCTGCAGCAGAGGCTTATTTTATGCTCCATAGTTGCCTATGGCAACTGATATAAATGATCACAGGCTGGACCCTCGCCAGACTCCGTATTACCTTGCATTCTCACTCCCGCCCGTAGGAGGTGATCAGTGCTTCTAAACAGTGACTAGTCCGGTTTTGTGCTTTTTTAGGATGACATTTTGCAGGCTTTCACTCTGTTGGAGGCCTCGTTAGGGGGCTACATGAGACACATTTAAGAGGCGTTTTATCGGGACACCGTTGTCTTTAAACGTAAGAAAAGGATTTCCAGCTGGGCGAGCACATGTACGCGTCTTCGCAAGGAGCAGAAGACCAGTCCGCGTTTGCAGTACCGGTCCTAGCCGGTGTGGCACTCTAGACGAGCATCACCCCTCAGAAGTTGGCGCCCTAGGCAATCGCCTATGTCACGTATAGGATTGACGGGCCCTGTTATTACTACTACTACTTAATAGGCTTCGCTAAGCAGGTAAATTCATGTGGGCTTGTTCTTTTCATATTAAGACACATTAATACCAACTAGTTTTAAGAATAGTGGAATGTTGCACTTTTTTTCTTCCTCTGTTTGTGGCGCCCCCTGGATGGATGGCGCCCTTAGCATTTGCCTATATTGCCTATGGGCCAGCCCTGCACATCTGACTAAGCAGACTCAACGGGAATCGTGGGTGTAAACCAAGAGGGGGTGTGAACACTGTCACATTTTAATTTATCAAGACAGAATCTATAAGTAAAAAAAAAAAACGATACATAAAGCAGATTTGAAAACGTGGCGTGCCGGATTAGTAACACGCGGGAAAACAGATGGTAACATCAGGTCCGATGCATTTCTGTCATTTCCAATGTTCCATGTAAGGAAAATGTATCACTCCAACAGTGGCACAGATGTTTTTCCCATGAGCTGTCTTCCGTATCCTCTAAATCGTTATTTTGTATATACGGTAAAAAAAAGTTTACATTGTTCCCTAAAGTCTGATTGAAAAAATAAATTCCAAAATATCTGAGCCTTAAAATATGACAATAACATTATGATTTAAAAATGTTTTTTTTAAAATATGGCCTTGTGCATAGAAATCGCCTTCTGCATAGTTCCTAAATTCATACAAAAAGTAATGTAATAAAATACTTAAAATTGCTCCAGCCTCTTAACAAGGTAATTCTTTGTATATTCGGGGATGGATTCAGCCAAGCCATTAAACTCTTAATAACAACTGTTTAGCAAATCGATCTATTGCTCTAAACCAGGGGTGTCAAACTCCAGTCCTGGGGGGCCGGAACCCTGTGTAGCTTAGTTCATTTCCTGTTCCATCACAAATGATTCAGCTCAAGAGCGGTATGATAATTAGCACAAGGAGGTGCAAGGAGTTGAATTAGGTGTGTTAATGAGGGCAAACCCAAAAATGTGCAGGGGTCCGGCCCTCCAGGACTGGAGTTTGACACCTCTGCTCTAAACACTTTTAGGAATGATGTGTTTAATCCATAAAAAGTTCTGCTTTTGCCTTGTGTCTAACAATCTATCATAAAAGGCAATTTTAATAAATACATGCAGACACACACACGCACACACACATTATACTGCATTTATTGTCATCTTTCAGCACAAAAAAGACACTGATTACAAAAAAGACACAGTATATTAAATAAGGCACCGCAAATGACGTATGTGACGCTGAAGAGCCATGTATACGGAACGAGAGGCAGACGGTAGGCGCGGTAGCTTGCGTTGTGCTTATGGCTGTCAGCAGGATGTCTGCCCTTTATCCGCTCATCTTAGGAGCGCTGCAGCTTAGGCCCTGGACGCTGTGCAGGTAGACGCTGGGAATGGACGGCGTGTACCATCGCTGCCCTGTGCTCTCTGTCCCATTTTATACATGACATACTGTATATAGACAGTGCACACCTCTGCAAGGCCAAAATAAATATCTTTGCAAGTGCATTATTTTGACTCCAGGAGATCAAGGAGCTGACAGGCATTCGACAGCTGAGCTAATCACTAATGCGACTTATTAGCAATTTAAGTTTTCTCACTTAGTTCAGAGAGACATTATTCAATAGTGTACCATTAGACAAGCTTGATTAGCACCGTTTAGTGTGTTTATGTCTCTTGCTGTTTACCACAGCAAGTTGACACGAGAGGTTACGGTTTTGTGTCCTATTAGCCGGATGGCTAAAATCACTCACGCTTCTGTTTTGCCGATCCCGAGTCACCCAGACAGACTTTTATCGCCAATGGGGACACAGTGTCTATTTTGGACAGCTCAGCTGTGCCTGCCTGGGGCGCAAATTTTCATTTGATAATAACACGGTGCCTTTGTGAGGCTGATTATTATTCAATGCTGAATAAACCGAAGACAAAAATAACAAACAAATGATGCGGTTGTGGGTTTTCTGTGTTTCCCCGCCACAGCAAAAAGCGCCTGTCAAATGCTTCATTACAGTAACACGTGCATTTTGTTTACGGTCGACCCAAAGCAAAAAAACCACACTCACGTTCCATCCTCGTTGCTCCTAAAGAACACCATGAAGGGGTCCGACTTGCCAAAAAAGTCCTTCTTGTCCAGCTTATTGGCACAGAATTGCATCGTGGCATTATCCTGCAGGAGAGACAGGCAGAGTTATGGATCCTGAAGCCACTGCCTTCTGTGATGCAAAAATTACTGGGGAATATCTCCCCATGAGCACTCAGATGGGTTTGCTACAGCTGTGAGTCAGAAAATAAGAAAAAAAATAAACACCTATATTAAACATATAAAGCGAATGCCAACCGGAATATTACTGCGATAACAGCGCACCATGACTAACCTTTATACTTAACATGCAAAATAAACCAAAAATATCCTGTAAACATTATGTACAGCATGAACATGAATATAATTAAGTACCACATTTGCTGCAAAATAAACAGAAGGATACAGTTTAGTAAATTGGTAATATAGTAACAGAGACCATACAGTATGTATCTGTACTTTTAAATAGAATGGAATGCCGTTACTGTCATTGCACAGGTAGCAAGTAGAACTAAATTCCATCTTTGCTTATTTCATCTTGCTCTCCTATGAGACACACACATACTCGTAAACATCTAAAGGCACAAAGATAAACTTTTCTATGGAACAGCGAGTCGTCGGTGAGAGATTGACTTACTGGATCAAAACTGAGGGTGATGCCTGGGTAGACACTCACTAATTAGCCTATTGCTATCAGTGTGATGATTGCAAAGTGGCACTTTTGCTACCAAATGTCCCCAAGCAATCAACACTTTGGTCAAAGTAATAAGCAATTAATGTACAACAGGAGGTAAGTAGCAATTGGGGGGCACACAAACGGAACTCGCCTTAGACTTATGCGTACCCTACGCAGCATCTCTTCAGCTGAACAAACCAGGAGTGGAAGGAAGGTCACTGTCACATTTGCTATAACACCCTTGACAGGGCGGGCCGAGGCCTGGAAGCTGAGGTTTAGAATTTCATTCAAGTGGGCAGGTTTGACGAGACAGCTGGGAGACGGAACCACAGGTGAACGGGTTGGTCAAAGATGCAACTGTCAGCTAATCAGAGCCTTAACAACTCCAGAACCATGAATTACGCTAATTAGAAGACTGGCAGCATTCAAACAGCACTTTATCATACTCGCCTTAGAATACCAGAGGTTATAACCCCTGAAATTACATTCTTTTCCTATTAGCTAAACCGAGCCTCTGGGAGGCACTGCAATAACTCTGGGTCTCTTTGGGTGTATTTTTTCTAACATTACTATGCTTATTCATCAGCCCTTGGCCACAGGTACCTCAATTACTGGAAGTGAGCTTTCCCAGATTGGACCAATTGCCCCGTTAAGTTTCTGATAGTGCCGGCCAGGCAAGCGTGGGAAGAGTAGCGCTCTTATGAATTTGTGCAGAAATCTGTTTGCGTTTTGTTGACGTTGCCTGATGGGTGGCGTGTGACTCTGAGAGTTAAGATGCGGTGATCAGAAGGTTGCTGGTTCAAATCCTATGGCTGGCACAGTGATTTCACGGTTAGGCCCCTAAGCCAGAGAGAAGATAACTCAGACCAGCAGATAACCAGAATTGCTCCAAGAACCATCTGAACCTGCTCACTTCTATGGCACTTTGAACGAAAGTGTTTGCTAAACATATAAATGTAGTTAATTTCTGTACTGTCCCAGGAGTCTCTCAATAAAGAAGCCTCACCCCAGAGCAATTTAAATAATACCCTTTGTTTGATTAAAGTATGTTATCCAACATGGGTGGCGCAATGGTATGGTGATTAGCACCATTGCCTCACACCTGTGGGACCAGGGTTCCTTGTGTGTGGAGTTTGCATGTTCTCTCCGTGTAATGGTGGGGTTTCCCCAGGTACTCATTATTCCCCCCACATTCTAAAACCATACTGAGGTTAATTGGAGTTAGCAATCTGCATGTGAGTGTGCCCTGCGATGGGTTGTCTCCCTATCTTGGGATATTCCCTGCCTTATGCCCATAGGCTCCAGTCCCCCTGCAACCCTGCATAGGAAAAGTGGTTACAGAAGATGGATGTTACCCAAAACAGACAACCTCACACAACTTGGCAGTAGCTTCCACTGTATTCATATGCATATATTACTTTAGATGCAGTTTTTAATTTAAAGTTTATGAAATGCAGCTCAGAGCTCTAAATAAATCATATCATAAGTTTTCGGCTTCCATTGTGCAGAGGGAAAGTTAGGTTAAGGACCCTGAGGAAACCCACACAGCACAGGGAGAAGATGCAAAGATGGGATTCAAACCCCCAGCCCCGGAGGCAAGATGTAACAGGGCTACCCAGCAGGCCACAAATTCAATTAACAGTTATTACATTTTAAAATCCTATTGGAAAAAAATCTGATAAAGAGGACTGAACATGCTTTTCTGGATCGCTTTGATTGATGTCACATATATGTAACCAAATAGTGCTTTGAAGGCCCCTGAATGTAAAACTATCCATGAAACCTAGCGGTTGAACAAAAACGACAGCGACGCATGACCAGTAATAACCTCAAAGCCACTATTTCATTGCAAGTTTTCATTAATTGAAATCTATTTCATCAATAGCCATTTGATTTGGCCGGACGGCACTGATGTTTCTCAGTCAGTGTCTTTGACAAGTAGAAAGATCTTCCAGGCAGTGTTTTGATTTTAATAACACAATATCACACCTCTGTTCCCATCAGGGACAAAGGAAACCATCTATATTTTTACTCTGAAGTGATATTACAGCTGAAATGTAAACTCTCCGTAGATGCACAGGGCTGCAGTCATCCGTTGCATTGCCTGAATGCTTGGAACATCTGAAGAAAGTGACAGAGTACTAATCCAGCACTAATCCTCTGCAGGGTTTAACGCCGGCTTTGTTCCCTGTAACCTTTATGTGCGCTGTGTACAGGATGGCACACTAAGACACAGTGGGCAGTACTGTTTAAATGCCACTCCAGCTCAGCATGCAGGGTTGGCACACGGGCATCCTCTGAGGACGCCACTCTCCCCCTGCTGTTGAAAGATGTGCTACCGGATGAACTGATGTCTTTAAACGGCCACGTGTGTTTGTGTCTGTGTGTGTGGCTATATGCTATATCTTGTGGATAGACTGGGTCTGCGCTATGCTTTGAGGGGATATGTGGCTCAGAAGGATAAACTGCTGTCTCTATAATCAGAGGGTTAGTGGTTCAAACCCCAGGCTGATTGGGCCCCTGATCAGCATCTCTGTTTAATCCTTCTTTCTTAAGAAACTATGTCACTTTGGATAAAAGTGTCTGCTAAATATATTAATGTAAATACTTCCTGGGATAGGCTGCAGGACCCCAGTAACACTGCACTGGATGAGCAGCTAAAAGATAAATGGGTGCAGCATGTATCGAGAGCTTCATGTATAAAGAGACTTTTGTCCATATGGAGCGCAGAGTCTATGCACCCATTGAGAAGCACCATTTTTCTGCCAGAAAGCAATATACATCACAGGTTCTCCTCGTTAGATGGAGCACAAAGTATATGCTTGAACATTCCGAGAATTAAAAAATGGAAAATCTTTGGGATTAAGTGTACCTGCTGCTTAATAGCAGAAATGAGCTTTTGTGCTACCAATTGCCTCTGAAATTACCCAGCCAGCTAACTCTCTCCCAACCTGTGTTCAGGGCAGATTAATATCAGCTGTCCTACATCCTCACTCTTGAAGAATAAAGTAAGTTTTGCATAAAGTATGAACTTCGGGGGGAGAAAGATACTGTTGTGGAAAGGGACAGATCTGTGGATGGATTTCAGAAGCATAACATATATTTTGGGATGTTTGTCAATGACTGGTAACTGTGGGCAACAATACCCACGATTTCGGAAAGGAGAAAGAAGAAATGCAGGTATCCTCTCTCGCTGGGGGGTTTGCAAAAGTTCACTGTGGAGATGCTGAAGCTGTGTGGATGCATTTTGTGGTCTGATAAATTCAGGATGGAACATTTCGGCCCGAATACAGTATGCGGGTCGGAGAAGATCCGATAGCACACATCGCCAAAGCAACCTGTCCTTGGCGAATAGCAAAGGGATGGTATCACTCTGCTCAGTGGGGAGCAGGGACCTTCTCAGGGCAGGGGGTGGATGGAATCGGCAGCAGCGAAATACAGATATTCCTGACCAAAACCTGCTGAACTCAGCAAGAAAGCTTCAAGCGAGTAGCAAGTTAACTTTTCAACATGACAATAGGCCTGAATACAGAGTCAAACCCACAGTGGTTAAAGAATATAAAGGCCATCAAATACGTGTAAATAACTAATAAAATCAAATCTATCAAGACTCTGGTCCTACAACTAATCCTAATCAGTAAAATCTGATCTCAATAACCCCTGCCTTTCTGTTTGTCTGCCTGGCTGTCTGACAGTCTGTCTGTCTGTCTGTTTGTCTGCCCGTCTGTCTGCCTGCTTGCTTGTGTGTCTGCCTACCTGTTTGTCTGCTTGCGTGTCTGCCTACCTGTCTGTCTGTCTTGTCTGCCTGCCTGTTTGCCTACCTGTCTGTCTGTCTGCTTGTCCGCCTGTCTGCCTGTTTGTGTGTCTGTCTGCTTATCTGCCTGCCTGTCTGCCTGCTTGTGTGTCTGTCTACTTGTCTGTCTGCTTATCTGCCTGCCTAACTGCCTGCTTGCGTGTCTGTCTGTCTGTCTGTCTGTCTGTCTGTTGAAGGGCCTGGCTGGATTTTGATGATGGGTGGTTTTTGGTAAGTCTGCAAATGGAGATATAGAGATGTTTGAACATTCTAAGACAGGGATGCAGTTAGCTGCGGCAGGGGCTGGACAAAATTCAAGTGATTCAATTCAATCCATTATAACATTTTTCATAAGAATCATTCACTTGATTTCAGGATCATCATTTAGCCCATCATCTCATGTGGGTCACAGTCTTGGTTTCAGATGTTTGGAGAAATTTTGGAGAGGGCGTGGAGACTTGCTGTCCATGCTGCTAGCAGACAATGTTTCACCTTCTCCTCCATCACGCACTGGGGTTACAGTATGTCTGAAAGGAGACCGAAATCCCCTGATGTCTATGATGCATTTTTTCATCACACTGCTGGAGACTGAACTTCAGTCATGAGCTGTGAAACTGGAGATTGAAGCAGCTCTTTACTTCATTCTCTTTCCTTGAGGATGCTTGACAATGCAGCAAACATGGGGCGTGCGAGGGAGCGAGAGATGGGGAGGGAGCTGCCACAGCAGAAAGATGATTAGCCGTATTCACCTGAGGCGAGTCCCTCGACCCGTCAAAGCCGCACTGATTGGAGCTAGCAGTGCTTCCAATAAAATAACGGCACAATAAAAGAGCCCCCGCTCATCAGTAGCGTATTGTTGTTCGGTATTGCGTGGCCTCCCCCAGGATCCTCAACCCTCGGCTAAACATCCGTTCAACATCAGTGCCGGTTTGCCGCCCACGTCGCCCTGCCGCAGTGTGATATCCTCCTGCAGATTTACCAAACACCGATCACCGGCAAGATGAAATGAACCTTTGTTTACCATTAGCGCAAGTACATTGGAATATGTTCGTTTTCACATATCCAATCTTTCTCTCCTTTAAGACACACGCATATATACACCGATGAGCCAAAAGATTATGACCACCCCCACATGAAGCGAATAATGTTGACTGTCTTGTAAAAATGTGGAAAAAGTGAGTGGGGTGCTGAGTGGTCTGAGGATGTAAAAACACAAACAGACTCGAATGCAGGCGAGGATGAAGCTTGAGGTCTGAGCACAGACTCGAGTATTTATCTGGTGCCCCTGGGGAAGTTTCCAGAGGGTTAAGGACCTTGCATAAGGATCCAACAGAGACGATTTGGCCAAGGACAGGATTTGAACCTGTAACTTTCCAATCAGCAAGCTCTCCCATCCTGAATCGCACAATGGCCCCAGTAAACATGATGTCTGACTGTAGACATCACCAAGAGGTATCACAGGAGCACTGTGAGGAACATGCGCAACAGGGCCGACAGCCACATCGCCCTCCTGCCGGGGAAGCCTCGAAATGGGCACGCAGCTTTCATTTCTCGGCGATTAGTGTGTGCCGTCTCAAGAGCCCAAGCAATGCCGGTTACAGAGGAATTTTCCAGGGGTGTTAACCCAGGAGGGATGGCAGACGGCTTGCATGACACACAGTTCAATGTGCTCCAGGAAACCCGTCACCGGACCGGCAGAGTTAAACCAACGACGTTTTGCTAACATGTAACCCACTCCATAAGCAGTATGCTACTGAAAGCTCTTAACAACCAGAGAGGGCGAATCTTGTTGATGTGATTTCCCTTCCCAGAGCCACTCAATATTAAAGTGTGGCAAATTTATATATTTACAAGGGGAAACATCTGTCAGATCTTGAACGAACCTGAATTGTTTGTATAAATATCTCACTGTAAATATTTATATTAATTCTTTCATAGGATCTATAAAACATTTCTTTTTTTAAAAAAAAGCAACTACCATTACAAATTATATCCCTGGCATGTTTACACCCTTTTTGAAAAGGTGATGCTTTCAATCACATCAATTTTAATCCCAAACTATCCTATTATACAGTTATATGTGAATAAAGCACTTGTATCACTTGTAAACACACACACCATATTGCTGATTCCAGACTTCAGAAGAAGGTCAAGCGTGACATACAACACACAGCGTGATTTATTACACCGAGAACGGGAATGTTTAAACAAGCGGTGTGTGTCTTTGTCTGCATGTGTCTGTTCATGTGTGTGTGTATGTGTGTGTCTCGATGTGTGTCTGTGTGTCTCTGTGTGTGTGTCTGCGGATGTGTGTGTGTGTGTCTGAGTGTGTGCGTCTGCGCATGTGTGTGTGTGTGTCTGTATCTGCATGTGTGTCTGAGTGTGTGCGTCTGCACATGTGTGTGTGTATGTCTGTTTGTGTCTGTGTCTGCATGTGTGTCTGCGTGTGTGAACGTCTGTGTGTGCGTGTGGTGGATGGCAGGATGAGCAATTTGTAGCATTTATAGAGTTCATTTGAAGCCGGCAGTGTAGTTGCTTTAGAGCAAAGGTGGCGGTATATCTCACGGAGCATTACGTAACTGTCGCTAAAGATATCGCAGAATTCCTCCTGCCCGGTGCTGCCAGTTGTTGATCTGGAGTCCGCATATCGCCTATGTAGGCCATCCGAAGGATATCAGGTGCACGAACTCTTGCCGCCTGCTGTGTGCCGTGCAGCGCGCTCCATTACACTTGGAGGTGGCAGGACACGCGGGTTGGCGGCTTGCCGACACCACACTGATTTCGGCACAGCTAATCTCGCTGAAGCGGATGTCCTACGGTTGTGTAGGCCGGGCACTTAGCCACTGCCTCAAGCATTTCAGGGCCGCAGGATGAAGGGCCCGGAGATTTGGAAGCGATTAGAGGGACATTAATGGAGCTCAGGGGTGCTGTGGGGGGGCTGCATAGTGGCTCCTGGGGCTTTGTCGGAATCAGACAAGCCTGCAACAAAGAGAGCTTGAACACACACCTGCAGACTGGCTGTTGGCTCTGACAGCCCCCGCCTGACTTTTTCACAGCAGGCTCTCTGTAGCTCCGCATGGGACGGCCGCTCTCCCCAAGGCGAGCTACATCGATATCCCAGCGTGCGGGTCACACCCCAATGCCATACGAAGCTGAAGCGGACACGTGCTTAAAAAGGAGGCTGAGCTGCTAGAGCAAATCCAGCAGCTTCCTGCCCACCCACCCCCACGCAGCCCAGGGGTCCTTAAGGAGGCTTTATGGGCTTTGGGGGAGGCTACTGGTTGAGACCCCCACAACAGCCACCACTGATGTGCTGTGAGTGTGGGCTCGCCTGGCCTTCAGCTCCATGCCAGGGGGTGGGGTGGGGGGGG
>JAODLD010000136.1:8556631-8574890 GCA_026781065.1 Mormyrops boulengeri | reverse complement strand
CGCAGACACACCCAGATCCACACACAGATAAACGCAGTCACACACGGATATGCACAGAGATAAACGCAGACACACCCAGATCCACACACAGATAAACGCAGTCACACACGGATATGCACAGAGATAAACGCAGACACACCCGGATTCAGACAGTGTGTGAGTTCTCACACGAGCCCACAGTTGCCAGCCTGTGTTCAGGGCTGCGTTGAGTCACTGCACAGACAGGGCCGTGCAGCTGGCCCCACTCACCCTGCAGTTGCTCAGCTCCTCAGCAGACAGGATGATCGTTCCGCACTTCTTCCCAGCAATGCCCCTGAAAGGAAGTGCAGAGGGCCGGTGAGAGCACAGCCACCTAATGGTAAGGTGTTACGGAAGGGCTGCAGGTGGCAGGGCGCGGCCGCTGAGGACGGGGGGCTCTCAGCCAATGAGGCCCTCCTACCACAAGGTGCTAAGGACTTGGGTGGCAAGGAGGAGGAGCTCTGACCCAGCAAACACACAGACACACTCAGTTCCCTTGAGGAGTGGGCGGTACTGGATTAGGCCTCTCTGCCTGTGATCAGCAGGTCATCAGTTTGAATCCCATGCAAAACAGATCAGTCACATCTCTGCTGGGTCCTTCAGCAAAAAGTCCTTAAATCCCTGAAAAACACTCCAGGGGAGCTGGATGGATGGATGGTTGAGCCTGTGATCAGACCACAAACTTCATTCTCATTTTTACATGTGTGTATGTGTCTCACAAACAGGCTTAGCAGTTATGCACAAACACGAAGCTCACCGACGGCAGCCGGCCACATCTAACACTTAACGATGGTTTTGGTGTGTTGCGGTTCCTGGGGGTTCTCCCATTGCCTGCGGACCCTTTCTTTCCAGCTGAGGGTCCACTCCAAGCACCCTCTGCCGGTCCAGCTGACTGCATCGCAGCAGGACCCCTGAGTCACCAGGCTAAATAACAGCCTGACTTGGCCTGAAGGCCACATTAGCCGCCCGGCACAGAGTCACACGCCAGAAGCCAAAAAAACCTGATACCCACCCACATCCACCCCCTTGGTTATGTCTCAGAATCGTTTCTCTCTGCTTCGCATTCGCATCGATGCTATTCTGTGCCAGAGGCAGATACGATATTAAAAACAGGGGGGGCAGTGTGTGGTTCAGTGGGTTAGGTCACTGTGTCTGTGATCAGATGGTTGCTAGATTGAATCCCACAAGTCCCCGTGATGATAAAGTGAGTTCACCATTGTGCCCCTGAGCAAGGCCCAGTTGCTCCAGGGACTGTCTGTCCCTGTGTTCTCAAAAATGCATGTTGATTCCAATAAAAGTGTAAGATGTAATATTCAAAACCAGCAGATACACTCAATGCTGCTCATCAGTAACAGAAAATGTATAGCTCAGTGAACAGGGGTTAAATAAAAAATATATATAGAATATATAAAGAACAATAACAGCATGTTTTAAATACCTGTGAGGAGAGGGTTTGATGCAGAGCAGCAAAATATCATTCAGCAGCTCACCAGCCAGCAGTAAAGCACAGACATGGTCTATAAATATAGGGACATATGACAATTTGTATATTTATACACATCATATTCAGTATTCAGGAGGACTCTTTCTGTGAGGAGGGGGGGGGGTCAGTGAATAACTTTCATTTTTCCATTTTTGCCTGAGATTTTGCTGCCAGTTTCCTCCTAATAATTATGCAGAACATCCTCAGCTGACACCCCAGACCAGAAAGCCCCATCACCGAATGGGCGTCACATAATGGCAGGTGAAATGAAGCCCCCTCCCCCCCCCTTTAGCACTCACTGGTTTTATCTGATACATGAGCTGTTTCTCTGTGGAAATCATCCACTCACTAAGCTCTAGTGCCTTTTTTTGCATCAAGCTTAACCCAGAAACCCCCGCTGGTTCCCAGCCCTGTAGCTTATTGTGGCCACGGAGACGCCGTTCATAGTGACCGGTGATCCGCTCGTCGTGCCCCTAGTTTTTCTTAAGGCTTCACTTCTGAAAGACCTTTCCTCAGCGTGACTGTAGCAGGGCACTTGGAAAATCAAGGTTCCAATGGCTGCCAGACTCTGGACATCATTATGCCATTTTATACCGCTGTTAGGAGCACAGTATCACCATGGGGCGGATGTACCCCAGCCTTGCGCCATGCTGTCAGAAATGGGCTCCTGCCCCTGACTCAGTCAGCAGTCAGGAGATGGATGGATTGATTGATGGATGGATGAATGGATGGATGTCAGAAATGCACAATAAATTCACATTATTAAGGGATTAATATTGATGAGTTTTTAATTGAAACATTGATTTGATTTTGCACATTGAGACTTCTCCAAGTGCCAGTTAAAACCATGTACGTAAAAGCCATTTTTTTTAGAAATACGCAAGATATGAGCGATGGGCTCTCTGGAAATTTGCGTGCCAGGCGATGCTCTAATTATCCCCGCCTGCATCTCTTCATCCTCAGAATGGGGCACAGGCCACCGTCCTGCTGGGGTTTCCATAGGGATGGCAGCATTTCAGTATCAGGCCTTCACTGGTGAGCGATTTACGAGCAAGAAACAGAGAACCATGTCTGTAGCGATATAAGGCGATCGATTTGGGCGTCCCTGCCAATCAGCAAAAAGCATGTTTCCTTGCCCTTGACAATAAAGCAGCCCCCCACCCTCCAACGAGGGGGGCCTCTGATGTACACATTCAAGCTGATAATTTATTTAACACGCGTGTCATTGAATGGACCCACCTGACCAGGAGGAGGTTTGTTGTTTCTGGGATCCCAAGAAAAGAGTGACTTTGGGGTCCCCTGCCCCCTAGTTTAGTGATTGTTTGTGGACAACAGGGGTCCCCGAGCCTTGAGGGCCCCACACAGATGCTCGGGTTGAGCGACGGCAAACACCTTTGTTGCACCCAGTGCCCAAGTCTGTGAGCAAATATAAGCCAGCGGATATAGATTTCGATGCTTGGCCAGTGTGGAGGAGGGTGAGAGGAACTGAGCTTCCCAAAGGGAAAACTCTTGCCACCACTGGCAGGAAGCGGACACAACTGGGGGGGGGTTGGAGCAAGAACGCCAAGCGGCAGGATCAAGGACGACCAGGACATCCACCTCCCCAGCACAGATATCTGCACCCTCCTGGCGCAGACACAGTAACCAGAGTGACCCTGCAAGTACCCAAAGCTACCAGCACTGACGCTGTTTACTGAAAGTCACCGGAATTTTGATAGCAAGGATTTAGAAACAGATCCACTTCCACGTTTCTTGGGACCTGAAGCTTGACGTGAATTGATTGCTTCAAACCAGAGAATCCAAGCTCGCTTCCTGTGTCGTGATCGTCTCCCATTCCCCATAGCGGCTCCTGTGGCGCAATCGGTTAGCGCGCGGTACTTATAAGGCAGTGCCTAGCTGAGCGATGCCGAGGTTGTGAGTTCGAGCCTCACCAGGAGCATGAGTTTAAGCTTTGCGTGCGAGCAACTAATCTTATCTTTCTTTGATAACAACAGATACACGAATTCTCACTGAACTACACACCCATATCAAGCACTAAACACAAATCTGGTGATTAGCAATGAGTATAACTGCAGTAAGCTATTCAATATGATGCAGCAGGGGTACCTCTGTGCCAAGCAAATAAGCATAAATTCCCTCTTGGTGTACAAAGCATTTACATTCATTTATTTAGCAGGTGCTTTGTTGTGAGATAGATAATACATCGCAGGCATACTGCTGTGAGGGAGTCAATTTAGGTGCAAGTGCTCCGAGGCTGAGCTTTCAGTGAGAAACCAGGAACATGTGCAAGCTAGCAGAGGGGTTAGAACTACACAAAAAACCGTTAGAACCTAACATCAAAAAAAGCCCGTCAACCCAAAAACCCCATGAGGACAAGTGTAAAATTCAAGAAAAGAGCATCCTGGGTTGCCAGGAGACCATAACCGAGGAATAGCCAATGAAGACAGAGAGCTGGTCAGTGGTAGGATGAGTTAGTTAAGATGTTCCTGCAAAAGATAGATCTTGAGAGCGCTGTTGCTATGCATTAGCGACATGCTCTCTTCAGGACGCGCCGTTTTGTGCTACAGCTAAAGGAGCTTAATGTTTCTCCATTATGCTCTGACCCAGAAGGTACACGTCGTCTGTCTATCACTGCATTAATTATCTAGAGCATTCTATAATGAAGGAAAGTTTTATGTAAGGGAGTTTGGTGAGCTTGTATAAGAATTATGCATAATATTAAACAAATGTGAATACCATGTCATTAAAAGCTTGGTTCACCAATCAACAATGTTGGCACACTGTGTTTAATTCATATGAAAGTTTTGTTAAAATAAACCTTTTCAAACTCAGTATTGATGCTTTCCTGTCCACACAAGGCATTCATACAGAATACCAGGGTTTAAATACACAAAGTTCAACATTAAATAGCTCTGGTCTACATACACCCAGACATTATGAACACACTGCTATCATTCTTTATTCATCTTTTAAATTAAACCCCCCCCATTCATTTGACTATACTTGAATTCTGTTTCCACTTATCTGTGCTGATAAGCAGCACTGAGTCTAACTGCTGGTTTTGAATATTACATTGTATTTATTTAGCACACATAAGGTCCTGCTCAAGGGCCTAATGGTGATCTCACTCTGCCAGCTGTGGGATTCAAACTGGCGACCTTCCTATTACAAGAATGTAAACTGACACTTGCTTAGAGCAGGATAAATAGAGCTTGTGTGAGGATGACTACGGCGCACAGAGACAGACATCTACAACCTGACATCCAGGCCTTAAACCTTTGTGTCCCAGAGACGGTCTATAGCATAGACACAGTATGCACTGTGATAGCGAGGGCCGCGTTGATGGTTAACTGGGTTACACCTGCCTCAGAATCTCATCATTACTCCTTCAGGCTTAGGGTGGAAACAACGTGTGGAAAATAGACCCTAACTGACAGACGCCTACAGAACACCGCCCGAGTGGAGATGAGGCTTTCAGGTGAGAGAGTGGGGTTTTATTCCTGCGGAGGTTAAAGGTCAGAGGCACACCCCTCAACCGCCATCAAAGGCCCTTCCATTATTGCGAATTGTCAATTTTCTCTAATTTTCCCTGTTACGCTGCATGCATTATGTAACTGTTTATGGGGCTTCAAAGTGTCGGTGCCCATCAGGAAGCTTTTGAAATGATTATTGACAGACTGCTTAATTAAAATGCTAACTAAAAACAGGCAATGGAAAGAGGTGGGCGAGTGGGGGGGGGGCAGTCAACCCTGTGCGCTAATTGCAGGAGAATTTTCAGCGTGTCCTAAGACAGACGCTCTGCTGAGTTTTTGGCCTGGTTCAAGGCCGCGGCGCCCCCTTCAGGGCACCACACAGTTTCCCCCGAACCCTGAGCGATTTCACGCCATAACGAGATTAGACCCTGAGACAATGCCTCCTTCTGCGAGACGCAAAGCTGCACACTATTTAACAGCCCGTTACAGGGGTGGGGGGTGGGGGGGAGTGTGATGAATGATGGATGTTTCTGAAAAGGGCATCTGAGAAAATGGGAAAGGAAATGTAATACAGAGGGGGGTTTCCAGAAATGTCTGATGGATAAATATCACTGGCTTGAGCATAAGATGCAGAAAGACACACCTTGTGTGGGGGGTGATTAAGGCCCCTTGACCTCTCCATTGTCACCAAGACAGCAGGGGCTGCGAAGGGACAGCGGTCCCTTTAAGCTCGGCATCTCTGTCCGGCTTTGATCGCCGCGCGGCCCTTTGTTTGCTGAATAACGGGCAGGAAGAGAGCCGGCCGCGCTCTGCCCTTGCCGACCAGCCCCGTCCACCACATACGCCGCCACGCTGACATATTTGATGCTAAGCTTTCCTTATTTTTCCCCCAGAGAGCATCACGGCATATCCAGCTCGTCGCTCCCCTCCCCCACGCCGGCTTCTACAGCACGGGGAATGAAGGCTGTCTGCCATTGAACACGGCAGGGCGAAAGAGTTCAGAAACGGCAGACAAGAGCCCTGTTTGTCAGGAAAAATCGATTCACGGAACGCCGTCGAAAATGCGAGCATCACACACCAGGCAGCACACTGGTACATATACACAGCTCTCAGCACAGAAACGCCAGGTCTGAGAAATAAACACGGCAGGAAAGACACATCAGTACACCAGCTGCATAAATACAGTGTACAAATATATACAGACAGCTCCCGACTTATGTAAAACTGACCTAAGTAAGTCCCGACAAAAAATATCCAAGGTACACAGAGCTCACAGAAGCACTATTACAAAAAGGCAACATACGCCTGTAAGTACATTTAAACTTATACTATTTTTCATTTATTTAATATCTGTTATTTGTATTACTGGTATATCTTTGACTTATGTGTGTTTTGCTATAAAGTGTCTCAAATGGTACAGGAAGGTAAATCTGAAAAACGTAAAACATGACTTACATATGGGATTGTGGAACTGATTATTACATCAGTCGAGAATAGCCCGTGTAAAAAATGTAAATGCACACATGTAAGTATGGAAGGTACTATGCATGGAATTACCAAGCAGAAACACAAAAACACCATATAGTCAAACTAAGCAGCACATCAAATGCACACTGTCACTTGTGTAAACAAGCCAGGCCTTGGAGAGCACACTAGGTAGAGTTCGTTCCTGTACAAGCAGAGAACACGCGGACATAGCGCATTCAAAATAACTGGGGCTGCTAGGCAATGCAATCCGTCTCACTAACGGGATTTTAATGTGCTGTTTTGTCTCCTCAAACCCTGGAGCAGCCTAAAGTATCTGAACTCATGCCCGAAACAGAGCAGGGGATCTTGCTCCAACAAGATGCTGCGGCTGTGGAATCCAAGGAGACAAGTGTCTTTAAGAGCCAGATGAGGCTGCTGCTCAAGCTATAGGGGCCACTAGCTAATCAGGGGCCACCAATCTCAGATGGACAGTTTCCTCACACCAGCTATGCCTGGGATTGGGGGGTACAATCTAACAGAGGCCGCAAGGAGAAAAAGCCTCGCCTTGATTCAGCATCCAGACGAGCCATGATCTTCCAGAATCATTCATCTCCAAACCGTGTGCGGATACCTCCCCCCCGAGAAGCTGTACTAAGTTCAGCGGGGTCCACCAGCAAAGCCTCCCAGCTGTGGCCCCAGACACAGAGCGACATGGGCGGAATCCAGCTGGAATCACGCCGGAAATACTGGCACTGTGCTTCTGCTTCATTCCCAACCAACCAAACACCTTTATGTCATACAGAAGAGAGGGAGCCCGTCAGCACAGTCCTACAATATTGATTTTTTTTTTTAGATCTAAGGGCATAGTACAGCAGGTAACAGCATCGTTACATGTTCCCTTTGCACTGACAAAAATTAGCTATTAGATCGCTTTCCTAAATTCCCTTGTGTAAAAATGATCCTACATTAAGCCTTCCCTCGATATTCATAAGGATATTAGTTACACATCTGTTTCCAAATTCTCAATACATAGCAAAGCAGATCGGTTGCTATGAAAACAACAAAATTAATAGCTTGATAGGAAATTAATTGATGTCATTATCTAATTTGCTTTTAAGTACAATAGTTCTCACAAGGACACCAAAGCAACTAATTATACCCCCCTCAAGCTTCTCCGACAACAAGACCGAGCAAAAGCCTCAGACAGAGATGAGCGCACATCTGTGGCCATTTCTTATGTTTATTTATCTAACGGACTCTTCTGTCCAGAGCAACATGCAAGCGAGAAGATTTTGGGGGTCAGAGATTAGGGTAAGTCGGCACCCAGCGACCCCGGGAGCAGCTGGGGTTAAGGGTATCATGCGCCAACCCAGGGAAGCAGGAGCAGCGAGACGGAGGATCGGGGAATACGGGGTTTATTCGTGGAACAACACAAAAAAAGGCATCCAATGGTAGTAGGACAATACAATGACCGGACTGGGGAAACGAACATAACGCGGACTTAAATACAAGAAACCAATGACAACAACGGGAGACAGCTGGTGAACATGGGGAATCCACACAAGGGTAACGAGTAGGCGTGGTCGACGAGGGGGCGGGACGAGCAGGGCAGGACAAAGGGCCATGCTCAAGGGCCTAACAGAGATATTATTAATCTGCCAGTCCAAGGACTTGAACGCATGACCTTCTGGATACTTAGTTGCTTAACCTACTCAATTACACAACAGCCCATTAAACCAAAAGTCTCTCCGGCTGTTTCAGATCACCTGACAATTTCTTTGAAAATGATTGCATATTTCCCATGGTAATAAGAGGAACTCTCCACAAAGTCCACAGACCAGGCAGTGTAAGGATAAGGAGAAATCAGCAGAGTGTGAGCGCTGTGGAGGTACGTAGTGAGATTTCCCAGTGGCTCCATGGCTATATTCTCAGTTTATTAGTATGAATATGACATTATTTCTAGAAATGCTAGACTTGGTCTTATTCTCTCAAGCACGGTATAAATGAATATTTTGCTTAAGTAATAGCGATAATGAATTAAACAGGAAGTAGGCCAACAGGAATGCATTCGTATTTTCAGGGCATTCGTTAAAACTCAAGCTTAGGTAAAATGATAGGGGGACCAAGACTGAGGGGCGTTCTGTAGGGTGTCGGCTCTGAGGCCATCCCACATGAATGGGAACAGGGCACAAGGACAGCTCTCCATTCAGCATCAACATAGATGGAACGCAGAACCGTGCAACTGGAACAATCTCAGCCAAAACAGAATCAAGTGCCCTGGAGAGCAATCAGCCTCACTCTGTGAAAGGCTCAGAAAGGAAAGAGCTCCCTGTTGGCTCCGGAAATGATGCCTTTACGTGCCATTTCCACCAATACAGGTACACTGGAATTATTTTGCATATCCCATTATGCTCTCCTTGGAGACACAAACACACATATACAGTGGGGGGGGGGGGGGAAGATGAGGTAGCCATTTATGCAGCAGCCTGGGGGTTAAGGGCCTCGCTCGAGGGTGCAACAGGGATGTGGCTATTCTGTCAATGGTAGGATTTGAACCTGCAACCTTCTGAATCTGATATGGTCTAACTCACTTAGACATACACTGTATATGTGTATAAAGATGCCCGATCCTGATCCGCAATCTCATGCTCATCATACACTAATATAACTATATTTGTGACCCTCTTTGCACATCTGAAGACTTTGCCTGAAGGTGTATTTTGACCTAAAAATTCCTTGAATATTTTTAAAAAATCATTCAGCAACCTAAAGCAATCCCTTCAGTACCACAGCGAACTATTCCATGACCCCATACTGGTTCCCTCTGCATGGGAATGACATGCAAGCCAAGACACTAGGACTACAGTCAAGTGGTGTGGTGTGATTTCAAGCATTTTGTAATGAGCTCCTAAGCCATATGCTGGCACAAATGAGGAAACGAAGGGCCAGCAGTGGTATGTAGCGCCTCACAAAGTCAAACACAAGCCCAGCATTATTTTACAATTAATTAAAATCTATTACGCAAAACCAGAGAGAAAATGCAGTAAATAAAAATAAACAAATCTAGGCTGACACCCTAGTGAGAATGGAGCCTGTGTTTTATTGCACCATTTTGCTATCACTACAAAGGCTGTCATTTTTTTTTCCCCAAATTATGCATATTTTAAAAGGCTAAGAATTCTGTGTCTTTAATAGGCTGCTACACTGAGGCAAGATGATTCACCGAAAGGCAGTGAAAATGCTAAAATAATGATCGCAGGAAATGACGAATGGCCCTACGATTGACCGCTCGCTCCTTGCACGTCCATCACAAATGTGCATGTACTTTTAGAGGGTCAAAGGTCAGCCTTAAAGACGTACTTTCAAGTTATTATGCATTAATTGAGGTAACATCATAATTGCCTGGTGCCAGGTACAAGTTTGAGATGAAACCAGGGGTTTATTACTAAATGAAGAACACAATTCTCTATGGATAATGTATTTCCGGCTCTCACTGGATGAAGCTTAACAATTAGGAGCCAAAAATTCTCATTAGTGCTCACAATATGATACTATGCTGTCTTCACAAGTAAACAGATTACTTTTGGTAACCTCATGTCACATGGTTGGCCATCCTACCCAGAAGACAACAGGTGACACCATTGTTTGTCTTGCGTGTCTTGACTTGTGAGAGTTAGGGGATTTTTGCCACTGGAAAGATGCCAGGGGATGTTCACTGTACCCATGGACAGCATCTCAGAACCTCATGTAAAATGAAACATCTGCTATAGATGCATTTTCCAACAACAAGCCAGTTCTTTTCGGCTTGGTCTCTGATGCACTGAGGTCTACTTGACTCTTGCACAAAATAAAACATCCATCCATCCATCTTCCAAACCACTTGCCCTTCTGGGTCGCGGGGGGGGGGGGTTAGGAGCCTATCCTGGAAGCTATGGGCACAAAGCAGGAAACAACCCAGGATGGGGGGCCAGCCCATCACAGGGTACACTCACACATGCACACCTATGGGTAATTCAGTAACTCCCATTAGCCTCAGCACATCTTTGGACTGTGAGGGTACCCAGAGGAAACCCCACGATGACATGGGGAGAACACGCAAACTCCACATACATGAAACCCAGGTGGAGACTCGAACCCAGCTCTCAGAGGTGCGAGGCAACAGTGCTAACCACTGCACCATCCATTTGAAAGATAAAGCGACGGGAAGTGATAAAGATTTTCAGGCCTTATTTATGTCATCCATTTGCTTCAAAATCTCAATATTCTCTCTTTTGCCTATGCGTTTCATCTGTTTAACCACGGCAGGTCTTTCACTGGTGAAAAAACGAGGGGAAAAAGTCCATGCGATAATCTCAGCGAGAGCCTCTCTAGCGACCGCCTTTTGTCTCCGGATGTGATAAATTATGCCTTGTCACCCAGGCAGTATGCTGATGAACTGGAAAAATAACAGAAGTCAATCCGGCAGGGTCCCCAATCTTAGCTGGTGAGTGACTGATGGACCCCCCCCAGCACACTCCGCTGGGTGGTCTCCGCGGCCCCCAGATGTGACAAGCCTGTCACTGTGACTCATTCTTTAATATCCACTTCTCGGTAAGCTAACTATGCTCCCAGAAAAGTCCAAGTCCCACATACGGGCCCCTTTCAGCCTCCTTTCAAACTGTAATTATAAATATGTCAATGCATGCTCTTAAAAATCTCCATCTATTTTCATAGAGGTAAGGACCCCAAACTGCAGAGGCAAGTAATTACATGCCCAACCCATAAGTGTTGACCTAACGATTGAGGGAATGAAACGATGTGATCTTTCCATGTGGGCCACGTCATCGTCAGATAGCATGGCACACATGCAGGGAGATGCATGGCCAAACGGGGGTGCTCAGCCTCAGAGATTGTGATTGGTCAGTCATTTTATGAAGCACCATGCAAATCCTTACATGGCAGAGGAACTGGTAACACTTTCGGTGGTACTACAAAAAAAAACGACACCAAATTTTTTAGCATCAGCTCCCGTTTATCACATCAACCACCCCCAATGCAAATCCTGGACTTTAGGATTTCCTTCAAAAGAGATTTCTTCGGTCCTGTTCTGACTCATTTCATTAAAATTCCAATTACTGCACTACAAGAAAGTTTTACTTATTGCGCCTTTTCAAAGGAGAGCTGCTGGGACTTGAACGGTGCGATCTAACCCAGCTCCACTACTGCAGTAATGAAGTCTAACCCAGTTAACTCTTCTTTGTCTCCTTTCCCTTTAGAGAAACACTTTGCTTGGTTCTTCATCTTGACAGTGGAATAAATTCCAAACTGTTTTAATAAACAACACAGGATTTCCTGGTGGATTTTTTTTATATTACATATCACTGAAAGATACTTTTCTTCGAGGCACTGAGCCGTTTTTCTTGCTTTTAGTCTCATTTTTGAACATTCTCTCCTTTTCTTACCCCGAAATGTCTTTTCCTCCAGTTCAGCATAATGCTTTAATACATATTTTTAGGCCATATTACAATGCTCTTTTATCTGTGACTTTAAATACCTGCTTTTCTTGACTTTTAAATCAGTGTCTTTATAATGGATGCATTTCTGCCATGTCTCTCTTCATTAGCTAAGCACCCAGACTAATACCAACTGTTGTTGTTTTCATATACTCTTCTCTCCATGTTTTCTTGCATGAAGCTGCAGACTTTGAGGTTCGGCTCATGAAAATTAGAATCTGCCATCTGCTGAACACAAACACTTCTGTTATTTGGGAATAGAAATAAAAACATGCCTTAATTATTTATCGATTTGTTTACGTGTCGAATGTGGAAGCTTCCCCATCTCATTGGTTCCCCGGTGCCCCACACAACCTCCTGGCATCTCTGCAGGACACCATCAGGACCACAGATTTTGCTTTGAAATCTGCTGCCTTTACCCACAGTAAGGAGGCAAAGGGGAACAGCCCCGGACTTTCTAACACCTCCCCACAGAGCTGCCCACTCCCACAAGCCTCTTCCAAATCCAGGTCACATCAGCGCGCATCGTCTTAGGAAGGAAAACCACCAAAGCTTTCCATAGAGGCAAGAAAGTCATCCTGCAATGTCAGTGGCAGAATCGTCCCCTGTGACCCTGAGGTTCCACCACAAGTGACCCCCACCCTAACCCTAATACCACCCCAGAACCCTCCTTCTGCTGAATGACAGACCCTGAAAAATGATGCAGACAGGAAGACATCTTCGAAGGGGTGGGTTAATCGTTTCTGGGGGCCCACTCTAACAGTTGCTTTGGGGCGTCCCTTACTGTAGTGACTGTTTATAGCCAGCAGGGGGCCCAACTTCAGCAGCCCCACACAGGTGGCCCACTGCCCCAAATGTTGACCTTCTCGCCGAACTGCTGGAACACCTCGCTAAGGGACAGTGAGAATGACCAACCTAAGAGAGTCATTATAACACGGGGTGGCCATTATACCCATTAAATCCCAGATGATAAATAACCGCTGGGTTTTTCACACAACTGTGGAGATCAGGGGGGCAAATTTATCTAAAGAAACCACAGGCCATGCATCAAAGTTAGTTAACCCAGGGAGGGGTGCAGCCAGGCCCAAAGCAGCCATTACACACAGAGCCATTACTTTTCTTCGGTAAGCAGGGTCCAAAGGGCCCAGCCAAAGCTGCCCCCACCCACACATGCACCCCCCACCTGCCCTGTTTGGGGTCCGGCCGGAGAGTGAGGGAATTCACGCAAATAATTATGTTAGAGAGATTTAAAGGGGCCAGATGTAGTGCCCCTGTAAGCAAGAGCTTTCCTCGTGGGATCAATTAAATTCACCTTAATCTTTATGTTACCCTTAATCTTAATTGCTCAATTGCGCTGCAATTGTGATGTGGTGATGATGGATTTGGGCAAAGTGATTTCACCATTAGACCCCTGCGTGGCCCTTAACCCCCATTTATTCCAGGGAGTGTCTGACCTTGCTTTCTTAACAAAATGTACGTTGCTTTAGATAAAATGGCCTGCACAATAAATGAATAAAATGTTAATGAGGTAATGGGGTCAGGGATGACCCCACCCACGACCCACCCATGACCTTTAACCTGATCCATCAGCCCTAAAGCTAAGTTGCCTGGAGTACGCACACATGTGGAGAGAACCAGGAGAGGGTGTGGCATTCCCAACAGGGGGTGCTCCAACTCCATGACCTCGATTTGTCATCCATGAAGCACACCTTCGCATATCAGTATTTAATAAGGTAGGTATGTGAAGGACCCCTTCTCCAGCATCCATGATCTCAATCCTCACACATGAAAAATGACTCTAATGTATCGACCTCACCCAGTTTAGAAGCGCAGTGTTCACCTCTAAGGCGTTTCACACAGGCTCGGTATGGCCAAGCTCTTTCTATAATTCCATGTAGATAGGCCATCTTTAACATAGAGGAGCCCCCTCCCCCCCACACAGTCGGAGTAAACACGCCAAGAACAAAGCAGATTAATAGAGACCTAAGCCCCCAAGAGTGTTTTGGGCGGATAACAAAATGCCGTTCCTCACAGAAGCTAAAAATAAGGCCCTTATCGTCTGCAAATGTCAGCTTGTAAAAGCCCGACAGCCAGAAGCAGGCGAGCGCCTGCCTCTACGCACCACTACATATAAGAGCAACATAATGACAAGCTGCCAAAGACCTAAGCCCCACGCAGAAATAACCTCGTAGCCATACCAACGGAAAGATGTGCGTCTTTCTGACAGCGGAGAGGAAATGTGGATCTGGGCAGGGACCGGGGAGCCGTCAGGGTGGGGGAGCCGGGGAGGCAAGAGGGACCGAAGCTGGTGCTTAGTGTCATGGGGGGGTCACCAAGCCCTCGGCGAGCGGTGATTTTGGCAATGGTCAAAAATGGGTATCCTCCGGCTAGTCACACGCTCAACGCGGAAAGCAGTCTGGAATACAAAGGCCTGCTCCTAGACTGGTGGGTCTCACAGCAAAAATTACTGAGGAAAAGGGATATTTTTCAAAGCAGCTTGATGATGGGGGCATAGCAGAAGCCTGCCACCGCACCCGGGATTTTTCGACATCCATGCACGTTCTTATCCACTTCAATGGCTTCTCATCTTGGCCTAATTTTGTTGCGGATCCCTTGTTAAGCATTTACTGCACTGAGTAGAGAGTTATATAAAACCTTAAAGGGACTGGCCGCCATTTGGATGCATATTTTCGAGGGAGATGCTTATGATCGTAATCATAATTACAGATCGTGATGAAAACAACTGCCTGAGCGCAATTATGTGCCGATTTCATGTATATTCATATATACATACATAATTTATCTAATGAATTATATAATTTTATAAAAACTTTGATTTTTAAGGCACATTAAAGCCAGACAGTACCACAGTACATGCGCACAAATCATTATCTACACTAAAAATAAATTTAAAATTAAAACTGTGGAGATCCTTCCCAGTAGAGGAGAATGAATAGACCATTTATTGCCATTAATATGCAACCATATTCTTTGCAGAATAGCATAATTAAAAAGAAATATGAATTAGAAATTCAGATTAAGTGCATAATTGTTTTAACTTTCAGTGTCTCTGCAGTAGTTTATGACATTGACTCGGTTCTGGGGGCCAGAGAAGGTACCAAGGGTTTTATGTTTCTGATGACCAACACGGACTCACCGTCGAAGGCGCATATTCAGGCTGAAGCCCATATAATGACAGGTGCAGCAGCTGGGAACACAGGAATAAACCAGTTTGATAGATGCTTCAGTTAACTAAAGAAAACTTTTTAAAATGAAATTTTCCAAAAACCAAATTATACTACTGTTGTATAATCCACCGAGAAAACATTATTGCGACCAAGCATGCAAAGCAAATGAAAGAAATCAATCACATAGCAGTGTATAAATCTGACCGGAAGGCCTGCACAGACAAACGGCACATCTCTGGCTGGCCGATAAATATCACTCTCTCCAAGCCTAGCTACATACATTTGAAATTGTTTTCGATAAGCTGAATGCTGACCAGGAATCCGAATGCATGAGATGCTGCTGTTCAACTATCAACAGTTTTTAGAAAAGGAAATGGCTTGGTGTCAGGGGGAGAATATGAGAAGATGGACACATTCTCCTACAGTTCCGTAAGGAGTGGGTGTTAATCAGCAATAATACAACAGTAGCGGTGCGTGATGGAGTAAAGATAGAGAGGCTAACGGTGTCACGCGGGATTCGCATGTGTACAGCCAGGCCGAGGCTGTCACTGATCAGTTAATGCGATAAGCCGGACAGTGAGATTCCTCACACATATGATCAGCAAACCTCGAGTCTGGGGAGTGCAGCGATTCACCAAGCCCCACGATTCAGTCTAAGTAACTGACCTGCATTAAAATGCCATTTCATACTTAAGTAATGAATCCGCTAATTGCCGCGTGTTTGTCAAGTCCGCGTGTTTAAATGGTTAGCCGGCACCTGTTGCTGTGGTGACCCCCGCGCTAAACACACTCAGTTGTGCTGATGCGATGCATTCCCTGTGGTTGAATGAACACCTGTAAAATATGGCTGCCGTGTCCTGCTAGAGCCCCCCGTGATGGGTGCTGTCCCGGATCCCTGCACTTCACGGTCCACTGCACTGCTAAAGAATTAGCAACCAGCCTGGAAACCTTGTCCACACAGTCCCACTCTCAGGGCGTTTCAGCATTTTAACCTGAAAGCTACGAGACTGACTATACGATCAACAGAACATACTGATCATACCAGAAGCATCTGTTTAGATTTTGCAGCAGCAGGAAATGAAAGACACAGTGTCACCAAAGAGCTCCACTCTGTACTCCAGTGCAATCGAGAGTGCAGCAATGGCAGAGTACCAGCAGTGTGTCTAGCTGGACGGCGCCCTTGGCGAATCCCGTGTCACCCGTACCTAAATCCAGCAGTGACTACCAGCAGTTTGCTGGGAATTATATGTTATCATAAGCGGGTGTCTGCCTCACGCATTCGTATCATTTATAAGAATTGTTTCACGTTTTACGTAAACTAATATCCCCCCTTCCTGAAATGGAGGAAGGACATTTTAGAAGGGAACATATAGCACTGCGGCCTCACACCCCCAGGGTTGGAGGACTGATCCCCACCTGCGTGTGTGTGCGTGAGCATGTATGTATCCTGCAATGGACTGACATGTTGTCTCAGGCCTGTACCCCTGATCTAAGCTGTCCGGGTTAGACTCCACCCCCACAAATATGAATTCAATGTTTAACAGTTGAAAAGAGACAAACACTCATTACCTGCTTTGTAAATGATCTTCCTATTCCATGATTTTCCTTTCCAGAGGTCCCATATTGGTGTTGTTAGCAAGCTTGCTTAGGGATGTACCTTCCCCCATTCATGCATTTTTTTTACATGGCTTGGTACCATAACACTGTGTAGCTATTCAGGTCAATAGAATGTAACTGGACAATGTGGACAGCAGTCATCAGCAGGCCTGTCTGAGGTCTGCAAACAGGGCGTCTCCCACATGCTGGACTGCCCCAGAAATCCGCTCAGATATTTTTTGCAGATCATGAAATTGTAAGTACTGAAAGTGTCTCTCTCCCATTTCGCAGCTTCCTTTTCTAATCTTGATTAATTTTTTTTATTTCCCCTGGTGGTAGCTGGTTGATTGAGGTATGCTGTTCTATCCCAAGGAATTACCCACAATTTTGAGCAGGCACAGAGGGATCAACTCAGCTGAGAAGCCCTGGTTTGATCAAACAAACCCCAAATAAACAAATAAAGGATTTGTGTTTGGAGGATCTGGAATCATCTTACTAGTGGCCATTACTATATGTGCTTTTACACCTTTAATTACTCAAGCGAATGCAGATTCATCAGGGCCATTAACAGTGGCATGGTCATATCACTTCCTGAACTAAACGTTTTAAGGATCCCCAAGGCTGTAAAAATTCTGCCTTAATGGCTTCCAGCTCAAATTAGTTGAGCGCATTAAGCATAGACACCTTGATTGGGTTGGGAGCAAAGGCTTTCCCCTTCCACAAGAAATGCAGAGTGCCTGAGGCCATGCAGATACAGTAACAGGTACCTCATCAGCTCGTCTGCAGCATATGATCAAACTCCAGCGGACCTCTGGCCCACCAAACTGTCGAGTAAAGAGGTGGTTCTACTTGGTCAGTGTAATCAGAGCTGTCCATTTACATTTTGTTCGTTTAGTATATGCTTCTATCCAGAGCAACATACTGTTGAGAAAGCAGGGTCAGATCCCTGGAGCAACTGGGGTTAAAGGCCTTGCTCATGGTGAAGTCACTTTGCCAACCCTGGGATTTAAACCAGCAACGTTCTGATCACAGACACAGTGTCCAAACCCACTGAGCTGCACACCACCCCGAGCCTGGAAGAGGCAGCTCTTCGCTGCCTGCGATCTCCATGTCGGCTACCCCTTGGTCGTTTCCACTTTAGCGGCTGTCGACATTTCTGAGTCATAATTTCTACCAGGGAGGAGAAGCGAAATCTCATCTACAAGAAATACAAACAGCCCCAAGCATCAAGGCTGCCATGGTACAGGCCAGACAGTATTAAATTTCAGCCTTTTCCATGGGCAGATGATATGAAACAGCTTCATGGGCTGTGTTTGAATGCCCCCGTATTCATCTCTCCCTCTATGGCGATGTCAGTCGTCCTGCTGCTGTTCTTTATGGCTAAATGACACTATCTGCAGTCGAAACAGCCTGCTGGCATCTAGATAGAAGCCCGCGGCAATGATTCAGCTCAGCTGGAGCGGAAAGTCGATGATCCTGGGGGGGGGGGGGGGGGGGGGGGGGGGGGGGGGGGGGGGGGGGGGGGGGGGGGGGGGGGGGGGG
>JAODLD010000136.1:8537478-8551542 GCA_026781065.1 Mormyrops boulengeri | reverse complement strand
CCCCCCCCCCCCCCCCCCCCCCCCCCCCCCCCCCCCCCCCCCCCCCCCCCCCCCCCCCCCCCCCCCCCTTATTTCTTCAGACTGAAAGTAGCATACCAGCAGAGTTAGCATATCTGCACAGCTACCACATCAGCAGACTTAGAGTACCAGCTAGCTTATTGGCAGAGTTAAAATACTAGCACTGCTAGCTTACTGGCAGAGGTACAGTACCAGTACTACTAGCTTACTGGCAGAGGTAGAGTACCAGCACAGCTAGCTTACTGGCAGAGGTAAAATTCCAGCACAGCTAGCTTACTGGCAGAGGTACAGTACAAGCACAACTAGCTTACTGGAAGAGTTAGAGTACCAGCACAGCTAGCTCACTGGCAGAGGTAGAGTACCAGCACAGCTAGCTTACTGGCAGAGGTAGAATTCCAGCACAGCTAGCTTACTGGCAGAGAGTACCAGCACAGCTAGCTTACTGGCAGAGGTACAGTACCAGTACTACTAGCTTACTGGCAGAGGTAGAATACCAGCACAGTTAGCTTACTGGAAGAGGTACAGTACCAGTACTACTAGCTTACTGGCAGAGGTAGAGTACCAGCACAGCTAGCTTACTGGCAGAGGTAGAGTACCAGCACAGCTAGCTTACTGGCAGATTTAGAGTACCAGCACAGCTAGCTTACTGGCAGAGGTAGAGTACCAGCACAGCTAGCTTACTGACAAAGGTATAGTTCCACCACAGCTAGCTTACTGGCAGAAGTAGAGTACCAGCACAAGTAGCATACCGCAGGCTTGCATGTGTCTTCTCATTCCCGTCTTTTCATCAGGCTTTGGCTTAGAAGTGACAACGCCGCAGCCAACAAAGAGATTCATGACATCGCCAAGAGAGAGCAACTCAGAGCTTATTAATTCACATTATTCCTGCTAATGAAAGTTAAAACAAGATGGGGCTTTAAATCGAGGCACACTGCTGGAGTTACCACCCCCCCGCCTTTCCATAACGTGCCACGCAAACACTCACACACACACCCACCCACCACTCATGTCCACAACTGCTCAAAATAATGCACTGGTTGTTAGGCTTTTCCTGTTTGCTGGTTAGGCTGAGAGATGCGGAAATATAAAAAAAGGTTAGCAGGAGGGAAAAAAACAGGATAAATTGGGGTTTACAGCACAAAAGCCCGCTAATCCCTGCATTTGGATATTTGAAACAGAAGCTCCGTGGAGAATCCATCAAAGACAGCTCTAAATTAGCCCGCGAAGGGAGAGGAGGGGAAAAAAACGGAGGGAAGCCTGTCGGTGAAAAGAGGAGAGAGCCGTGATCTCCGAGGGTCCCAGATTAGAAACATATACTCATTATTCTCTCTCAGTGGGTGTCTGAAATCCAGAAATCCCGCTTCCAGGCGGTGAGCGGAGGCACGTTAACCCCGGCCTCGCTCCCTTTGTAGCGGCTCCTCGTTAGCCACTCCAGGGCCACGTCGTCAAGGAGGGCTCGTCGGCGCCGGCAATTACTGCTCGAGTGCCGCTGCTCGCAGGCTTTAGCAGGATGGTGGCATGAGGTGCGGCATGTGGGAGCGTGCGGTATGGGAGTTCAGCATACAGGAGCATGCAACATGGATAGCGGGGCTAAACTATAGCTATACACTCTGTCATTGCATATTATATATATATAAACAGCTAGCATATGTATATGTTTCATTGTTATTAAAACCAGGGAAACCGCGCTAAAGCATGTGGAAAAGCACTACCCTCCCCTCACACTCCTTCAAACTCATCGAGAAGAAAGAGAGCTGAAGGACCAATCTCACATTTCTGTCGTAGGTTCTCTGCGTTAGCTGCAGCCTGCCCTGTTTTCGTAACTTCCTTAACTTCTTCCTGTTAGTGAACATTCAAAGTGGTGCCAGGATCATCTGTCAAGTCCAAACAGGGGGATGCAGACTTTATTCACTCAGATAAAAACAGGGAGAGGACTACTGTACCATTGACCTCCCCTGCCTGCGACTCCAGGAAGGCATCGTGGGAAGATGCCCAAAAAGCTGGCCAGACAGTCTCAGACGCCTTTCCATCCTGCTTTGGTGGCTCCAACCAACCCCGACTTTGTTAATTGTTTCATGCACACGAAACAAAGCGCCACATCCCTCCATGAATTACCCACCATCCCACTGTTTTCCTATTCGCGACATGCCAAACAGAAACACACATGATAAACATGTGTGCTGCACTTCTTTACATCACGCTAAACCCGCTAGAATGTATGTTATTTGCATTTAATAGTCTGAACAAATGACGCTCGCCATTCCAATAAAGCGATGTTTAAATAGCTTAATTGTTAACCGCAGGCCGGACTGCAGAGCAGTAGCGAATCTTTTAAACATGAGTTTAAATAATGTGTTGTTGGAAAGATTAATGACGCTGTATGGACAGGAACGGTAAATATTTGAGGCTGTGGTTTTAATAGGAATGGCCTGGTATTTATCTCATTAGCTGTGACGCGACGGCCACACGATGTGACTTCAGAAGTTCTGTAAATAGCGAGGCCCCTGCCCTTCTGGCAGCGTGATGACCTCCGAGGTACAAGGCAGATTACCAGGCGACGCTCAGAGTCAGCGGTCAAAAATGCCTCTATGGTCAACAACGACAACAACAAATTTAAGAAACAACTGTGGTGCAAGGTGCCACGTCCACGACAGGACGCAGAGTGCCGCCCCGTCCGGTAGAGGACGCAGAGGGCCACGTCCACGACAGGACGCAGAGTGCCGCCCCGTCCGGTACAGGACGCAGAGGGCCACGTCTACGACAGGACGCAGAGGGCCGCCCCGTCCGGTACAGGACGCAGAGGGCCACGTCCACGACAGGACGCAGAGTGCCGCCCCGTCCGGTACAGGACGCAGAGGGCCACGTCCACGACAGGACGCAGAGGGCCGCCCCGTCCGGTACAGGACGCAGAGGGCCGCCCCGTCCGGTACAGGACGCAGAGGGCCGCCCCGTCCGGTACAGGACTTAAAGGGCCACCCCATTAGATAGGTTGCCTCTGTTTGCAGTGAAACAAACAAAATAACATCCATGGATGAAACTCCATTCTGTGTTGGGATGCCAGTCCAGACCGATCCCCCTCCCCCTGGTCTGTCCCATACAGTGGTGGCAGCTGTTGGTATCTCTCCCCCCCGAAAGTAATAATCCTTCCTCGCTCGGCCCGGCAGACAAAAGCCCCAAGCCATGTTGTGCTTCCTCCCAGACAAACCATAGAATGAAGGTCAACAAGGGGGCAGGTGGGGTCACAGGGTGGACTGGCAAAGCCACAGAACATTGTTTATGTGGGGGGGGGGGCACTTCAGGGGGAGCTGAACTTTTCCACCTCCAAGCCCCATGGACTCCCACCCCACCCCCCAGCACTTCCCCTACTTCCCGCTCTCCCTCACCTCCACACCCACCCATTGAGCCCACCCCCCCCCCCTTGCTGTCCTCATGTGGGTAGTGGTGGTGTGCACGCTGTCATGCTTTAGTAAATGCCTGATCAAGCCGGTCCAGGCTACCTCATACAGACAGTAGCAATTATCGCAATCAACAGCTCAGCCCAATTATAACTTCCTCCTCATTATGCCCCAGGGGCCCCGCAGTCCAACTTACAAGAAAATTAACAGGCCTCCTCACTTTGCATAACTTAATTTAAAATGACAGGGTGTGACATTGGGGGTTTCTGACCCTGCCAGCAAGCAGCCCCATGTGTGGCAACAATTTACGCTGCCAAATTGCTCCCAGCCTGCCCTTCTCCGCGCCCGGGACGCGGGGACCTTTCCGAGGCCAGGCCTTTGCCGGCAACGCCACCGTTTCTTCCCTTCCCAACTGTCTTCGTTTTACAAACATAAAGCGTGCGTGCTTCCGTCAGTCCAGGGAGAGTGCAAGTGATCCTAGAGTGCTGCATTTTGTTCTGGAAAACTCAACACATTCTTTTTTGTTTTGTGACGTAAAGTCACCGGAGAAAGATACGTTACAAGGGGCATTAAGAAGACAGGACTACGGCTGGTGTGTTTTCCCGTGTTTTTTCCACAATAGTCAGGTCCACCACATGGAACATTGTGCGTAACCATCGAGTGTGCAACCACCAAAATGCTCTTACCACAAAGACAGCGACAGAGGAGACCGTGATTACAATACGTTATGAGCATTAGTCACATTTATGACACATTTAAATGAGGTTAAATTACCAATGCATTTTTTCAAAGGACAGCAACATGGTCAGGTTAGTGTCTGGTTTCTGAATTTGTTTATGAAGCTCACCGATTAGCCTCATGGGGAGGTACTTCAGTGTTTGTTTGTTATATTTAATACATAATCCAGTATTTAATCATGTGTATCTCGAGGTGCATTCCTTTAGAGAAACTTACAAACATGCGAGAAAATGGTTCGGTCTACTAGGTTTGAAAGTGCACTCATTTTCAAGCTTTATAGCCTTGTATTATCATGTTTAAAAAGGACGAAAAAATTAAATGAAAAATTCTGCTGCCAAATTCACTGGCTGTCATTTTGTTTCTGTCAGTCTAAATGTTTCTTTTTCTGCATTTAATAGTACGCATAACATAAAAGACACGGGGATCTGTCAATACAGTTAGCGGCACTCGTAAACATGCCAAGAAAAAAGGGCATGTATTTTCTGATTAGATCATAACATCAATCTTTCCGTCTTCTGTAATTGCTTATCCAGGACCCCGATGTTTGTCAGAAAGAGTCCTATGCAGTCACGCGTGTCGAATACCTCGGCACCATTGATAGCTGTAAATTGGCTTTTTATAGATTCCTTACAAGTAAACATGTATAACGTATGAAAATTTGATTAGCGGCAGTGAAATGGAAGATAAGAGAAAATGTATTGATCCATGGTTGAAAAAAGTAAAGGCCATCTCTGGGGGGCCTCTCAGGTAGCATCCGAACATGCTAACCATTGAGCCACTGTGGTGTCTTGTCTTGCACTCGGCTGTGGCTTGGAGTGTGTCTACACATCCGGACCTCAGCAGATAAAGGCTCCCGGGACGCCCCTGACCCTGCGCTCATACCTATCCCCCATTTCTGCTTCTCTGGTCAAATTAGCCGAGTGCGTCAAACCCACAGGCACTACAATCGCCCAATGACATCTGCTTAAAGACAGAGCTTCACCCTGAAGGATGTGTTGTTTTGTATTTCCATGCAGCCAGAGCCCCTGTCATCTGTACTTACCCGAAATTATGTATTTATAAGCACATGTTCACATTTGTATAAATGTTCACAAAGCCCTCCATAACATTTTCCAGGAGTCTTCCCTGAAAGGGGTCAGGGAATGGTCTTTCTTCCCCTCCGGTTTTCTAGCATATTGACAAAACGTTTTTCTTCTCCCCCCCCCCGAAACCATCTGTAAGATCAGATGTGAAGGCATATTTGTGAGAGCTCACCATACCGACTTCATTTTGTCGGGATGAAAAAGGTCCCGCAGTTTTGCTCGCCTGCGGTTGAGAGTCATGCTCACAATAAACCGAGGCACACGATGATTTGGCTGGTTTGTTGTGGGCCGGGCTGCCGTCGCTGTGAACTAATTCTCCGCTACTGGTAAACTCCGCTCCCACGTAAACATTCACAGCTGTTTTATCCCCCCAACCCCCAACCCCCGGATTCTTTAGGCTGCTGGAGCAGAAAAAAAACTTGAAACACTCGACGGGAGAAAAAAGCCAAAAAAGCCCCTGTAGTAGCTGAGGCTTCGAACCGCTTCTGGGTGTCAGATCAACACGGCTGCACTCTGTCACTAAAACAGCAAAGGACAGGCGCCCCGAGAGCACAGCCCATCTCTCACGCAATGTGGGCAAATACAGATGCCAATAAATAAACATACACTGATAATTTGCCAAAAATGACGGATTTCACACTCATTGTAGTGGAATGATGTAACAGGGACACAGAGATGTCATATACGCATGTTATATACGAGCTACAGTATATTTACCATCTGGCTGCATGTCTGCTTCTCCTGGCCGTGCGTGTTCTCCATCAGACATGCAGCTGTCTTACCATGCGTGCAAGAAATGCGCCATCGCCGCCGTCTCAAGGGGCCTCGATCTTCAGCTGTGAATGTGGAGCATGCCGGACACCAGCACAGGCCGTGCTAATAGGGCTCTGGGATCCACAAACATACATCCAGCTTCTAGTTTATTAAGTACATCTGATAACTACTGCAAACAGGCTGCTTCTCCAAACAGCCAATCGCGACTGCATACAGTACAGCGCAGGGTCAACAAGTTCACTTACCTCTTGGGAGAGTGTTGGGGGGATTGTGGGTCAGTGGGTTAGGCCAAAGTACCTATGATCAGAAGGTTGCTCGTTCAAATCCCTGGGATGACACAGCGATTTTCAATACAGGCCCCTGAGCAAGGCCCTTAACCCCAATTGTTTCAGGAACTGTCTGACCCTACTTTCTCAAAAATACACATTTCTTTGGATAAAAGCATCTGCTAAACAAATAAAGATGTATACATTAGAAAAGCAAAGATGTGTGATCTGTGCCATTTTGCAATCAGTGCAATTGATGGTGCCACACATGCTGGTCATAGCATTTCAGAAACCGGGATTTTCACACACCACAGAGTCCAGAGTTTACAGAGGATGGTGTGATGAAGAAACATCCAGTCAATGGCATCTCTGTGGCCGAACAGACACCTTGTTAATGAGAGAGGTCACAGGAGGATGGCCTGACTCGTTAAAGCTAACAGGAAGGCCACGAGTGCAAAAATAACAAGTCTGTACAGCAGTGGTGTGCAGAAAGGCTTCTCTGAACAGATAACTCATCTACCCTTGAAACAGTTCCGGAGGAAATAGTGGGTTCTACCCAGTACTAGCTAGATGTGCCTAATAAAGTGGCCACTGAGTGTATTTCCATTTTGAAATATATCGGGTAAGGTGGCAAATATTGAGAAAGATGCAATAGCTTTGGTTTGCACAGATCCAGACCAGGATCAGCATGCATTTCAAAGGAAAAGTTGCTAATCAGAAGGGTTTCCCACAGGCAGCCTTTGCAGGCCCAGACTCACATGTTTTGACAGATCCGGACTTTTGGAGTCCACATCGTACCTTTAAGGAGAGAGAGAGAGACACGGTTTCACAAGGCCTGAAAGCTTACGAGGCTTCCAAGGGCTCAAGCCTTCATTTCTTTGCCAAAAGACTAAGGACCATGGTGATTGATTCTAGAAGTAAGTCAGTGAGTCACATCACCAGAGCAAGAGAGTGTTTTGTCCATAAATAAAGCATCATCATTAAAAACAATGATTACTGCCTATGCAGAAGTACATAGTCAGAACAACACAAGAGTATGCATCTTGTCAGTTTAGCTTTGATTAATTTGTTCGGTTGATTGATTTAGCTGTAATACTATTTTTGGGCCACGTACCCCCAGAAGAACTTGTCTGCTGTCTATTTGGAGTGTAATATTTAAATAAATGTTAACTATGCCACAGAAGGCACCAGTCTACTGGAACATGACAGATATGAGCATAGAGCTCACTCCCCTGTCAAGGTCTGATTTATAGCTTCCAAACAGGATGGTTACTCTATAGTACATTTTTGCACTCATCCCTTCAGCATTAGATGATGTAAATGGACTGTGGTTGAGCATGAATGGGCTGCAGGCTGTTTTAGTGGTTTCAAAACACTACCGACCATCCAACACACTCAATGGGAGAGAGAAACAAAATTCAGTCAAAGGATTAACTCACAAGTCAAAGCGAAGATTCTGCTTCTCCTCAAAGAAGTAGTCCAGGATATACTTCCTGACGAAGTCGGGGTTCAGTGTGTTGTCAATCACTTCTGTTCTCCCGAACTGAATGGTTTGATGAGAAGAAAGAGATAAGCGTCATTAAGAGCATGTGTGTGTGTGAGAAAGAGAGAGGAAGAGGCCTCATTAGAGACTCTTACACTGGCCAGTCATCAAATCGGGCGTCTTTGCTGTTTGATGTTGCGCGGGATCACATCCTGTGTTACGGAGCACCAATAAAACAGCGAGAGAGTGAAGCAAAGCAGCCCTCTGGCCCCTCCCCCCTCCAACTCAATGCTTCATCTCAGCCCAGCGGAGGCGGACATGCGGCCGCTACACAGGCAGGCGGAGCACGAGGGCCCCAGGGCCCGCCTTCTAACTCCAGCTGAGCATCCGCACCCTGCGGGGACCTACAGGCTGGGTGACACACTCTATCATCGCAACACTGCAGAATTAATGGGATTTCTCCCTTAATCGTATGCACAGGTGGTCCGAGGCCCACAGAGCGTGTGCTGCTTACTCATCCGTCCTCCGTTTTGGGAGGACGATGTCATTAGCGCCCCCTTACTTGTGCTAACCATGCAGCACAATGAAGTCAGCGATCCCAACGTTCACACCACTGGCCAGAGCAAGCCCATGATCTCATCAGTATGTTAGCCTTTGCTTCTACAGTCGAGTTGATGATTAATTATTCAGCATAGAAAACGTACGGAGTTCAAAAACAAATGGGTGAATCAAGTCTGGGCTTCCAGGCAAAGGGAATACAACTGCTGATCCTGAGAACAGACTCTGAGAAAGACATGTGCCACCCCCATGCTAGAACCCCAACAAATGTGTTTATTTTACTGGCTTAATAAGATAAGCCTAGAGGTCTTCTAATTGTTCCTTAACAAGAAACAAGCTGGCCACTAGATTCTACAGCAACCGTAGGCTGTCAAGATTTTTAATAATCTGTAATAACTGATTCACACTGTTGTTTCTTCTGGTGTTTCTTTCTAATTGTGTAATATTTTATGGGTATGAAATGCTTAGTTTTAACTATGCATCCATTTAATTAAAAAAATTGGGCACAAGGTCTGTGCAAACAAAAATTACAAAAAAAAAATGAAAAGGTTCATGCTTGTTTTTATATGCAGAGAAATTCTGTAATTGCATTTGCGAGCAAACAAGGCAGACCTTGTAAAATAAAATTCATCTAATTATTTCACACATAACTGACACTTAATGGGGGTCTTATGCTTTGATGACTCGAAGAAACCAAAAGTGCCGGCCAGCACGCGACATTGGCTACAGCCCGAAGATCAGCTCTGCGTCAAGGTGGCCAGACAAACATTATCCATCATACCATAAAGTCAAACTTAATGAGTTATTGATTTCAACCAACCAAGTCAATTGAAGCAAATTAAATAACCCACTACTTGCAGAGGTCTCCGCAACATACATTTTGACACTATGAACCAATAAAGCGCATTGCCTTGGGTTTATGCTCTTGCTGTGAGCATCTTGGGGTGGAGGCTAAGATGCCTACAAAAGGCTGCATTTCTCACTCATTACTCTTCTTTATTCTTTTAAATACAATATGGTTTGTCTTCCAGCACTCTTCTATGTCCGCATTTAAAACTCCGGGGTCACAATAAAACGCCATCTTGAGGCACTTTTCCCCAGTTCCCGCTTCGTGCCGACCCACTATTCTATCACTGTGGTGATGAGCGTGCATGATTACTAATTCGCTAAGACACTGACGCCGAGTCGATCGAAAGATTCCGAGATGCCCTTCGGAGGGCGGGGGCAGGTTTGATGCTGCTCTGTGCTCTGGCCACAGGACAGCAGACTGGATACATTAGATTAGGAGTTCATTAGGCAGCAACGAGCAGCGGGGCGGTATAATGAGGATGCCACGGAATCCTTGGCTCAGCCTTCACACACGAACAAAAGCCAAAGCCAAGAAAGTACCCACCCCGGCTGTACCTGCCAGTGCAAACCTGTAGAGGGTCCTCTGGTGACAGCCGCAGCTCCCTGTCACCGCATGGCTGCCACCAAGCGGCCCTGCCCACATGTCACCGTACCGTGGGCTGCAGAAGCAGCCTGGCCAGCCCTCGTCGCTCCCATCTGTTCCACGCCATTTGTTTATACGGACTGTGACATGCGGATCATTGCCGCTATTTTGAGCCCGTATGGACCACTGATGTACATATATAGCTGCTCTATACCATTTGGCGTCTCTTCAGACGCATAGCTTTTGGCCCGGAGCCCCATGGCAGCAACAATACTTGATGCTCCGATGTAAATGACTGACGTTTGCAGCAGATGATTTAATCAGGTCAATTTTTCTTCCCTCCGTATCATTCCCAGAGTTCCCAAGATTGCACGCCTCTCCTCCTCCCCCAAATAAACGTGTGCCAATCAGAGACTCTGCGTCGCAATGGTGGCACCAGAGTAATGAGAGTGAGTGGGCAGCTGTCAAGCAACGAGTGAACAGAGGGGAACTCTGCGGCTCCGCTGGTGCTTTCAGGCTCCAAGGATATTGCGTTATCTGGCATTAGGTATCAACAGCAGCACTCGGGAAACGTAAAAGCTACTCGGCTGGAAATCAACGCCAGCCAGCAGCAGTTTGATGTCTGTGACGAGCAAGAAAAGAGGAGTCTGCTGCCCATGAAGAGCCACGGAATTAGAGGGAGAAGGAAATGTCACACTTCCTGAACTTTGAAAGCAATAACAGGGAACTCAAGACCATATTAAGCCACAATGTCGTAAACAGTTTCCATGGCGCCATTAGAAAGGGTTTGGCACTCTCTTTGACTTGAACATTCACTATGCTGATAATATAGGCAGCACAAATGTGGCATTGATCTAAGAAAAAAAATCAGCAGGCTAAGACTGCAGTCTTTTATCACATGGTTGCTAGTTCAAATCCCAGTGTTGTCACCATTTGGTCCCTGAGCAAGGCCCTTAACCCTCAATTACTCCATAAAGTGTCTAATCCTGCTTTCCGAAAAACATACATCACTTTGCATGAAAGCATCTGCTAAATAAATAAAATGTAAACCCAGCACATTGTTTACTGCTTCCTCAATTTCCTCATGAACGGCTACTTTCATTCACCATACATTAGATATCTTGTGATTTGGCTGCTCACGGGCACTCATACCCCATACGACTTCCTGTCTGTGATCTCAATCTGTCGAGTATCAACTCACATCCTTTGCCAAAGTGTGCTTACTCCACCCAAAGAGATCCAATGAAGCTGTGTATATCCTGAGCCATTCTCATGACTGCTGCGAATCTTAAATGTCACGTTGCACAAAAACCAGGGCACAGGTATTTAAAGGGCTCATGGTGAAGATCACGCACTCTCTCACTCACTTGGAGAATGTGCAGTGAATCAACCACCCTCCAGCAGGACAATCTCAATCAGGGCCGGTCAACCAATAATGCAACACATGCAGGCAGCTGGCTAGGGCACCCTGTTGTGAGGGGGCGCCACAACTCCCCAGCCAGCACCGGCACCTCCTCTGACACTGTCAGGACAAAGTGATAGTGTCGAAGTTTGCCGTGGAGAGAAGAGGAGGGGCTGGCAGCGGAAAAGCTGGCCTAGGGCCCCGACATGGGCTGTGCCCAGCACTGATCACAATGACGGGGAGGCACTAAAATCCTTCAAACTGAAATTTAACTCAGGTTGGGAGGGAGGTTGAGATTATATGCTGCTGATATACAGTATATGGAGTTTTATCAGAGGCAAGAAAAGCATTTTAGGATGGCTAGGATTAATATCGTACATCTGTGCAATCTGCCTTTCATTGTACACGGACCACAATAAACTCCTCGGTAATCTCAGCAGCGGGAGGCCAAAAAATATAAGCAAACATAAAGAAAAAAAACCTCGAATTCCCAAGATTCCAACTGAATTACTGGTGCTTTTTGAGTTGCATACTGACCTTATATCTAAAAAAGAGCAGGAAGGTTCTAGAAAAAAAGGAGCACAGGAGGGGGCAACTTTATCAACAGCGCACAGCATGACTCTTGCGACCTGATTTCGTCACATAGACTGGACATAGGTGGAGAAACCCTGGGCCCTTGTTAAATAAGGATGGGTTTGACTGATGTCACATGAAGCGAGGCGGCCAGTCAGCCCTGCATCTGTAGGACCGTGGAGCTCCCATTGGCAGGGGCGACACTGGGGACCCCCAGGGGAATTGGCAGTGTGAGGGGTGTGATGTGGGGGGGCAGCAGGACTCTCAATAGGGCAGCATTTAGCTTGAGAGTCTGTGCTGAAAGCAATGCCCCTAGACTCCAAAAGGCCAGAGATCGTCCTCTTCAAAGGGTTTTCGCTGCCTTTTAGTGACTAGATGATTCATAGCAGTTCGCGTTTAGATGCAAAGCTCACCTCTCTCCACTGCTTAGACTCCACCCCTTGGGTGTACAGGACGCACACTGGAGAGAAGAGGAGAAGCACGAATGTTAAATGTGACCCCTTCACCAGCAGAACCTCTCAGACAGTACAGATATACCCATGCAGGTAACATTCTAACACTAATAGAAGCAACGAATCACTGCAATCAATGATGAGCTAGCTTTTTGTCGGTTTGGATAGAGGATGAATGAGAATGCAGTAACCTCCCCCCCCCCCCCGCCAACTTAACATTCAAGATTTTGGTTAGTCGCAAGTTGGCCGTGAACAATTAAAGTGTAGCATTTTTGGAGCTTGCTGAAAGATCGCAGAAACTCCCAAACCAAAGACAACACTAAAAATAATTTGGATCACATAAAATCACACAATACAGAAATATTAGTAACACATAATAATTGTCAATGTAAGTGCATACTATATCTTTAATATTAAAATCTTGGCTTGGGTACATCCTGCATTTTTTGTCGCCGCAACGAGCCTCACTCGCGTGTTAACTGTGCTTGTGACCGTGGAATCTCGCCTTTCTCGCAGTAACTTTTAAACTTATAAATGCCGTTAATTTAGCATTTTTAATAATGATTCCAAAATGTAGTATTCCCAGTGCGTAAAGTAGTAACTTTGTACAAACAGGGACATAATTTAGGTGGTTTGTACATTATAAAATATGTCTAGAGCAGAAGATCAAACTGTACAATAGAGTGCTGTTTCTTTAGAAACTGATAATAAATAGACTTTTCATGTTATCGTTCAGGCTAGAAGACTGCTATGGGTAGGGGTGCCTTCACTTATAATAAAAGTATTATTTGCGAATTGTCACATTTGCAGGGATCTTCCGCCCTTAACTCTCACTAATGTGAACGGGTTACTGCATTGCTAATGATGAAAATATTATGAACCAGAGGACGAAACCTCACAGTTTGCCATAAGATAAATCAATTAAGAGTTTGGTGGCAATAAAGTTATTGTGATCTTGCAGTGGGTAAAAATATAAAGTCATACCTTTTTTTAATTTATTTCATAATAGCACATTGTACATTGAGTGATAAGATTGGCTTTCATCGTTTGCTTAACCTTTATCTGGCAACTTAACTTCTTATTGTTATGTGAAACTGTTAGCATCTGTTGCACAAATGAGCGTAACATGCTGGAATTATATATTAACCTTCTCGGCCACTTTTGGGGTAGTCTGACATGCCTTGACATTTTAAAATATTTCACCAATCTAAAACAACATTTATCCCAAAGTGTTACATGTGCTTTTATTCAGCACAAACTCAGCACCAATAATCTGAGACCACTTAGAATGTTATTATTCTATTTCTGGTTAAAATCAACTTTAAACAGACACTTCTCAAAAACCTAAATTTCTGTCATATCCCGCCGACTCCAGAGGCAAGTTCAGTGCACCGCCATGCACGGGAATTCAGGCGGGAAGACTGCGAGTGCAGTAATCCAATACTTACATGGGTCCGATTTCGAGAAGGTGTCTTTGTCTAAAAGGTTCCTGCAGAGAAGGAAAAACAACATTAAGTGATCAGAGTAACAGAGTTTAGTATTTTGTGAATGGAAATTAAGACAAATATTAAGATGATTAAGACAATAAAACTGTAACTGATAAGGAAATCAACTGCATACTGTATACAGGGAGTAGACAAAATAAAAACAATACAAAAGAAAAGGACTTTTAATGTGAAGTACCTAAATCCCAATTAGAAACTGAGTTGCAAAGGGGACTTTTGAATGCCAATTAGCAGTAAGTCTCACCTATAAAATGGGTGGAACTGTCACGCCCAGCCCCGATCGCCCTGCTGTGGACCACGCCTCCTCCCTAACCTCGTGTGGAATCCTCCCGTTTACCTGCTGTTTCCTGTTTCCTGCTCGTTACCCGGTGTATTTAGTCCGCGTT
>JAODLD010000136.1:8489010-8517741 GCA_026781065.1 Mormyrops boulengeri | reverse complement strand
TCATGTCCAACATCAGTGCCTGACCTCACAAATGTTCTTCTGGATGAATGGGCAAAAATTCCCACAGACACACTCCATAAACCTGTGATAAGGGTTCCCTGGTAAGGGGGGACCAACTCCGTATTGATTCCTATGGATTTATAACGGGAGTTTTTTTTGTCCGTATAGTATACTGTATATCATGAAATGTATTGGCATTTATTGTAAATCTGCCGTGCCTTCTGAATGTATTAGAGAAGACTGTTTATGCCTAAATGTGCTGTAAGTGAGTGTGGTGTTTACATCCACAACACAGGTCATAGAGAGCAAAACGCCGCCCGCGAGGCTGCAGAAGCAATGTTTCTCTCACTGAAACGTCTGAAGCAGGCACTCACTTGGGAGCCAACCGAGATACTCTGACCAATGAATGCCCTCTTTATGCCAAAGCTTACTAAGAAAGCGTAAATACAGCTTTCAGTATGAAGCTAACACACACACACAAATACCCAGGGCAGAACCTGGACACAACCTCAAGTCCAGACTATGACGTAATTTACATTGAACTGAATTAACTTCATGGAAAGAAATGCCAGTTCCACATTTTTGACCCCAAATCATAGCTGTGGAGATTTCAGTTAAAATTTGAGTGAAACTGGCTGGCATTCAGTAAATTCACAGTTTAATGTTCACCCGCTACCCCTGGTTGCTGTGGATGTGAGTGCAAGACAGCGAGAGAGCGACAGAGCAAGGGTGCAAGCTCTTTGGTCACCGAGAATATGAACCGAAAGAACAAAATGTCGTTTCCTCCATGCTGTTAAACAAGAGATCCCCACAGCTCCACAAGAGTGTGGATAACAGATCCGTCGTCCCTGATGTAATTCCAGATTCCATGGCCCAGATCTGGCACAGATGCGTAGCTGCAGAGAGGCCATGTACAGTGTTGTACTGGGCAGTTCTAATTTTCTGGCAGTTACCACCTAATTAAGCATACCTACTGGGGAATCTTCTGTTGCTGTTTGAAAGACAGCCTCCACACTCACACATGCACAGAATTAGACACCTGGCCAATTAAGCAACACACATGCCAACTATTGAGCGAACTGAGGTAACACACAATCGTAAAACCTCTCTTACACAAAACAAATGTACACAAAATAAGACACAATGACTAAGAATTTAGAATAAACTGACACATCACAGGAAGAACATTTAACAAAACCAGATATAACCTGATTAAAACAGACACATACATTTTCCATATGACTTACCTAGTACAGGGTTTACAGTGTGCCTGAAGTTTATCCCTGAAGCCACTGAAGTCCGCCACAGGGCACATGTGCCCACGCTATGGGCAACTTGGCCACTGATTAGCCTAGCTGCAAGCTTTTGGACAGCAGGTGGACCTATAGAACACCCGCAGTAACATAGGAAGAACATACAAACCCCATGTTCTAGACAGAGCTAGAAGTGGGATTCGAACCCCCAACCCTGGAAGTGTGAAGCCACCGTAAATCACTATAAAGCTGAATCGTATTACCAGATATTTTCGCAGAATATATATTCCAGACCTACATTACATTCTATAACCCATGTTTTAAAGATGATTGTTTAAGTAAATATGAGAACGCTATTGACTAAATCATTTATGGTTCTTTACAGTATAACGTATATTCCAAATGGACACCGGCTCTGTTGGGCTTATTCTATATTTTAGACTCCACGACTTCAGTGATGGATTAAAAATAACTACAAGGCAGAAGCTAATGGCTGGTTAGACCATGCAGTTTTCCACCTAATATAGTGTGCCCGTTAGCACCGAAATGTCAAGCAGTCAGTGGGATATTCACAGAGAAAAGAAATTATTTGGATACCGGGATTTGTATTGCAGTTGCGTGTCTTAACAATGTTTGCATCAGTCGCGATTTAGGATATTGTTACTGTAGGAGACATCACCATTTCGGTTTCTGCGCAGCAGGAAATTGATACATTGTAGTGGTATTTGAGTAGCTAGATTTGATCTGCAACGGTATAAAGTGGCGGCAGCTCTTGGGTAAGTTAAGTGTTGCCAATATAGGCTACGATAGATTCAGTACATTAAAATTTACTCAGATCAACAAAAATGCTTTTACAGCAGCCAAAGTTAATGCCACTGCAGGCGGATGCTGCGGGACGCGCTCACTTTCCGCAAATAAAACTGACACGATGTCTTACAACAGCTGAATATATGGTGCATACATGAGATTGACTCCGATATGCAGAAAGAGGTAGGCTAATTCACAGTGTTATTTAGCATATACAGTCAAAACTGGGATTTACTCCCTTACACGATTACCTGCGATCATGCACGCTTTTTCCGTATTATCACTTCCACACATGCAGGTGTACGCGAATGAGCAATTTTATTTCGTTCCGGTGTTGTTTCACCATGCATGTTACCCAGATTTTAGTCCTCTTCCATGACACCTCATCCACGAACTATGATAGGTTATATTATAGTATATAACACAGAAATACTTTCAAATGCACTTCGATAACTTCACGCAACGAATTAAAGTTGATCAAAAGCATCGTGCGCTACATTAATAACTACGCATGTTCAATAACAATTTGGCGAGTTCTGTCGCTGCGGGCACTGCAATCAAAATAATCACTTTGTTTTCAGACAATCAAGCGCTACGTGTTTTAAAATGCTGGTAAGGTCTAATGCGGATGGATGACTTCAGGATCTTGGATACGTTTTCCAGTTTAGAAAGATAATTCATGGGCTACTTCAAATAAGTACAACAGCATCAATTTCGGGCTGTTATAAAACTGACTTCATTAGCTAGATAAACGGAGCCAAAAAACCCATCTAATGCCCATCTTTCTGGTGCCAACATCGGCTGTAAAAAAATACAAAAAACTGCACAAATGGTACGAGTTGATTCAAAATATATAAAATGTAAAGATTTTTATGCAACTAATGTCATTTCACACCACGAACAAGAGCTGGGCGGGCGTGGGGACGGGGACCGGGGGCTGCGATCGAATTCAGACAAAATTTAAGTCTATCTAGGCGGTGCATCAATGCCGCAACTCGTCGGCGTAAGCTAATATATTCATGGATTTATGTTAGTAGCAAGGATAAATAAAACATACGTCCCCACCCATGCAGCACACTCCAAACTTCAGTTTTTCTTTCGAGCCTGACCGGATTAAAATCTCTTTTTAATCTCCGAAGATCTCTTCTTGGACACTTAATCATTTCAACATCACAACCTAACATGACACATAAATTCACGCACAAATAATACGCTTTGAATCCCGTTTGCTTTCCTGAACCTGAAGGTTTATGCGAGAGACACAGCGCGCAGGGAGGGTGCGCATATATGCTTGTGCCAAAAGACAAGTGTCACATCACCTCAAGCTTACCTGCAAGAAACTGTAATTTCCACTTTAGTTGCCGGAATATTGCCCGTGATGGGGTCGAACTCGTAGACGGAAGCCATGTCTTCCAGTTTGTCCCTAACGTCTCCCGCCATGAGCAGCCGGGGCTCCGGGAAGCTCTGTGATTCGCACAGCTTGGCCCCCCGACGAAGTCCCCTCAACACAGATCCACAAACTGGACGCCTTCGGAAGCGATCTCTGAGCCCCAGGCGAAAGGGCGCTGCCGGGGCCACTACCGCACGCTCCGAAGCAAAGCTCAGACTGTCAGAAACCTGCGGCGAATATAGCCTGGTGGCTTTTTGTCAAACGCAAGTGAAGATCGGAGGGACTGTCAGACCCCTTTATGAGAAGGATGGTCCACCATGGCAGCTGGAGAAGTGAGGGCTGCGGCTCCACCCCCCTCTGCATTCTCCTACACGCCGACGGGTCCAGCCCGTTCATGCAGCCGCCCGGCTGATTAGGTTCAGCACTTAATCAATCTGCCTAAATCACGGGTTTTTTTTACTTTCTTTGGCAAATCCCATTGATTAATGAGTCACTTAAAGGTAATCTATTTTTTCATTAGCCGTGCATCCGTATCTAGATATGTCATTCGCTCGTGTGTGAATTTATTCTTGTTTACTCTAGTAATTGTGTCTAATTATCTTGTCTGCTTTTTTGCTTAGTAATTTTGCTGAAAGGCTCGATATTTCACTGCACTTCTTTTCATGGAATTGACGTTCATTTAATAATCGACATGCGACGCGTAATATTTTTTCGGTTCATTGCTCCATGCTCTTAATGTGTCAGGTTTTATAATTTACTCAATATAGCAACGTAATTATATCACAAGTTTCACGGAAATTGTTGCAATGATCGAACACAAAATAGTTTTAACCCAGAGTCAATCCAAACGCAATATATGGAGTAGGGCTATGTGGAGTATTTCACTGCATCCGTTCAGCACCTATTAAATGAACAGCTACTACTGCCCCACATTACAATAAAGTTTAATCTCGGAATAAGACGTTTCATTCGATATTTAACGTAAAGTACTCAAGGGAAAATACATCATGTTCAGCACGTGTAATGAATCTGATATGACGTTTGTAAAGTAGGCCTATTTCAATTAACTAAATTCTCATGTTATGGCAGTAGCCTAGTATAGAAATGCTGAATCATGACGAAAAGCTTAACAAATTCTTTTGAAAGTAAATTAAATTAAAAGTTAAATTTTATAATTCTAATAGTCTACCTGTTTATTATCTTGAAGATACACATTTCCTGTGACGGGCTTCGTGTTAGCGATTAAGGATTTTCTGACAAATATAAAGATAATATAATAATGTTTGGTGATTTATAAGTATTTTGAGTAAAACCGACACCTGGAGTGCCTTCAGAGCATCCATTCCTACTCATAAGACCGACGTGTTAATTAAGAATATCGACAGGACTGTACATTTTTGTAACATTCCTGGCGTAGCCGAAGACAAAATCGCGAAACCCCTGCTTGTAAATTTAAGCTCAATTGCATCTTTTACTGCACAATTTAAAAGGACTCTGAGAGGCAGGTTAATTTACACCTCAAGCCCTCATTGAAAAAACGGTTTCCACTGTTGAATATTACAACAAAAAGTGAGCGGGGACGAAGGGCGTACATGTACAGGGAAGAGGCTGTGCTGTATTTGCAACAGTGAAAACATTTCCTCAGCCTATGGTTCTGGCTCTCCGAAGTAAAATAGGATGTTCATCCAATGTGCAGCATTAATCATTACATTCGTTCATTCCGTTGTAGCATCTTCTGGTGTAGAAATAGCTGCTGGCAAACCACTATCGTGATATCTATTATATACTAAAAACATTTGAATCTGTTTGAGTTAGTTAGCGGCGTGGACATCGGGGACTTTGAGTTGGATTCCTCCACAGATCTCTTTGTGTTTTGATTTTGCATTTTTTCCCCGTTGTTTCCTCCCACAGTCCAGAAAACCGCAGGTGAACCTATACCTCGTAACTGCCTTCAGTGTGTGTAAGGGTGCTCTGTGCAATCGACTGGCATCCTGCCCAGGGTGTACCCCTGCCCTGTGCCCTGTGCTCTGTGCTTCCTGGGATAAGCTCCAGCTGCACTATGACCCGCTACTAGGCAAGACGGACGGATGACTTTGAGTAGAGTGATTAAAGGATAAGTAACATATGGAGGAAGAAAGGAATGAAACTGAGAGACAAGTACAACAAACGAACACTGGGAAAGTTGCAGATCTGTTGAATGTGATATGATGTTTGGGAACCAATTTTCGTGAAAACGGCTTAAAATAACACGGCGTTGCGGACTTTTTTCTTTACTTATTCAATCTTCAGAATTACATGAAAATGTTTTCCAAACTCTATTAACACTTTTTTGTGTGTGTTTGTGTGCGCGTGGCGCATTCGAAGGGGCGCTATTTCCGTACAGCTGCCAGAAGCATCAAGGTTTTAAAACGTGTTTGGTTAACAGAACAGCTGAAGATAACAGTTCCAGCTTCTCACATTTTTTTCCAAGTAGAAACTGGAAGATGGGATGATGAGCCCATGTGCAAGGATGGCCGAGTTTATAGAAAACTTCACGCTGCATTATTTCAATCCCACGAGCTGCAGCAAAGCCGACGTTTAGCCTCTGATCAGAAACCATCTGCTAATCTGAAGCGCATATCCTGTTACTCTCCTAACACTCGAAGTATTAAATTCATCTTCCATCTTTCATCTTCTAAGCACTCACCCTGAGCAATGTCGTGGGGGGGTCCTGGAGTCTAGCTCAGGCCTCAAAGGGCACAAGACAGAGGGATGCAAATAAGAACAATCACACACTATAAGCAACGTTCACCAAGTCTTTGGATGACAGGAGGACGCCAGTATGAGACATGGGCAGCGTGCCAACTGCACACGCACAGCATGAGGACAGCATCAGAGCCTCCGCAGGTGTGAGGAAATACACATTAAGTATGCTTACTTTGCCCCATGCTTCTGAAGTCTCACATGTATGACAACGTTGCAAGGCTCGACCAATCAGGAGACAGTAACCAGCACTGGCCAATATATACCTTCGGAATCCTTATGTGAAAGACTGTGTGTGTGTATGAGACATGAGAGTACACGCCTGCATTTGTGTGCATGTGCATGAAATAGAAGCTACCTGATGCTCCCTAGGAAGGACGCAGAAGAGAGTTTTCCCCCAACAAACAGCTTTTGTAAATAAATGTATATAATACTATTATCTCAAAGGCCCAACCTGTAAAAGGGTGAAGGGAGCCACCCGGGAGTCACAGCTCTTGGGGGGTGGGGAGATAACAAATGATAACAAATGAGATCCCCAGCGGAAAAATACCTGCAAAGCATTTGCTGTGATGCCGTAGCCCATCTTCCCTCGTGGTCATGATCTATAGCTCTTTGTGGTGCAGTTCGCCGTTTCCCACAACGGCCTCTGATCAGTTGATGCATGTTATTTCAGGATTTTTCTGGGATGCTGTTAATTACTCTGACTAGGATTATCTGCTTTCTGGATTACTTACTATATATATATACATATTCATATGCATCGCACACACATATATATACAGAGAGAGAGAGAGAGAGAGAGAGAGAGACAGAGAGAGGACAATTAGGACACACCGCTGCAAATTTGTTGGAATATTGTGGTAACTCTTCTCAAACAAGTTTGTTGTGGCAACACATTTCTTTTCCCCTCCATTTGGCTGCCCACTGTTTTCATTTGGAAGGCGAAAGATGTTGTTCTAGCTTGTGGTGCAATATTAACTTTCTGATGTAGCCTGAGGTGTAGAAGCAGAAAAATACTTTGGTGGATGAGGAAAAAGGAGATTTGGGCTCAGCATGAGTATGAAACATCCATGTGAACAGCCCGAAGCACTGAAACGAAACCATCTGGCTGGCCATGTCTGCGTCTTACTTTGCTGGACCCGGCTGGAAGATAGTGGCTGAAATGCTTTCAAAGACACAGGTGCTTCGGGCCTAATCTCTTAGCACCATGCCGACCAGGCAAAGAAGGGAATGCAGCCGTGGTCCCCGTAATGTATTCACGATAACACCTCGAGCATGCTATCTGACTCGCTCCATCAGGTATCCACAGGTAGAGGTAAGGGCACTGTACTCCTGACGTCCGATAAGACTTCCTTAGCACCGTAGGTAATGTTTAACCAGAGAGATGAAAGGTTGAGGGAGGTGGATTAGATGCGATAGTCCACATCTCCCCTTGCTGACTGAGGGAGAGAGTAAGCAAGCATTCATTCCATGCAGACCCTCAGGAATGGCGGAGTTGGCATTCTATCCAGCCGTGGCCCTTGTGTACTTTTTCGGTGTGTTGCAGGCTAGCCGAGAAGAGCGCATAGAGCTGTCCGACAGAGCCTCCATCAACGTGCTCTGCCTGTTCGTCTTCATTCAGCCGCTGTGTCTGGTTCTGGGCGGCTACACCGGTATGGCTACCTACCTGATCACTGCCCTTGTCTCTTACAACTTTCTGCCTTGGAAAAAAGAGAGGACGGGCCAGCGAGGACGGCGGCAAAGCCAGAAGAAAAAGGAGAAGAATCAGTGAGGAACATCGGGTGTCGTAAAACTTGCACCAGGAACAAAGCCCAGGAATCCTCCGAGGTCCTTGAGGAACACCTGCAGGTCAGGGACAAGATGGATTAATGATGCTTTTTTTGTTTACATCTGACCTGGGAAGATGAAAAGAAACAGAGAAATGAGAAGAACAATGCTTTGATGTGACAAGGAGGTCCTGTGGCCTTCTGCTGGGCCCGTCGAACAGTCATATCTGTTCTTTATGACTCTCAAGGCAACGTCATGCTATATGCTAAGCCTTTCTTCATTGTTCAGCCTCATTCTGTAGTCTATCTTTGTTGAACTGAAATGTATGAATAGATCAGACAGTTATGTCTAAAATAAAATATGAATAATCATTGTTTTAATGACAAGGGGATTGTGAGTAATAATAGATTATCCTCAGTTTAATGTGCCTCATATGATTAACATTCATTGTCACACATTTAACAAGTCTGTTAACGACGCATCCTGAATTATTTTATAAACACAGATACCCACAATGTGCAGCAAATTACACGGCTTTCTGACTACCCTTTGATTACAAGCCACTCCCTTGTCCAAAGTCACAGCAGATTATGTCTCCAGCAGAACAAATGATAATGTTTTTAAGAAATGACTGTGCTTTTCTGATGAACATGAAACGGCATCCACAAAAATGGCTTCTGCACTTATTCGCTTGAAACAAATTAGAATGTAGCCTCATTTTAGCCTAATCCAGACCGCAGGAGATCAAAGTAAGAAAGAGGAACATGTGTGTGGGGGAGGTGGTATGGTAACTCTGATAAGGGACTGATATTTCTGGCCAGCATCCACTGATGGTTCATAGGCTTCGAGAACCGGCACGTGATTGGTGTGTGAAGTATTTTACGAACCAACCCGCTGTTGTGATCCTTCTGTGATCTCTAGCCAGGGTCTGCCTACCCCAGCGATGAAGCTAGCCAGCAGTTACTGAAATAGAAACCTATAAGGAACCAGACAGGACTGAGGGGATGAGGGCATCTCTTGAGGGACAGGCAGATATTGTCTACAGAAGGATCCAATTCCTCATATGGAGTGCCAGGAATTAGAAACAACGGTTAGCTCCCCCACCCCCCACACCACTACCAACTGTGTGGTGCTCACACCTCCAGCTGATGCGCAAGGCTTCATTTCCTCAAGGCAAGTGGTGAGTCTACAAAAATTCAGCACACATTAGCATGGTCACTGGTACATAAAGTGACAGGCCGCTGTAACATCAACAGGATCTCTCCCAACAAAAGATCTAGAACATTAGAAAACCTGGTCTCTCACAAACGTCCTGTGATAACACAGAAAGACAATGCAGAGGTACACTTTAGGTGTCTAATTCTGCGTCTAGTCCCATGAGAGAAAGAGCCGTTGCCTTTCGCACCTCTGCACAATCTTCTGAATCGCATTTCCTAGCGCAGCTACGTTCCCTTCCACCATTGATGCTGGAGGGGGAGAGCGAAGCTTCATCTTGGCATTTAAGAATCATTTTGCAAACTGAGCCTGGGAAGGAGTGCAATCAGCTCCCATTCTGCAGCACTGCAGTCATTTGTTGCCATCAGGCATGCAAATATCAAACCAACATGCCCTTTCCTGCCCGAGCATCAACTCCGGGTGTCAAGTTCAGACCTCAGAAGACAGTAAGTCGGCACTGAGCAATGTCTGCATTAAACACGGCACTCGAAACAACTGGATACAGCGACAAGGCTCGCTATTTACAGTAGCCGATGCTGACAGTGCCAGGAGAAACTCATGAGCATCCCTCCCCCCCCCCCCAGTGTCAGGAGCATGTATAGCCCAGTGCCCCCCCATCTGAGGCAACGTGAAATTGACTTGCTAAATCAGCAGCCCCTTTGTCTCATAATGGGTTAAGACACTTATGAACGGCAGAACAGCAGCAGAGGGACCCACTTGGCAGGCCCATGACAAGAGAACTTTGCCTGCAATAGGTGTCGCTATCGCCCAGGAGCACGGCTAATAACACAAACCCACTCCCCCCCAGCTCGTTCTTCCTGGCACGTACAGCCAGGAGGAAAGCCTTCAATGAGAAGAAATTCGATTCCCTTTTGTTTCATAGTCATTTCAACTAAATTATCCTTTGTTAAGGGGCCCCATCATTGTATGGTGCCCTCAACAGGAGAGCTGGAAATGGAATATTGGATTTCGAGCAAGGCGACCGTCGCTTAAGCGCCGAGTTACTGAACTGTTCAAACAGAGACGGATAAAATACAATTAAAGAGCAGGCCTGACGGCCATGTGATGAGAGGCTTAAAATACCAACCAGGATCTCTGCAGCATTTTATCCAGGGCACTCCATCTTGGGACAGCTTCAAGGCTCCTCTTGAGCATGCACTGGATAAGTGATGTGAAGATGGGTGTGTGGGTGGATGGAACTTTTTAAGTTCTTTCATGCTTAGTGGCCACTACACAAAAAACAATGCTCATGTCATCATTTCAGTTTTTATTTCACGGGAGGAACAATGGATTATCATTAAATAAAACATAGTTACAGTATTTACAATGAAATATTGTACAGTTTGGTTTCATGCACATGTAAAAAAAGAGGGAGGGGGGAGGACTTTACAGACATTTACATTCCTTGAAATGAAGGTGTGCAGAAGAGACGTTTCCGGTGTCCCGTGTTCGTGCCGCACCTCTGATGCGACCACCTCCCCTCCCATCAGCACCCTGGCACTTCGGGATCGACTGGCATACATCTCCACGGGCACTGGGGCTGTGCTTTACGCTCCTCGGCTGAATCACTGCCCCCCTGTGGTGAGCAGGGGGTGAGCATCACGCAAACAGGGCATGACCTGGCTCAGGGTGTGTGCCTTAAAATGGCCGACAAGAGTGGGGCCTACGATTGGCAAGGCATCCAGCGGGCGCTGAGGAAAACAGCAAGCTGATGACTACATGATCACCGAGGATCAGCTGATGACCACATGGTCACCAAGGGTCAGCTGACGACCACACAATTGCCAAGGGTCTGCTAACCCATGAGCACATGGTCGGGGATGGATACAACCTGATCGCAGCAAAGATGGCTGGAACACACACGCACACACATACACACACCTCCATTTACCGGACTTAGATGAAACGCTTACATACAGCATCATCCTACACTTAGCGTACATCGAGCAGGTCCACATTAAAGCTACTACCAGGCTTTCCTTACGGTATCGATGAGCTGGCTGAGCAATAGAAAAACACGAATGCGCACAAAAGCATTTCAAGTATAGCAAAGGCTATATTCCAAAAGCACCTAAAGACAAATTTATTGGCACAGCTATTAAAGTAGGCATTTAGGTTACGGACAAGTCTAAGTACTCCCCTACATCCCCTAGTGGTTCCTGCCTGCCAGTGCACATTAAGAAGGCTCCTATAGGTGGTAGATCAGTCGTTAGACAGTACCAAACTTTATAATCAATGACATTTTTTTTTAAAGAAGAACAACGATTATCACCTGAAGAGGACTGGCTACATTGATAAAGAGTAATAATGGTGCTACAGTCACCATTGTAAATGTGCTTTTTCAACACAAGGTGCAAGGAGACATTTTGTGACGACAGTCACTCCCAGGTGAAATGTATCCTCCAATCATCAACCAAAAGTCTAAATTATTACACTTAACCTTCAACATAACGCAGAGAGAAGATAACATCTATATGTCGGTAAACATGGTCTGGTTCACCATTACAGCACTCGGTGTAATGACGCAAAGGAATCTAATGATTACAGTTAAACCTCAACAAACGAGAGAACGTCCTTCATTAACTGAAACCAAAATGTGCACAACAAGGAGTATAGCCAGAGACTACCCCCATTATCTATTGAAATACATTAAAAAAAAAAAACATTTTTGGCATGACTGAAAAATTTGGCTCCCACGCTTGCATTCTGACAAGACCCTATGTTTCCTTCACTTCTTGTTCCATTTTCCGAAAGACCACATGGTGTCATAAACGCCGTTATTGGGTGAGGACAGGGGGACTGGGTTCAGGGTGTGTGAAGTGTGAAATATACATGGTTCGACTCCTCCATAGACTTAAGCACTTTAATCCGCTGGCTGCAGAGATATTTGTAAAGCTAAGATAAATTATTCAGAAAGGCCCCAAGAGGTTCAGAGGCAGAGTCATTTTTAGGCGTCTAACTAAGGTCCCATCCCTCGGGACTCCCGGAGATTTCTGGCATCTGCAGATATCTCCTAGCCAGTGAATTACTGAAAAACACTTTGATTGGTGTGATGAATACGTTTCATTAAAAGCACAGTACGCCCGAGGGCTGAGGGAAACTGGACTCTCTGGAAAATACATAAACTATAAATACACAGCGGACCATCTGCAGAAAGCCGGAGTTAATCCACACCCATCGGTAAAGATACATCAACATAACTATCATCAAAAAAAGCACACGATCGGGATGGTAAATGGCTCAATTCGTTTCAATCTCCTGCTTAAATGTCTGGATTTCCCAGTTAGGTTTGGGTAATTTTATACAGCATATACCCTTTCACAGTAACCCTAAAGGAGCTATTTAAATACCTCCTCCTTCCCATATAGATGTGCATGAGGCTTCAGACTCATACCCAGCCATAGTTGGAGATAATGATTGCAGGCTTTGCACACTAGCGCATTAAAAACCACATCGCCCCCATCGGCCCTATAAACTGACGTCTCATTTCTGCACCGCTAAGCAATTCTACCTCCATAAGGACACAGCTGGCTTTATCCTCTCTCTCGGAGTCTGTTAGTCGTCCTGGAGTTTCAAAGAGCAAACTCAGCTATACAGGGGCACTAAGAAGATGGTAGCAAAGTCACGGACATGACAGTTATGAGAGCCAGAGCCTCGGAGGCAGGCGAGACAAAGTGCGTTGTTGAAAGCATTCAAGACATTAGGACAGGTACCTTCTCTGGTTGCTTGAGGTAGGAAACAAAAAAAAAAACCCACAACACAACAAAAAGACAAGTGCATAACAAGGAAATAAATTAGTCAGCAGAATGAGGATGGTCTTCATTTGTGTTCTGTCAGGCAGGTAACTCAGGCAACCGCACGCAGAACGAAAATACAGCGGAATGTGAGACTGCAAAGATGCGAATCCCTCGCCCACAAGTTTTGAGGGCATCATGTTGTCCAGCACTCTCACATCCCACGTTTCAGTCCGATCCGCTTCCCTAGTAACCCCGTGGAAGCACCAGTTATATTTATAGTACTGCTAATACATCAAAGGTTTCCTCTCCCTCCTTGATTTGGGGTTCCCAAAAGTTCAGCAAGGGGTCCCACCATTTTTCACCAGCGTATAAATAAATAAATAACCAATGAGACAGAGCAGCTACATGTAAAAATGTCTTTTGAAAAACAAATCAAGGTCCAAAAGCCTGCTGTCTTTGAAATCTTCTTTTCAAACCAGCCAAAAGTCATGGATGAAATTGTGTCTTGTGCCAGCATGAGATTATTGACTTCATCAGCTTTGGCTTAGACAGGGTGTCTTTCTGAATAACACTTACTGATCATATGCAACCATGCTGCAAATGTGTACACAACTTTGACTCTCTTTTAAAGTAGAAGTCGTGGTGAAAAATAGCACAGTATTGCAGATCGACATTGTCAGCAGGATCGAAACTTCACATTTGTGGAACTTTGACACTTTGTCTGCCTCCGCAAGTCTGGGGACCTGGAACTTTCTTTCCTGAAGCCAGATTTCCCAGGAAGGTGCTTTAAATCCGAGGCATCGACATGACGTCCTCCGACGTGGCCAGGAGAATAATTAAAACTCTGTGCATCGTCCACATCTCTGCCAATTAGATCGTCATCTCCTTTTGCCCACTTTTGCCAACCAAATCTTCACAGACATGTCACTGTAAAGAGAAGAGGGGATACAAGAGGGGGATAAGGGAGGTGTGAAAGGAGAAAAACAGAAGATTTGGGTACAGAGAACTACTCAACCATCTGCATCTTCAAATGCTTCAAGGAAACGCCCACACAACGGCAGGCGGCTACACATCAACACCGTACTGATGCCCAAAGACGACAACAGAGCCCAAATTAAAAGGTACGAGAAGATAAGCTCCAAAATATCAAACACCTAATCTGAAAATATCCATTCAAACTGCTAGATTTGGGCACACTTTCCTCCTTTCTGGAACAACAAACTGTCCCAAAGTTTTCAAATAATGCCACAGAGATTAAAATGTGAGGTAAACAAAGCTCACGTGACACACTCCCTGAGCAGATATTTCCAGTACCTCCCAGAGGTAAACTCAATCCTAATCCTTCAAAACGGTCAAGCTAGATGGTGCTAAGAGCAGCAGTTAATTACATTATGTCTAGAGGCCATCCGATTAAAACTGGGGTGTGGGACGAATAAAAATCACACTGACAAGACGCTGCCACCTTACTTGCTAAATCTATAGCCAGGCTGTAACTAAAAGGGTTTTATATTGCAGGGTTTGTAAATTAAATTCACCATTACTGTTAGACTTGGTGATATCAGGTTCTGGACTGGGTTCAGTGGATGCAAAACACCTTATTTTTGGTACATTGGGAGAGATTTTGGACAGCCAGTGATCTGAGTGAAAGGAGAGGTAGGAGGAGCACAGGAGTAACATCTGACCGCAAGGGGGGGTGGGGTGGGAGTAAGAAGGCATACCGGAGGGCAACTGGGGCGGGCAGTGTTAGTGCAGACTCATGGGAGGCTGGTGGCCCGGCCCTTGATAGCCAGAACCCGGCGGGGCAGACAGGGGGTTAGCCCTGGGATGTAGCTCCACAGCTTTACCCGGCAGTCGCTGAGCGCGCCAGGAAGGCAGACCGGACGGTCAGGAGGAGGAGGAGGAGGAAGAGGAGGAAGGAAAAGAAGGAGAGAGGGGTTCGAATCCAAGAAACATGTTAGTAAAAAGCTGGCAAGGGTGTGTGTTTAAAATAACACTAATAAAACCTACCTAGCTAACGCATCTGCACAAGTACAACATGCCACATCCATGAGTAATCCTGAGGACTGGGTCTGAAGCAGGCCAGTAGCGGCCTCACCATGCAGACGGCCCCCATCCATAAAGTGTGCGAACAGCCCCTGAACCCGCTTACTGTACAACTCGGCACACATTGCCGCGGTTATTGCAGTTTTTTTTTCTTAGTTTCCTGCGGATACAACTCACTGTTATTCTACTGCACCATCACCGGCAGCAAGGAACCTTGTCAAGCCCGGCAGAAATGACTGCAGTCTCCATGCTGGTCATTAACCACTTTTTCGCCTCAACTACAGTTTCAAGCAATATATTCCAAAGGGTCACAGTCATTCCTGCCACCAGAAATGCTGGTACCTTCAAAGAAGTTCAACTGCATGCGCAGGAAAATAGCCTTTTTGTCGTCTACAACCTCTTACCACCCCCCTGCTCCCTTGCATACCTGGAGGCTGTGAAGATCTGCTTGGAGTTGGTGCAGATGGCATTGATAGGGCTGTCGTGACCTTTGATCTCCCCAATGGGGGTGAAGTTGTCCACGTTCCAGACCTTCATCATGCCCCCCCTGCAAGCGCTGAGGAGCATGGGCCGACCAGGGACGTAGGCCAGGGCACATACCCAGTCCTTGTGGGCGTTGGGGATTTGCTGGAAGACACAGAGGAGTGCAGGGGGCAGATCAGCTGAGGGCAACACAGGCTGCAATCAGCTTGCCTCCAAAAGCTGCTGGAATCTGAGGCCCAAGCAATAAAAGATAATACGGAGCGTGAGTCAACGATCGCCGCGGGGAGCCGGGGCAGGAGGCAAAGCGGAGCCGTGCTTAATCTGCATGCCTGGAGATCCTCTACAAGCACCCTGGGAAATAAAAACCAACCCCCCCTTGTGAAAGCCTGCGGTGCCCCCCACTTATCTTGTTGAAGCACTGCGACAGCAGTGAGAAAAGCGTTTGAGACGCACTTTCAGAAACCGATACGCTGCTCGAGCCACACCGACAAGTGTCAGCATGCGTTGACGAAATGAGCTTGAACTGAACGAAATCAGCTTGTACTGCAACTAGTTAAAATTACTACTGAACGAGTGGCCTTCATTTTGGCTCAAGCAATAGGTTTACGGCATCTGGATTATACAGTACTGCCCAGTATTGAGCGTATCATTGAACTTCTGTCCTCCATTAGGACTCCAGCGGCCAAAATGCCAATGGTGGCAGGTGGCTCTGGATACTGTTATCACATGTGCTGTCAGTTAAAACCAGCTGGCAGAGTCTTACTTTATTTGTTTCTGTAATCAGTATGAGTAGATATTACATTTATTTAGTAATCGCTTTTGTCCAAAACAATACACAAGTTAGCATCCTAGACCAGGGTCATCATGTAGAAACTGGGGTCGGAAGGTCCAATAGGAACACTGCTCAGCCAGCCACAGGATTTGAACTGGTGACCTTTTGATCATGGTCACAGAGTCCGAACCCGCAGAATCACACACCTTCCTGGTGTGGCGTACATTCGCTGTTCAAAGACATCAGAAAATTATGCAAGTGGAGCCACTATCATATTTACTGATATTTTATCGAATTTTCAGGTCAGACACTTTGTTTAAAAAATAAAAAAAAACAGAAACAGCTTCTGTCTCAAAAGCTGTCACAGTAGGAGCAGCTTCTAGTTTGGGATAGAGCTGAATTTCATTCCCCAGGTTATCTGTGTAACCTCCCACATAAAGTACTCATATCCAATGGATAACATGCTATTTTTCTCTGGTATACTCAGGACACGACAGGACAAGCAGGTGAAGATGTTCTAGTCACACCAAATATGTCCTTCGTGTCCTCTGTGCTCCCAAAAGGCAAACGCAGCGACGGTCCCATCTGTACATTCACTGATCTTGTTTCAACACATTTGACCTGACAACTGGAAGGCACAGGTTAGAAGTCTGCAAGAACACCAGTGCAGACTTTTATGCCACCTCAGGAAGAGATCATATTCATGCTTATTACAGATATGCTGTATCATCATGTTAGATCAGGTCTTCGAGTCCTCCCTCCCACCAGGAGCAGCAGAGCGAGCATCTTGGGGGAAAAACTCTCTGCCTCAGATACCTGGTCCACAATACCTCCACTAAGCATCCAGCTGGGTTCAAGACCTCTTTAATGAAGCAGAAAATAAAAACCTGTCAGGGAAAGTGTCACCGACACGCAGGCTCCGAGGAAGCCAATCACGACGTGCAAATCCGTCCCCTGTCAGGCCCCGGGGCCATGGAAAAACCTATCACTTGAAGCCAAGTGTAATTCAGCATTTCCGTGTTTTGGAACAGAATTAACTGAGAAATGTCAGACATCATCTGGGGGCGAGCTGAAACCTAGTGTGATCTTGTTCTCTGTTCTCACTCTTGACCCAGCTGGGTGAGCAGTAAATAAAAATCTGCACGGAGAATGAGACCCCATCAAGAGAAGCAGCGGAGCATAGTTGTGTTAGGAAATAGACAAGCAGTCAAAGGCACAAGCCATTCAAAATAGAGAGCATCCCATGGCACCCACAATGCTGGCAATACAGTTAGAGGTGAAAGCAACCATTTTGGTCGGGGAAGACCAGCACATGATCCTCCTGGAAACTACAAGTTATAGTTTATCTTGTCTTATCTTTGAAGAAACTAAGAAATCTGGTTTTGCGAACAACTGAGGAAGGTAAGAAGATCAACCCATAAAAAGCAGCTGGTCAACACAAACATGGAGAGGACAGCGTGCTTTCTGGAAAGTATGGTCATTGGACTAATGGTCACAACCCTTGGAGAAGTTGCTAATCACAGAGGACAGTGTGCTTGTTGGCAAGTCTACTTTGGGCCAAAGGTCACAAACCTTGATGTAGCAGTTGCTAAGCACAGATCAAATACCTGGATTAATTCCTGCTGCTCCAGATCCCACTTCTTAATCCCATTGTCTCGGGAGCCACTAAAGAGCACCTCCCCATAGGTAGCGAGGCATTCAATGCCATCATAATGCGGGGGCTCAAAGTTGTGAGATGGTCCAACATTCCCCAGTGTGCCCTCTGCCACATGAAACACCTGAATCCAACAGAAAGCATATGGAAAGGAGCCAGAGTCAGTCACCACACAGGCAGAGAGGGAGTTTATTCTGCAGAACTTCACACCCACATCCTCACCTTGACATAGTGGTCCTTTGACCCTGTGATGACCCGGTCCTTGCCACCCACAGACTGGCCCACTGTCAGGCACATCACTGGTCCAATGTGACCTGTCAGCTTACCTGCTGCCTGCATTCTGGATGCAACAGGCCATCGGTTACTCCAAAAAACAGTACAGACAATACAGGCGGAGACCAGTGAGGAAGACGAGAGATTTGGGAAGCAAAGAATTACCTGTTCAAGTCCCAAGTCCGCACTGTGTTTCCAGCAGCGGCGTACAGAACTGACCCAGCTGGGTTAAGAGCTATCTGGTTGATCTGGTACTCGCCCTGGGCTGTGGTGATGGTTCGAGTGGTGGTACCAACACAGGCATCCCCAGAGACTACCTGGCCGGATGACCTATGGGGATAAGGTCAAAATGGAGGTGAGTCAGGGACAGAGCAGGAGAGAGTACACTCAAAGCCCGTCAGCTCCGTCCCCAAATTGAGTATAAAATGTACCATGAATGACAGATTCTTCTACATACAGTCCGTGTTGTTCCTTGTACAAGGCTAGAGATACGTGGGGAACATACCTTCCAGTCTGATGGGCCAAAATGGTGGAACAACCTTCCTCCTGTTTTGTGGGCTAATGATACTATTGACAGTTGCAAAAAACAACTGAAGGCATATTTGTTTAGTCTAGCCTATGGGTAGCCATGTGCTCTTTCTGTTGTTCTTTCTAGTGTATACTGTAGATTGGAGTGTTAGTTAATAATCTTCTAGGTTTTAGTCTTGTTTGCGGTGTTTTCTTATTTTGTACAGCGCTTTGTGCCTTTGTCTGTGAAAGGCACTTTATAAATAAGTTTTAACTTTTCTTTACAGTGCTATGAAAAACATTTTCCCCAATTCTGATTTTGCTATTATTGTATATTTTTGACACTAAATGCTTCAGGTAAATCTAATATCTAAGGAAATCAGAGTGAACAAATAATATTTACTTTGATTCATTTAATAAAAGTTGTCAGACGCTCACTGGCAATAATTGGCTGTACCATCATTATCTGCAATAACTGCAACCAAACACCATCCTGAAGTCGTTATTAGTCTTTTACATGAAGGAATTTTTGCTCATTCCTCCATGGCGAACTGCTTAAAATCAGCAACGTTTGTGTGTTTCCCAACCACATCTTAGCCGAAACTTTTTTCCAGCCATGATGATGTAGGCTTGCTTGTGTCTTTTTGCACCATTGTCTTGCACTTAATCCAACAGTTTTTATCTCGCTGATAGATGACCTTCTTCTTCTTCAAAAATGTCTGGCAGTAGATGCCAAAAACTCTTCCATCAATGAAGGCAAGTTATTCTGGTCCTGAGGCAGCAAGACATCCTCAAACCGTCATCACTAAGTTTGACTGCTGCTATAAATATCTTACTGAGTGACACCGGTTTGCTTTTCAAAAGTAGCAGCACGTCAAAAACTTTCATTTTGACTCATTTGTCCCTAGAACATTTTGTGGATCATCTGGGTGCTTCTTGGCCAACTTGAGATGAACATTCATGTTCTTCTTAGTGGCACATTGTTTACGCCTTGCTACCCTCCCTTGAATCTCATTTACGCCCCATCTCTTTCTGCTTGTGGAGCCATAAACATTCACCTAAGCTGAAGCATGAGAAGACTGCACCCCCTCTGGATGTTGTTTTGTAATTCTTTGCAACTTTTACAGTGCACCCTTAGAGAGATTAGGGCACGCTGGGCACTCTAGGGAAGATTCACTGCTGCTCTAAACATTTATGGCTCACAGTGTAGCTCAATGTGGCCTCAGAGCTTGAAAATGGCATTTTAACCCTTTCCAGCCTGATAGCTATGAAGAAGATTTTTCAGATTTCTATAGAAACTGCCTTTTGATCGTGCCTTGATGTGCTTCTTCTAGCTTCATACTAATACCTTTACTCTTACGGCAGGGGCCAAAATAAATATGTGAGATGGACAATGATCAGGGCTGTCTGTAATGAAGCCTAGTTGTCTTCAATCTAACTCTACCCCCTTTCACTCAGCTGATTTATCTAATTACTTTTTTCCCCACACCGGGACAATGGCTGTTGGATAATGGCCCTCATCAAATAAATGAAATAACTAAAAACCAGGTGCTATCTGAGTCAGGTTCCCTCCAATAATATATTTTGTCTGAAGATTCAAAAGAATTCAGTACAAGAAAGATCACAATAGTAGGGGCAGTTTTTCTTGGTGCCGTACTAACTGCCGACTGCTCATGGCATCGGCGGGCTTCCAAAGGCAAGTCGGTAAGCGGGTATTGGGGAGTGCACTCACGTGAACGTGCGCACGCATCGGGCGGAGTCGCGGATGTCCCACACTTTGATGTAGGAGGTAGAGACGGTAAACACCAGGCATGTACTGCTGCAGTACTTCACGGAAACCACGTTGTTGGGGTGTCCCTTCAGCGTGACAATCTCCTGGCCAGTCACCAAGTTCCACATCTTACAAGTTCGGTCTGCAAAGGGAACAAAGTGGATAAACTCACGCAAATAAATATAAATAACAGCAACGAGAACAATAAGTCTATAAAGGCTATATAACCTGCGACATATTGTACACTGTATTATACATTGTATAGCGTACAGTATATTGCATAGTCTGGCTGTTTGTATATAGTACATCCCCTTATGGTAATGTAGTGTACAGTAGTGACTTGGTATTTGTCAATCGCTTCTCCGTAACCAATTCACCACAGCAAATTCCTCAGATACATAGTGGCCCTGGCAAAAAAAAAAAATCTGACTCTGATTTGGCTTCTCTAGGGTCAAGACCCAATACACCCATCCTGAGTGCCAGAAGAATGATCTGGAAGCCAGAGTGGCCTGTTTCGGGCTCATGTCTTTGCATATACAACAGGTTTGGGGTATATATATACACACAGATTTTAATCCCAGTCAAGCCCTGACAGTGCCCACATATATATTAATAGTGGCACTAGTGCTATTTGTGAAATTCTTCCTGTGCACAGTTAAGTGACTCTGCAAATACCTTTGGATCCAGTGAAGAGCAGCTCATCTGTGGCATCCAGGCACAGCACAGGTTTGGAGTGTCCCTCAGCCACCGACACGCACTGCAGGGGGGCTGTCCTGCCACCCTTCACACCCCCCATGGGGCTGATCACCCCCCTGTCAGAAACACACATATTCATTGGCTCCTCCAATCAAAGCAAGTGGAACCACCTCAGAGATCCTTCTTAGGTCTGAGAATAATGTGAGGCAGTGATCACGTATCTTGCAAAGACTATCACAAAGATTATCTAAATGTACCACTGCTGTATCATAGTCCAGCCAGCTTTCCAAGCCTTAGTTAATAATCATGTAATGGCTATGTTACTAGAATGGCTCATCCTATTATCTACACTGAACATCACACCTTTGTCTCTAGCTTCGAGCTGGGGTCCATAAGTGTCCCTGGACAAAAAAAATACCACAAATCACAGAATAATTATAATCGGATTTAAGGTCGACAAACCTGACAGGTCGTTCCAACAGAGGGGAACCAGCTGAATAAATGCACCAAGTCAGAGTCGAAGGGCTCACAAAGGGTTTACTGGACCGTGCAGCTTAAGTGGGGCGACAGCCTGGCTATTTGAAGTGGTTTCAGTTCTTGAATTAATTTGATAAAGGCAGGGCAACGCTTTTATACGGGAGAACCTGTGTTAATGCGAGCCAAACGTCAACAAGTTCAGGCGCTCGGTTTGCAGTAATCCCAAATACGAAGTGAACCCCAGTGCTGTAATTTGCTGTGACCATGATAAAATTATGTCTATAAAACGATCACGCCCGCACAGCGTGGTTACGCCTGGCCAGTTGCGGTCATTACTGTCAAAATAAAACCAAACCCAGAGCTTTAAGAACGACGCTTATTTATCTTCCTGGCAAACATTCTAAAGAACAGAGTAATAAAAAGTCTCTGCACGAAAGACTGACGTGTTTCTCTCTCGTGCGTGCGCACGGGCCCCGAGCGTTCCGCGACGCCAATACAACGGAGCTCAAACGACCGCATGGAACAGGCGTATCATCAATTAAACCCGGAGAGCCTCCCGCACCTCCAACTCCCCGGGGCTCTTCGGGAATATCTCCACCCCAGAACAGGGTAAGTGAATACACGTTTAAAGAGCACGCCATAAATCGCCACCCACAACATACGACTGCAGCGAGGTCAGCGATTCCTTTGAGAGATCATCCTGACGGAAAAGGCATCAAAAAAAGCAGACGTTTAACCTACTGCCTTCTCATCACGGGAAATGCTACTGAATGCACAGACTTGCTTCTGATGTATTCTGTAATAGCTCAGAGTTAGCACATGAGCGGGGGAGACCATCACTGGGCTAGTCTCCATACCCCAAAGTCATAAAACAATAAACTTGCATACTGTATGCAGGCGCTTGTTCACCTCTTTCAGTTCTGTTTCTATTCCCCTGGTTTTAAAAGGAAAATGTACAAGTCTGTTTTTAGTTTATGCACAGTGGTTACATAGTGCCCTCTGGTGGTGAAGCAGGAAAGGACGCTTTGTCAGAATGACCCACCGGGAATAGCCTACTTTCAAGCAGGTGGAGATGCTATTAACGTTTTATTTAACATTACCCTGGTTTAGTTGTTGTTCTGTGATTTTCCCCACCCCACATCCATTACCATTTGCCCCAGGAAATTCCTTCAAACTGCCTTTAAACATTCTCTACAGCTGAGCAAGAAAAAAGGTGTTTTTTCCTCATCCTCCATCAGAAATAACATGGTAGTCCCCCAGCAGTCAGCCTCGCGGGTAGAGAAAGAACCAGCAGAGCAAGACGAAAGCAGAACTGGCAAAAATTGGTCTCTGTGGGCCAAAGAGGTCCTAATAGGCCAGCAGCAGCAAGATCCAGCAGACCACAGAGGAGCAGAGGGAATGCCCAGGAAGAGGGGGCAGGTAGTTACACGTAAATGGATACAGGACACTTTAGAAGAGAAGAATTCCGGTAGGAGTGGCTAACAGACAGAATGGAATAGTCCATTCCTCAGGACAGGGGGATACATGATGTCTGCATGACTTCAAGGTAGTTACTGATATCACTAAATCTCCCCCCTGAGCTGTGGCCCAGTGCTCCTGCCCAGCTCCTTTAATTAAGTTCCATTTCAAGTAGCCAAGAGGACCATCTCTTGCAGCTGACTGAAATAGAAATGGAATTTGAGGATTTGCTGGAATAGTTTCCAGCAGAAACAGCACGGGTGAGAGACCTCTTAGAAGAAGTTTTAATGAGATCTGGTGTTCCACATATCAGCGAGCAGAAACGCCAGGCTGGATCTCCACACATTTAATGCAAACTTCTTGGGTTCATCGCAGGGGCCGGTCGCATTTTTTTCCTCAGTGTGCGCCTCTCCAAAGCAGGAGCATTACCCAGAATTCCACAAAGCCACAGGAAGCGTACAGGAAGGCCCACTTACCCGCAGGAGAACGTGCTAGTGCAAAATGGGGAAACGGCGCCAGCACGTGGTGGCACCCCTCCTGCAGCTCACAGCACCCCCATAGTCAGCCTGCCGAAATGTACTCTCACAAAGCACCCCCACCCTCAAATTGAAACCCAAGTGCAAAAAGAAGCGGCATGCATATTTGCCAGAGGCTAAAAATGGAGTGAAAATAAAGCCATAGAGACAGCGACAGCCACGGTACTGCAGAGATCTGAACCCCAATTCACAAAGAAAGTGTCATGCAGCATTTTAACCAAAAGCAAGATGCGTGGTGGCCCCGCCCACCCGCAGAGAAACGTGGAGGCCTGTGCAGAGACACACGGGGCCGCCAGATTCACACCCTGTCCCCCCAGCAGCCAGGATTGAAGAAAACCCTTGGTCTCATTTTGATGGGGGTGGGGGGAGAGTGGGGCAAATGTGGCAGCTTTTAGTGCTTCAAAGAAAATGGGAAGGAGTGGGATGGGGGGGCTCATATGAATGAATCACCTGAAAGTCACATGACAAGCCTGGTGCGGGGCTGTGGAGAGCTTCAGCCACACCACGGGTGAAGATAACAGACAGAAGATTAGCAGCATGTAGCTGTAACCCTGACTGTGGTGTCATGTTTGGTGCCTGCTACCTGCTAACTGGTAATATTTCATGGGAATTCCCATGCAAAAGAAGCAGAGAGACACAACAGCAGTGTCAGTGTAACTGCCGTGGTGAGCAGGGTTGGGTACCAGCTCTGAGTTACCAAGCCAGGGAGTGCGTGGTACCGCAAACAGCTGATAATATGCCCAGAATTGTCTGCTAAATTATAAGTATTCCAGTCAAAATCAGAATAAAATCTAGATTTTATCTTCCGTTCTAGATTTTATCTTCTTATAGCAGAATGAAAGGCAATTGGCAGAAAAGAGTATGATACATATCTGTGAAATTTATGTGACTTGATCCATAGCCATCTAGTGGTGACCAGGTGTTATTACATTTGCACCAGCCTTCCATTTCCAAATGTGGCTTGTGTTTTATGTCGCTGATGTCAGCTTAAAGGCTTTCAAGGTTCATCCTGTCTGAGGAACACAGCACACACAGAAGAAAGATGGGGTGAGGGTAACCACACAGGTTAAACATGCATACACAGAAGCCCCTCCCCCATGAGGGCGGGGCCTGAGGCTGATGAACCAGGCAAGAGAATGACAGAGACTGAGGGATCTCTACCTGAGCACCTCCGAGAGAGAGGAGTCGCTGTCATCCGACCTAAAGACAGAACAGCAGCAGGGTTAGGGGGGCGGGAGGGGTACTCAAAGAGATGGGTGGGCAAGGGTAAGGGAAATGGCAGTCTCGATTGCAGGCAGCAGACGAGGAAGGTAGACCAGGTTAGCAGGAAAGAGGATGCCAAGTTTAGAAAGATAGTTAAGACTGAACATTGCAGGAGCCTCTATATAACTATCCTGCCTCGCAGACGATGACTGACCAATCTATACATTTCATAGGCGTGAAATGGCTTTTGAATCTAACCCAACATTTTGTCAAACTGGTTTAACATGAGACGATTATTCCTCTGCTAACATTATGCATTCGGCCCCACAATTCCACCTGCGAAATGACTCCGATGCAATAGCAGCAATCGCTTAAACTGGGTCAATCTAAAGCTGTGCTTGAAACACCACGTTAAGGGAATAGCATCGAGAAACTAAAATAAAATAGAAGCCACTTGGTTCGTCCTGTTCTGTGATTAATGCCGGGGGAATTAGGGCCCTGAAGTGCCTCTTTTATAGACTTGGGATCAAGGCTGATATGATTGGTCATCGATACATTGCCACCTCTTCCATACCTAACTTTATAGATATTTATTAATTCATTGATTTTCTATACCGCTTACCCTATATGCAGGGCTGTGGGAGTCCGGAGCCTATTCCGGAAACAATGGGCTCAAGGCAGGGAATGACTCAGGATGGGGGGCAACCCTTTACCATTGTTCTAAACATACTACTGGAAAATGAAGTTAGGAGCCGATGTTCTCTAGGGGATGAAGTTTGAGATTGTCGTCCTGTCATCACTGAGCTCACCCTTCCTCCTGTCTCATGTCCCTTCTGTGTTCGTACTCGTCACGACCTCGATGTGTGTTAAAAGCGAGCTGGTCAGCTGGACTCCCGCTGCTCCCTGCTCCGCACCAGCGCTTAGCACTTTGTTCGCTAATTTCCCTTGACAAAGGTTTTTGTGCTGATTGAAGCTGGAAAACTTCATACTGAGCTCTTCACCCCAGTACAGCACCATCAAAGGAAAACTAAGTAACAAACAGGGTGGGGAATTAACCTCCTGGCAGCTCGGAGTGAAAGAGCAAAAATTCACAACAGGGGGCAAAAAGGCAGCCCTCCCTACTGGCAATAAAAGGTAATTGGGGTGGTAAGTCATTTAGACCACAAACACCAGCACCTGCTGTTTTGTGGGTAATTCTCTATTGGGTGATCAAGAGCATAAACAGACAGCTTCTGTCTGTGCTCTCCTTTTGACTGCGGTGCGACCTACTGCGGTGAGACCTATGTTATCTACCATGTGATAGAGAGCCTGGCTTCAGGTCCATCCCGAGGCGTCAAAATTAAACCTCACAAAAAATTCCAATGCCACAAAGAGCAACGTGAACATTTATACACACGCGTGTTAGTGTTTCTTAATGGTCTCACTGACTCACATTAAAGTAGTTAATTATTCCCAAAATCCCAGGGGCAGATGTGCGACAGTATAGGCTTTATTGTACGGATATCAGGTCTAAAACCCTGATGTAAGGCATTTTAAATCTGTCATAGTCTATGGGGCATCATCTGGAACAGTTGGTTGGTTTTCTTAAATTGTGATATTTCCCAAGCCCCCAAAACCCTTATTCCAAGTGTTATATATGTAATTAAAACACGGAGTGATATCTCATTGAATAAGCGTGCTGACACCCATTAGCAAAATTACAAACATCACGCTTCTAAGTAACAACCCTCTGGTCACATGGGGCGTCAGATTCAGCTGATGCAAGTGAAAGCTCTCTACGCAAGGGTCTGAATTAATAACGATGAACGAAGCACTTAGGAAACACAACAAAACCAACCCAGTTGAGTACACAGAAGAGCATGAACCGATCATAAAACTTTGACATGCTTTTCTGGTGAAATAATGAGAGGAAACAAATGATTGGGTGGAAATCTTGAAAAACAAATGTTCTAAGGAAAATAAGACAGTGAACCCTCAGGGAGGAGTATCTGCTTAAAATGTCAGAGATTAAAAGAATATCTGTGTGCATGCAACCAGCAAGAGACCATTAAAGTCATTAGAACCACAAATGGTTTTCTCCACAGATATCACTACAAAAAACATGCTCATTGTGCGAGTTGTTCAGCAAAGAGCAACAGCGTCCCCTGCTGATAGGGACAAAACACTGCAGTGGTGTTTGCACGGGGCAGGCAGTGGCAGTATACACAGGCACCGCGGGTGTCGGCTTACTTGTCCAGCGCCGAGCCTTGACTTTGGTTGCTGGTCAGGCGGGAGAAAACATTGCGGTCATTCCGTGGGCGAAGTGGCGGGGAGGATGGCGGAGTATACCCTGTTTCCGGGGGCCTGGGGACAAGACAGGGCGTGGAGATTACCTGCTCGGCCAACTAGATTGTCCATCTGTTGAGTGACAGTTCTCCCCACACACTGGGGCTACCTGAATGGCTGCCCCCGGTCATATGACTTCCTGCGCATCAGTGGAGATGTATCCGGGCCCCGGGACTGCCTGGGACTGCAAAAGGGGCAAACAAGTCTCACTGTGGAGGATAAAACGGTTGGTCTATGGACTTACTTAAACGGGATCATGTAAGATGCAGTGTTACACAGTGACTAAACTTGGTACGGGGGTTTCCAGGACTCAAAATGCTGTGGGTTTGGGGGAGGGGTTGGATAATTTCCCAAAAAAATAAAAAATGACACTTTCGAGCCACACCCTTTCGACCCTGCCATTGGCTTACAAACAGCAATGTAAATATGTACACCCTCATGCTAACTCACAATGTATGTCCGCGGACAGGCAGGCTGATGGTGCGAGAGACCCTGTCCCGGTAGTAGGAGTCTCTCGGCAAGAAGGCAAGGCCATTCTCCTGGATCTCCGTTAGGGAAGCCAGTGACTTGGTGATGTTCTTGCTGCCCACATCCAACATGGGCCCCAGGTGCTCTGCAGACACGGCCTTCAGCTGGGCAGACAGCCGGGGCTCGGTCTGCAAAGGGCGGGGCGTAACATCAGGCACCGTACCGCGCTGAACACATCAGAGGGAAGCTTCCGGACACAGTGCAGACTTCCAGACTGTGGTATGCACACTATTAGATTTACAGTTATTTAGCCGACTGAAGCCCACTCTAGAGAATAAACGGCCCCTGCTCGTGGCTGATAACATCGCGCATCATGCTGGGCAGGACCAGGAACACCAATGTTAAGCAGCGTTCTGGACAGACATAGAAGGAGGGGGGACCTTGTGTCTTACCTTGAGCTTGAAGTCATCCTGACTGGTCGACACCTTCATTTGGAACGAGTGGGAGAAACTGCGGGAAAAAGAAATCAGAAGGGATGATGGTTTTCCAGGCTTTTCCTGCCGGCGCTGGGCCATCCAGGTCGGTCGTGCAGGAAGCGGAGGCTCACCTGCCCTCGGACGCCTGACTGAACTCCGAGGCCTCCTCGTCAGTGCTGGCATAGCCGTTCTCTGGGGGGGACACGGTTATTGGGCGTATTCATCATGAATCCTACACATACCCAACAGGGTGGGCAGACCTCCCGTTTAAACATATGGGTAAACATTTAAATACTAATGGCGGGGGGAAGGGTGCGTGGAACAGCAGGTTAGGCCTCTGTGTCTGTGATCAGGAAGTCACTGGTTCAAATCCCATAGTTGGTAGAATAGCCTTTAGCTCTACCCCCCAACCCACCACAAAAAATATTCCAGGGGTGCTGGATAAATTGTTGAGCCTGCATTCAGACACCAGGCTTTGTCCTCACCTGTGTGCGCGTGTCAAAGGAGAGCAAGATTGGATATGTGCTTGTGCAAGCAGCAAAATCATTTCATTACAGTGGTAAGCCGCCTGATATAAGAAACTATTTCTTCACTCAGGTGGCACCGTTCTGCTCTGTGGTCTCCAGGGCTGAAAATGTAGCATCTTGGGGGGGGCGGGGGGGGGGCGGGGGGGGGGGG
>JAODLD010000136.1:8474271-8488910 GCA_026781065.1 Mormyrops boulengeri | reverse complement strand
TACCGGCTTCTGTTCCTGATCAGCTAATTAGCTGATTAAATTCTGAGCATGATTTAATCTGATATTTTTGTGGGCTTGTACGGGTAAACAGTATAAAAAGTAATGTTAATGTAATTAAACAGTGCAAATTCTGATTAATCATTAAATAGATTACTTTCAGAGTTAACTGTTGAATAATTAAATAATTGAATGGCTGACATTCTAATTAGACTGAACAAATTTGTTCCATGGAGCTTTGGAGTTACGGTAACGCATATGACTTTTATTCACAGAATCGCCTGCACCATCCCGATCATGATGTCATGAGGTTAATCAACTATGATGTCATTAGTGATGAAAGGCTGCACATACACTGGCTGAATCCAGTATAATCTTGGTTCTGTAGCTGCGTGGCGATCAGCCGTGGTCCTGGTCCACACATGGCAATCCAAGGTTAAGGGCTGCAGAAAATTCCGGTGCCACTAGTATTCATTGATCTAAAGGCCGATTCATACTTTTCCTTCCCATGCGCCCTTTCAGTCACGCACAGAGTGAGGTGACGTGAATTTTGTGATCAGGGGTTTATGCCGGATAGCTGTGGACAGTGTGCGTGTAACCCATTTTTTTTGTCCGGCGGAGATCATGGAAGTTCATGGGCGTCAACTACGCATGTGCAAGATAACTGATTAGGTAGGGCACCAGGACGTGCAGTACCAACTTACACAGAGCAGAGGTCAACCACGAAAGCCTGGAGGATGAATAGTTGTTGTAGTATTTATGGTGAGCAGCTGCATCAGGAGGTGCAGAGATGTGTGAGAGAACTCAGCTGGGACACTGCAAACTAGTGACATTCACCCCTGGCATTATACCACAACCAATGCTCACAACATCTCAGGTCATGGATTAGAAGATAATCATGGGCAGAGACAAGTTATAGAAAATAACACCACTGACCATATAGAGCGATTATGCAAAGAGCAGAAGTAGAGGAAGGTCACCTAGGATCATGGGACCAGGTCAGGGGCCGTTAAGAAATGTGAGGAGTGTCTGGGGATGGACAGAAGGTGAGAAAATTAGGAGAAATATGGCACCCACCTTGCTGCACGTTCTGAATAAGGGCTTGCAGTTCCGGGATGCACTCTGCTTTCTCCCTCAGGGCATCCAAGATCACATGGTTGTGGGCTGAACCCATCATGTCTGTCTGCCGCAGTTGGCCTTCTAGTAGGCGGATCTGTGCCTCCTTCTGAGCCACCTGCAGTCCCTGTGAGTGCCACAAGGTGGTAGCCTTTGCTAGATCATATCTAGTCCATAGCATTTTCCAGTATCCTCAACCTGCTCAAAGGCCCCTTATGCCATCCATATTAGGTGGGCTGCTGTAAATCAACCATTCCATGAGCCACTAACCGTTTGATTCAGCAGCAGATAAATTAGCTGTAGTAATGAAGAACTGAAGTTAACCTGCATCCATTCGAACTCACCTTCTCAATAGAGGCTTTCAGGAAGTAGTCCAGCAGGTGGCGAGCTTCGGCCAAGGAGCAGGAGCTGATGACCACAGAGGTGTCCACTGAGTCCAGCTCGTCCTGTATACCGCAACCAGCCACGAGTCAGACCACGAGCCCTCCCCGACAAGCAGACAACCTCACCATGCTAGCCCAGTCACTTCCTTTTGGCAAAACTTCCTCTTACAGTGCAGAACTTCCCTTTTTTACTGCATGAATAATTTCACTAAGTACTGCAATGCAGAGAGAAAGTCATCAATACTATTTAAGCATATTGATGTGCTGTCCGCTTCTGTATATTGACCTATACAATTTTTGGAAATATGCACATGGGTTACATAGCTGGGGCAGTTCACCAGCATAGCATGAGATCACAGCTCTCAGTGCAGTGCTTCCCACATACAGTGACTTCCCATCCAATGCACTGCCACACTCAAAGCCTTTGTCAGCAGCCGTCAGCATCCTGCTGGTTCTCATGTGTGACCAGCAGGTTGCGTGTTCAAGTCCCAGCCCTGCTTTTTTAGTCTGACGTCAATGTTTACACAGCAATTCATCAAAAAAGCATCTATCTGAAAGGATAAAGGCTTCGCACATTCCAGAAAGGAAGCTTTGCTAATGCCAGCCTTGAATACGTGTCCATTATGCAAATGGAATGTAAGAGTAGTGACAAATTATCAAAGGTCAAAGGTCATCTGATACACGGGTCGTGAGCATGTGAGGTGCCTCGTCACCAAGTGCCCTTGCCTTGGTCTCCTCGATCTGTACGATGGTGGCCTGGCAGTCAGACAGGCTGTCATTGATGTAGTCAATGTTGGCGTTGAACACCTCGATTTCCTCATTCATCTCCTGCAGGAGACGCGCCCCTTCCTCTGGAGACTCCGCCAGCAGCTTCTCCCGCCGACGCAGGAGCGCCTCCTGCTGCACTGACAGTTCCTCACGTTTCTGCAGAGGGAGGAGGAGAATTTTTGCAGGGCGGTATACATGACATGGTTAAGAATCGGGGGGTAAGCAGTTAAGGCCTAAAGTCCCATTAAATCTCTGGAGGAGTCCTTTTGTTGAACCCTTGAGTAGGATTCCTTGGCTAAACTGCTTCAACTAAAACAGCGATGTCAGGCTCTGGCTTGGAAGGTTAAAAATCTGTAGTTAACTAAAAAAAAATTTAACACCCGAGACTCCAAGCAGGGTGGTAAAAGCAACTAGGAAACAATAAAGCAACAACGAAAAATAAATCAACCTGAAAATGCAAAACACTAGAGTTGGGTACCACAACACAATACCAAAAATGGTCTACAAGCGGCAAAGAAATTTTCAGGCTAATTTCAGGGTGGATGGTCAACATGTACAGATGTAATGTGTTTATAAACACAATGGATCTCTAATAGCAACCAGTGCAGTTATACGGCTATGCTCTTCTGCCTTTCCACCCAGCTGCCACCAGAGGGCGCACCTTAATGAGCCGGTCCATATCTGCCTCCACGTTGGCAATGGTCATCCTCTGCATGACGATGTCCGTTACCCTCCGCTCCAGGGCCTGCCACTTCTGCCGAGCCGCCTTGGACAAGCCGCTGCCCACCACCTTCCTGGGAAACTTCTTCCTGGTGCTGCATGGATGTCAGTGCAGTCAGTTGTCTTTCCATTTGACTGAAGGTTTTTCCCATGGGACTCAGCATTACCTGAGCTTCAGCATCTAACACTGGAGCAGGTCTGGCACAGAGGCAAGACCTGATACAAGGCCATTAAGACTAAACTGGACCCTGATTGAGTGTTAACAGCTATGTTCATCCAAAAGCAGAGGTCCTTCTTCAATACCATTACCCTCAACTGCTCCAGTGAAAGTTTTCAGGAATATTAAGAGAAAAATTATATTTTAGTGATATCCAGCACAGCCCAGATGGAGAGACACAGGGGTGGCACAAACCTGATAGTACGGGTTCCGCTGAGGGGGCTGTCACCTTCAGCCAAGTCCCCATTGAGCTTGGTGTTCCACTGGCGCACAATGCTGGAGACGGAGCGGCTAGACTCCTGTTCGGAGGAGGCGGTGCTGCCGGATGGCTCGACACCCGAGTCCAGAGTCTGCAGGCGGCGCCCTACACGCCCGGCTACACGTTCTGACATGGGTTTGGCCAACCGGCGCAGCGCCGTCACTTCCTGGGTCTTCCTCCGAAGTACCAGCTCCTGCTGCCGCTTCTGGGACTCCAGGGCCCGGATCTGGTACTGCATCACACAGAGAGATGGGGAAAACAAATCACCCCCAAAAGACACCAGGGAAGCGGAATCTGTAAACCAAGCACATTCCCTAAACCAGGGTTTCTTAAACGGGTCCCCAGGGACCTCCAGGCAGTCCACATTTTAGCTCCCACCCAGTTCCCTGCCTGTCATGGGGTCCCCAAGGACTGGTTTGAAAAACACTGCTCTAATCCCCATGGTGTTGTTTTCCTGAAAGCCTCGAGCTCACCTCTTGCCGCCTCTGTTCTTTCTTGAGCTGTGCAATCTCACGGTTTCGCTTGGCTTCAATCATCCTCTGCCTCTGCTGCTCTTCCTTCATCTGTTTCATTAGCGCCACCTGTGGTGGGAAGACTAATCAGCAACCTGCGTAGCAGTGCTCTAAGATAAACCACACAGTTCCGGAATAATATCCATCCACCAGCCAAATTGTGAGACACTTCCTACGTGTGATAGTCACCTTTGCCTTCTTCATCTCGGCCACCTCGCCCTGCAGCTTCTTCAGCTCGCGCTCGTAACGGCTCTGGTTCTTCAGCAAACGGGCGTGCTCCTTCTGGGCCGCCTGCAGCTTCAACAGGTCTCTGTTCATCTCCTTCAGCCGTTTCTCATAGTCCGCCTTGATCTTGTTGGCCTTCTCCTCCGTGTAGTTCTCCATGGACACTACAGAGACAGGATAAGCTCTAAATAAGCAAGGCTGCAGCTACGAGGACTCTTCTATCTGCGTATTGAAATCCCTGGTTAAAGCTAATTTGGTTATAGCCTGAAATGAACAGTATTAAATCAGTGTAATGTAATGTGATCTCCTCCCAGTCAATATCACGGTCTTCAGAGACTTGGGAAGCCCCACTGGAGGAAAAGGATGCAGACTGACTGAGAAAGACAGTGCTGTCTTACCAGCTTTCAAACTCGTAGTTCAGTTATCAACAGTACACAGAGCCTCTAGGTAAACAGTGAGTTTATACCCATTTAATGCAAATAAACCCCTAACGGCACCATCCAAATGTCTTTATCTACAGGACCTTCTGTCTATGGTAGATTATGCAAAAGGAAAACTTTGTATTAGCTACATCTGTATAATATTTGGGTTTCATTATACACACACGATGTATTCGGAGTTGAGGCTGATTGGTGACAGGGGTTAGACTCCAACAATAAACCGCTGATTAAGGTGAGCAGCAGGACTCACTGAGGTTGTGCAGCACGCGGTCCCTCTCCAGCTGAGTGTCACGGATCTTGTTCTGCAGCAGGATCAGCTTCTCCTCGTACTGCAGCTTCAGCATCAGCAGCCGCCGTTGGCTGTTCTCCAGCTCATCAATCAGCTTCTGCTTAATCTCTATCTCACACATCAGGTCTGCCAGGTCCGCTTGGAAGTCTGCTGGAGATGAAGGAGGATGAAGGACCCAAGACAGCGAAGGTCACATTGTGTATTTCTGCCCAAAAGTTTGCTCAAAGAACTAATAGCAGAACGTCCAACTACAATTTCTATTACAGCTACTTGTGCGACAGATATTGACATTGATGTGAGTCACAAACATGACTAAAGGCCTTAAATAAAATTTATGCGAAACAGTTTCCACAGTAATTCTTTTCATTGAAGATTCAGGCATCACACCCAATCAGGCTCACATCGGCTCTCTTAATCTCTAACCTTTCTCATCCGAGTCAGAATCAGAGTCAACCAGGCTCTCATCACTCTCGAACTCCTCCTCCTCTCGACCACCCTCCTCTTCCTCCCCCTCTTCTTCCTCTTCATCTTCATCACAGCCACTCTCTTCCTGGTCTTCCTCCTGAAGGAAGACACATGCAAACAAACATGACAAGCTCAATAATAGATTACAAATTTTATTTATGATAACCTCCAGGACTGATGGCCACCTTATCTGTTGGCTTCCACGAGACAAGTATCCAAGTATCCAGTGAACCTAGGTCACCCTACCTCAGCATCATTGCCATCCGATTCAGCCTCTCCGTGCTCGCGAAGTTCTACCCTCTCCCCGTTCTCCATGGTCTCCCCATTTTGGATCTTGGCTCTTTTCTTCAGTCCCTTCTCCTTCCCAGGACTGAAATGAAACGGTGCATTAATTGCACAAGTATATCTGGCTCTCCTTCTGGGATATGCACACATACACAGGTGAGAATGCAACTTGGGCCCCAAGCACAGGGTCAGGCATTTATCCAGCGCACTTAGAGCATTTTAATATATGGGTATAAGGTCAAGGGCCCAATGGAGATGTGACTATTTTACTGAGGACACAACCCACCCCCAAACTACTTGCTCAATCAGCTGGTGGTACGACGTATCAGTACAGTGTACTTCCTTCATCTTGTCCATCTCTAATAACCCTAGAGCCATGCTATCTATAGCACCCCCTACACGGGGCAGTTCCGAGAACCTATTAATGTCAAATCATCCGCAATAAAGCTGTTTCACTTCACACAACTTTCACGTCCTCTTTTCCCGAGTACGCTGGTCAGATACGCGGTGACCCATTTTATGATGCGCCAGCTGGGCACATCACATCCTGACTGGCAAGGTCCCAGGTGGCACAGGGCTGGGGTATTAATTTGAAACTCAGGCAGGTTTATGCTTCTCTGTCTGGAAAGAGCTACAAATCACCATTAAAAACTGTCCCCGGCTGCCATCTCCTCCTCCCAGACAAAGGGGCCGATTGTGAGAAGAGAGACTGAAGGGGCATCTCCTGAATCGGGTCCCCGCCACGCAGATGGTCACAGATCCCGCGTCTAGCAGGCAATTGCAGGGCCAGGCATGCAGCACCAGCTATATCTGCATCTTCAGGTAATGAACTGACCGCCTCACTTAGCACTCGTCAAACATAATCAGTGCCACAATGACCAAAATGACATGACAGACGCAAGCAAAGTGAAATTATTTATCTGGAATCGGGATACAGAAGAAGCAGAAATGCCCCTGACCCAAGGTCCCGCATTTTAAAATGTACAAAAACTTTTCTTTTTATTTCTGCTACAGACGGTTTTCCACCATAGCTTGAATTCCCACCTTAATCACAATTTCCTGATATCTTCCAGGGCATGGAATATTCATTCTACCCACAGAGGGACTTACATTCATTTGAGGTAATTACAAGTAGCTTTTTCTCAGGAATATATTAGCAGCCGCACTCAGAATTACAGGAGGGGGTCCCGGCTGCTGACTCACCTCTTCCTCCGCTGCTTCCTCTCCTTCTTTTTCAGCCTCTCGATGTCCAGCTTGGCTCGGCGAATCACATCAGTCATCTCGGCCTCCATGGAGATGGAGGGGGAGGAGCCAAGAGGGTGGCCCTGGGCGGGGCCCTGTGGGGCGGGGTACGGGGACCTGGAGGAGAGGCGGGAGAGGCTGCGGCGGAGTGACTCATTCATGGCCTCACTCTCCAGTAGCTTTGACCTGCGTTGGGAGGAACATGAACACCGAGGGGGTCAGAAACCATCATCGAAGCTCACAGCTTCCAACACAGCAGGTTAACCATCTTCCAGCCAACCAAAAAGAGGGACATACCTGATCTCCTCAATCTCTCTGATGTAGTTCTGGATTAATGTACCAATCTCCTCATTACCATTACCTGCAGCAATGGTAAAAGCACAGTAAAAAGGATAGTTAAAAAAACAAGAATAATACTGACAACTAAATGGAGCAAACATTGAACCAAAAAGCCAAGGGGATGCAAGGGGGAAGCACTGTAAGTAACAATTCATTATTTTGGAGACTAAGGACTCTTGGGGGGTCAACAGTGGGTGCTTACCTGACTTTGCCAGCAAGGCATTAACCTCACTAGAGAGCAGCTGGGTGACACGACTGTTAAGGTGGTCTATGGTCTCCTGCATGGCCTTCACCCTCATCCGCAGGGTAGCATTCTCTTTCTGTAGCATGGAGTTTTCCTGGAAGAGGTCGCTGAAGCCCTCCGCTCCATCTTCACCAACTACACGCTTGCCCTGTAGGGGGCACCAGAGAGCAATGACCACCCCTTCATTCCGCCGTTCAGGCATCACACTAAACCAAATACTCAGCAAGCATGACAAGAAACATTCTTCACAAAGAAAAGCAGAAACTGACATAGGCAAAATTTCTGAAACCAGCATCACGCTGGCAAATGAATCTCATGGCCAGTATGGTTCCTTAAACACCGCTGCTTTTGCTGGTTCTTTTGGTATTACGATATACCAGCTGTGCCTTACAGAGCCCCTAGGATACAAAGACCCAATCTTGCAAGAACAACAATCCAATAGCCATGGTTGTCCCATAGGCTGCTCCTCAGCTGGCGGCCACTCGGTCCCCTCACCGCTTTGTACTCCATGAGCTCCATCTGCAGACGGGCGATCTCGGCACGCAGGGCACTGATCTGCTGGCTCGTCTTGTCCTGGTTCACCACCACCTTGTTCTTGATGTTTCGGGCGCGGTTGGCGTACTTGAGCGTGTTGAGGGTCTCCATGAAATCCCGGTCGGATGGGCTGATGCAGGCGATCATCAGGGTTCGACTGGGATCGGAATGTGAGGGGGAGTGGTTAGTGAGTGGCAAGGGCGTGGATCAGTATGTCCCAACCAATACGGTGGGAGTACCATGTGTGTTTAGGGCGGCGGGGGGTACAAGGCTGATCTGGTCCCTACCAATGCTGAAACCAAACCTAAACCCTTGGTGAGCAGCCCGTAATAAGCTGTGCCATGCACTGGATATGGACGCTGCCTCACCTGTTTCCCCCCAGTGAATCCTGCAGCAGCCGGGTAAGTTTGGAGTCCCGATAAGGCACGTGGCTGCTCTTTTTACTCTGATCTCCCAGGGCACTGATGACGTTGCCCAGGGCCAGCTGCCAAACACACATAAACACAATCACTCTTAACGAACGACTAAAAGCATGCACTACAGACCATCAATGAAGGTTAGCTGTTAGCCATTCAGACGCAGGAAGTTCATGATTTCACGTTCTTCTAGTTTAGATAGATCAATAGATACAGGCAGTCAGACTGACAGACTTTATTGATCCCAAGGCTATAAACAAGCATTGTGAGGCTAGCATATGAGGCAGTTGCCTCTAACAACTACAGCATGAGTACCAGTCCGCAGTTGATGGAGATGCCCTCACGGGCTCGCTCGCCCGTGGCGCCGGTACGCTTCAGCCGCTCCGAACCAGCCAGGTCCACGAAGTGAAACTTGGCCGTCAGCGTCTCGTACTCAGGCTGTGTGATGGACCTCTGAGACACATCTTCCATTTCCTCACTCATGTCGCCATTCATCTGGGGAAAAAGAACGATTATTAAGTGTTGGAGCCATAGCTGGTAATTGTATGCGATGTCTGGGAGTTTGATGTTTGTTTTATTTGTTGTATACTTGGGGGTGAATGTTTAGTTCTTGGCTATTGTAGTAATTCAGTTAACATTCAAGTATAAGTTAAGACCCCTATATTGATTATTTTGGTATGACCCTTTTTTTTGTGTACGTGAAAGGAACCCATAATCCTTTTCAGTTATTGAGTTGCACTTTAAAAAGAATAAGGAAGGAATTTACTTGTGGAGCAAATAGTTTCTTGACCGTGTAAATACAGCCTTTCCTTTTGTTTGGTTTAAGAACATATCGTAACTGGACTTTATGTTTACAGATAAAGAAACTTGTGTTGGATTTTAAGGCTTTGCATGCGTCCATTTTCGTTTGCTCGAACGCTTTTGGAATGGCGCAGGTACTGGATCTGTCGCCATAACATTAAGTTAGAGGCTTAAGTTGTTGTTTTGTATAGTGCTGAGTTTAACTACCCAAAACATCTTGGGTGCTTCAGTACCCATCATCAATTATAATCAAACAGAATTGTTTTGTTGGGTAAAGAATTTTTATTTCTGCGTTTTTGAGCTAATAGCGGGATGGGGGATAGAAGCAAAGACTAAAAGAGGTTGGCGATGAAATACGCTTTTTTGGTCACGTCAGTAGCCTACCAGCTGGTTGGACTGGCACAGCCGCATCTGGCAGAGGTGGATGGTGAAGATGGCATGGGAGCGTGAGCTCTGGGCGTTCATCTGCGTGCTGGCCGTGGTGCGCGAGAGGGCCCCCAGCTTCAGGCACTGCAGCAGCTGCGGACGGCCAAGGATGATCGGCACGTGGCAGAACCATACAAAACCGTGAACGGAAGTGCGATGGTACCATATAGCCAGGTCTTGGGCTTAATGACTTAAACACAAATCCCACCGAAAATGACCTTAACCCCAAAAACTACCTCTATCCGAAGTGGAGGACAACCCCTATGCTTCATAATGTGTGTGAAGTCTTGCTTTTGAAATCCATGAAGATTATATCAGTCTAACCTATTTATATCAATCTAACCACTTACCTAGTACAGGGACACAGAAGGCCTGTCTCAGAAAGTACAGGGCAGGGCAGTAAGCAGGGGTAAACCCTGAACGAGATGCCATTCCAGTTCATCATTCAATTCAATTCAGTATATTTTCATGTAGCGCCTTTCACAACAGAGTCGCCCAAGACACATTACATGGGTGTGTTGTAATACATTCCTGCACCATTTATACAGAATAATTCAGAAACATTACAGGGCACACACATTGTTGGCAAGCTGAAAAAGCCAATTAATTAGCCTAACCGCTAATGTCTAAGGACTGCGGGCAGAAAGTGGAGTTCCCATAGGCAGCCTTTGAGAGAATAACCACCACACACATGCTGTGACTCCCCAGTCCTGGAGGTGTGACCCAGCACTGCTATCCACTAAACCACCGTGCCATCGGGTCTAGAATACACACACTTTGGAAACTCTCCCTGTTTTTTCCAATGTCAATACAAACACACACTGTGCGTATTTTTGGCGGCTGCCCATAAATCAATCAGCTTGACCCCTGTTTGATTAATCCATATTGCAACACCATCAAGGAGAAGATGGATCATGAAAACATGCTAAGTCCTTCTCAGCTTTCCATTCCCCAGGTTATAAATCAAAGCTGACCCAGCACCAAATCAGCCTCAGCAAGACACAGAGTGCGAGCCTTCACAAGACAGTATCGATCACTGAAGATATTAACCAAAAAATTAGGCAATATATAAGGCAGGATTACAAGCAAAACCAAAGTTCAGCTGATGCTTCTTATACAGGGTAGGGCCTAAGACTTTGACGTTAAAGTGTTTCAGACTCTTATATTTGCATTGCTGTGCTCAATGATGGTCAGTCTGGCCTGGATTTATTACTCAGGAAACTCAAGAAAAGGTCTGAGGCAAACTTCTCACCTCCTCCTCAGAGGTGACCAGCTGGGAAGTCACCCCAGTGGTGTAGATGCCACCACTGGCGTCCTCATGAATTCGGATGTTGGACTTCCTGCCCCGCGCATCGGGGTCCCGGGTGGTGTCGAACAGGTCCAGGATCTCCTCATTGTACAGCTGGGGGAGACGTACAAATGCTCGCACATTTACTCAAGGAGCTGACATCTCCAGAACAGACATGAGGTTCTGATTTGGTCCAGATCCTGGGGTCAGACCACCTCGGCTGCCAGCCCAAGATCATTGGAACCAAAGAATATGGAAACAGCTGTAGAAACAATCACAGGTTCGAGGATGGAGGCACCAGCCAAGAAGAAAGGCCACTGAACCAAACAATCAAGCTGCAGTCCTGCCTGGAAGAGGCTCCCCTGGCAGCCTGTAATGGACCATAGTCGTTCCCCAGGGACGCTAATTCACGGTGGCTAAGAAGGCTTGGAAAAATTGAGGTAATTATTGCTCCTTAATGGTAGCTGTGCAGGGAGCACTCTGAGTACCGCTCAGGGTATGGGCAACGCAAATCGCTACCCCCACCCCCCCCTTTTTCTACTTGAAGTTAGGTTAACGTGAATGGACAACGAGAGGAGGGGTGAGCTTGTTGTTCCAAAAACAAAATATATAGATATAGTGAGCAGAGTCAGAAGAGTGTAGCTAGCTAGCTATGGTAGCAGAACATGCCACTTCAGCATCTCCTAAATAAGGCGTGGATTTATTTAATATTTAATTACATTTTATTGAAATAAAAGGAGGGGGCAAGCAAATGCATGGTTTGAGTGGTGGTAACCACTGCCAGTGGACGTAAGGTGAACAGTCTTTGGCTGAATCTCACTCGTTAGCCATCACCTTGTCATCTCCTGATTCAATCAGCCCCTCATCTGATTTACATTGATGACCGTCGCACTGTATAAATTATCTGTGATGATGCATTAAACCTACGTTTCGTTTTTATGTTTCTCAGTCCATTTTATTAAGTAATCAGCAGAGAGAGAGAGAGAGAGAGAGCCTGCGTATCACTGATTAATTAAAACCGCCTCCTCCCAAATACACCACAGACTCAAACATCGACTTGTGGGTTCCCAATGAGAACACTCAGGGGAAATTAAATCTATCCATTAAATAACCTGTTAACACTCAGGGCTCAACAAACAAGCTCTACTTATCGTCAAGTAGTTTGTCCGGCATGTACAACAACATTAACTTAAGTAAAAACAACGCATTTTAAATCTCAAACCAAATTTTCTTAAACACTGAACTTATCACCTAACTTGTGCAACAAAAACCAATAGTAGGGTACACACCTCTATCAATATATTTCTGACATTTAAATGTGTATGTATAAGCAAGTTCTATATATGTATTTATGTGTGTATAGTATAGTATAGTATAGTATAGTATATATGTAAGTTTAGCCTGAAGTTAACACTCCCCCTTGCTTTCACCCCCACCTACCTCCAGAAACTGTGCGCTGACTTTGAATTCAGGGGAGTGAATGCCAGCCTCCCTGGCCTCTGCCTGCCGTCGCTCGATGCCTTGGAAGAGCTGGCGTACCGCCCGCGGGATGATGCCCTGCTCATCTTTGGCAATGCTGACATCAAATCCTGTGCCCATGGTGTAGGTCTTCCCCGAGCCGGTCTGCGAGCGGGATACATCAGCGGACACCATGAGCAAGCAGTGGGGGACCACGTGAACCCCTTACAGCGTTATGCGACTCAGTGCATTCCAGTGATGAGTCAAGTGACTCATACAGCAAAACTGAACACGTGCCTTAAATAGCTACATTGGATGTACTTGCTTCCCAATACGAATCATGCACACCTGCTGCCTTGACAGGGGGCGCTCCGACAGCCATCAGCATAATTTAGCACTATGTTTAAAACAGAATTAGAACCTCAACTTCTGCCAAAGCACAGCATCAGCAACCGAATCCTGTCGCTATAGCACAGCATCAGCAACCGAATCCTGTCGCTATAGCAACCACCTCTGCCTCCTGACTCGCGTCCATTCAACTCCTGATCAGGACATTGCAACTTGACTACTAAAGCTCCCTCTTGGATGGTCCATGGTTTCAAAATCTAGACATTCCCATCATGCCTTGTGTTTCACTTCTCAAAAATGTGGCTGCGCATGTCCCATGTGCACCCAAGTCCCCCAGAGAAAGCAGACCTGTCCATAGGCGAACACAGTGGCATTGTAACCCTCGAAGCAGCCCTCAATCAGCTTGTGGACGCAGCTAGAGTAGATCTCCTGCTGCTGCGCTTCTATGTCAAACACAAAGTCGTAGGTGAAGGCCTTGTCCTTTCCCAGAAGCACCTGGGGCTCTCCAGGTGTCACCGAGGTGCAGACATGGCAACCCTCGATCTTCTCCTTGGCCATCTGGGGCCGAATCCTGCAGAGACAGAACAACACAACTGCTGAAGAACAGCCAATCTAAAGCAATCAAATCTCATCCTGGCTGCTGACATCACTACCTAAGCTGTATGACACAGGAACAGATTCATTCTGGTTGCTAACATCACTACCTGGTCTGTGTGATACAGTATCAGACTCATCCCAGGTGCTAACATCAGCTGTGGTATTGGGTCTGGAGGGCATATCAATGACCAATCAATCAAAACCCACTTGGACTGATTTCCACTAGGTGTCAAATGGCCCCATACACTTGTACACAGATATGTAAATTGATTTAATTTACTTATTTAGACAATATTTATACTATCACAATAAAATCATATTGGCTTGTAACGAGTATTATCTTGTTGATTATGGGTAATCAGGCTTATGCTGACATGCTAGAAAATTAGCAAACAAGATCTGTAGTCTTGCAAGAAAGCCTGAGACAAAAAAAATTACTTCTGGCAAGGTTGCCCTATATCCATAATCCTAATCTGAGAAAAAAAGTCTGAGAGAAAGACAAACACATGGTCAGTCCTTGTGGTACCCAAATCCCCAGCTTTTTCTCCAGCTTTTCTCTGCACTGAAACATTTTTAAGGACAGAATTCAAAAGACGATTTTAAAAAGACGGACCTAGACGCATCAGAACATCTTATTGATTTAGCTTCAAGTATCCTACGAAGAGTACGGTCAGCACACACAAGGGAGCTTAGCTGAAGGGGGTGTGGCATCCGTTGTGCCCCCAATCACACGTGTAAACACATGCGTAAATGCATACTCAAACACACACACTCAGGTCTGAGGGAAGCTGCTTAACAACCAACTGACACCCCCCCACCCCCAACCCAAGGACACGCAAAGTCTTATCCAATCAGATCATATTATCCTCCGGATTGAAAACTGGACTGAGTGACTGACTCATGTAAGCAGCCACAATCGTATTACTTGCATTGTATTACATATAAATGCAATAAGTTATTGACAGATGTACTACATTGCGCTTATATACTCGGTACTACCGTAAGTAAATGGTAGCTAAGTTTGATTTATTATATTGAGTTTAATAAGGCAAAAGGAAAGTCAATGAGGACTACAGAGAGTGTGAGGGGATCCCTAAGAATGCGGGGAGGCTACTGTCCGTGTGGATCTGCACGGGTCAAAGGTCCAAAGGGCACCTTAAATGGGAAGTGGCTTTATGGGATTGGCTCTAGCTTCTCAGGGGGGGGGGGGGGGGGGGGGGGGGGGGGGGGGGGGGGGGGGGGGGGGGGGGGGGGGGGGGGGGGGGGGGGG